>OZ024724.1:25975285-27175285 GCA_964016875.1 Fallopia convolvulus
AGAAGCTCTCCTAGGCATGAAAAATCGATGTCCAGGCCGCGGGAGGCTAGCACCTGGAAAAGAAACAAGCGATAAGACATTGGGCAAGATAGCCAAGGGGAAGAAAATTGCGAGGTCGTAAAACCCCGAGGTAAAAAACGACACGAGGTCGCAACAAACGAAGAGAAGAAGAAAACGCGAGGTCGAAGCCCCGAAGGGAATAGAACGCGAGGTCACGACGACAGAAAGAAAAAGAAAAATCGAGGTCATAAGGAATGAAGAGCCACGTGGCACCCTAGAGGCTAGCCTGACAAGATAGGACGGCGGAGGAGAATTTGAAGCGCCAAAAAGGAGAAAAGAAAAAGAAGAAGGCCAACCAGTGGTGGAAGCCCAAACGTCCGGTCATTTTTCAAAACTCGAAAAATGGCGGACAAAAAGGCAGGAACTCAACCGTCACCTAACGGGCAAAGGCTTCAGGGGCATGACGTCGGTCTGACGGTGATGACTGCTTGCCACCACCGTCCCGCCGCCGCAACGCTAGCGAAACACACCAGGAAACAACCACCGCCCCCCGAAGCGTAGCGCGAAAAAGAAAGGCAAAGCGAAAAGAAAACGGAGGAAAAGAAAAGCAAAGAGGAAACAAGAACACCACACCAGGGCAAGAACCACCCTCAACACCACCGTCTCACCGCCCACCAGAAACACTCAGAAATCACCATCACCCACCCAAGTACAAAACGAAACAAAGAAACGGAGAAAAACGACAAGGGCAACGCCCAGAAACACACGCAACACTACCACCGCCGCTTCGCCACCGTGACACCGGAGCGGAGCACCATGCGACGCACCGTCGCCTTTACAGAACACAAAGCAAAAAAAGCAAGCAAGAAAAAATCGAAGGCAAAAAACACTGAAAGACAAGAAGAAGAGGATCGAGAACTTACTTGTTAAAAGCCGACGAAGGAAGGGCGGTGGTGCAACTGGCAAATGGAGAAGGCTCGTCGAAAACCGTCTGGAGAAACCACTCACAGGAAACCGAAAAGACGAAGAGAGAGAAAGAGCGAAAATGTTGGAAAGGGAAGATGAGGAGGAAGCGTGTGAAGTACGCCCTTATAAAGCACATCCTTGGGCTTCCCCCGCTCCCGAAAGGCTTATTTGGCCCATCCCGTCTGGACGGCCCACTAAGCAAGATATGACGAGCAGACCCAAGAGGCTTCATCCAAAGCAGAACAAGAAGAACGCCTAAGTAAAGAACCATGCACCTCGCAAGGTACCCTCCCAACCTCGGGAACCATACACCTCGCAAGGTGCCCTCCCAACCTCGGGAACCATACACCTCGAAGAAGAACTTCCCAACCTCTAGAGCACCCCGCATCCCCCGGTCCCAGTGAACTTATGCCCTGCGGCCCTCGAGGCGAGGCCCCCAGGCCATGGGGTTGTGATGATGTCCAAAGTAGTAAAATAACAGGTGGGCCCGAGGCACCCAAAAACAAATAGCCACAACGGGACTTCCAAGGATGATTCGGGGTCCCACGCTCAAATCCCCCATTTATTAAAACAAAGTTCTTACCCTCGCGAGGTCATCCGAAACCTCGGAGCGAGGTCTAAACCTCGCCACCGACTCTACTAACACCCCCGCCCACACGGACCACTCAAGAAAGCCGTTTCCCCGAACCAATCACCATCTGCCTCACCTCCGGACCAATCAAGAGACCCCATCTCGGACATCCCACATCGGACCTTGGCCAAAACTCGACTCCCCTATCCTCTATAAATAGAGGAGAACCTCGTAAGAAGAGGGGATCGAAAAACAGCTTGAACTCAAGAACTATCTTGCTCGTTGAAGATCGACGCGATCGAAACATCGTCAAAAGACCTCGCTATAGACAAGTGGAGTCCACAAAAAGACTTCGTCACACAAAGACCTCGCCCACACCAAAGACCCCGCTACACAATCTCACAAGATTCTACACCACGCTCAAAGGTCCACTTCGCCTCAAGAGTAATCAAGAAATACTTAGGCAGTAAATTCATCTAGCAAATAGGAGATCTCGAATATTGTTAGGTCGAGATCTCGCGTATTCGTAGGAGTTCTTGGGTGTAATTCTCAGTGGGTTCATTAACCTCGCTGGTCTTGTAACCTCGTTGTAAGAAATATAAATAAGAAAGCAAGTGTTTGCACAATCAAATATAATAACCTCGTTCCTTGTCTTTTAGCGAGTCGTTCTTTCGGGTTTCATCACTACCCTTATTAATTTTTAATTCTTTTTAAATTTTCACCACTTTTTTAAGTAACCTTTTTCATTTTATGTGTTTTTAAAAGTAGAGCCTAAAATTCATTTGGAGCCTAAATTAATTTTCTTATTAAACACTTTTCATATAAGAAGATTATTTCATAAATTACTCATACATGTCATAATATTCTTATATAAAGAAAAAAATTGTTCAGGTGAGTATAAATATTCTTTGCTACGTACATGTAATATGCATATGTTGTGTTCATATTTTCATCTAGATATTTAGTTGGACCGAACACCCGACCTGTAACCCGTAATCTCAATTTTTCACTTGGGTTAACTTTTTAATAGAATTTTTAGTGTGGATCTTTAGTGTGCAGTTCATGCATATTGAGTGTGTATTTTATGACCAAAAAAGAACTTTCACTAAACTCAAAAACCGACTTATAAGAAATCTAGTTGGACCGAAAACCCGACTCGTAACCCGTAATCCCAAATTTTTCACCTGGGTTAACTTTTTAATATAATTTTTAGTGTGGCTCTTCAGTGTGCAGTTCACACATATTGAGTGTGCATTTCATGACCAAATACGAAATTTGACTAAACTCGAAACCCGACATATACAAAATCTAGTTGGACCGAAAACCCGACCCGTAACTCGTAATCCTAGATTTTTTTCACCCGGGTTAACTTTTTAATATAATTTTTAGTGTGGTTCTTAAGTGTGCAATTCAACATATTGAGTTTGCAGTTCATGCATATTGAGTGTGCATTTCATGACTAAATACAAAATTTGACTAAACTCAAAATCCGAATTATACGAAATCTAGTTGGACCGAAAACCTGACTCGTAACCCGTAATCCCAAATTTTTTCACTCGGGTTAACTTTTAAATATAATTTTTAGTGTGGATATTAAGTGTGCAATTCATGCATATTGAGTGTGCATTTCATGATTAAATACAAAATTTGACTAAACTAGAAACCCGAGTTATACGAAATCTAGTTGGACCGAAAACCCGACCTGTAACCCATAATCCCAAATTTTTTCACTCGGGTTAACTTTTTAATATAATTTTTAGTGTGGTTCTTAATTGTGCAATTCATGCATATTAAGTGTGCAATTCATGACTAAATACGAAATTTGACTAAACTCGAAACCCGACTTATACGAAATCTAGTTGGACCGACTCTACCAAAATTCGACAATCCCAAAACTCCAGATCCGAATTCTGTCCTAAGATCCGTCGTTCCGTCCTAATCCTCTCTATGGTTCTTCTAGTTTTGGTTCCAATTCCTTCTTAGGGCCGACCGGCGGTGAAGATTTTGAATTATTTATCCCGGGTTCGCCGTTTTGTACTACCGGCGGTTAAGAATTTGAACTCTTTCTTCCGAATTCGAACTCATATCTAGATTTGAAAGAAAGGGATTAGCGATTAATTAAGGAATATCCACAAGCTCATGTAGGAGTTCGTCACTACACCTGGGATTATGAGAGCTTTCAAGGAGGTGGATATTCCTTACTAGGAATTGCAAATCCGTAATCATGCTTCTAAAGTGCCTCTTGAAGGCTGCCGACGGTGAGGCTAACGGAGGTTGGCGGCGGCGGTGAAGACGACCGGTGGAGATGACAAAGTCCAACTCCTTGATATTGTCTATGGTCAGTGGCGGATCCAGGATCACCTGAATGGGGGGCGGCCTCAGAGGGGAACGGTCGGACAACGCTGGTTTCGGGGAGTGCAGATCGGCCGACAGTCGGAAGTTGAGACCCTATTTTGTTTGGGTTCTGTACTTTTATTGTTCGATTTTTTTTTGAAAAAGGTAAGAATTCGATAATCAGACATACCTAATAAACCGAGCAATCGAGTAGAAATGATTTTCACCCTGAAAATTAATTTAGTTACAAAACATCTTTACTTGGTCAATTAATAGAGTGGTTTGATAATTTATTAAGTTATGTTCATAATATAAAAAAAATATCAATTTGACAATTTCCATCATTAACTATCTATTAAACAATGTTTTTTTATTAAGATTATAACTATCTTGAAACAAAAAACACAAATTCAGCGTGATAATTGAATATTGGAATATCATATCTAAACTCATTGATGAGTATCTGTTTAATGTTCATTGCTCAAATGATTAAGAAAAAATCTGAATGTCAATGTACATATATAGAGAGAGAGATTTGTACAAATATACGATGATGAGTATCTGTTTATTTTCTTAAATTAAATCATGTTTTTTTATTAATATTATAATGTGAAAAAATTTGGGGCCCAGAATTTTTTCAAGACAATTTGGACCAGGTCATAATTGAATTTGGGCCTGGATTTTTAAAAAGAAAATAAAATTTTTTTGGACCCAACCCACCTGAATGCACAAGACTTCGTCATCTTCTACCTTTAGCTAGGTCAGCCGCCCGATGACGCCGCCGGCCTCCTGCCGTTCTGCGCGTCTGCGCCTGTCCCGCCCTACCCCTCAATCCAACATCTCCTCCCCGACGCTCCCTACACTAAAAATCTAGTTGGACCGAAAACCCGACATATAACCCGTAATCCCAAGTTTAGTCATATCGAATTTAAATCCGAAATCGTGGGTTAGAATGATCCGAAATCGAATTTGAATCCATTAAAGGAAGAAGAATGAACAAGGAAAGGGATGGAGGAAGAGAATGCGAAAGAATTGCACACCTTGTATAATGAATTGCACACCCTAAACCCTAAATCCTAAATTTTAGTTGTTAACCCGACCCTAAACCCGTAATCACAAAATTTATGACTCGGGTCAATTTTTTAATATAATTATCAATGTACATTCCATGGATGTTAAGTGTGCATTTAATACATCTTGAGAATTGCACACCCTAAACCCTAAACCTTAAAATTTAGTTGTTACCCATAACTAGGGCTGTCAAAACTTGACCCGACCCAAGAAACCCGCCCGACACCGAACCCAACCTGACCCGAGAAAAAAATAAAAAGTTTTAACCCAAAACCGATTCTACTCGAAAGGACTAGCCTGATGCAACTCGATATCCGAAGTTACCCGACCCGAAACTATCCGAAAATTACATTATGTTAAAAATATAAATAATAGCGAATCTTAATTAGAATTATGTTTTTAATTTAAATGTTACATTAAATATTTAGACCCTAGAGTAGTTAAACTAGAAAAAATCATCATTCAACATATGGTCTGAATCAAAATCCGGCTTACTCGAAATCATATTGACCCAAAATTCGGCCAAAGTCGAAATCCGATTCACCCAAAATCCGAAAAACCCGAACCCGACTCACCCGAAATCCGACTAAATCCGAAATCTAACTAAACCTGAAATCGGACTTATCCGAAATCAAGTTGGACCGAAAACCGAATGGCCCGACCGAAATCGACCCGAGACTCTACTTTGCTTGATTAATTGAGCACTCGACCCGAAATGATTCAACACAATTTGACCCGAATTTCAAAATATTCGAATTCAAATCAATCAGGTCAATGTGTGAAGTGCATTATTTTGACCCGATTGGTCCGGTCAAATGGGTTGACTCGTGAAGTCATCTTCAACCTTGTGCACGTTACTAAAATAACTTCACACCTAGAAATCTAAAAACCGACTCTTTGAAATCCGACAATCCCAAAACTTGACTCTCTAAAAACGAGATTATTTTTTATCAAATTGGTAGATGGATCTTCTTAATTAAAGTATGAATTTTTAAATTGAGTCAAAATCGAGAGGTGTAGATAAAGCCAAGCAAAGCTCCTCCTTTGTTGAGGAAGAAGATGTACAGTAAATGGGTGTTTGAAATTAATTAATTAATCATTTTTTTCTTTTTTTTTTCAAATGGAATGAGTTGTATTTTCTTTTTTATTTATTCAATTAGGAGTAGGTAAAATAATTAATTAATCTTTTATTTCAATTTTCAAATTGAGTCAAATTCTATGCATGTGAGACCCACTTAAAAATTGATTAAATCTTTTCTTATTGATTCGAAAATGAAAAATGAAATTTAAGAAAAAAAAAGTAAATTTTCCGCCAGAATTTCAATTTTTTGCCAAAAGTTCAATTTTCCGGCAAAAATTCAATTTCCCCCCATAATATTTTGTGCTCATTTAATTACGCATATATCCTGTCATGCAATTATGTATATCCTGTCATGAAACCATGTGTATCCTGTCTTTGAAAAATTAAAAGTTTTATTATTGTTGCCAAAAGAGTTGACTCCCCCTACAAAAGCAAATAATAAAATCGAATAAACTAATAATGATTGAACAAGAAACATACAAAGTATTTTCTAAATCGTGAAATACGACTTGAGAAATATCAAATTTAGTCGGATTTTTGTGAGTCGGGTTTTGGGATTGTTCATTTGGCCTGATCAACGATTTCGGATCATTCAACGCCACGATTGAGGCTAAATTCCTTTCAAAAGTTAGCCACAATCGTGGGTTAGAATGATCCGATATTGGATTTGAATCCATTAAGGGAAGAAGAATGAAAAAGGAAGGGGAAGGAGGAAGAGAATGCGAAAGTATTGCACACCTTGTATAATCAATTGCACACCCTAAACCCTAAATCCTAAATTTTAGTTGTTAACCCACCCTAAACATGTAATCCCAAAATTTATGACTCGGGTCAATTTTTTAATATAATTATCAGTGTACATTTCATGGATCTTGAGTGTGCATTTAATGCATCTTGAGAATCGCACACCTTGTATAATCAATTGTACACCCTAAAACCTAAACCCTTTACCCTAAACCCTAAAATTTAGTTGTTACCCATAACTAGGGCTGTCAAAACTTGACCCGACCCGAGAAACCCGCCCGACACCGAAACCAACCTGACCCGAGAAAAAAATAAAAAGTTTTAACCCAAAACCGATTATACTCGAATGGACAAGCCTGATGCAACCCGATATCCGAAGTTACCCGACCCGAAACCATCTGAAAATTACATTATGTTTTAAAATATAATAATAGTGAATATTTATTATAATTATGTTTTTAAATCAAATGTTACATTAAATATTTAGACCCTAGAGTAGTTGAACTAGAAAAAATCATCATTCAACATATGGTCTGAATCAAAATCCGGCTTACTCGAAATCATATTAACCCAAAATTCAGCCAAAGTCGAAATCTGATTCACACAAAATCCGAAAAACCCGAACCCAACTCACCCGAAATCCGACTAAATCCGAAATATAACTAAACATGTGACCGGACTTATCCGAAATCAAGTTAGACCGAAAACCGAATGACTCGACCGAAATTGACCTGAAACCCGACTTTGCTTGATTAATTGAGCACTCGACCCGAAATGATTCAACCCAATTTGACCCGAATTTCAAAATATCTGAATTCCAGTCAAAATAAATTTTCATATGAAATCTTTAAATTTTTATTTTTGTCTAACTTCCATTTAATTTTGTCAACCCTTAAACTTTATTTTTGTCAACTCCTATGAAGAAAGAAAAAAAGAACTATTAATTCACATGATTAATTGTTTTAAAAAATGAGATTAAAATCAAATCAAATCAATATTGGGGAATTTTTTTTTTCCTTTGGTCTGTTCATCTTCTTCTACCTAGTACCGACAATCGACCAAAGAAGTAGCGAACACGAGCGTCTTCTCGCTCGATTGGAAGATGAATTTCGCCGATTCAACAGATTGTTGATTCTGATCTTCTTGTTGTTCGTCAACGGCGGGGAGATTCAGATCCAAGTAGAGCAGGTTCCTCGCCGGAGGAGGAATCGGAGGAGAAGAAGCAGATTTCGCCGCCGGAGAGGTGGCTATTGGGCGATGGCGCCTCATGTGGCCGCCGAGCGCCTGGCCTGAGGCGAACTCGGCGCCGCAAATCGCACAGGCGGGAACTTTACTCAATTTGTTGATGTTGCTTGCACTCAAGGTGTTCGACGAATTGCCTCCATCACCACCTTCATAGAACAACTCTCTCACTCTTCAGCTTCCACTACCAGCCTTTCTATAGTCTTCTCTCTCTCTCTCAATTGACAAACTTCGGTTCTGCTCTGTCCTAGTTCTATAAATCGAACTCCTCAGATTTCATCCCCGAATCAGCATCATTTAATTCAGCACTCCTCTAGTCTGAAGATTTTGCTCCTATTAAAGAACCCTAGACCGGCTCTCTCAATCACACATTAAAAACCCAATCAAAAATTAACAAGATAATCAATCTCAACAACCCTAATTTCGAAATTAGAGGGAGGAAGAAGATAAGGCTCATGTTAATGGTGATATAAAGGGAGAAAGAAGTCAAGAAGATAAGGATGGGCTTTAATGGCGTTACAGAGTTATAGAGGAGAGGAATTATTGATTTGTTGTAAATTTATTTTCTATTGTAAATTTCATTATTGATTTCGGTTAGTTAGCTTTAATTTTCTATTGTAATTTTTTTTCTTTTAGAGTAAATTTTAAGAAGCCACGTGGCAAAAATTATAGGGCTTATGTGGTGATTATGTGGCAAAAATAAATAAGAAAAAAGGACACTTAAAATTATATTAAAAAATTGAATCGGGTAATAAATCAATTTCCCGCCAAAAATTTAATTTCTCGCCAAAAATTCAATTTCCCAAAAAAATTGAGTATACAAGGTGTTCAATTGGTCATTAGAATGTTCGTAATCCATAACCAAATGCGTTCGTACTCATTCTTTCGCATTCTATAATAAGAATTTATGTTTTATGATTAGGGTTTAGGCTCTAGTGGTTAAGAATTTATATTTAGATTGGATGGTTAGGGTTTAGGGTTTAGGGTGTGCAATTGATTAAACAAGGTGTGCAATTCTCAAGATGCATAGAATGCACACTCAAGATTCATTAAATGCACACTGAAAATTATATTAAAAAATTGAGCCGGATCGTAAATTTTTGGATTACGAGTTACAGTTCGGGTTAACAACTAAATTTTAGGGTTTAGGGTGTGCAATTGATTATACAAGGTGTGCAGTTCTTTCACATTCTCTTCGTCCTTCCCCTTCCTTTTACATTCTTCTTCCCTTAATGGATTCAAATCCGATTTCGGATCATTCTAAGCTACGATTGTGGCTAACCTCTGAAAGGAAGTTTTGGATCTTCGATTGCTTTATGGATTAGGGTTCAAGGTTTAGGCTCTAGTGGTTAAGAATTTATGTTTAGAGTGGAGTGTGAGGGGTTAGGGTTTATGGTGTGCAATTGGTTATACAAAGTGTGCAATTCTCAAGATGCATAAAATGCACACTCAAGATCCATGAAATGCACAATAAAATATAATTAAAAATTTGATCCGGGTCATAAATTTTGGGATTCTGAATTATGCGTCGGGTTAACAACTAATTTTTAGGGTTCCCGCTAAAAATTCATTTTCCCACCAAAAAATTGAATATACAAGGTGTGCAATTGGTCATTACAATGTTCGTAATCCATAACCAAATGCGTTCGTGCTTTTATTCTTTCGCATTCTATAATAAAGATTTATGTTTTATGATTAGAGTTTAGGGTTTAGGCTCTAGTGGTTAAGAATTTGAATTTAGAGTGGAGGGTTAGGGTTTATGGTGTGCAATTGATTATACAAGGTGTGCAATTCTCAAGATGCATTAAATGCACATTCAAGATCCAAAAATTCAATTTCCCGCCAAAAATTCAATTTTCCGCCAAAAATCACTTTCCCACCAAAAAAACAATTTTTCGCCAAAAAAATCAATTTCCTGCCAAAAAACTCAATTTCCCGCCAAAAATTCAATTTTCCGCCAAAAATCAATTTTTCGCAAAAAAATCAATTTCTCGCTAAAAATTCAATTTCCCACCAAAAAATTGGCTATGAGGTGTGCAATTGATTATACGAGGTGTGCAATTGATTATACAAGGTGTGCAATTGGTCATTACAATGTTCGTAATACATAACCAAATGCGTTCGTGCTTTCATTCTTTCGCATTCTATAATAAGGATTTATGTTTTATGATTAGGGTTTAGGGTTTAGGCCCTAATGGTTAAGAAATTGTATTTTGAGTGGACGGTTAGGGTTTAGGGTTTAGGGTGTGCAATTAATTATACAAGGTGTGCAATTCTCATGATGCATGGAATGCACACTGAAAATTATATTAAAAAATTGACCCGGGTCATAAATTTTTGGATTACGTGTTACGGTTCGGGTTAACAATTAAATTTTTGGGTTTAGGGTGTGCAATTGATTATACAAGGTATGCAATTCTTTCACATTCTCTTCGTCCTTCTCCTTCCTTTTACATTCTTCTTCCCTAGATGGATTCAAATCCGATTTCGAATCATTCTAAGCCACGATTGTGGCTAACCTCTGAAAGGAAGTTTTGGATCTTCGATTGCTTTATGGATTAGGATTCAAGGTTTAAGCTCTAGTGGTTAAGAATTTGTGCTTAGAGTGGAGCGTTAGGGTTTAGGGTTTATGGTGTGCAATTGGTTATACAAGGTGTGCAATTGGTTATCCATGAAATGTACACTAAAAATTATATTAAAAATTTGACTTGGGTCATAAATTTTGGGATTCCAAATTATGGGTCGGGTTAACAACTAAATTTTAGGGTTCCGGCCAAAAATTCAATTTCTCACCAAAAAATTGATCCGGGTGAAAAAATTTGGGATTACGGGTTACGGGTCGGATTTTCGGTAAAACTAGATTTTGTATAAGTCGCGTTTCGTGTTTAGTCAAATTTCATATTTAGTCATGAATTGCACACTCAATATGCATGAACTGCACACTAACAATCCAAATTAAAATATATATTAAAAAGTTAATCTTTAGTGTGCACTTCATGCATATTGAGTTTGCAATTCGAGTTTAGTGAAAGTTCTTATTTGGTCATGAAATAGGGATGAGCACGTTCAAGTAAAACCGAAAATTTTGACCGAACCGAAACTGAAAAACTTTTGTTCGGTTATCGGTTTAAGGATTTTTGGAATTTCGGTTTCGGTTTCGGTTCGATTTATATCGGTTCGGTTCGGTTAAACCAATATAATTTTTTTAAAAAATAAAAAAATGTTACTAATACCAATAATTAGTAAACCCTCAAGGGTCACTCGAGACCGACCGAAAACCTAATAACATAAACTCCTAAAGGCGCCGTCGCCACTCCCTCCAGCCTCCACTGCTCCAGAGTCCAGAGAACTCGTCGGAGTCGTCGCCGCTCCAGCGCTAGTCGGCAGTCGCCACGACGCTCGCCCCAATCGATTGCTGTAGTCGCTCGTCCCAGCGTCCGGCGAGCGGTATCGCCCTTCAATTTGCGTCCGGTCTACGCTCATCCCATCAGAGTTAAGATTGCGCCGCCCTTCACTTCCCTTCCCTTTAGCGCGGTGTCTCCCTTCACTTCCTTTTAGAGTTCTGATTGCGTCGCGGTGACGGTGGTGTCGCACCAATTTTGTGATGCTCACACTTGTACCGGGGAAAGAAAAGTAGCAATTGTAAACCTCTATTAGACTTCAGTGTGAGATTTAGGTTTTTTCTTGGTAGGATTGCTTTTGGCCAGCCTTGCTGCTGTTACGCATCGTAAGGTTTCTAATATTTTGGGCTTTGCCTTGCTATGCTGATTTAATTTTTACTTGTTCCTTGGCTATTGATGTTGTTTTGGCTTCAAAAACAGTGGATGGATGAACTTGATTACTTAGTCTTTGCTATTGATGCTTGTTGTAGCTTAATTGCTGGATGAAATTGAGTTGTTCTAAATTTAGGGTTGAACATTGAGTTTCAGAAAATGTTGTTATAAATAAGTTTTTGTTCTAAACAGTGGCTGGATGAACTTAATTAATTAATTGCATAAATCAGGTTTTATTGTTGAGCATTGTGGCTTTTATATTGGAGCTATTGTTGAGCAGCTTCGGTTTGTTCGAATTATAGTGAAACCGAAAATGCATTTTAATGTTCGACTTTAACTGGATAAATCAGGCTCGGTTTGTTCGGTTTATTGTGAAACCGAAAAAAACCTAAAACCGAACCGACAAAAATAAAAAATCGATTTTTGGTTCGGTTCGGCTTAGTTTTGAACCGATGCTCAGCCCTATCATGAAATACACACTCAATATGCATGAATTGCACACTGAAGATCCACACTAAAAATTATATTAAAAAATTAACCCGGGTGAAAAAAATTGGGATTACGGGTTACGGGTCGGGTTTTCGGTAAAACTATATTTCGTATAAGTCGCGTTTCGAGTTTAGTCAAATTTCGTATATAGTCATGAATTGCACACTCAATATGCATGAACTGCACACTAAAGATCCAAACCAAAAGTACATTAAAAAGTTAACCCTACTGAAAAAAAATTGGGATTACGGGGCTGGTTTTCGATCCAACTAGATGTCATATGAGTCGGGTTTCGAATTTAGTAAAAGTTCTTATTTGGTCATGAATTGCACACTCAATATGCATGAATTGCACACCGAAGATCCACACTAAAAATTATATTATAAAGTTAACCTGGGTGGAAAAAAATGGGATTACGGGTTACGGGTCGGGTTTTCGGTCCATCTAGATTTTGTATAAGTCAGGTTTCAAGTTTTGTCAAATTTCATATTTAGTGGGATTCGGGTTTTGGGATTGTCGGATTTCAAGAGAGTCGGTGTTCAGATTTCCAGGTTTTGGGATAGTTAGATTTCATTAAATGTGGTGTGGATTTCTTCCAGTAATGTGCACGAGGTTGAAGATGACTTTTCGTCTCGTTCGGTATTTTTTTTACTTAATTAATTTAATAAAGTAGTTATTAAAAATATTTATTAAATATAGTGATTATATTTATTAAACCCACTCATATTCTTGAAAGCAAATTCAAGAATCACCGTATGCACACTCAAGATGTTAGATTGCACACTCAAGATGTATGAAATTCACACTGAATGTTATATTTATTTTTATAAAGCTGTGTGTTGCAACAAAATTAAAAACTCTTTAAACTAAATAAGATAAATAAATAAATAAATAATATACTATATTTTTTTAAAGAAGAGAATTATCGAAAATTTAATAGGAGTTTGAAAAATTAAATTTGGCAAAAAAGTGAAGTTGGTGGAAAGTTGAAAATGGTTTGAAAATTAATAGGGGTAATATAGTAAAATTCATTATTTGATAGAATCTATCACTTTTTACACTAGGTAATGTGGCCTCACCAGAAATTGACACGTGTCCGGTGTAAGAGATTTCCCTTACACCGGGTGTAACTCTAACAGCCTCTTGAGAAAAAATGTGGATTGGCAATCCGGAAGAGTACATTTCAAATTAGTAATTTTTTTTGCCTATATAAACACATTCACATTTCATTTTAACTTGTTCATTCCTCCTTCATTTTCTTCTTCTAATTTTCTCAAAATGTCTTGGTTCCTTTTAATATTTTCAATAATACTTAACCACTCGAAAAATCTCAAAATGAAGGCACAGATCCAGAATTGGAATAATGCTCTAATGAATTTCTCAAATTTGTTGGACATTACTTTCTTTCAAAATCCAAACAGGCAATATTATCTTCTTCCACCCGAGCTTTCTCAAAATGAAATCATAAATCCGAGTTGGAATGATGCTTATTATTCAAATTTGTTGGGAAGTAATCTTTTTCAAAATCCAAACTTCTTTCTACTACCGGAGCTTCCTCGTCAATCGAAGTGATGCTATCCTTTTTATCCGTCGGAGCAAGGTCACACGACTCCATCGGACCAAGGTTTCCTGTGCTTTCCTCCGGATCAAGCATACCCTCATTATGCATCCACGGCAGAGGTATTTACATAAGGCGAAAGACATAAATTGCTCCATGAACTTTGACGATTTTGGCATCCATATCCTTGTACTTTGGAGGGTTTCAAATACGTCCTTCGACTATACATTTTTTTTATCATTTAAACACAAATCACTTGAGATACATTGACGTGCAATACACTCGCGCTGAGTTGTACACATATGTTGCCACCTTAAGCGTTTCATGCCACATAGGATTAATAAATCTAACTATTTTAAAAATTACATATATATAAACATGGGTGTTATTAATTATTAACCCTCAAAGTTTCCAAACGCGACAATTCACAAGAGACATTGAAGTTGAATGACGATTGCGGTCAAGCCCTAGAGCTTGGGAATCCAAGGTTGAAGATGCCATTGCAAGGCAATTGAAGTTTGAAGTTGAAGGCGCAATCGAAGTCCAAGGTTCTCGTAAGGTAAGGTGAGTTCGATTATTAGCAAAAAATGGGGATTTAGGGCTAATGTTGTGCGAAATTGGGAATTTTGGTCTAGGGTTTCCATAGTTCGATTACTAGCGAAATTGGGGATTTTAGTGTAGGGTTTTCCATGGTTCCATTGTTTCCAAGATTCTTGTAGTTGGCTTTTCCCTCATTCAGTCTTCTTACCGGCTTGGGACCACGGTGGTTATCGACGAATTTGATAACGCCAGCGAGTCGTCGATTGGTCCTTTTGATCACCGATTCACTAATGGGGTGCTTTCCTTGAATTTTTTTCCAAGGCTTGATAGTGGTAAGACTTTATTTGATTATGCTCGCTTTGAATCCTCTTGTTCTCTCTTAAAGCAATCCGTTGTAAGCATAATATCATCCTTATTCTTGGCAGTGGTCGATGCCCCACTACTTTTGTTTAATCCTAATGTCCTAAATAGGTGTGTGCCACCACGAGCGGGGTCGTTCCCGACATAATTCGATTGACATCGCTCAAATCTAGGGTTGATTAGAAGAGTGGAATAAGATTTCCGTTCTCGGGTTAAGGTCAGCACGAGTTCCAAGATATCCACTTACGATGGACCGCGGTCGTGGTTTCTCGTCTTGGCTTACACAATTGCCTACAATCTTGGTTGCTTTCAGGTTTAGCGATACGCATCGCTTATTCCCTAAGATGATTGAATCATTCAAATTTTGTAGCGCTATAATCATTGATTCTATCACTCGATCCGAACTTCGCTGGATTGCACGCAGAGCAACCATGATTATCACTTGATCTGAACTTCGCTGGATTGCACGAAGAGCATCCATGCATTGAAGGTGAGGTCGGGTCACGTATTTGATCATCTTCGAACAAGTTGTCTTGCTCGGTACATTCTAGGGTTTGATCCTCCTTGCGAATATTGGAGTTTCGCTTGATCACCCTATGGGTCTTGATTATTCTCTGAGCGATGATCGAAGTTTGCCTCATTGTTTTGTGGGTGGCGGGCGCTAATGTCCTGGAAGCGGTTGCGGCAGTATGGACCGCGGTTGCGGTTGAAGAGGTTGCGGTCGCGGTAGCACCGAAACTCGTTGGCGATTTTAGGGTGTACGAGTTTTTTGTTTCTTCAGGACCAAGAAAGCTCGTTTCTTGGTTGTCAAAGATTGATTCCAACCTTATGATTTAATGGATCTATCGCTTTAGTTCTCAAATTTCTTCCCCTCACACAAATAAGTAAGCTTATTTGCTTCACTATTCATTTATCATATTTGTTTTACTTTTCTTTGTGGCATTTTGACTCCCCCTTTGTGAGGGTGGGAAGCAGTTTTTGTTGCTCGTTGTTGGGTTTTGGCGAGTTCAATCTTTGGGACATCATTTTCTCTTAAGCTTTTCTTTTTTTTTTCCATGTACAGGTATTCTGGGTTTTCTTTCGATGAGATTTTCCTGGGTTTATGCTGCTATAAGTGGTGGTTCAGTGTTTGATTTCAGGCACGATACTCCTTGAGAAGCGTTTGAGGAGTAGGTGTGTTCCCTTGGTACTTCTGCGCGTGCCTGGGGTAGTTTTGCGTGTATCTAGTGTAGGGATTCTAGGCACCTTGACACGCTGGTTGTGGAGCCTGCGACCTTGGCTATAGCATCGTGTAAGTCCTTCCTAGTGGCGGGTCATTGGGCCATCTTGGTGGTGTGTCGTAGGGCCAACCTTATTACTAGGCTTTGTGCCCCCAATTTTGCACGTCCGAGGTGCAATTCGGTTCTTGCGAGAAGTTTTTGTTTTGCACGCCTTCATGGGTGCATAATCTAGGTATTTCAAAAAGAAATTGTAAGCCATTTGATTGATGTGAGCTTCTATTGTTGGACCTTCCTATGATGAGAAGGTCCCCACAGTCGGTGCCAATGTTGAACCCGAAAATAAATAAGCGTTAAATTCAATGATTTGATTTAAAAGAAATCAGGCATATAAAAGTTCTCTCTCTTTATTCTGTGCATGAGAAATACTCTCACGCGCTTTAAAAGAGAATTGTAAAATTTGAGATTATTCGCCTTAAAAAAGTGTGTGCTAGTCTCAAACATGGAAATTCGTTCTTGATTGTGCACGTCTTAAACAAAGGGATAATGATGTCCATTTGAAATGGATGCTCTACACTTTTTGGTTCCACCCATGGCTGATTGACAAGCCTCTAATTGTTCTTTCAACTCAAAAAGCTCTTGATATTTTGTTAGGAAAGACTGTTGCGGAGTGCTAGAAAGAAAATGAGTGGGATTGGGGACTATCTCCCTTTCTTCCAAGTTCAATACAAGTCAATGTGATACCTATTCATATCAATAACAACTTAGAAGCCACAAACAAGGTATTTTGGAATTTCACTCCATCTTGCCTCTTTAATACCAAGTCTGCTATGCAAGTAATTCGAGGCTCTAATGGTCAGACTAATGATCCAATTTGGCGTAAGATTTGGCAAGTTCTTGCCCAACAAAGGGCCTGCCATTTTCTATATCTTCTGGCCAACAATTGCCTTATGTGTAACGCTAATCATTTTAGGTGTCATATAGCTTCATTTCCATCATGTCTTAGATGCTCGACTGATGAGACGGAGCTGCATATGCTCCGAGATTACCCAACAATTTAGCAAGTTTGTCTGGCTCTCCTTGGTAATAATTATCAACCTTTGTTCTTCTCTACCGCTGATCTACGTGAATGGTTGATTCTCAATATCTCAAAGTGTGACGATTCTTCCACACAATTCACCTACATGCTTTGGTTTACTTGGAAGTGTCGCAACAAGCTAGTTTTCGAGAGAGTTGATGAGGCGTCTTGCCTTTCCTGTTTGGTGTGCTCATCTGCTGAAGCTTTCAAACATGCAAAAATTGATGCAGTCCAATTCCATAGCTCAAACCCAATTGAAAGAAGATGGGCCTTGAGTTATCATTGGATCATGCATCCGATTTCTTGGATTAAGCTAAACATAGATGTTGTTTCAAAAGGCCATCCTGGTGCTTCTGGAGGTGGCGACCTTTTGTGTTTTTCCTTTGGTTACATGTTGTATGCTTTCACTTTTGTATGTGGAGAATTCTTGGCTATAATCGCGGAACTTCCAGCTCTCAAGCTCGGATTAAAACTTGCTTATATAATGGGAATTGCCAATCTGATTTTGGAAACTGATTCACAAGTAGTAGTTGATTTACCCTAAACACCTAGAATTTTGACTCACCTAGACTTTTGGCTCATCGGGCAATGTCGGCAACTGATATCTAGAGGCCAGTGGAACATCCAAATCTCCCATGTTAGGCATTCAACCAATAGCTTGACACATTTCTCGGCTAATCTTGCTTTGCAAATGTCTAGTTCTTATTCTAAATTATGTTCTATTCACCCATGTTTAGAACATCTCTTAACTGCTGATTTTATAGCTCACTTAGAGTGTATGCCTAATATGTTATCTTTCTTAATAAACCACGGAGACTCTTTCCCGCTTCTTGATTAAAAAATATTCATAGAATTTTTATCTACTATTAAATATATTTATAATTTTTTAGATTGTAGGGACCACAACCTCCACCAGTCCCATCCTAGCTCTACGTGATTGTATTCATGAAAATAACAAAATTTGTACACACAAATTAGTTATTCATATCACTAAATAAACTCGCTTGTATGCTTTATACTTAATTCACTTATCATTATTAAAAGACATAGACAAGTGATGAAATTAGTAAGAAAAAAACCTAATAGTTCATTCGTTTTTTAGTGTCCTTTTAGTTTATTATTCTTATTTCATAAAACATGTCCTTTTAATATTTTTTTCCATTTCTTTTCAAATTTGTCCTCACTTATAGGAGTAATTATAGGAGTAATAATTACTATTAATAATTTTCTAGGAGGAAGTTAAAAGTACATTTTTTCTAAATATAGAGGTAATTTGGATAAAAAAAAATCATTAATATGTGTTCATTAAATTAAAACTACATGTTTCATGAAACGAACCACAGGAGGAAAAACGCCAGCTTAGCACGTCATATGCATGGGGATCGACCGATATTGTAGTGGAAGCTAACTTAAGCAAAATCGAGCTTGGAAGAGCACTCTGCAAACTCTGCCAATCTCATCCATTCACCTCAGACCAATAATCTCTAATAGTCTGGTTTAAAGCCGAATTTTGAACGGGAACGAACGCATGCAGATTCGGACTCTTAGGCATCAACCACACATCAGTCCAAAACTGAACATTATGGACATTCCTGACACACTAGTGAGCTCCCTAGGTAACCACATCTCTTACACCCTCCCTTAAACTTCTCTCGTGATGAGCATTGTGTAGATGCACACGTTTATACGCTTATTTGGAGCTTACAATGTAATGAAAGTGTGAAGACGTTTGTTTGGCTTGTCATTTAAAGGTGTCATTCTCATCAACAAAGAAAGATTTCGTAGGCATTTTGCGCCTGACGCGATTTGCGATGTATGTACTCACGAGGAGGAGTCGTTGATCCACCTTCTACGCGATTGTGACATTATAAAGTGTTTTTGGCTTGATCTTCGCCCTCCTCTTTGCAGTGATGATCACTTTGAGTCTGATTTTGCATATTGAATTTGTATTAATATTTCATGTAACTTGTTTTGGGTTGTTGAGTCGCCAGTCAAGTTTTTTTGCGATATCTTTATGGTAGATATGGAAATGATATAATATTTTTGTTTTTCATCGGGAAAATTTTACCGGGGATAGATGCCTTTTTATAACGAGGCGGGTGCAGGCATGCACTAGCTAGTGGGGAAGAAATTTCTATCTAGTGTAGTACGTAGACCGGAAGACGGTTGGGTTAAGCTCAATACTTATGGATCAGTTAAGGATGGTGGCCTTGCAATGACTGCAAGTGTTATTGGTGATAATGATGGACAATGGTTAATAGGGTTTGTCCATAATATTGATATTCACACCGTTCCAATAGTGGAGCTTTGTGGTGTCTTGCAAGGTTTTCGACTTTGAAAACAGGGTTATAGGAGGACCTCCTTAGATATTGATTCAAGGTTGGTTGTTCTTTTTCTAGGACAGTCAGTGGATCGTCACCATCCCCTTTTTAGCTTGGCTTCTCAATGCCAAAGCTTTTCGTGTAGGGATAGACAAGTCCAATTCCGTCATATTTGTTGTGAGGCTAATTGTGTTGCTGATTTCTTAATGTCTTTAGCTTTTTCTTATAGTTTAGGCTTTCCTGTATGTTATTACTTTTATGACTACTGATGTTAGGGGTCGGGCTATCCCTCGCTTGATTACTACTTACCCCGCTTTTTTATTATTGATAAACTCCCCCCTTGAGGGGACTGAGAGTGATGCCTTTCCTTCGAACAAAAAACGAAACGTGGGAGTATTTCTTTAATTTATTATCACCCTCGAATAACTTTCATTAGTATATCTAGTAAAACAGTAAAATCCGTTATCATAAAGTTACAAGGTCAATAATGTATATTATATGCCTAATTAAGGACCAAATGCATCTTAGCGAGGAAACAGAGAAGAGTAAAAAGTGACCCACCATTCGTCCATTCCACGATGAATAGCGATATTACATAATAACATACGGAGTAGTAATAAAAAAAAAGGGGAATTATGTGGCACATCACGTTGTGAGTTGACACAACATATATTTCACCTTTAATTCTCTCATAGGCATAGCTCCGCTAGCCTTGTCTTGTACGTTCTGATCGGATACCTGTGCGCGCCCCTCCGATCCGCCGCCATGTCGTCGTCGTCGAGCTACACCCCGATCTCCAGCGCCGGGGGGCCGGCCGCCCCGGTGGACCTGAGCTACATCTCCCGGGCGAAGCAGCGCGTGTACTCCACCCTGGCCACGCGGAGTCCCTGGGCGCAGGTCTTCGCCTTCCGCTCCCTCTCGTTCCCGCGCGGCTTGTCGGACAGCTTCACGCGCCTACGCGCCAACCTGGGCTACTTCCGGGTCAACCTGGCGATGTTCGTCCTGCTGGTCCTCTTCCTGGCGCTGCTCTGGCACCCGATCTCCCTCCTGGTGCTGGTGGCCATGATGGTGGCGTGGCTCTTCCTCTTCTTCCTCCGGGACGAGCCGCTCGTCGTCTTCGGCCGGACCGTCGACGACCGCCTCGTCCTCGCCCTGCTGGCCGTGCTCACGCTCGTCTTCCTCTTCCTCACCTCCGCCACCGTTAATATACTGGTGGGGCTGGCGGTGGCCCTGGGGGCGGTGCTGCTTTTCTCGGTCTTCAGGCGCACCGATGACCTCTTCGTTGACGAGGAGGCTGCCGCTGCCGGCGGACTCGTCGGGAGATCCACCGCTGGTTAAGTCAACATACTCCATCAACTACTTTTTTCAATTTGTCTTGTTTGATTGTTTGGTGAAGAATATTGGGAGTTGGGTGTGGGGAGGTGCATGGTTTGTAGCATTTTTTGTATAAATTCTTTGGGTTTTTTAATTCTATTGTTTTCTTTTTTTTTTAATAAAGTGTTTATTTGATTGATTGTTTGGTTGATTGATGAAGTTGTGTATAATCGAGGGGTTTGCTTGTGTGGAATCTTGTTTTTTTGGTTGAAACTTGATTGGAATGATGAAACTTGTTTCACCCAATGCAAAGACCCAAATTACATAGGTAATTCTTGGGTTTGGTTTGAGATAATGATAAATCTTGGGTTTGGTTTGAGAGAATATCATTACATATTCAACCATTCTAACGACTTGTCTTGGTGGCGTGCGTGCGTGGCATGCTCGTGTAGTCATGTGGTTTCCTTGTAGGATCCTAGTACTCCCTCCCTCCCAAGAGATTGTCCTAAAGGACAATTTTAGAAAATTTTCACATTTGTTAAGATATTGATAGATAGGACAATAATATTAGAAAAAAAATTGATATAAAACAAAAGTTGAAAATTTGGACAAATTTTTTGGGATATCCGTAAAAAAATACAAGACAATCTATTGAGGATGGAGGGAGTACATGGGAAAAGGTGGAGGTAATGAAGTTCTCTCTAATTGATACCAATGCCATAATATTTGGGTCCCAAGTTTTACACCCCATGTTCAATATGGATGGAGAAAATTATGCAACTTTTGCATAAATAATGGGTATGATCAGAAAGGAGTGCAAAAAACCAACCGGCGTTTTTTTTTTGTCTTGAGCACTACATGTAAGAGTCGAAACGGAAGCATTATGGTATTACCATAAAGTCTTAACCGCTTAAAAAAATAGCAGGCGTTTTATTCTTTCTTTCTTTTTTATTTTAAAATAAGAAAATGAAAAGGTTTTTCTTGTACAAATTAAGAAAACCAAAAAAAAAGAGTTTTCGGACAAGCTGCTCATCAGACCAAAGCTTCCACTGTGACTGACGTTGCTCAATCCAGCATCCATCACATACAAGCACCAAAAAAATTGGATTACACTTAAACAAAAGTAGGAGATGCTTGCCACTGAAAGCCTGGGGGACGAGCGGCACGACTTGACGAGCAATGCTTGCCATTGAAAGCCTGGAGGAATCAGGCTTCAGCAGAGTCACTTTCAATGGCAAGCAATGTTGGATACGCAACTCTAATAAAAGTGACACTGCCAGACCCTTCATTCATATATACCTGTCACTCCCTTTGGCCGGCTAATCAAGGTTTTAACACATAACCAACCTCATACTTGTATCTCCCTTTCTCATTTTCACTATCATTCTGTGTAAAGAGATATCTGCAGAATGATACACATGTTGATTTCAGCTCCATTTGTTTTCCCCTTTCAAAGAATTCAGATTAAGTATTATAATTGTCTCCACTCTCATCTCTCTATCCATGCCCCCCAACACTTCAAAGGACAGTTATCAAATCGAACTTTGACTCAAGCAAGCATAATAACTATGGAAAAACGTAGCAGAGACCGATGAACAATGTTAGTAATATTTTCACCTCTCTATCCACACTACTCGCAAATGCATCATGACAGACATTTGGATTTATGGTTCCTCGAGAAGCTAAAATACTTTAATCTATGTATGAACATATTACCATAGAAAAGAGACTAACATACCTTTTTCCACCAAGTTGAGTTGTTGAGGGAGTAGTTGGAAGCCAAATAGCTGAAACCCAAAACATATTATCGAGCCAAGATTCTCAAATTGCTCGGATGAAATGTGATTTTCTTATAGGACCGATTCAGACTGTTGAGTAGGAAGCCAAATAAACAACAACGTAAAACATCAGATATTGAATAAATAACCAAATCCTAAGATTAAGGAAACATGAAATAGCTGAAACCCAAAACCCAAAATGAGTATAAACCAGATCCAATCATCCAACCTAACTCAAACCAACTGGCCTGATTTGCAACGTTATCCAAAATAACACAGCCTAGAAATTACCTGAACTTGAAATGACCTTGCCTCAACTCGGACCTGATTTGCCTAATTACCAAGTCTTATCAAGCAGTGATGCCATAAATATGAAGTAGATACTTATTTGATGTAAGTATTTAAAAAGACTGACCTATTACACTAAAATACAATAGACTATTACAATTCATCTGTACCAAAACTAAGTAGATAATCAGACACAAGAGTTCATATCTTTGAAACACCCTACATAAGATAAGGTGGACAACAAATGCCCGAAAATCATGTCCTCGATAAAAACAGAAACAGGAACTGATCTGATCAACGGCGTGTGCCTGTTCCGCGCGACTTCTCAGCTCCTCCCCATCCAGTAGAACTTGAACCATACAGGGAAGCCCTATCCGCACCAGCCTGATGAAAAATGACATTTACTTATAAACCTACTAAACCTTAACCTCCAGCATATTTCATAATAAGAGACATCGTACCAGATGAGAAACGTATGGATCTCCATAAGGAGCATGATATCCACTCTCCATACTGCTAAACGTCATCCCATATGATCCACCTTGCAATACCAAAAGTATGTCAGCAATAGTGAATGAGAATGGTAAGTAGAGCTATATAATGGCAAAAGTATTAGCTAAGAAGATACTGCTAAATGTCATCCCATATGAACCACCTTGCAATACCAAAAGTATATCAGCAATAGTCAATGAGAATGGTAACTAGAGCTATATAGGGAAAAGTATTAGCTAAGAAGCAATTTTGATCACCAAATCTTGTGAACCATGATGTTAAACTGACATTCAAAAGAAATATACAAAAAAAATTATGATTACTCTAAGGCCTTGCTATAGTTTGCGAACTTGAAAGCAATTTTTAGAAAAAAGTATGCTTTTCACATTTTCCAATACAAAAATACAACTATTCTTCACATATTTCAAGATAACAAAAGTATACTTATTTCCATAAAATACTTTCTAATAAGTAAGTATAGCAAGGCCTAAGATTGATATACATGGGAAACAACAACAACAACATCAATCCAGTGTTAACCCGCCTCCGGCGGGATCTGGGGGGCCATGATGTACACACCCTTGCCCTAATATAAAATCGAGAGGGTGTATGAAGAAGGCCCAAGTATTATCATTGCCCAGAAGACCCAAGGAAAACTAAAATTCAGCTATGTGTCAATGATAACTGAATCTAGTTAGAATGCACCAAAATTGATATAGGGGTTATATTCATATCAAAGGCATTGTATAAAATTGATATACATAGGATAAAAAACTAAAAAAAAAAAGAAATGTTCTTCAATGTCTTTCTGAAACTTAATCTACTCAGAAGAGCATTCCATCAGATGCAAAATTCTTCACAATTTCTCCACATTAGTATCCCAAATGAAATGACCCCTTATTCCCACCTACTGCATTGTAGAAATGACACACAGCATTGCACAACTAGATTCTCCTTAAGAAGGCAAATGTCTCACAGGACATGTTTGGGATACAAGCAGACCCGTAAAAAGGATTGAGAAAGAATGTTTCTACAAAAGGTAGGAAATGGGGACATCCATGCTCATCTAAGTTGGACAGATTTTGACACTGAGATAGAAACGTAGGATATAGATACAGGCAATCCCCATTCTCCACAATAGAGGAAATGAATAAGCCCACTAGAACGAGGAAACGTTATGTAGGGATGTATTAATATTACACTACATTATACATAAGTTCATAACTTTTACCAGGAATAATCACGGATGGGCTGATTAATGTAAGGAAAATATTTATAGCTAATCTATACAAGCTTCATGTTGTACTTTGCATTATTTCCTAATTTATTAGAAAAATCATATCCAGAACAGGGAGAGGAGTCTGCATGCCAGGGCGGTCAACTATGGAATTCATTCATTTGCTGAGGAGAATGATAGAAGCATACAGGGAGAGGAAGAGGAGTCTGCATGTCGCTGCAGTCAACTATGGAAGCCATTCATTTGCTGAGGAGACTGATAGAAGCATACAAGGAGTAAGAAGAGGAAGGGGAGTCTGCATATGGTGTTTGTGGATGTGGAAAAGGCATATGATAGTGTGTCAAGAGAACTATCATGGAGGTCCTTGGACACGAAAGAGGTGTCAGGTACGTATACAAGAATTGTGAAGGACATGTATGAAGGGGCCTTGACTATGTGTACTCCAGGAGGAGACACATAGTATTTTAAGGTAGGGATCGGTTTAGGAGACACATAGACACACAGTTAAGGTTTATCAAACTCGTCTCTCTCATCACTATCATATAAATTACCATTGGCAGGTGCTGAGATCTGAGGTTTGCATAAAACCTGTGCTTCACTCTCAGCCATCAGAGAAATATCAAAAGTTGATAAGGGCTTACTAGATGAGTTTGCCACCACACCTCAACGAGTATGTGTTTGAGAGATTTTACTTTGGACACATGAAACGACATTGTGCATCACAGATTTTCATGCATGGTTTGTTGATGAGAAAAGGGAGAGGAGAGATATTCTTTCTAAGAAAGTATATTTTTAAGGGAATGAAACACCTACCTGGATTTCAGATATGCAACTCAAAAACTTGAGGTGACATGATTTTATCTTGACAAAATAAGTTATATTTCTAGATATGCACTAGAAAATAAATTTAGATAACACTGTTCCCATCTTGTAAATAGCTCGTATGACTTTGTTTTCTTCTTGGTGGATGTTTGTGATTGAGCCATATGATACATTATGTCCATAATATACATTAGAGATAAATAACAAAATTGTGCCTTGCATTCATATGAGGTAATCACCTCTTGTCCCTTGTCTTAGCATACAATCATGAAAGGAAGCTTATCCACCACCTTTGCGGGTATAAGAAATCAAGATGCGCCAGACTGCTTTTTAGATAGGAACTAGGACTAGGGAAGCAACCATATGGAAAACAAGTTAACACTCCACTTGATATTTAAGAAGAGTTGGTTAGCAGCCATATCGTTCAAAAGTATTTGAGTTTAGAATGTAAAATAGTTGCACAGATAATCTGTAATTAGTATGACTCTACCCATGTAAAATGATTACGTCATTATTATAATTGTTGGACTTGATGAGCATACCCCACAGTAGTTTATGTATGTTACATAAATTTTGGGAGTAAAAGTAAAGAAGAATTTGTAAAACCAAACAAAAGGCCTTGCGCCATAAACAAAAGTTGCAAGAAAATATTCACTTTAAATTAAAATTAATCCAATTGTATTGCAAATTGATTCCATAAGATATAAACATACCAGAACTCCATGATCTACCATCTGCACTTTCAAGTGTCGCACGCAACTTTTCAGCCTCACGTGCCATGGAAACCAAGTTATTCTCCATTGATTGTTTCTGTTCAGCCATCTGAACATTAGCCTTCTTTTCATAGTCAATGGCAGTTCTGCACCAAGGCCATTGTTCAGTGATCATCATTGTATTGAAAAACATTTGTCATTTGTTCTCGTATAAGAAAAAAAACACTTTAATAACAGGTTTGTCCAAACCTGAACTGATGTAGTTCTTTTCGCAGATCATCGACATCCAACTTTAAAACAGGAATTTGCTTATTGTCAGACTGAAGTCTAGACACATCCTTTTTGAGGGTCTGAACTTTCCCAGCTAAATCCTGTCTAATTTTATTAAGTTTCTGAACCTCATCCTGCAGCTGCATAGACTCGCTCTTCAGATGGTCAATTGCTTGGAGATCAGCTTCCAGCTTCATGCCATTCTGCATAAGATCCCTCATACGTAATTCTCCTTCTGCACGAGTATCAGACATGGCACAATTCAAGCGGTGAATTTCTTCTTTAGAAGCGCCCAAATCTCGTTGCAGTGTCATCCGATCTTCAACAAGCCTCCTGTTTTCAGCCAATAGCCTCTGCATTTCAGCGTGCTGAATGTCAAGTTCTTCCTCCAGCAGAGCAGGATGAGGACGAGGATGTAGAGGCCTGGGCATATGTCCTCGAATCACGGGTCTTTCAGTGAGGTAGCCATGCCTTTCAAAGTAGGGATCATGAGGTACACGGTTTCTTCCGGCCATTGAAGAGCTTCCTAGAAACAAAATATAGGATATAATGTCATACTTCATAAATATCTACAGAAGAATAAGGATAAAAGTGATCTTGGAAAGGGCTCAATAACTGAGTCACAAGGGTCTTAAGATTCCATAGCATACTTATGAACACAAGGCCACAATAGCATTTTGTTCCTATGCAGAAGTCATCAAGGTTTTTATTTCTCTAGATATTAGAAACTCTGGATATACTAATCACTCAGCCTCAGGCAACATAATTGCCTCATTCTCATGCTGACAATGGCTACATATAGGATCAAGTTTTAGAGATCAAATCCGCCATCACTAAGATCATAATAATCAACTCTTCCTTTCAAACACCAGAAGTCGGTCCAGAACCTAATCATTTTACCAGTTAGCGCCATCACCATATATGGAATGCCAAATTCATCAGGAATCATAATTTCCAACTAAAAACTGACCAAATTTCTATGAAAGAACCCTAGAAATTCCCCCCTTTTTAAAACGTTTGGCAAATTAATAGGAAAAGAAAAGGGTAGGCAGTCCCCACCGGTGGCCCGGCAGCCGGAAGTTCTAAGGGGCAAGGTCCAGCGGCACAAAAGAAGTGAAAATTTGGATATTTATCCATTGAGAAATAAGAAACAAGAGTTCCTCATTCAATTGAGAAAGACAAGTTCAAGCTGATCAAATTTGGATCTTTAAGAATTACAAGCAAGACGAACTAGAGTAAAACCCTGGATGAAATTTAAACCTTTGTAGACTTGACGAGGTAGAGAAGATGTGCCGGCGGTGAAGATTTCCTTCTCCCGAGCCGTGATTCTATTTCTCTCTCGTCGTTCCTCGGGATGATCAGTTTTTTTAACGGGTAAAAATTAGGAGGTACCTTAGGGTAGGGGTGTCCAAACTCGGTTAACCGAGATTTCGATTAACCATGATTTCAGTTAGTTAAAATTGAGAACCGAAACCGAACCGTAAATCCTGGTTAACCGTAGTTCGGTTAACTAATTTTTCGGTTCGGTTTTCTCGGTTAACCGATAACCGTTTATGTAATTTTACCTTAAATAATTAAGACTAAAATAAAAAAATTTGAATAAAAAAAGTGATCAAACAAGATTTTTATTTCAAATATGTACTTATATCATATTGTTTTGGTTATTGTAAACAAATATGGAGAGTATATACTATATTGTGTGCAATGAAACATTGTGTGTATTAATTTTTATCCCATCAAATTTAATAAGCGACTCTTATATCAATGCAAAGTGAAAAAATAGTGTGTAAATTGTTAAAATTGAAGAAGGAAGGACTCAAACTACATTAACACCTTGAAGATCATAGAGTTTAACCACTAAATAAATCAAAGCTAACTAATATTTGAATAAAATATTAATATATTTTCGGTTTTTCGGTTAACCGTTATATGTAAAGTCGTGAACCGAAACCGAACCGATAAACCGAAAATATTTTCGGTTCGGTTCAGTTTGGTTAACCTAAAATATAATCGGTTTTTCGGTTTTTTGGTTCGGTTTTTCGGTTTCGGTTTTTTGTGGACACCCCTATTAGGGGGGTTCTAGAGCATATTTACTTATAAGAACTTAAAATCTAGGTGATTCAAACTAGCATCCAAAGGCAAACTATGACCCACCTTGGTAATTATATCGGACATAACGTTTCAATTTCTAATACTAATATTATCAAACCATGCAAGTGAGACCGAGAAGTCTAAAACAACAATATCAGAGTCCCATGGGCAGTGCCCCTCTTTCTTGTTTTCGAATAATATTTATGATTGTCAAAATAAGTCTTGATTCTCATGTTTTTAACATAAGTTATTCCTTCTGGAGCAAGTGTTTCAAGTTTATCCATCAAAACTCGGCCATACTTTGTATTGTCCAAATGGATTGCTCACTTCTTCATTCGCCCAGTAAATGGATTGTGCATGACTGACTCAAATGGATTGCCCACTTAGCCATTTGCCTAGTAAATTTTGGCTTGTGCATGGCTGACTTTAGGGGATGGGTAGTTCTGATCTTGATGGTATGCGCTTCGAAGTAAAGACGAAATTTGTTAGAGCACATGGCCAAAGTACTAGTTTTTCTAGGGAAGAGTACTTGGTCTTAGCGGAGAGGAGAGTTCGACTTATGAAGTAAACGAGCTGTTGTTGACCATCATATTCCTTGACCAGAACCCTACTGATAGCACGTCCCCGTCTTTTGGTTTTGGTAGGAGTAGGGGATTCGAGAAGTACCTCTTTAATTCTTGGAAGACCTTTTCATGTTCGGGGTCCATTAATTGCACTTATTTTTTTCTAAGTACCTCGTAGAATAGACGAAAATGGTCTGGTGACTTAGAGATAAATCTATTTAGCGTGGCGACTTTCCCTGTGAGTTTTTGGACATCTTTCACACATCTAGGAGATTTCAAGGATACAATTGCACAGTCCTTATTCGGATTGGCTTATGTATCGCATGTCCACCATGAGTTGCAAGGGCAACACTCGGAGAAAGATGCCTTTATGCCTTATGTGTCGTCTACCGGGGTAAGAATTCGAAGTGCTCCCTCTTTTTCCACTTTTCCAATCGACTAACTATGCAGGTTATGAGTACATTGGTTGACCAAGATCAGCGAGCATCCTTTTAGCCGAGCACGTGCCACCGCCCTCTAATGCCAACCCTAACCTTTTCAAAAAGAAGAGTAGTTTCTAGGGAGGGAGTAGCATAACGGAATCAAGCTCCAAATTCAGTCCTTTTCATGAAACTTTGGGAGCCGATTCATGTCTTGATTGGATAGACAATACTGAATTGATCTTTGACTACTATGGCTATGAGAACGAGAGACGAGTCCCCATTGCCACCATTCACTTTACCGATTTTGCATATAATTGGTGGATGCAAGATTAGGCGACGAGACGGCTGGCTGGAGAGTGCCCCATTCAAAAATAGTGTGACCTCAAGTGGGCTCTTGAAGTGGGTTTTGTACCTTTGGATTATGTCGAGAGGACCCATGCCAAGTTGGAGCAACTATGCCAAGGTAACCGATTTCCCAACGAGTACCACCATGAGTTGTGCACGCTCATCTTTCAATTAGATGTTCAATTCTCGAAGGGTATGTAATTTCCAAATTTATCCATGGGTTGAATTCGAAACTAAAATCTCTTGTGAGCATGCAGTACTTTGCTAGGGGAACCGATATTGAGGAGGTATTGCACTACACCAATAATGTTTATAATAACCTTTCTCAAAGGCTTCAACCAAGTTCCAACCTGAAACGATGGTCCATCTCCTCGACCACTCCATCTTCAAACCAGACAAGGAGACTCGAATTCAAGCGTGATACACCTAGCCCATAGCCCAAGAAAGAAGGAATCCCTCGTCATAAGCAAGGTGGAGAAACTAAGTGGGAGAGTTCAAGTGCTTTAAGTGTCTTGGACAGGGCCACAATTCATATGATTGTCCTAATCAATGGAAGGTGCTTCGTAACTCTCACTGAGACTAAGAATTTGAGGAAGAACAAGTTGAGAACGTCCAAGAAGAATCCGAGGAGCAAGAAGAAGAAGAACTCCATGTATTCGCCGTGGAAGGTGAGTGTTTTGTCATTCAACGTACGCACCTTGTTCATGAAGGAGATCTCTAGCACTCCAACTCAACAGAAAACCATCTTCGATACTCGTTATCTTATCAAGGATACGGTATGTAGTATTATCGTTGATGGTGATTCATGTTGCAACATCATTAACGAAGAGGTAGTAAAACGATTATCTATTCCTACTTTTCCTCACACTATGCCTTACCCATTGTATTTGTTGAATTATAACACTCATGTTCAAGTGAAGGAGATGTGTTTTTTTTTTTTTTCCATAGGACCTTATGTGGATGAGGTTGAGTGTGACGTTGTTTCCATGACTGCATGGCATCTCTTACTAGGAACACCATGGCAATGTGATAGGGGTGTCATCCAAAATGTTGCTTCCAACGAGTTGTCCTTCCACAAGGATGGAAAGAAGGTCACTTTGCATCCTTTATCTCATCATGATATTGTGCTATATCATGTGGCCAAGGAAGACGGATGAAGGAGGGTGATGAGTGGAAGACGACGTTTAAGACCAAATATGGGCTTTATGAGTGGTTGGTTATGCCTTTCGGTCTAATCAATGCTCCTAGCACCTTTATGCGGTTGATGAACCATGTACTTCTCCCATTCATTGGTAAATTTGTGGTACTTTATTTTTATGAAATTCTCATTTATATCCACGATTTGCAATCTCACGTTCAACACTTTAGGCAAGTGCTACACGAAGAAAGGACATTTGCTAACATCAAGAAATCTCACTTTTGCTTGGATCATGTGTTGTTTCTCAGTTTTGTTGTGTGCATGCATGGTTTGAAACTTGATGAAGAGAAGGTCAAGGCCATTCGAGATTGGCCTACTCCCACGACCATGACACAAGTCTGAAGCTTTCTAGGTTTGGCAGGCTTCTACCGGCGGTTTTGAGAGACTTTGGCTCCATTGCTTTGCCTCTCACCGAGCTCACCAAGAAGAACATTCCATTTAGGTTGGAGGGACCTCAAGAGGACGCTTTCAACATCCTCAAAAACAAGCTTACACAAGCACCCCTCCTTGTCTTGCCCGATTTCAACAAAATGTTCAAAATAGAGTGTGATGCGTTGGGCATTGGCTTGGGAGATGTACTCATGCAAGAAGGCAAACCATGTCATATTATAGTGAGAAATGGGGTAGGGATGAACTAAATTATCCCACCTATGAAAAGGAATAACTCTCTCTTGTCTGAGTTCTTAAAACATGGGAGCATTGTCTTATGCTGCGAGAGTTTATGATCCATTCCGACCACGAGACGCTAAAGTTTCTTAAAGGACAAAGCAAGCTCAACAAGGGCCACACCAAGTGGGTTGAGTTTATTGTAAATTTACCATATGTCATCAAGAACAAACATGACAAACAAATGTCGTCATCGGCGTTCTTTCTAGGAGATTTACACTACATTCCCTTCTTGATGCTAAGTTGCTTGATTTTGGTTTTGTCCGTGAATTGTATGAGCATGATGCTGATTTTCATGAGATATTTCAAGCATATTTAGATAGGGGAAGTAAGGACCAATTCTACTTGCCCTATGGCTTATTGTTTAAGGGTCCTAAATTGTGTGTGCCTAAGGGTTCTATTCGGCACTTGCTTATGCAAGAGGCTCATGGTGGTGGTCTCATGGGCCACTTTGGGGTCATGAAAACATTTCATGTTCTTAGGGAACATTCTTTTGGCCTTGCATGCTTAAGTCGGTAAAGAAATTTTGTGCTTTGTGTGTGACATGCTTGCGTGCTACGTCTACGGTGCAACTGCATGGTTTATACACTCCCCTTCATATTCCACAAGCTCATTGAGAAGAAATTTCCACGCGTTCTCTTTTGTCCACTAACTTGTGCAGGAGGGAAGATTGTCGTCTATTCATAGAATTTGCATACAACCACTCGGTGCATTCGACCACCAAGAAGACTCCTTTTGAGGTGTTTATGGATGCAACCCCATCACCCCTCTTGATCTCATCCTGTATGCTACTAAGGATCGAGAGAGCCATGAAGGGCTTGATCATGCTGCTTGGATCAAGAGGCGTCACGATGATACACACCTTCAATTGGAGAGGCGAGCAATACAATATGCACACCAAGCCAACAGAGGGCGTAGAGAGTTCATTTTCGAGCCCAATGAACTTGTTGAGGTGAACTTCAAGAAGGAGCATTTCCACACCCTTCGAAATTCTAAAATCATGCCAAAGGGAGATGGTCCATTTCAGATTTTGGAGTGCATAAATGACAACGCCTACAAACTTGAGCGTCCACCGAATTATGGCGTCCATGAGGTGTTTAACGTAGCCGACCTTGCTCCTTTTTTACTTCATGATTATGATGAGTTTCAAGATCAAGGTTCGAGTGCGAACCCTTTTCAAGAGAGGGAGGATGATGACATGTCACATCATGAGCACGATGACCAACCGGGAACCAGTGGCGGAGGGAGGGGGGCGGGTGTGGGCGGCGTCCCCCACTGGCGGCCAAAGGAGTATGAATATGTGGAGAACCGCCCCACGGTTGGGTAGAGGGCGGTGGCGGATCAGAATAGACGTGGGACGTTGGTGAGTAGGGTGGCGGCAATTCCGGAGAGGCAGAAGATGAGATTTGAAGAATGTGGTCGTCGAAAGACGTTTGTACATGCCCATTGTAATTTGGGGAAGAAAGCTTCCTTTAAATTTTTATTTAGTTTGGGCTGTTTTTGTTAATGGGCCATATGTAATAAATTGTCGTGAGCCTTTTAGTGTTTAAAAAAATTAAAAATTTAATTAGAAAAACAAATTAGCTAGGGAAAAATTGACTCTCAATTCAAGGCTATTTTTTTTTTAATTTCGACCTCTCAACTTACAATAATATCATTTTTTACAAGGTTACTTATAAATCAAGATTATTCAAGTTTATATTATAGTAAAATCCGATATAAATACTATATTTTTTAATAATAGTTTCTCTAATTCTCATTAAAAATTCACTTAAGTAGTGAAGTGGTTACTGCTGGCCAACTACAAATAGTTCATTGCTTTTTTTTTTCATTACCCAAAATTTATTTGGCTCTATTAACAAATAATTATGTCATTCTCTCATTTAAACATTTGGTTTTCAGGGAAATGAGACGCACATTATATAGCTATTTGTTCAAACTGAATTTACTTATACCACGATTTGATTCATGTTTATTTTCGCAAAACACCAATGGTTGTTGAAAAATTGTATCTTCGTTTGTAATTTTGTATATTTAGAGTGAGGGTGTCTTTCGGGGATTGATTCATATGATATATAGTGTTCGTCTCTTCAATTGGCGAGCAGGCGAGGTGGTCCAAAGGTAGAGGCTAATCCGCCCCTCTCCTTCCGAAAATTTCTGGCTCCGCCACTGCCGGGAACTCACATCAATGTCGAGCGGCTCGGTGCTGAGAGAGCATGTGTCAAACGGGGATGTGGAGCCATTTCCGTTGGGCACATCACAAGTTCTGTTGGACCATCTTTTGGGAGGGCATTCTACTCACAAAATGGAGACCAATGAAGCCAAGAATGCCTATGAAAGGTGTGTGAGCCTAAGAAGTGTTGAGAGGCTTGTAATGATGCTATTGCCACGACGCCAAGGGCCGTGTCCGACGCTCTTCCATATTTGGGTCAACTTACTCGAGCCAAAGATCGTGCCTTACAAGAAAACCTCTAGACTGGCCTTTTGACCCATGGACTACTGAGAGAGAGTCCAAGTGAAGCATGGTTCCTTTTGACGTCCATTGATTCGACCGCAACCAGCGTCGTGATGCTCGAATTGTGTGTGTGCGTTGAAGAAGGCCACGTTATGTGTGGTTGTGTTTTTAATGTCATTTTAAGGGAATATTTTTTAAATAGTCATAAGTTTTGGGTGGTTTGGGTTAGGCGTCTATGCTACGCTTATAAGGCGAGGGGACATCCTTTTGTTTAGTTAGACAAGTTGAATAAAACCCTCTCTTTTCCTTGTCTCTTTGAACATGTTTACCTTTTGTTTCAATCAATCAAATTCAATTTGAGTTTGTTTTGATCGTTTGTTTAATCGATAAAATCCCGAAGATCCAATCTTGTTGAATCATATCCAAGAATTGACCCTTCAAGTTCATGTGGGATCAATGTGTGTCATATCCTTGCTCTACTCGTACATATCTAGCCCTAATTCAGTCATTCCCATCACATTCTTTACCTTAATTTCATCCCCTTCATTCATAAAAAACCGATCTCAAAAAGTCTTTCAAGGCCAGCCTCCATTGGATCCAAAATCGCCTATCAAGCTTGCCTCAATCGCATCGTGGAACGCCTTGCAGTAAACTCATTCGATCCTAGTTCCGCATCCTTAGATGTACCTTGAATTTATGTTGTAAAACCTGGCCACCAAAGCTGAAAACAAGAATATGTGATCCAAACAAGTCTAAGTTCATATTGTTGAATCAAAAGAAACAAAAGGTAATTACTATGACATTTAGCTTTAGTACAAAGAGGTTGACTCACATGGAAATGGGCCTTGGATTTGAGAAATGGATGGCTAAGATTAGAAGAGATAGTGACAAAATGGTAATTTTGACAAAAATTTAAAAAAAAATAAAAAATAAAAAAAATATTTTTTAAATTTTTTTCCCAGTTTCGCTTGTTTTTGCCAAAAACACAAAATCTGATTTTTTACGTTACGTTCACATATTTTATGTATATGTTCACACATTATAAGACATGTTCACATATTATCAAAATTTTCAGTTCAGAGATTTTATAATATGTTCACATATATTACAAGTGTGTTCACATATTATTACTATTTGTTCATGTTTTATTGTCATATGTTCATGTTCGATTAAATCATAATACATGCGTTAAAAGGCTACAAAAAAATTTGACAAAAATAAAAATAAAACTAAAATTTTATATTTTATTTATTTTTTCGCTTATTTTTTCCAAAAACACGACGGTTGACATTTTACGTTCTGTTCGCATATTTTATACACATGTTCACATTATTACAAGGGTTGTTCACATATTTTTTCCAAAAACACGACGGTTGACATTTTACGTTCTGTTCGCATATTTTATACACATGTTCACATTATTACAAGGGTTGTTCACATATAACCGCATTTTAACTTCAGAAAATTTAGTATACGTTCACATATAACATAGGTACGCTCACATATTAGTATTGCATGTTCACATTTTATGGCCTTATGTTCATACTCGATTTATAATTTTATATCATTCTACATACGTAAAAAGACTTACAAAACTAAACTAAGAAAATAAAAAAAAATTATTTTTTTAAATTTTTTTATCGGATGGCCTAGATTCATTTCTAGTGTTTCAAGCGGATGGTCCAGATTTGTTCTTAGTTTTCATAATAAGCCACATTTTCATTTGATTCAATCTCTTAGTACAGATAATACACTCATTGAAAAAAATCTATGAACTACATATTCAACGATATTCTTGTTGACTAGAGCCCATAATCGGTAGCCCAACTCATCTCTATGTGAACCAAGATATATGTATTCCTTGGTCTTAGCATCTAACTTGGTTCATTCATCCTTGGGGATGTGAACCCCTACACCGGAACACCTTCAAGAAGTTGTAGGAGACCTTCTTTTTTTACCAGACACCTCTAGGACATCTCCTTCCATAGGAATGAATGGTGTGATATTGATGATGTCGACTGCTCTCATCACTACTTCTCCCTAGAATGTCTTGGGTAGTTTGGCCCGAGAGAGCATGCACTAAAATCTTTCATCAATTGTTCGACTCATCCTCTGTGCAACCCCGTTTGATTGTGGTGTCTTAGGCGTTGTCTTCTCCTGCCTGATGCCTTAAAGGGACCTTGATACTCACCACCATTATTTGAACGAACGCTCTTAAGTGTTCGGCCTGTCTCAATTTTACTCAATAGATGAACTCCTTGAATGCATTGAGAACTTGGTCTTTGGATTTCAGCAGGTACACCCATACCTTCCTTGAATGGTCATCAATGAAGGTGAAAAAATATGATGCACCATCTTGCGATCTCTTGGACATGGAGCATACGGGTGTGCACAAGATCAAGGATATGTTTCTTTCTTCTAGGTTACGAAGGTCTTTGGAAAGCAACTCTATGTTGTTTACTAGCCAAACAATCAAGAAAGTTACTTTGGATATTTGGGAGGAGTTGCTTTGGAGCGAGGATACGAAGCCGCTTCTCGCTCATATGCCCAAACCTTCGGTGTAATAACTCCATGTCTGCTCCTGCTATGTTTGCCTCTCCTCTATAAAGCTTAGCTTGCATTACATATGGTGACCCTTCCTTCCTTCCTCGAGTAAAGACCAAGATTCCTTTGGTGAGCTTCCATTTTCCGTCTCCAAAGTGATTCACCAAACCGGCATCCTATGTTTGTAGTTAGGATGACCTCTCCCCAACCGATAATCTTGGTCCTTCCTTGGTTTCCCATTTGGACGTTACCAAAGTCACCACTTTGGTAGGATGAGAAGAAGCTTTCAAGAGGGGTGATGTGGAAGGAAGCATCAGAGTCAATGATCAAGGAGCTATCATCAGTGGCTATGTTTAAGAAGTTTTCTTCCTTGGTTTCCCATTTACACACTGGTCCGTTTTGACGTTTCTAGACCTATGATCCCTCTTGAGTTTTCAACACTCAGCTTTTATGTGGACAACCTTGCCAAAATAGTAGTCGTTAACCGTCGCGTGTGAGTTTGATAGCCCATAAGATTGATCTTGATCTTGATTTTTGTTGCGCCCTTGTGTTTTGTCTCTTCCCTGGTTGTGAACGATGTTCGCCCCCGACTGAAGAATTTAGACTCTTTCCTTCCTCATGGCTTCTTCGTTTAGAAAGCTATCAGTAACGAAATCCACTGTAAGCTTCCGGACTGGTGTAGGATGGAAGTCTAAAGCCCTAAGCTTTTTTTAGAATAGTTACTCTTGTTAGATCAGTGGTGACATCCTTACCGGTTTATTCATTGTCAACTTTCCTCTTTCCTAAGAGCATTTACAACAAGATTAATATGATCAATAGAGTGTTATTTTTTGGGAGTACTGGGGAACGAACAAGAGTGCATAAGGTCGCATGGGAAGATGTTACTAAACCTAGAAATAAATAAGTGCTCGAGATTAGAGCGATGCATAACTTAAATGTTGCCTTTGTGGGAAATCATGGGTGGCACTTTATTATGGAAGAGGATGGTGTTTGGGCGTTAGTTTAAAGAAGAAGTATGTGGATTGCGCCATCAGAAATTCATCCACGAGCTCCTTCCAAATTCGAACGGGTTTATCTCATGTCGTAATCCATGGGATACAATGGTCAGCTCGGAATGGGTGGTCAATTCGGTTTTGAAAGGATGTTTGGTTACTCGATATTCCCCTTACGGAGTTTGCGATCAGAGTGGTTAGTGATTTGCACTTGAGGGCTTCTCTTAAAGACTATTGAAGGAAAGGAGTTGGTCGGAATTAAGGTTTGTTGCCCAATATGTTACTCGTTATTGTTTTGATGAGTCTTGCGGCCATCTCATTGCCAGACATGGAAGATGGAGAGGACGAGTTGTGATATATGGAAATACTCAAGCGATGGGAATTATTCCATTACTTTTGGATTCAACTTATTGGTGGGCAACGCTCAAAGGAATGATCTGGACAAGACCGTTTATCTCCCGGTTTGGAAGCTTAAAGTCCCAGAACGTCTTTGCCACTTTGTTTAGTTAGCATGCAAGGGTGGTGTCTTATGCAACGCCGAGAGGGTGAGGCGTCACATAGCCTCTTCTGACCATTGTGTTTCATGGCAAGTGGATGCCATGGAGGAGTATTATGAGCAATTTAGGAATGTGTTCAAGTTAGTAATATCTAGATTAATTTGAACGCTTCTGATGTGGCTCCATCCTTTTTTTTTCAGGTCCCTTTTTCGGTGTGGATAAGGTTTAACATCCTTAAGTTGAGAAAAATCGAGGATATAGAATGGAATGCGCTATTTGCCATGGTGTTTTGGTGGGTCTCGCGATGAAAGAGGTGGTGGTGCCGGACAAGGCAAACTTCATTATTGCACAGGCTATATAATATAACTTGGCGAGGGATAAGTCTCCTAACCTTACTTCGCAAGAGGTATCTTGGATCGCTCTCGACGAGGGCTAGCTCAATATTAATACGAATGGGATAGTCCTAGACAGCAGTGTTGCATCAGTCGATGGTGTGTTGCATGATTGCTATGGGCAATGAATTGGTAGTTTCATACACAATATTGGTTCGTGCACAGTGCTGGTGGAAGAGCTCTAGGGAGTACTTAATGGTCTTAAGATGACGTGGGAGGCCTCTTCTAGAAGATTATTGTGGAGTCTGATTCTCAAATTGTTACAAGTCTTTTGAAGTCTAGGGTGACTAAGACCCACCTGTTGTATAGCTTGGTTTTCCAATGCCGATGCTGTATTAGTAGGGATTGGCTTATCTAAACGCGTCATGTATGTGTATCAAGTGGCGAATTCGGTTGCGGATCGCCTCTCGTTTATGGCCTTTTCTTTTCTGCTTGGTTTGCATGTATTGTCTACCCTGCTCGAGGGAATTTCTATTATACTTTTCAATGATACTAGGGATTGAGCATTCCCCCGTTTGATAACTACTTAACTTTTTTTTTCTTATTAATAAAATTCTTGTTTGAAACAATACATAGTGTTGTCTCTCCTTTAACAATATATATATATATATATATATATATATAATTTATAATTCATGCACAAAAAAATAACCTGAAACCTTACCAGTCAATCCATAAAAAAAAACTAACAGTATTAGATCATCCAAATGACAAAGAAAGGCTCCCATTAATTCATAGCAAATCAGTAAATCACAAACACAATGTTGGTTTTGTCCCTCTAGCTGCAGCATTATAGCTAGCTCACTCTGCTTGATTTTCACAATATTGATCATCCAAAGAGTCCAGAAATTTGAGTATGCTCTCCATACAACTTATTTTCTTCAGAAATTTGGTATGAAAGAAGAATCACAAATCGATCCCAAAGAAACCAAACTGGATAGCTTACTGTAAGAGAATCAAACTAGTTTCCCCAAAATCAAACTAAGAATGATAGCACCAATCAAACCCGTAGAGGAAGAAGGAGCAATCCCACCAGCCGAGTTCTTTTTCTTGCCTTCACCATCTGCACCTGCGGGCACTTCCGAGTCTCCGCTTCCTGGAGCCATAGACGGAGAGTCACCCCGCGGGGCGGATGATGGAGAATCGCCCTTTGGAGTAGGAGCTTCGACTTGGGAGGGTTGAGGAGCGAACGAGGATGTGAGGGGAGAAGCGTTGCTTGCTTGATCGGGTTGAGGAGCGTTAGCATTGTCGTCTTCAGACGGCGATGACAAAGGAGGAGAAGCACTGCTTGCTTGAGAAGGCTCAGGGGCAGTCTGTTGGCCTTCTAAGCCTCCAGGAGACGGGGCATCATCGGAGTTGGTAGGAGGGTTGGCAAGGGAGCTATGCGAGATAGGAGGTTGAGATTGGAGAGGAGCCGGGGATCCCGAGATGGTGATGATGGGGGCGTTGACCTGCAGCACCGAGATGGTGTAGGGGTCCGACTCCACGGGTTTGACTAGCTGAGCCAGTGTTTGGGAGGGGACGCCGGTGGCCGCTGAGCCGAAGGTGACCCCGCCCGCGGTGGACACGCTGATGTTGAGGAAGCCTTGGTTGTTTGTGGCGAGGGCCTGCCCGCTGCCCTGGAGCAAGGTGGTCACGGTCAGCGTCTTCCCCTCGATGTTCTTAAGCTTGGCCAGGTCGTAGTAGTCGAGCAACACGTGGACGGACAGGATCTTCTTGATCTGGTCCATGGCCTTTCCCGCAAGGGGGCCTATGTCGGAGTTTTCAACCGCGAGGACGGTGATGGTTTGGCGCGAGTTGATGTCTTGGACCAGATTTGTCTGGGTGAGGTAGTTGCTGAAAGTGCTTAGCTCCGGGTGCTGGCCCAGGATGCGGGTGATGTCGATGGCAGCCGATGACGACAATGACAAACAAAGCCATGATAGGAACAAGATGAGCATGGGTGTCATTTTTTGAGATGCTTTTGATCTTGAAAGCATGATGATTTTGTTATGTTTTGTTTTGTTTGTTTGCTTCTGTGCTGTTTGTATTAATTGTGAGTTTCGTTATTTTCTTCCTTGAAGGAAATTTAACGAATAAAAATTAGGGTGATGAGCAAATAAGGAGTACGGCTGAGAGTACATAGTGTAATTAATCTGTTAAGAGGCTGGTGATTGTAGTGTGTGGTTGTTTGGAAGTGTATGATGGTTGACATCGCAAATTAAGCATGGGTAAAGAAGACGAGAAAAAGGAGGAGTGTTCTCAGCAAGTTTGAAGTGTAAGAAAACAATTTTAGCCTTTGTTTGAAGTTTCACATGGTTACAAGCATGACAGGTGCTTCAACTACATTCAAATGTGCGTTCCTTTTGAACATTTTCATTATCTAATTATAGATTTGTTGTCCTTTTTAAATTAAAAGAAACTACTTCAAAACAAAATAATTAATTAAAATAATAATAATAATAATAATAATTAGTTATGAGATCACGAGAGAAAAATATTTATGCACACTTGTTGGATCACCAAAATAATTAATTAAAATAATAATATTGTTATTGATTGTGCACTCTTATTATGTGAATGTGAATAATTTTTATAACTAAGTCTGCTTGATCTTTTATAATTGAGTATACATGACTTTGTATTATCATTCACACTTTGTTATTGGATAATACACATTCATTTATAACCTCATACACACTTAGTAACAAGATTAAGCATGCTCAATCGTAAGATTATGCACAATCATTATAAAGTCATGCACACTTGTTGAAAAAATCATGCACACCCGGTTACAAACCAATGCACAGTTAGTACGAAAATTATGCACAATCAGTAAAAAAATTATGCATAGTGAATTATAAAATTTATGCACAAACGGCTATAACATTATGTATAGACACATTTTCAATTTTTTTAGTTTAGCTGATAGCTTGCATTTAGGTAATGTTTAGGATGCATATTTATAATTATTTTGCTTGGTTTTAGTTTAGTCTAGTTCTTAGGCTTTTAGGTTTTCTAGGAAATTAAGGTTTTACGCTTGTTTTGTTCGGTTTTGCAGATCTTTAGGTAAACAAGCATGGACGAGATTAATCTTAGATGATTGTGGTGGAGTTTGATGGAGCTTAGAGTGATACAAGTGAAGATTGGAAGAAACAAGGCCCAAGAGCTTGTGTGAAAAGAACGCTTAAACCTGGGCTATGCATGGGAGTTCTTGTTTCGACACCTCTATCTTGCAATGCTTGGTTTCGGAGCTATAGTGGTCGGATGAAGCGGAATTTGGTATCATTGGAAAGCTAACTCGAATAGCTACAATTCATATTTTTACTCTAAGTCGAAATTCCAACTCGAAGAGGGTCAAAATAGCCTCTGAAGTGTAACTTGAATGTTGAATCGAAGAGTTCCGCGGGCTTGGATGACAATGTGCGCGGCCGCGCTACACAAGGATGAGACCGCGCCGTCTGTCTTTGACCGGAGAGAGTTGGGCCGCGTGTTTGGGCTTCGAGATGGGCTTAAGATAGATCTTGACCGGCGTGTTTTATTGTATTTCGGGTTTATTGATCTTTGGATATCTTAGGGGTATTTAATCCTTGTTTTTAGTTTATCTTTCATAACCTAGAACATACTTTTGGAGGCTAGGGTTTTTCTCTCTAGAGGCAAACTTTAAACCTTTGTAAGTTTTTCTTAATTTTAATTATGCATTGCTAAATTCTTTTGTGTTTGACCAGTTAATTGAAATCATGATTTGCATATTGTTGTGAGGTTTGATTGATTCTCAACAAACTTGAATAGAGTTTATTCCCTATGCTTAATTGAATCTAAACTAGGGTTTTGTTAGATCATAACTATAACCTAAAGCGAAGGTTAAAAAAATATTAAACGACACATGCCACTTTTAAATTAGACCAAACCACCCCTTTTTATTAAAAATAATATTTTATTTTTGGATATGATAAATTATTATCCATGTTTTTAGAATATAGGATAGAAAATCTCATTATTAAATAGTCTTTTATTTTTGGATATAATCCAATCATTTGTTACCTTATTTGAAAAGATCTTGATTAGTTATATGTTAATTGTCTTATCTTTTTACGCAGATCATAACAAAAAATTATAATTAAACATTTACATGATTATTTTTCTTGGCTAATAAATATATTTAAAAATATTTTATTATTAATATTTTATTTAAGAAAAACTCGTACAAGGTACAAGAATATATACTAGTTGATCACCTAATTGAATTTCTATTCACTTAGATGTCTGGTTGCTCTAAGTGCTTGTTTCTATTGATAATTTGAATCGTTATGTTGTGGTCTAATTGAATCTAGAAGGTTTTCTAGGTTGTTAGATGATTAGGGTTGTTAGACTGGTAGCACTATCAACTAAATATGAAGTTCAGGTCATAATCCTTAGTAGGGTCATAATTCACAATAGATTATTCAAGTGAGTAGAGAATCAAGAGAATCAATAATCAACAAAGCAATGTCGATGGATTTAACTAGTTGAACATAGGGGTGTTCATAACCGGATATCCGATCCGATTAGGCTAATCGGATCGGATATCCGGAATTTTTTTTTGCACAATTGGTATCCGAATCCGATCCGGATATACCCGGATATCCGATCCGAATATACCGGATCGGATCGGATATCTGTGTTGGATATCCAAAACTTTACATTTATTAAGGTGTTTACTATATTATACAGCTGAGTTTCAAGATCTCATTTAATTTACAAAGTGGACGTTAATAGTCATGAGCCTAGAACTAAGGCCCTCATCATTGAGCCCAAAACTAAGGCCCATATATGGCCATATATGATATATAAGCTTTCTCATATTTTACCAAATTTAATGGGCTGGCTTATTTTCTTAGAAGGAGGTTCGAACCATGAACCTTTTGCCCACAAAAAGTAGACAGATGTACATCAAACCAACTGGGCTATTGAAACCTAGTGTAAATATAGTAAACAATAATAAATATATATTAATAGTATTATACCCCCGAATATCCGAGGGGTATTAATTACAATCCGGATCGGGTCCATTAATCCGGCTATTTTTCTCGGATCGGAATGGATTCGGATAATATTCCACTGGACTCGGATTTTTTCGGATCGGATCGTCGGATCGGATTGGTCGGATCGGATATTTTTGAACACCCCTAGTTGAACACGCATGTCTTTCATATATTACAATCATATTTTCATTCATAATTACTTTTATTTTGCATAGTAGTTTAGAATATTCATTCAAAAAAAACCCTTGGTTACTTGACATTCAAGTAATAACACACATGCACGAGTCTATGTGGGATCGACCCTTGCTTATCATTCTACTCAGATTGGTTAAGTTAGGATTCTTTGATAGGTAAACGACTGAAAAATACCTCATCAAATTTGGCGCCGTTGCCGGGGACTCGTCTCTATTTGTGTTTTTACTTTTGTGCTATTCTTGGTGTTGTGAACCTATCTTACGGTTCATAACACCCGTGCTACTAATACATGGCTTTGTTTGAGTGTAGACAGTTGTAGGATGAACACTTCCACGACTATTTTGTTAGATTTCAAGACCATGTGTTTGAACTTGGTACTTGGGAATTACATTACAGTGATGGAGAGGTGAACATGGGAGCTATCCATGGTATGAATTTTGAGACAAGAGGATTGGCTAACTACATGAGCAATGAGAAGCTTTTATTTATGGGACATGAGAAATGCTGGGATTTCTTATGTTTCATGAGCCATCAAAGCTTTCTGGTTGAGTAATCTTCCCAACCACCCCAGCCGATTGATATGTCTCTTGAGGATATAATCAAGGATCTCTCCATACGGGCGGATACTAGAATCAAGGAGCATTGTGAGTCTTGTTCTTCATATTTTCATTCCATAATCTCATGCCCTTTTGAGTTGTATGAAATGAGTGGTGGAATCAAGTTAGAGTGAAACAATCATTAGTCAAACACTCAGTTTCATGTTGAGGAGCAATCTACTAAACTTGATGTCAGTTATGAAGATGAATTTGATGCCCAACATGAATTCACACCTATAAAGCAAGTTGAGCAGATCATCATAAAGCCAAAGGAAGTCTGTGATGTCATAGAGATTCTTATAGAGCCTAGGGAGCCTGAGTCATCTTCACTCATGTGGAGTAAATTGCTTGAGGGTTTTGTGGTTTTGGAAGAAGACTATTTTGTCGACCATGATGACTTCTTTGTTGATGAAGTAGACAATCACGAGGGAGAAGAACAACATGATACATTTGTTAAGGCTTCCGCTGTCATGGTGCACCATATGTTAGTCCTTGACATCCCTTGCTTCAGTTTCCCCATCTTCTCACATCTAGAGCTTTTGGAGTTCCAAGATGAGGAGCCAAGTCTAAAACACAAGGTGGAAGATGGATAATATATGGAGTTCATCTTGGATATAAGTGGTATTGCTGACAAGTGCTTTGATTCATATTGTAAGTATTTTCTAAAGCTACCACTTGTGCTGAATTTATTTGAGCAGTTGCCATCTCATGCTAACTGGGCACACATGTTTGATAAGTTAAAACGATCTCTGAAAGTTATATTATGCATCTTTAATTTATCATTGTGTTACTTATGTTTTTCAGAGTTGTGTGCACAGGGATTTGACAGGTTGCTAAGGGCATTGACAATGTCTAATGTTGTCTAATCATGCTAAGAGTCAAGCTAATGATGTTAAAATAAGCGCTTCTTGGGAGGAAACCCAAGGTTTAGAGTAGATTTACTTTTCAGTTAATCTTTTGTTTTTATGTAGTTTTTTGTGTGTTTTAGATACCCAGGTCCGAAGACAGATTACTACCACCATCGGATTTCCCTCCGCACTACCCGGATTACTAGATCTTTGTGAGTTTTTCTCTTTCCTTTACTTTTTACTATACTTTGGGGACAAAGTACGTTTTAAACATGGGGGAAGGGAATTACTTTTGCATTGCATGTAGTTGCATTAGTTTAGGGCATATTTAAAATTTTTGCATGCATTGATTAAATTCTTTAAAAAAAAAATCAGAATTATTTATAAAAAATACAAAAATATTGCGTTTAGGTTCTTATTCTCCATTGTTTAATTCCTCTTGTGTTCTAAGCTAAGTATAAGTCCTAACCCATGATGTGCATGACATGCTGAAATTTCTATGATATGAGCATGATCGTTGATTGATTACTTTGACTATAGGATTGAGGATGCATAATAGCTTGAGTTTTAGATTTATTCTAATGTTCTAGACATAATTTGCCTTGTGAGATTTTTGGCCTTTCATTGATTATATTGTTCTCTTATGTCTTGAGTGTATCACCATGATTTTCTAGCTCTAGAATATGACTCTTTTTCAAAGCTGCTTTATATGATTAAATGCATGACAATAATATTATTGAGGCATTGTTTCTTATTAGCCTATTATTTCCTTTCCCACCTTACAAGATCCATGTTTTGACACCCCATCTCTTTAAGCTTTAAGCCTATTTTTATAGCTCCACAAAAATTTTCCTAGCCTATTAAGCTTGACCATCCGGGATTTAGGACTTTAGGTTGTGTTTTTGTTTTGTGTGAGTTTTGTTTAAGTACGGGGGAAGTTGAAAAAAAGGTGAAAAAGAGGAGATACAACTCTAGTGTGCAAAGTAAAAAAAATAAAGGTGAAGAATAAGTGCAAAAAGAAAAGAAGAAAATTAGAGTTTTAGGGCCTGTATGGTATTGATTCATTGGAATCAGAAATTGGAATGGGAATGGTTGATTCCCAATTTTATGTTTGGTAGGACTTATTATTGGAATGACAATGATTCCATGAAATGTCTCATTCCAACTCTAAAGAACAATTTCACTCCAGTCCAAAACCTAAGGTATGACCCATTCCAAAAATTAAAGCCTCACTCTCTCTCTCTCTCTCTCTCTCTCTCTCTCTCTCTCTCTCTCTCTCTCTCCCTCCCTCCCTCCCTCCCTCCCTCCCTCCCTCTCTCTCGTCTCGACCGTCTTCCTCGTTCACCCAAATACGCTTCCCCTTCTCATATCTCGTCCATGTCCCGCCGTCATCTCGCCACAACTCTCCCATCATCGTCTCACTGTAGGCTCACCGCCTCCCTTGCTAGCGCAAAAGATACCAAATCTTTCTCCCTTTTTCAACATCTCATCAATGCCTCGCCGCCCCTCTCTCTCGTTGTCTCACCGCTACTACCTCTCGTGTCGTCCCGTTGGCGAGAACAGCCTCCTTGTGACTGTTTTTCCCTAGTTTGTGTTGCCTTTTCTAGCTTCCAATAACGAGATTGTTGGTTCCGCTTCTGAAAAATTGTTATATAAAATTGGGGTTTTGTGGATGTGTATGTGTTCTGCAGATTTTGGAGGTTTAAGACAAATGGGTTGAGATTGAGGTTGTTATTATAAATGTGTGAGGCTAAGATTTGTTAGTTCTACTTCCATTGTTGTATTTAATTTACAGCTTCCATTGATGAGATTTTTATTGAATTTGTTTAAATGTGTGGAGTTGCAATGCGCTTTCTGGGGTTGTGGGGTTTTTATTGTCAATAAAACATGAAATTAAGCATATGTAAAATCAAAGTAGAGATTCTTCATTTGCATATTTTAAATGAGCAAATATTTTTGGGAATGGTTCATTACAAGAACATACCAAACACAAAGTTTTAGGAATGGTTCATTCCGATTCCTGATTTCATTCTGATTCCTAATTCCAATCCGATTCCAGAGTCATACCAAACGAGCCCTTAATAACTTTCAAAAATATAAGAAGAGTTGAAGAAGAGGCAAGAAAAAAAAGTGAAGGAAAAACAAAGAAACAAAGTGCTTAATTGATAATGTAAGGAGTTGGTAAAGTTGAGTTGGAGGTGTTGTGGAGTGAAGTGAAAAGTGTGCAAAATTTGGGTTTAGGATTAGTTCTTTATCCCGGATTTAGCACCACAAGCCAAAAATTGATCCCTTCCAAATTTCTCTTTACCCCGACCCCATTACATCCCTTAAAAGACCTCATGATTTTTGTTATGTATTTGATCCACAGTGGTGGAGAATTCAAACGCTGATCCAAGCCTATGGTAGTCTAGTTTTTCATGGTTGATTTTGAGTGAAACACGTCCTTTAAACACTTGAGTGAGAATGCAAACACATTTACCTTGGTGAGGTCTAGAATGAATGAATAATCTTTACTCTATGCTTGATGTAATGCATGCTATGAAGTCTTGGTCAAGTTTTAATTATATGTTGAATTGCTCGATTGATTATGAGATGGATGCATGATTGTAATGATGTGGTGTGACTTTGGATTTATGACTTTCTTGAGGACAAGAAAGGGTTAAGCATGGGAAAATTTGATAGCTTGATTTTAGATAGTGTTTAGGATGCATATTTATGATTATTTTTCTTGGTTTTAGTTTAGTTTAGTCTAGTTCTTAGGCTTTTAGGTTTTCTAGGAAATTCGGGTTTTGCGCTTGTTTTGTTCGGTTTTCCAGATCTTTAAGTAAACAAGAATGGACGGGATGAATCTTAGATGATTGTGTGGAGTTTGATGAAGCTTAGAGTGATACAAGTGAAGATTGGAAGAACCAAGGCCCAAGAGCTTGTGTGAAAAGAACGCTTAAACCCGGGTTATGCATGGGGGTTCTTGTTTCGACACCTCTATCTTGCAAGGATTGGTTTCGAAGCTACATTGGTCGGATGAAGCTGAATGTGATATCATTGAAAAGCTAAATAGAATATCTACAATTCATATTTTTACTCCGAGTCCAAATTCCAACTTGAAAGGGGTTAAAATAGCCTCTGAAGTGTAACTTGAATGCTGAATCGAAGAGTGCCGCGGGCTAGGATGACAATGTGCGCGGCCGCACTACACAAGGATGAGACCGCGTCTTCTGTCTTTGACCGGAGAGAGTTGGGACACGTGTTTGGGCTTCGATATGGGCTTAAGATAGAACTTTACCGACGTGTTTTATTGTATTTCGGGTTTATTGATCTTTGGATATCTTAGGGGTATTTAAACCTTGTTTTTAGTTTCTCTTTCATAACCTAGAGCATACATTTGGAGGCTAGGGTTTTTCTCTCTAGAGGCACAATTTAAACCTTTGTAAGTTTTTCCTAATTTCAATTATGCATTGCTAAATTCCTTTGTGTTTGGCTAGTTAATTGAAATCATGATTTGCATATTGTTGTGAGGTTTGATTGCTTCTCAACAAACTTGAATAGAGTTTATTCCCTATGCTTAATTGAATCTAAACTAGGGTTTTGTTAGATTGATCACCTAATTGAATTTTTAGTTATAACCGAATCTTTAATATTATCGGCCGGAGTTAATTTGATCAAGAATATACTTTAATCAATTTAGTACCGGTTGGACTATTTGGTTAAAGAAGAGAATAAATTCACAAGTCACTTAGATGTCTGGTTGCTCTAATTGCTTATTTCTATTGATAACTTCAATCGTTATGCTGTTGTCTAATTAATACTAGAAGGTTTTCTAGGTTGTTAGATGATTAGGGTTGTTAGACTGGTAGTTCTATCAACTAAATCTGAAGTTCGGGTCATAATCCTTAGTAGGGTCATAATCTACAGTAGATGATTAGGGTTGAGTAGAGAATCAATGATCAACAAAGCAATTCATGATGGATTTAACTAGTTGAACACGCTTGTCTTTCATATATTATAATCATATTTGCATTCATATTTACTTTTGTTTTGCATAGTAGTTTAGAATATTCATTCAAAAAACCCCCTTTGGTTACTTGGCATTCAAGTAATAACACACATAGATGAGTCTCTGTGGGATCGACCCTTGCTTATCATTCTATTCAGATCGGTTAAGTTAGGATTCTTTGATAGGTAAACGACTGAAAAACACTTCATCATTAGCCAACACGCGATCTTCGCCATTTGATTTTTCAAGATCGAAATGTCGGGAGAGGTTCTCAGTTCTAGGGGTGTCAATCGGGCGGGTCGGGTTTGGGTCGGGTCAATTCGGTTTCGGTTAAGTTCGGATTCGGGTCAAATTCGGATATTTTGAAAATCGGGTCAAATTGGGTTTGATCATTTCGGGTCGGGTGCTCAATTAATCGGGCAAAGTCAGGTTTCATGTCAATTTTGGTCGGGTCATTCAGTTTTCGGTCCAACTTGATTTTGGATAAGTCCGGTTTCGGGTTTAGTTAGATTTCGGATTTAGTCGGATTTCATGTGAGTCGGGTTTCGGGTTTTTCAGATTTGGGGTGAATCGGATTTCGACTTTGGTCGAATTTCGGGTTAATCTGATTTCGAGTAAGTTGATTTTGATTTAGACTGTATATCGAATGATGATTTTTTGTAGTTTAACTACTCCAAGGTCTAAATATCTAATGTTACATTCAAATCAAACATAATTATAATAAATATTCACTATTATTAATTTTTTCAAACATAATGTAATTTTCGGATGGTTTCCGGTCTGGTAACTTCGGATTTTCGGATAGTTTTGGGTCGGGTAACTTCGGATTTTGGATGGTTTCGGGCCGGGTAACTTCGGATTTTTGGATGATTTTGGGTCGGGTAGCATCGGATATCGGTTTGCATCGGGCTAGTCCATTCGGGTATAATCGGTTTTGGGTTAATCTCGGGTTCGGGTTTTTTCGGATTCGGCTCAAATCAGTTCGGGTCAAACATGTCTCGGGTATAAAATTTTTTGTTTTTTCTAGGCCGGATCGGGTTCAGAGTCTACGGGTCGGGCGGGTTTCTCGGGTCAGGTCAAATTTTGACAGCCTAGTCAGTTCTCTATTGGGAAGGTGTTCTCTCCTAAACCATACCCAATAGTTAAATATAAATACTTTAGTGGTTGGCAATAGATGTACCATGGGTCGTACTACTAGATTGGTATTAAAAAATGTTACCTTTTATTTGGGTAATAAAAATTAATTTTGACATTTGGGTATTTTTGAAGATATTTTCTAGTAAAAGAAATATTAAATTTAATAATTTAAAAATATTTCTTTTAAAATAATAAGATACTATTTTTATGATTTTCGTATTTATAAACTCTAATCAAAATCAATCGTAATAGAAAATAAAATTTTATTTAATTTAAAATACGAAATGCTAATTATCCATTAGCATGTATTTAAAAAAATAAATAAAAATAAAAAATAAAGTGGGGAAAAGGAGGAAAAGAGGCAAAAATGTCACATAGCAATCACTTGTTAATGATAATCTATGTGGGAGTCGAACCCACATCCTTGTGTATTAACACAATTGCTCTACCTATTAAGTTAATAAGCTAGAAGGATTTCTTATTTTATATACTGCTGCAACTTTTAAAAATAGAAATGTTTATAGAGGAGATCAACAAAAAAAAAACTTATTATGCATCACAAAATTCAATGCAACATTAATTCACTTGTCAATCAATCAATACTTTAAAGCATTATTGTGCTCGATCATTTCAGTCAATTCTACTTATATCAAAAAGTAAAGCAGCTCAACTCTTGGAAAGTTGCATTACAATTAGTAAAACTGAAGTTATAACAACAATCAAAAAGTGAGGATACTTTATGAAAATCTAGACACAAAAAATGGAACTTACAGTAAAGTTTCACGGGTCTTGAATAGTTGCATTACAATTGGTAGAAATATATTTGTAGCAACAATCAGAAAATGAGTATACTTCATGAAGATCCAGACACAAAAAACGGAACTTAAAGAAGCAATTTCCACCTGAGAGAAATCTTGCCAGGAATAATGACCTCAAAAAACAATAACTTTACCACTAAAAGAGGCTGATTCCAAAAGCCACAACACTTGCTAATACCCGTGGAATCTACATGAGGAAATAAATTAAATGCACATAAAAATCATGAAACCAAACAAGGCGGGAAAATAAATACAAATAAAGAATGTGTGTTTCTATGGCTCTATGTAGCTGGGAGATGAAACAAAATGAACGAAGTTAACTACCCTGGTTGCTTTTATGGGGTATACGTACATATAGAGAAGATTTACATTGACTCCAAGGTTATAAGCAGTAACTCACAAAGCCTGCCCTCTCTAGCAAGAGTTCTCATTGCAATATTAGGTGCAAGTATCTCCTTTTTTCCATGATCAAAGGTCATGTAAATTTCAGATCATATAAAAGCTCAAATTCAACCTCCCTCAATACAACAAACTAGACCTAAATATATATCAATCTCAATCTCAATATTAAGACAACCAACTAGACCTAAACACTAGCTTCACATAAACAATCGATCACCAGAGACAAACATAACATACTTCTGAAGAAACCCGAAATAAACCAGCGCTAGAAGACAAGAACAAGATTACTTTTATTCGACTAGGCAAACACTTGCTCTTATTTATCTCTTTAGTCTGAGGTTACAAACAGTGAGATTACAAATAACGAGGTTATAAACGACGAGTTTATGCCCTAGATCTTTTCTTAGAGGATTCGAGGTCTCGACCTAACAAGATTTGAGACCTCCTAACTACAGAGAGATTCTACCACTTAATAGATTAATAACGAGCTCTACCCTGGGTGTAAGCCTAGGCCTGATGTCTTGTGGCGAGGTCGAAGAGTTGACTATGCACGCGGGGGTTGTGGTTTGCGAAGTGATGTAGCAAGATCTTTGATTGAGACGAGGTCTCTTTGGGCGACTTGAAGTCTTTTTGTGGACCTTCACTTGTCTTTAGCGTGGTTTTTAATGATGATTCAACACGTCGATCTTTAATGAACAAGATACTTCTTGAGTTCAAGATGTTTTTTGACCCCCTCCTTCGAGTTTCTCCTCTATTTATAGAGGTTTGAGGAACATGATTTTGATGTTTGCTCGATGTGGGACGCCCGAGATCAGGCCCTTTGATTGGTCGAGAGTGAGGCAGTTGGTCATTGGTTGAGAATATGGTGGTCGCTGAGTGGTTGAATGGGGCGGGAATGTCAGCTTTTGAACAACGAGGTTTAGACCTCGTGACCGAGGTCTTAAGGCCTCGCAAGGGTAGGGATCTGCCTTTTTTTAGATGGGTATGGAAAAGGTGATATCTGATGTTCGCATTTTTGGTATAGTTTTTGATAGGTTTTCTTTGCTTATTAGGATTAATTTTGTCTAGTTTAGGTTTAGTTTTGAGTATTTTTAGTTAGTTTTGCATAAATCTACGAAAAGAGTGGAATCTACGCTATTTTGTGCATTTTGCAGGTTTTAGCGAGGAAAGGAGCTAAATGGAGCTAAATTTGGAGCATCACAGTGAAGGACGGGAAAGTGTAAGATCTAAGAAGTCAAAGCTCGTGAATACAAGAGGAAGTGTTGAAGAAAACAAAACCCCAGGTTTCGTTAACGAGGCTGTGAAGGGTCGTTAACGAGGCCACGAAGAAGAAGATTTCGGAGTATTATTTTATTATTCACCGATCCTGAGCGGGAATTTATTTCCGTATCGGTTGAGTATCTTTTTAGAATCTTATTTGGGTTATTAGAATATGTATTTTAGGGTTTAATATCTTTCTAGATTATATTTCTATCTTTTAGAGATTGTTTCTATCTTTTTAGGAAAGTTTTTATCTTTTAGCCTTTTTAGTTTCTTAGGATTTTCTAGTATAAATACCCTTCTATCTAGCATAGAAGAGGGGTGGGGGGGCTTAATTTTGGAGTAGAGTTTTAGAGCTAGTTTTGGAGGAGAAGGAAGGCCGAAGGAGAGAGAACCGGATCGGAAGTCGGTGACGAGGGTCGGTAACGACGGTTTCCGAGGTTTCGTTGATCGAGTTTGTGGTTCGGTGATTGTTTTGTTTTGGTTTTCTTCTGAATCTCTGTAAGACGATATTTTTGTTATTAATTTAAGTTTGAGTTTTGTTTCAATGTTTGTTTTTATTGAAGTTTTTAGTTTCTTAATCATGAGTAGTGAGTAGTCTATTTTTCTAGGGTCGGGGTTAAGCCCGACATAGTTGAGCATGTTTGATGAGTAGGATAGTGTGTTGAATGCCTTTTATCTTTATTGAGATTGTTTGTTGTGCTTAATACCGAAACGGGAGTTGAGGTAATTTGAGTCTTAACTTGATTGAAAGAGAAAGTTAGTAACTTGAAGGTTGATATTGTTTGAAAATGAAAGTTTCAAGCTTTAGATCCAAAACAAGCAATAGAGTGAGTTAGTTTATGAAAATAGATTAATTTACTTGTTAAGTCAATGAAAGTTGATGACTCTATCTATTTAAAGGCATGATCTTATCTTCTTACGAATTCTTATGCTTGGCTATGTTGTGGTGTCCCTTATCCTAGATTTTTGTTTTAATTGAATTATTTCTGATAAATCTTCGTTGCTGAATACTTGCTTCGGTACCGAGTATTAATTAGAATTTTATTAGGTCGTTAATTGGTATTTTTGTGTTGGTGGTTCGGTAACGACCCTGACAAGGTCGTTAACAAGGCATCTCGTGAGTGTTTCATTTAATTTTATTTGATTTTTATTAGATTGATAAACCAACAACCTTGCTTCCTGTGGAACGATCCTGACTCCACTGTACTCAGCGGGTCTTGACTTACAAATTTATTTGTTGGCCGAGAAACCCTATCAACAAATTGGCGCCGTTGCCGGGGAAGCAACGAGTTGTTAGTTTATATGGGATCGGGAATAGCCCGACCCCGTTTTTGTTTTTAATTTTTGTTTTCTTTGTTTGTTTTCTCAGTGTATGCCGGTAGGACGAAGAAGGCTTCAGTTTGATAGCTCTAGTTATTACTCAGAACCCGAACGTTCCCTGCACCGACGACTCCGAGAAAACCGAGCCATGGCCACAACTGAAGAGATGGCTCGAGAGCTAGAGATCCTCCGGACCCAGATGGAGGCACTGAAAGCCGAGAAGGACGGCGCTGATGCAGACAAAGCTCGACTGCAAGAAGAGCTAAACGCCTATCCAAGGAATGCCAAGCAATACATGCATCCGGAACTGAGGGTGCCAGAATCTCCTATTGTGCTTCCTGCGATAGAGAAACCTTTTGAGATCAAGTCTCAATTTATATCCTTGATTAAACGGGCTCAGTTTGAAGGGAAACCTGCTGAGTGCCCTATGGAGCATATTAGAAATTTTCTTGATTTATGTGACACCATAGCTGCTGAAGGTGTCTCACTAGAATATGTTCTGTTAAAAGCTTTTAGATGGTCACTTACTGGAAAGGCCCTGAACTGGTTAGAGAGCCTACCTTCTAAGTCTATCAGGACTTGGAAAGCTTTGTATGATCAATCTCTTACAAAGTTTTTCCCTCCTGCTAAGACAACGGAGTTAAGGAAACGTATCACCTCTTATCACCAGTTGCCTAATGAGACATTTGTTGAAACATGGGAAAGATTTAAAGAGATGCTTAGACAATGCCCTACTCATGGGCAACCTTTATATGTATTGCAAGAAATCTTTTTCCAGGGTATCAACGCAGAGACCAAGAACCGCATCAACACGCATACTGCGTGCAGTTTTATAGAGATGAATCCGACAGAGGCGTGGGAACTGTTGGACAAGCTGGCGAATTACGATGCTATGTACGGAACCCAGCAGGATCCACAAACTCAAAAACGTCTCTATGTGCCCAATCGAGATGAAGTTGACCCCGATGTTAAAAATCAATTCTTACAAGATGAGGTCAACCGTTTGAGGAAACAGGTAAGTTTTCTGAAATCCTCTCAATCATGTCAAGAATGTGGTTCTTCTGCGCATAGTACTTCTGCTTGCACTAACATTGAGCAGGTTAGAACCGCTGAGACAATAACTGAGATGAATTACATGAGAGGACCCTACAGGAACCAGCCTAATTATAATGACAGGTCAAACAACTATCCACCATGGGGCAATCAAAATACAAATCATAATTACACAGGGCCCCCGCAAGATAGACGACCTGCACCATATCGACCTCCAGACCATCAGGAGACACCATCATGGGTTCAGGAGATTAAAGAGAGCATCAACGGAGTGAACAACAAGGTTGATGATGTCCAAGCCAAGCTGAACCGACAAGATAAAAGATGGGGAGAGTTTGATATTTGGAAGAGGAGTGTTGATTCCCAACTAGGAGACCTTGCTGCACGGATTCCAAGACCCCAAGGGCAACTCCCGGGCCGTCCCAAGGAGAACCCTAGAGGCCAAATAGCAGCGGTACACCTCAGAAGCGGGAAGACACTACCGGAGAGAGTTCAAGCTGAAGAGAAGGAGGAACAAGATCTCGCCAACCAGCTCGTTAACGAGCCAGCGAGAGCTAGTACCGAGCTTACGAGACAAGATGACGAGGCTCCGAGGATTACTGACGAGCCCAACCCAGGTAAGTTCTCTAAACCGAGTCCTCCTCTAAATTCCAGGGTAGTTAACGACCCCATCAGGGTCGGTAACGACCCGCCGAGGACACCAAACGACCCCAATGTCGACCCGGTACTCTCACCTCTCGAGCCCAACTTGGTTCCGAGGATGGTGAAAACTCTTCCATTTCCAACTAAGAAATCCATGGACTCTACTGAGAGTAAGTTCAAGCGTTTCGTTAAGATTCTCCAGGGCATTAATATTTCCATCCCATTCGTTGAGGCCCTAAGCGAAATGTCGGCTTACACAAAATTCTTGAAAGATATTCTTAGCAGGAAAAGATCTATTACAGAGCTGCAGGACGAGGTCAGATCCATAGCTCTTCCAGAAAAGCTTGGAGATCCTGGGAGGTTTGCAATCAAAATCGGCATAGGCAACCACAAGTTCAAAGCTTTATGCGATCTTGGTGCCAGTGCTAGTCTTGTTCCACTCTCAATATGGTCTAAAACCAATATGGGACCACTGGAACCAGTAGACATGAATCTGTACATGGCAGATGGGTCAAGTGTCAAGGCCACGGGAGTAGTGGACGATTACCCTATTCAAGTCGGGAAATTCTTTATACCGAATGATTTTATTGTCCTTGATATGCCTGAAGACCCTCATGTCCCCATAATTCTCGGGCGACCATTCTTAGCCACAGCAGGAGCAAGAGTTGATGTGCGAAAGGGACTCCTCACTTTTGATATAGGAGAGGAACGGGTGGAATTCAATTTAGATCAAAAATCCAACGACCCAATTGGAGTGGCACAACTAGAGTTGACTCAACCCGAACTCGACACCACAGTTCCTACCGAGCCACATCTGCCGATCACTGATTCTCACATATACAAAGGCCCTACTACAGAGGTTACAGAAAAGTCCAAACCACCTTGGCTTTCGGACTACACTAACAATCCAAGGATATCGAACTTGCTGATAGAAGAAGAAGGTCCTAATTTAGCAATTCAAGTGCACAGAGGCAGTAAGGCTACAGGCAGGGTATCTCAAGACCCCAAAATGGCCAGACATGAACCACCATGAGACTAGCAAGAGCTCGTCGGGCTAACGACGTTAAACATAGCGCTTACGGGAGGCAACCCGCTTTTTAGAATAGGTTTAGTTTATTTTAATATTTTCTTTTTATTTTTCTTTTTAGATTATTTCTTAGCTTTCTTTTATTTTTTTCTTTTTAGTTTTTAATAGGATAGAAATAAGATTTTTGAGCTAACAAAGATTTCAGGAAAAAGGGGTCGAAAATTCACTCAAGGAGGCCACGGTGGCTCGTTAACGACCCACCCAGGGTCGTTAACGACCCGGTTCAGACGACCCGATTTGTCACAATAAGGGGCAGGTAAGTAATTCTAACCTAGTTAACTTTTCTAACCCTAGCCGCCACCCCCCTCTATCCTTACCCCTCCTATAAAAACCCTTCTACCCCTCCCAAAATTCTACCACAATCTCTCCCACATTCACTCTCAAACCCAAAACTCTCTCAACCCCTTTCCCTTCTCTCCCACCGAGTCGGAAATCCCACGCTAACGACCACTGGAGACACCATCAATACCGGAGTTCGGAAGCCACCCACCGACGACGAGCTCGTTAACCGCCCCGATTCCGACCCTTGTTCTTTTAGTTCTCGATTCTCCGGTATGATTTCTAAACCCTTGCTTGAAATTGCATGATTGATTATCTATAGGGTTAAATTTCATATCTTGAATCATGATTTTTAGGGAGATCGATGAGCATGCTTAAATTCCGTTCTAAAAATTATTGATTGTGCTTAGTTGTTCATGTTTTAGGTAAGATTATTCATGATAGATTAGCTATTGTAACCCTTTAGTTAAGAAAGCATGAATTTTTCTTGTTCTAGATCTAAAAAATTCGAACTTTGCATGTCAAAATTCCGGGAAATTTTTATCATGTTCGGATGGGTAATTGAGTAAGTATGGGGTGCTTTTACCCAATGAGGGAATTGTGGAAGATAATAGAAGATTGCATGCTTGATTTTTGCTGAATTAAAGGTAGATTTACTTTCGGAAATTTCTGGTTTTGCTCTCGGCGGGTCGTTAACGACCCACCCAGGCTCGTTAACGACCCTGCACTTTATAAGATGATCGATCCGAGCCCAGACTCGTGAACAACCCAATTAGGTAATTTATGAATAATTCCGAGGTTAATTTTGAGACCAAGTATGGGGTCTCGTACCTACTATTTTTGAGTGGATCTTATCTTGGAAAAATTTCGATTATTTTGTAGGATCCATGGCTAGTTCAAGCAGACCCGCTACCCGAGCCCAGAAGAAGAGGAGGAACCACAGGTCTCCATCTCCACCCCGGATGGACGATGTGATTTAGAGCAGTCAAAGCCAAGTACGGCGCTACCGGGATTTTTTGGAGAAGGACCATTACACCCGATGGTTCTCGAAGTCTAGCGCCGTCTCTACAGGCATCTACACGGATGTCAAGGATGCCTTCATCATCCTTGGGGCCGCACACTTATTGAAGCAAGAGAGCTTGCCACATTATCCGGCCCTCACATCCGAGTTCTTGGCCACCTTGGAGACCAACTTCTCGTCAAAGATCTCACCAGGACGAATTCGGTTCCGACTCGGTAACGAGGACCGTGACTTCACCATGGCGGAGTTCAATGCAATCTTGGAGCTCCCAAACCCGTCTAGAGACTATAGCTTGAAGGACTACCGAGTGACCCGCACTTGGAGCTACATCACCGGAGAGGTTCAATCCTTCACCGCGCCGCTATCCGGGGCAACCATAGTCAACCTTATCTTCCGGATTATCTTGAGAGTCCTCGCCGCAACATTTTGGCCGAAGAAGGAGTTGAACCGGTCTACAAGGACGGAGGTCGCTTGCTTCCGCACCATCCTCTTCGAGGAGCCCGACCCCTTGAATTTGGGGTACGAATGGCTATACTATATCGAGAAGTCCCACAAGTCCAAGGAGGTGTGGTGTGGCAATTTGGTTAGCCTCTTGGCTAAGAATCTTGGAGTGGATCTCACCCGCTACACACCGGCCCACACTCAACTCCTCAACAAGAACTATTGGTATAGTGCAGGGATTTTCGTGCAAGCCCAGGGAGGTTACAAGGTGAAGGTTCGAGATCAAGTAGTCATTCCCTCCCTCGACATGTACGAGCTACTCTACGTACCGAATTGGTACGAAGTGTGGACGGGCCAGCCTTACCCATTGGAGCCAAAACCGGAGGATGAGATCTCACTTAGGCCATGTCACACCCGGTTTGAGCGGGACGATGTGGACGAATATGAAGAAGAAGATGAGCAAGAGGATACCGAGGTCGTAGGCAATGACACCGAGGAAGCCGACACCGAGGGCGACACTGAGGAGCTCAACTTTACAGAAGAAGACATGGAGACGGAGGAATTAGGAGGCAACATCTTCGTCAACGAGCCAACCAGGGTCGTTAACGACCATTTCCAGCCACCACCCAACACTGTTAACGAGGCAACCAACTTCGTTAACGAGGTGCCGCAAGCTCCTGTCGACCCTCCACCAGCTCCTGTCGACCCTCATGCATATGGCTTAATGCCTTACAACCCGGTGATGTATCAAGACCATTTCCAGCCTCACTACCCACCACCTCCTCAGCCCGAGTACGCTGGATCGAGCATACCACCACCATGGGCCGAGGATCTTTCTGCACGGATGCAGCAACTTCACCTCCAGACCGATCACATTCATCGGAGGATGGATAGATGGGAAACCGTCTATTCCGCTCGTATGTCGATGGAGGACGAGCGACAACGTCAGAGAGAGGCAGAGGATGCTGAGCATTGGAGGACGATGTATGACTTCATGGGGAACTTTTAGCACTACTTTCCTCCACCGAACCGTTGATCAAGCTCAAGATGAAGTTTCCTTTCCTTGTTTCCACTTTTTTAAGTTTTATGTCTTTCTTTTTCTTTTTAATTTTTTTTGTTTTCTTTTCTATTTCTTTTCTCTCTTCTTCTTATTTTTCTTACAGTGGGGACACTGTAATTTTAAGTATGGGGTGGGAAGAAAGTAGAAAAATTATGTCTTAGGTGTTTTTATGTTCTATGTAGTTGTTACTTCTGTTAAATCGAAAAAACCAAAAAAATTAAAATTTTTTGAAAATCCAAAAAGAGTTTAGAATTGATAAATATCCCTTCTTAAAAGTTCTATGATAGCAATCACTAGTTTAATCATATAATTCCTTGCAAACATGTCTTTGAAAGTATAGTCGGATTCTTAAAATTGAAATTATTGTTTTTTAGAAGAGAATAGCATTAGATGAAATTGAGCACTATAGCATAGATGATGCAATCCAACAAAACCTACCTTGTGAGAAATTTTTGGCCTTTTAGGGAGAACATTTATAAATCCCTCTTCTTTTTTTTGTGTGATTTACTCTCCTTATGCATATTATCTCTTGGAATTGTGATGGTTATCTATTTCTTGAGACCCTTATAAGATTTTTAGTTCATTACTTGTGAAGATCAGATGATAGAGAACTTATTTTTATAAGCCCTATTATCCCCTATCTACCTTTACATTATTCCTTCTTTTGACAACCAATTTTGGCCTGAAACCTTTTATTTTTAGCTCCACAAAAATTATTCCCTAGCCAAGATAAGCTTGACCCTATCCGGGAATTAGGACATAGATTGGAGAGGTGAAGTCTTGTGTTTTGTTGAAAAGAAAAGAGTTTCTATTTGCTTGAATTAAAAGGGTATTTGGGAAGGTGTTGGATCGTAATCGGTTAGCAGTGAGCTTGGGAACTGGCAATTAAGCTGTTCCCAAGGCAGCGGAAGTAAATAATCGCAAGTAATAAAAACAGTAAAAGACAAGTTCCTCTATAGAGGAACCCCACTACAACCAACTAGTTGTATGGGTAAACCTCTACCTCCACTTGGAGGATTTTGAATGACTTACTTATATTGATTGCTTTGTTCCTTAGTTACACAGCCGGATTTACACTTCTCAGTTCCTACAAGTTCTTCCTAACTCTAGCAACACTAGTAAATCCTCTCAACTGAGTTCCTAAGCTCACAACAACAAAACACAAGTAACTCAAACCTTACGCTGACTTCTCAGTTCCCTTGCTCCTGGGAACTTCAGCTTCACCGTCGTCGAGATCACACACTCGCCGGCGGGGACTTCTCTTCCTTTTTCTTTCTTTTCTCTGATGTGGGTGTTTGTAAGTTCTGGGAGAAGTACTGAGACCGAGTACTATTCATTTGGCTTTATAGTCCATTTAGCTTGGGCAGATGCATCTTTCGTTTGTGTCCAAAATGCCCTTTGCTTGATGCCCAAGTTGTACTTTCTTCACATGTGACTTTGGTTTGAACTAGGTCAACTTCTTGGATCAATCGGACCGTTGGATGAAGCGTGACAGTCTGATCCTCAGACTGTTCCCTCGGGCTGTCTGAGACAGAATCCCGCGATCTGCGCTGAACGGTCGTTGTCCTCACATGTGAGTTCCCATGACATGGGAACTGACTTCTTCAGAGTTCCCTTGATGGAAACTCTTCATCGTTGTAAGCTTGTATTCTCTTGATTGTTTCTGGGAGTTCCCACTTCATGGGAACTTTCCTCTTCAGAGTTCCCTTGATGGAAACTCTTCATTATGGCCTGCAGTGGCTTTTGGTCATTCGTAGGAGTTCTTGGCTGTACCTGTGTTCCTTAGAAATACTTGAACAAACCACATTAGTTCCCTATGGTGTTTGTCATTATCAAAACTTAAGAGAATTGAATCGTTGATCCGTTGTTTAGAACCAGAGGTCCCAACAACGTCCCAACAATTTCCCCCTTTTTGATGATGACAAACCCATCACAAAAATGCAAGTATTTCAATGAGTGATATGCTGATGAGTTCCTAAGTATATTTTTGGAGAGTCATTTTTTGGTGAAACACTTAGATTTAGGGAGCCACTTCTGGTGAGACACATAGTTCCTATTAAGCTTTTTATGCAGTTGTTCCCCCTTAGCTTATGCGTGGTCTGTGATAACTTAAACTTTTAACTCATCTCGCATTTTTTGTCTTTCCCCCTTTTGACATCATCGAAAACAAGTAAAGCAAGAGAAAGGAAGGGAACACGCAATCAAATTAAAGACCATTGCATTACTTAAGATAATATGTACAATGGGAACCCAAGTACAATTTGTGGTCATTTTTGGATTAAGGGAACACGAGGGGGGGAGATCATGGGTTCTGAGGGAACAGGGCGTCACAAAGGCGCGTGAGGACTTGTGTAAGCTTTTCTTGTCCTCTGGCCAACGCTGCTTGGTCCCTAGCAATCTGGTCGAGGGTGTTGGCAATGCGGAGCAACACTGGAGAGGTCCCCTCTTGTGGACCAGACTCTAGTGGAGCCGTCTCCTCTACAGGCTCCGAGTGCCTCATCTTCTGGGCAACGGTAATGTCCAGTTCCCTTCCAAGCTCGATTTCGTCTTTAGAGGTGTCGTAAAGACCCTCTTTTTGTAGGAGCTTCTTGATCAGCCCGGAGTAGGGAAGGGAGTGGGACTTGGAGGCCATGCACTTCTCCATGTGCCCAAGGATTATTCGAGGAAGATTTATGGGCTTCTTGAGGAGGAAGTGGTAGAGGATGATGGCATCTGGGATGTTGACGACCAAGCGCTTCTCTTGGCGCGGGATCACCACGTTGATGATGAATTGGTGAGCGAGCTTGGCAACCAAGGATAGGTGATGCGTCGAGAGGACTTTAGAGGGAACCCGACCCTCGAAGATGGTGTTGCACACCTCGGCGCTGTTGAAGTCGCCCCAGAGCTTGCTGGGCACCTCGCTGAGCCCTTGACCAGGGACCTGGAGTTGAAGGCGGATTGTCGACGTTGTAAAAATGAACTCGTCGCCTTCGTGGGAGAGAGTTCCCTGAGTGCCGTCTTTGGTGATAGTGAAGTTGTTATAGAATCGATGCACTTGTGAGGGATCTACGCTCACAGTCTCTTGGCAGAGTCTCTCCCAGCCCTGGGCCTTGATCAGGTCCCACAGTTCCCCTAGACCATTTTCATTCAGCATTTCTTCTGAAACAATGAGGTGAGGAAGAAGCTTCCTGCGCTCATCGACATGATGCTTGGTGGTCCCCTTCCCTTTCCTTGAAGTGCTTTTAGATGTGTTCCCCCTAGAGACCGTGCGAGGTCCTTTCTGCTGAGGAGGTGCAGCCGCTTCAATCATAAGCACGCGGTCCCTTGGTGGTTGGGAACTCGTGGACACCACCATTTGGTGTCCAGGTGTAGGGATCCGTGCTGGCTCCTTAGCATCTGGAGCTTCTTCTTCTTCGTCGACCTCATCTTGGGAGGTCCCTTCTTCCTCGGAGGAGCTCGAGCTTGAGCCCTCCGCATCATCTTCAGGATGACTTGTTGTTGCTGCAGCACCTCCAGCTGGTGCGAGGTCCCTACTCTCCTTGGGCTCTTCGGGAGCCACCTTTTCTGGGGACTTTGTCCCTTGGGAGACTGTGTGCTCAGAGGTGCCTCGATTGAGCTCTTCCTCGATGGCCTTGAGCTGGGCTTCCTCCTCCAGAGTTCCCATGATGATCGGAGGAGGGTCCTTGGTCATTTTGCCGATGACCACAGAGAGAGGAAGATCGTCGTCGTCTGAGGTGAGACCGACGGTACTTTTGGATGGTGAGGGAGAGGGGAGTTTGGTGGTGGTGGGAGATGTGATGGAAGAGGGGAGAGGAGAAGGAGGAAGAGGGGTGGTTAGTTGAGTGGAAGGGGGAGGAAGGGATCTGGTGACCTGGGGAGTAGAGATCCCTGAAGTAGAAATGGGAGTGGTGGAAATGTGTTTTGGTGAGGAGGGAGGAGAAGGAGTTTTGTGAGGTGAAGGTGGAGGTTGAGATCCCGTAATGATGGGAACGGGAGGAAGTGAAGAAGGTTGGGATGGTAGAGTTCCTATCGTGGCAGAAACCGGAGAAGGTGGCGGAGGAGGAATTGGTCGTTTTGTGGGAGGAGGCTTGGGAGGTCCCTCGATTTGAAGAGGAGGGATGGAGGAGGAAGAGGGGAGTAGACTCTGGGGTTCGGAGGTCCCATCGTCGGAAGGGAAAGGGTAAGGAGGTTTGGGAGCACAAGAACTCTCCTTGGAGCAGTTTAGGTAGTCCTCAAACTTGAAGAAAGCCTTCTTTCTGGGCTCCGAGAATTCAGAGGCCTCAGAGTGTTTGCGCTTTTTGGATTTGGAGGGGTCGTGGGATTGTTTGGATTTTTTGGATTTTGAGGGATCTTTTGATGAGTGGCGGCGTTTGGATGAATGGCGGTGTTTGGATTTATGGGGTTTTTCATTGATTGAGGGGCGAGCGTCTCCGAAGTTGTCAACGATGACAACTCCGGAGGTGGTGTTGGTGTTTGGAGGAGGGAGAGGAAGAGATTCGGAGGAGGAAGAGGTCCAGGAGAAAGTTTCGTCGGCCTGAGGAGGAGGAGGGGGCAAGAAGGGGCTTACTTGATTGTATAGCCCTTGGATAACAACATCCTTCATTGTTGGGTCCGATTCGTTCTCGATCTCTTTTAGTTAAGAGACGAAGAGGATGCGAGGATTGGCATGTACCCACGCTTTGATCTGGGCGAAGGTGTGTTGAGGGGCCATTTTTGTAAGAGATTGGGAGGTTTTGGAGGTTTCTTGAAAAGAGAGTGAAAGAGATTTGGGGAAGACGATTGACAGAGATGTAAGAGAGGATAAAGGGCCCAAAAATGGCAAAGAGGGGTTTTAAAGGAGAGAGGAGGTGAAGGGTAGAAAGGGAAGTGGAAAAACCTCGATAACCGTTGCCCAATGAATGTGGGGCGTCGTTTCAACTTCTCAAGCACGCCTCTGGACACGCGTCACGATCTCTTGGGAAGTCCTTTTCAAATTTTGAATACTTGGCCTTTAACACTTCAGAGCCTCTGACACAAAAGTCCGCTTCCCAAGTGACGGTTTTTCTTTGCAGATTAGTCAGCGTTCCCTTTGTAGATGCATCATTTCCCATGATCTTATCAAGGTCAGGGAGAGTGAAGTGGTTAAGGGAACTTCACACTCATCTTTTTGTGGGGCTAGGGAACTCAAAGGGAAACAGACAATTTGCAACTCGATAAAGGAAATATTTTGGCTCATGAGAAACATTTGTCTGATCCCTAGCTTAGGGTGGGTCATATGATCAACCGTCATGGTGGCTTGTAATGAGGGATAAAGGGAACTCTGGTTGATCATTTTGGGCCAAAAGAAATAGAGTTCCTTTGTACACATTTTTCTCTAGACTAGTAATCATGGCATAGTGAAAGCAATAAATCCAAGTTCCCTATCATGCAATCTTATATAAACTAGTCAGGCATTGAGAGAGAGACAAACATGGACTTGTTTAGTTTAGAGTTATCATCCCTAGAAGCATTCGAAAATGCTGGTAGGGACGTCTGTCTAAAGCTTTGGTAAGAATGTCCGCAATTTGCTCTTCGGTTCTACAGTGTTCCATCGAGATGTTCCCATTTTCGACATTGTCACGTAGAAAGTGATGCCTTATATCAATATGCTTAGTTCTAGAATGATGCACAGGATTTTTGGAAATGTTTATGGCATTAGTGTTATCACAGAGTATGGGAACTGAGCCAAAAGACATACCGTAATCCTGGAGTTGTGACTTAAGCCATAGAACCTGGGAACAGCATGATGCAGCAGCCACATATTCGGCTTCAGCGGTGGAGAGGGCCACTGAGTGTTGCTTTTTAGATCCCCATGAGTGATGTCTCTCTATTTGGTGGTGTTTTCATATGTGATTTCCTTTGTAAATATGTTTCTTTTTCCCCTTTTCTTGTGCGTTTTGTTCCTTTTTAGCTTAGTTCCCGTATTTTTATGAGATTCGGAGACTACGCACCTTTTATGTGTTTTGTAAGTAATTTGGCATGAATCGAGGATCAATTTGAAGGAGGGTCGAGACATGGAGCAAAGGCCGAGCTAAAGCGGGAAAGAGAGAAGCGAGCCATGAAGAAGAACAAGAGAAGCCAACTAAGAAGAAGGTGGAACGAGGTCAAGACCGAGATGCAACAACGACGGGCCCGACTTTGAAGTTTCCAACCTCGGACCGAGTTGCACAGTACCTCGGGCCCGAGGTTCCTCCGTGTCGGGCCGAGTCGGTCACCGGACTACTTGGGCTCCAAGGCACGAATTTGTGAACTTCCACTTTTGCCCCTCATCTAATCTATAAAAGGCCCTCTTGTCTTCTAAGAAAGGGTTCCCTCACACACACAAAAAGGGGGGGGGGTTCCAAGGGAGCCAAGAGGATACTTGGAGAGCAAGGAGGAAGGAGAAGTGGAGGAAGAGAGAGAGAATCGGCCAAGGAGGAGGAAGACTTGAGAGGTTTTGTTGATTGTTTAGCTTTGATTTGCTTTGATCTTGTGGATTTGAAAACCCTTGATTTGTATTTGTGGATTGCTTTGGATTTAAATGAACCCTTGCTTTGTTTTGAGATTGATTATGATGATTGCTTTCTCTTTTGATTTGATTGCTTTCTTTGCTTGTCACATGGAGTAGATCTCCTTGATCTTGGGTTATGGGGGAAAACCCTAGCTAGGTTTAGGCTAGAAACCCCAATTCCATAGCCTTGAGTGTTTGATCTAAGGAACCCACTCTACATCGAGCTACAATTCCTTGCGAAAGTCGGGAATCAAGGCTTGAGATTGGCAAAGTAGCGAAAGTGAACATGTGTCAATCTCAAGACCTTGCTTCGAAGGGGATTTCCCCATGGATCGAGGTGTAGATGTGGTTGGAACGAGGGCGAAAGCACTCGATCCTAGTCCGATCATCACTCATTGCCTGAATTGGGGTGGAAAAGCCTTAATCTACTAGGGAAGGAACCCAAAAGCCCAAGATCTACTTTTAAAATCTTTGAGTTCGACATCCCCAGATACCTCGGGCCCGACTTACACAGTGTCGGTCCCGACTTCCTCTTGTCGCCAACCTCGGGCCCGACGTGACCTCAGTGTCGGTCCCGACTGTTTTCTTTATTTTCCTTTGTTTTATGCTCTCCTTTCTAGCTTCCTAGTATCTAGGCACATCGATCGAGTAGACTTCCCGAGTGTTCGACACCCACCACGTACTACAACGGGGTCGGGTTATAAATTGTATCTCTTGACCCTCGCAATCCGCGAGAGGCGATCAAAAGAATGGCATCGTTGCCGGGGAAGTCTAAGTACATTGAGTGCCAATTTGGTTAGTTTCTTGTGTTTTGGTAGTGATTTGGGTGAGGGAATAGCCCAAACCCTTTGTTTGTTTTTGATTTGTTTTGGTTTGTGTTTTTGTTTCATAGGTGTATGCTAGCTCGTTCCTCCCGAGGAACACTTGAGCTTGAGCTTGTGAGTGATCCGGAAAGTATTCTCAAGGAAGCCCGAAGAAGGAAAAGGATGGAGAATCAAGGTCTCCATATTGATGAGGAGTTGGCTCAACTTAGGGCCGGAATGGCTAGATTGCAACTTGAGAGGGACAATCAAGAGGAGGTGGCAATAAGAGAACGGGAGCAACGGATGAGAGCCGAGGCTCAACTCAACGCTCTACCCCGGAATGCATGCCAATACATGCATCCGGAGTTGAGGGTACCCGAGCCGGCTATTGTGCTTCCCGAGGTTGCCAGGAATTTTGAGATCAAGAAGCAATTCATCTCCCTCATCAAGCGAGATCAATTCGAGAGCCGTCCACATGAGTGTCCCATAGAGCACGTCAAACGCTTTGTGGACATGTTTGAGACGATCTCTACCGACGAGGAGACATTGGAGTATGTGCTTCTAAAGGCGTTCAAATGGTCACTTGGGGGCAAGGCCGCACATTGGCTCGAGAGCCAAGCTCCTAGGTCAATCACAACTTGGAAGACACTCTATGATGCCTTCTTGATGAAGTTCTTCCCGCCCTCAAAGACAACCGAGTTGAGAAGGAAGATTGCAAGTTTTCAACAAGGTCCGAATGAGCCTCTCTTCGAAGCATGGGACCGTTTCAAGGAGATGTTGCGCCAATGTCCTACTCATGGCCAACAACTATATGTGCTTCAAGACATCTTTTTCCAAGGCATCAATCCGGTAACGAAGGACAAGCTCAATCTCCACACCGATTGTGGGTTCATAGACTTGACACCGGATCAAGCTTGGGAGCTACTTGACAAGCTATCCGATTATGAGGCCATGTATGGGGTGAGTCAAGCTAGCAAGGAAGTGAAAGTTCAAGGTGAAGGTGCAAGGAAGTTATATGATCCAAAGGGAGAAGACATTGATAGGGATGTGAAGCTCCAATTCCTTGAAGGTGAAGTGAGCAAGCTTAAGAGGCAAGTCCACTACTACAAGCAAAATGCTAGAGCTTGTGAGGAGTGTGGATCCTTTGCACATGCTACACAAGTTTGTCTGAATGAGAGCCAAGTGCGCTTGGCCGAGCGAATTGAGGAGGCAAACTATGTTCGAGGAAATTTCGGTGGAAGAGGCAACTTCAACAATGGTGGCAATGGCCGGTGGAACAACGGTCAAGCTCAAAGCTACAACAACAACTTCAACCAAAACGAGCCAAGGGCGCCACCACCACCATATAGACCACCGGGATTCAATGAGTTACAAACATTTGCTCAAGAAATGAGAGATGGGTTCAAGGAGATGAGGACCCAATTCAATGAGTTTGGTGCATTGAGGAGGCAAGTCGACAATCAATTTGCTCAAATTGCGACTCAAGCCCCAAGAGAGAATGGGAGACTTCCGGGCCGACCCGAGGAGAATCCTCGAGCTCAAAACAATCAAAATGAAGTCCGGGCAATTGGATTGATAAGTGGCCGAAACCTACCCAAGCCACACGGGCCTAAGAAGAGTGAAGAGAGTCGGACCAACTTACCCAGCAAGTCGGGTCCGACGTTCCCCGAAGTCAACCCAGCAAGAAGATCGACTCCTTCACCACGGACCGAGGTTGAGAGCGACTCGGGACCGACGTACACAGACCTCGATCCAACTCCTCTGCCCAGGACCGAGATTCACAACATCGGGCCCGATATGGTGCCCAAGTCGGTCCAACCAGAAAATGTTGCAATTGAAGTAGGGAAGTCCAAAGAAGTTGATCCAAGCAAGATTCAAGGTGCAACAATTCTCCCATATCCCTCGAAGAAGCCAAAAGATGTTGTTGAGAACAAGTTCAAGAGGTTTCTCAAACTCTTGCAAGGCTTGAACATCTCTATCCCGTTCACCGACGCATTGAGTGAGATGCCATCTTATGCCAAGTTTTTAAGGGAGATTTTGATCAAGAAGAGGTCCATAGTGGAAATGCAAGATGAAGTCAAGACCTTGGAGTTGCCACAAAAGCTAGGAGATCCCGGTCGTTTTGCTATAACCATTGGTGTGGGGTCTCAAAATTTCCAAGCCTTGTGTGACCTTGGGGCAAGTGTTTCGGTGATGCCCGCTAGCATTTGGAGAAGAGCAAATTTGGGTGAAATGGAGCCGGCCGATATGTCCCTAACCATGGCCGACGGTTCCATCATCAAGGCCAAAGGAATATTGGATGACGTTCCGGTGCGGGTTGGAAAGTACTTTGTCCCCGATGATTTCGTGATCTTGGACATGCATGAGGATCCCTTGGTTCCAATAATCTTAGGGAGACCATTCTTAGCTACGGCGGGGGCAAGGTTCGATGTCAAGAACGGGAAGGTCTCCTTTGAGATTGGGGAAGAGAAGGTAGATTTCCACTTCAACAAAGCTTTGAATGAGCCGGACGCCTTGGCCATTCTTAAGCTTGAAGAGAGTGCCAAGAGAGAACGTGAAGAAGTGGAAGTTGCTAGGGAGGTTGTTGCTTTAGGGGGTGCTGAGAGCTTCAATGAACAAATACAAGTGAGGGAGTTGTTGGAGCAACTTAAGGATCAAGATGAGTCAAGGAACAATGCTAGCTCAAGAGGAGATGAAGAGTATCCTTACTCATATCCTTTTAATGTTGGTGAAGATCACAATTCTTCCCAAAATTTTGATTCCTACATTTGCTTGAGTGATTTGAATGATGACCTAGGAGACTCCTATATATGCCTTAGTGATTTAAAAGGTGAATTGATAGAATCTCCTAGGAATACTTTGGATGACTATGGTGTAGGGCAAGAAAAACATGATGGAGCAAGCAAGGAGGAGAAATCTCATCCGTTGGAGGAGTATGATGAGATAAGCCCGAGATCGGAGAGCCATGCCTATGTGGACCATCGTTGGTGGTTTTATGGGTATGAAGGCAATGGGAATGGGCATAACAATGGCGAGCAATTCACCGTGTTTCACCCGCCATAAGGTTGAGGTTAGGAAGTCAAGCTAGTGACTCTAAATGAGCGCTTCTCGGGAGGCAACCCGAGCTAGTAGCTTTCTTTTCGTAATTTTAGTTTGATTTTCTTAGTTTAGCTTAGCTTTTCTCTAACCAATCCCTATCTAGTGTTTTGTGGATTTATGGTGTTGTGCATCCTTCAAGGTTGTGTAGGATTTGAGGTGAAATATTTAAATGGAAATATGGGAAAGAAGTTGCATGAGGATGGAGTAAAATTGGTAACCCGAATACTCCCACATCGAGCCCAGGTAAGTCGGGCCCGACATAGGGACGTCGGTCCAACTTGATCCGACTAGTTGGAATGCCAATTTTGCCCTTGACCTAATTTGTCCCTTTCCCCCATTAAATACTATCCCCCACCTACCTATCATCTTCATATCAACCACCATTCCTAAAAATACAACCCCTCTCCCTCAAAAACTCACAAAGTCGGCCGCCCCACCCTCACCACACTCGATCCACATCCATCCCACTTCATCTCGTTCCAACCACAAAAAGGCCTCCCAAACCCGAATCCAAGTAGAAATCTCGAGTTCAATATAGTCCTTCGTCCCCCATCTAGATCTAGATCTAGGAAATTTGAGTTCTAAGTTGCTTATTTGTTCAAAAGTTCAAATACTCTTCGAATCCGGTATGTGTTACTCGATCTCTACTTATTTCTTTGAAAATTTTGTGCTTTCATTGCTTAGATTGAGTAATGCCATGTTTGATTGAGAGCTTGAGCTTTAGCATCAATGGTGGATTTGCATGATTTGTGAAATTGAGCTTTGAAGTTGTTTATGCATGCTTAGATCCATTTAGAACTTCGATTAGGGATGTTTGATGGTTGAATTTGAAATTTAAGTGCATGATAGAATGATTTGGGTTGATTTGAGGTTAGAAGTCGAAGCATGAACTAGGTCGAGATCGACGTGCCCAGGAGAGTCGGGCCCGAGTTGTGGAAGTCGGTCCAACAAGTCGGACCGAGGTTGAGTAAGTCGGGCCCGACATAGGTTGGAAGTCGATCCTAGTTATTTTTGCTCTCTTCTTGTGATATCATGTGGATTCATGTGTTTAATTGTTGGCTATAGCCTAATCATGATGTAGAATGATTATTTGCTTAGCTATTGTTAGAAGATGTCCATGATGATTTATGTTGGATTGAGATGCATGTGAGTCTAGAGACTAAGTATGGGGTTCCTTTTGTGTTGGAATGTTGTTGTGTGTTGATGAGTGCTTTTGTTGGGTTGTATGGAGTTTATCTTGGATCCTTTTGTTTGGATGTGTGTAGGTACAATGGAGACAAGAGCTTCATCCTCTCATGTGGAAAGGCCAAGGAAGAAGTCCAAGAAGACGAGGAAAGAGCCGAAGTTGGATGATGTCTATTTGGAGGATGATGAGCAAGTGGAGAATTATGAAAGATATATGGCGCTTGAGCACCACACGAGGTGGCTTGATTGGGAAGCCGTGAGGAAGATGGACATGGATCAAGCCCTTCCAAGATGCTACTCCCACATCGGTCTTAATGGAATGCTAAGGTGGAACAACACTCACTACCCCGCCCTCACCTCGGAATTTATGGCCACATTCGAGTGCACTTATGATAATGTGGAGGATGAGGAAGGGGCGATTACTTTCCGATTGGGAAACGAGGACCACAATCTCACTCTTAGGGATTTGGCTACCTACTTCGGGTTTCCATGCCCAAGAGAAGAGGCCGGCGTCAACAATGAGAAGGTGAACCAAGTGTGGCGTCATGTGGCCGGGAAGAGTGAGATGGAAAAGGGCGCCTCCACAACCAAGATTGCTAGCCCTCTTTTTTGGGTCATGGTGCGAGTCTTGGGGTGTGCAATCTATGCTCGTCATGAGTTGAGCAAGCCGATGAAGGAGGAGATCATGTTGCTCCATGAGATGCTCTTCAACACCAAGAAGCCCATGAACCTTGCATGGGAGTGGGTCAAGATGGTGCGGGACTTCCAAAGTTCCTCTTGGATCTACTTCGGCGGGATGATAGCAAGGCTCGCCATGCGTCTAGGAGTTGATCTTGACAAGTATTCTCCGGCTCCGAATGGTGTTGAGTTCATGAACATGAAGTATTTCAAGAAGGCCAACATCATCAAGGAGAAGCTCTACATGATTTCCTTGGCCCCTCACTCAAACTATGATGGTGTGTCGATCCGGTTAGTGCACAACCTCTATGATCTTTCTCGGTATCAAAATTGGTACCAAGTGTGGGCCGGCAAGCCACACTCATTTGGTGACCCCGAAGGTGCAAGAGAAGGGCGGCGACAACAATCCCAACACATTCGGTTTAATTCCCCTCCATCTACACCGGATTCCGACCAAGACAACTTCGTGTTTGCACCTCGTGGGGAGGACATGGATGTCGAGCAAGGGCAAAGTGAAGAAGATGAGCACCTCCAAGGCTTGATGGCCGACCTCCGAGCCACGCACCAAGCTCCAACACTAGAGGACCGAGGTACACAACAAGTCGGGCCCGACTTTCCCCAACGTCGGTCCAGTTCATTCCATGGTGGTGAGGTCCCGAGGCATTATGAACGAGGAGAAGGGAGCGGTGCAAGGCAAGAGCAATTCCAAGGTGGCGGTTATGAAGGCTATGCCCAATGGTCCGGTCCGGGAATGGTGTTTCCCGAGCAACAACAATCGGTGGACATGTCCTTCTTAGCCAACCAAATGGCCCACCTCCAACTTCAACAAGAAAATGTTCTCCAAGAGGTCCATCAAGTGAATCTCCAACAACAACAAATGTACCAACAACAACAACAAATGCTTCAACAACAAAGTTCTTTCCATGCTAGCCAACAAGAGATGAACCGGGCCCTCGGCTACACTAGACGAGAAGTAGAGGAGCTTAGGGAGGTGGAAGACCAAAGGTGGCGAGCCCAAGATAGCTACAACACGTGGATGAGCGGGAACTTCCCTTCCCGTGAGGACCAATGGACACGCCCGGAGCCTCAACTCCAACCACCACCACAAGACTTCTACCAAGAACAAGTGTACGAGAGGGAGCGGCAAGCAAGGCTCCAAAGAGGACGTAGACGTGACAACCCCTTCGAGTGATCCTATACATTCCATTGAAGAATAAGAAATTGTGAGCTTTTCATACTCTTCTCTCTTGCTTTTAAGTTTTGATTTCCTTGTTTGATGGGGACATCAAAAATTTTAAGTATGGGGTGGGGGTAAGTGTGTTCATGATTTCACTTGTTTATGTTTGTTTATTATTTTGAGGATATTTAGTTCGTGTTTCTAGTTTGTGTATGGAATGTTTGAGTCTTTGAGTTTTTGGTTTAAGAGAATTTTTTGCAAAAAAAATCCATAAAAAATTGAAAAAATTGTGTTAAAAACAACAAAAAGATTTTGTGTTTTGTAGGTTTTGGACTAGAAATTCCCATCTTAGATTGCCAAAATAAAAGCTAATGATGATGTGAGCATGTAAATTCCTTTGCATATTTTTGGATAGTTTAGCCTCTAAAATGATGTTGCTTTTGATGTGATCATGATATCTTGCTTGTTTTATTGAGCATGTGAGTTCTAGGATGAGTTCTTATGCAACTAAGTATGAGTGACCCTTGTGAGATTGATTTTTGGCCATTTTAGGGATGCTTGATCATATTTGCATATCCCTCATTTTTCTTGTGTGATTAGCTCATTCATGCTTAGTAAGACTTGCTATTGCGGTGTTTATCTATTTTTCAAGACCGTCATGAGAATTGTCCTAGCATGGTCACATTGATTTTGAACTTTATTCTTCTAGTCACATAAATGTTCCATATCCTACCATGAAGTTAATCCTTTGATTGTAGCCCCGTTCTAGCCTAAGCCTTTGTTTGAAACTCCTCAAAAATATTATTCCTAGCCTTATATGACTTGACCCTTATGGGATTGGACTTTAGAAGAGAGGTTGGGATTGTATTTGAAGAGTTGAGATTCTCTTGGGTTTAAGGGCAAGGAATGGTGTTATGAATTATGTGGGTAGTGCATCTTTCTTGTACAAAAATGAAAAAAAAAAGAAAGAAAAGAAAGAAAGAAAATGTTGGAAATGTAAAGTGGAATAAAGCAAAGAGCTTAAGTGAAGAAAATGGTCCGACCGAGTTACAAGCAACATCGGGCCCGATGTCATAAGAAAGTCGGTCCAAATTTAGAAAGTGTTGAAAATCCAACAAAAAGTATAAGAGCAAAGATGAAGTGGAATGTTAAGTTAAATTTTGGGTCTTTTGGGTGAGTGTGAAAGTAATTGTGGAATTTGGTGAAATTGGTGAGAGTTTAGGTTGTTCAATCCCCATTATAAGCACCACACGAACAAATAATTCCCACCTTGAGAAATACCAAAAGCCCCATTACAACCCGGCCGAATGGAACCTCTTTGAGGACCTCCATTGAGCCAAGTTCGAAATTCTTTGTGTACTTTGCATTAGGCATCTCTAGGTTGAGGAATTGGTGATATTAGCTTCAATAGTAAAGTCCTTACTTGCATGATTTTTGAGCTTGAGTGTTCATTGCTAAACCCAAACACATGATGAGTGATACACATTCACATATCCCTAAAGTGAGGCTTAGTTGCATTGACTTTATTCCTTGGAACACCTAATCACGTGTGATGATGTAATCTTGCTTGAATGTCGATCACTTGTGCTTAAAATGTGTTTTCATACGAGGCTTTACTTGAAGATTATGTTTCGGTCTTGCTTACATTGTTATTGCTTGAGGACAAGCAAGTTTAAGTATGGGGTATTTTGATGTCTCTCTATTTGGTGGTGTTTTCATATGTGATTTCCTTTGTAAATATGTTTCTTTTTCCCCTTTTCTTGTGCGTTTTGTTCCTTTTTAGCTTAGTTCCCGTATTTCTATGAGATTCGGAGACTACGCACCTTTTATGTGTTTTGTAGGTAATTTGGCATGAATCGAGGATCAATTTGAAGGAGGGTCGAGACATGGAGCAAAGGCCGAGCTAAAGCGGGAAAGAGAGAAGCGAGCCATGAAGAAGAACAAGAGAAGCCAACTAAGAAGAAGGTGGAACGAGGTCAAGACCGAGATGCAACAACGACGGGCCCGACTTTGAAGTTTCCAACCTCGGACCGAGTTGCACAGTACCTCGGGCCCGAGGTTCCTCCGTGTCGGGCCGAGTCGGTCACCGGACTACTTGGGCTCCAAGGCACGAATTTGTGAACTTCCACTTTTGCCCCTCATCTAATCTATAAAAGGCCCTCTTGTCTTCTAAGAAAGGGTTCCCTCACACACACAAAAAGGGGGGGGGGGTTCCAAGGGAGCCAAGAGGATACTTGGAGAGCAAGGAGGAAGGAGAAGAGGAGGAATAGAGAGAGAATCGGCCAAGGAGGAGGAAGACTTGAGAGGTTTTGTTGATTGTTTAGCTTTGATTTGCTTTGATCTTGTGGATTTGAAAACCCTTGATTTGTATTTGTGGATTGCTTTGGATTTAAATGAACCCTTGCTTTGTTTTGAGATTGATTATGATGATTGCTTTCTCTTTTGATTTGATTGCTTTCTTTGCTTGTCACATGGAGTAGATCTCCTTGATCTTGGGTTATGGGGGAAAACCCTAGCTAGGTTTAGGCTAGAAACCCCAATTCCATAGCCTTGAGTGTTTGATCTAAGGAACCCACTCTACATCGAGCTACAATTCCTTGCGAAAGTCGGGAATCAAGGCTTGAGATTGGCAAAGTAGCGAAAGTGAACATGTGTCAATCTCAAGACCTTGCTTCGAAGGGGATTTCCCCATGGATCGAGGTGTAGATGTGGTTGGAACGAGGGCGAAAGCACTCGATCCTAGTCCGATCATCACTCATTGCCTGAATTGGGGTGGAAAAGCCTTAATCTACTAGGGAAGGAACCCAAAAGCCCAAGATCTACTTTTAAAATCTTTGAGTTCGACATCCCCAGATACCTCGGGCCCGACTTACACAGTGTTAGTCCCGACTTCCTCTTGTCGCCAACCTCGGGCCCGACGTGACCTCAGTGTCGGTCCCGACTGTTTTCTTTATTTTCCTTTGTTTTATGCTCTCCTTTCTAGCTTCCTAGTACCTAGGCACATCGATCGAGTAGACTTCCCGAGTGTTCGACACCCACCACGTACTACAACGGGGTCGGGTTATAAATTGTATCTCTTGACCCTCGCAATCCGCGAGAGGCGATCAATGAGACTAAGCATGACCCTAGGAACTGGGCCATTCCTGATGTGCTTTTTCTGTCAACCAAGTGCCCTGCAAAATCTGCATTTGTGTATGCAATGAGCTCAAGGGAACTGTTCCTTGGATACCATAGGCACAAGTTATCGTTCCCTTTGAGATACCTGAAAATTCTCTTCACCTCTTTCAGGTGTGATTCCTCAGGGTTAGCTTGAAAACGAGCACAAAGACATATAGAGAACATGATATCAGGTCTACTAGCTGTTAAGTAGAGAAGGGACAACAGAGTTGTTCACACATTTTGACTCCTTCGAGATTGATCCGTGGAAGACCAATGACCAGATCCTGTAGATAAAGCTTCAGGATTTGATTTACACCAGTATGTCCCAGTCTTCGATGCCAGAGTTCCGTATCATCTTGGGAACTCGCAAGGCACAGCTTCATTGGTGGTTCAAAGTTGGTGTCCACCACATACACATTGTTGTATCTTCTTCCTCTCAGAATTACTTTGTTGGTCTTCTTGTTGATGACGAGACATTCATCTGAGTCGAAAGTGACGATGTTGTTCCCTTGATCACACATCTGGGAGACACTCAGCAGATTGTATCCCAGATCCTTTACCAGATTTACGTTGCTAACTTTAATAGATCTATTGAGCAACACTTCTCCTTTTCCAATAACTTCTCCCTTGTTCTTGTTGCCAAATGAGACGTGGCCTCCTTCGGCATGAGTGTGGAGTGAGATGCGGATATCCTTGTTTCCTGTCATATGGTTCGAGCATCCACTATCTATGAACCATGTACTGTTCCCTCTCACTGCCACCTACCAGGAAAAGTTAGTGTTTTGAGACCCAGGCAAGATGACTCTTGCCAGGTCCCTTGCAAGGGAAAACATTTTCATTCAAGATATAGTCAGAAATGTTGATGTCTTTGGAATTTTGAAAGTTGGAGTTCCTTTGGTGATGAGCATGACGTTTTTGTCTGTTTGGGAACGGGGTTTGGGCTCTCTTCTTGGGACATGCATCCTTGTAGTGCCCATGAGCACCACAGTGCCAACATGTCTTGTAGTATTCCCCCAGGTAGTATTTTGGGTGTGGTCTCTGGATACGGTTCCTATCCATGGTTTCTTTGTTGTACACTCGAGACCCATTTCCCTTAGCAATTTTGACATAGATTCTATGTCCAGAGTTCCCAGTATAGTAGTCTTTCTCACCATTGTTTCCACTCTCTAGGACCCTGATTTTCTCCTCGAGATGGGCATTTTTCTGTTTCTCGCACTGGAGTTCTAAGGCCCTACACTCATGGATCTCATGTTCGCTCAGGGGTGACTTTTCGTTCTTGGAGCACTCACCTTTGTATCCTATGCCATGTCTGGCTGGGACAAACTTAATTTGGGAACTAGAGGATTCAAGATGTTCTGGAGTCTTACTCAGGTTTTGCAAGAGGGTGTTCTCATCTTTCTCTAGAGTTTTGATTTCTCTTTCTAGGTCTACGATGTGAGACACATGGGACTTGAGTTTTTCTAGAAGGGATATGCAGTTGGGACAGGGCTCGAGACCAACTAATTGAGAATTTATGTGTTCCTGTTTTTCCAACTTGTTTTGCAGTTTTATGTTATCTTTAACAAGACTTGAAAGAATTTTCAACAACTCGGGTTTTTCATAGTTACTCAAGGAATCAAGAACAGTTTCAGTGGTTACCTCACTAGGTTGTTCCCCAGTGGTTTCTCCTATGGTCATGCCACACATGTCTGGGAGTGCCCATGATTCAGGATCTTCGTCTTCATCATCGCTCCAGGTAGCGATGTAGGCCTTCTTTCCTTGCTTCCTGCCATCAGTTCCTTGTGGACATTCCTTCGCAAAATGTCCTTTCCTGTTGTATTTGTAGCAAGTCACTTCTGAGAGATCCTTCTCTATGGGCTTTCTTTGGGAACACTGTCCCTTTCCCCAGTTTCCACTGTTTCGTTGAGACTTGCCTTTGTAGAAATTTCGAAGAGCCCTTGTTACAAGAACTAGCTCTTCATCCTCTTCTTCTTCGGAGTCTTCATGTTGTTCTTGGGTTGATTTGAGCATCTTTTCGATCTTGAGTGCGATCCCTCGATGAGCTCGAGTTTGTTCCTTATCATCGATCTTCCTCTTCTCATGTCCCACTAGCTTTCCAAATACTTGATGGAGCATAAGCGTTCGATTTTCTGGGTTTTCCTTGAACATCGTTCTCTCGTTTGCCCATTCTCTAGTCAATCCATTGAAGAGCTGTTGGACCTTCATTTTGTGGGTGATTTCTTCTTTTGTGATCCCCAATCCTTCCATCTTAGTGCACAGTCCTTCAAACCGGGATTGGTAGCTGTCGACGGACTCTCCCATTTCCATTTGGAAGTTGTAGAACTCCCTTTTTGCATTCATCTGAAGATCTTCTCTGAGATCTGAGTTCCCAACGTGCATCTGTTGGATGGCTTCCCACATCTCCTTGGCTGTGTCAAGGTTTGCAACCCTGTCACAATCTTGTACGCACATGGACCTCTTTAGATACTGTTTTGCTTTGTAGTTTGCCTCCATGCACTTGTACTCGTTGGAACCCCACTTTGAGAGGTCGTTGACAATAGCTGGATCGATTTCGAAGTTCCCCCTTTCGATGACACACCAGGCTTGGTAGTCTTGGCCATGCATCCAGTCCTTCATGTCGCGTTGCCAATTTTCAAACCTTCCTGTGATAAGCCTTGGCGGCTTACTGGTATTGTTCCCCACCTGAGTAAGTTCCTGAGCCATTTTGACACCTGCGATGCTAACACAAATCTAGAGCGCAAGCTCTGATACCAATTGTTGGATCGTAATCGGTTAGCAGTGAGCTTGGGAACTGTCAATTAAGCTGTTCCCAAGGCAGCGGAAGTAAATAATCGCAAGTAATAAAAACAGTAAAAGACAAGTTCCTCTATAGAGGAACCCCACTACAACCAAATAGTTGTATGGGTAAACCTCTACCTCCACTTGGAGGATTTTGAATGACTTACTTATATTGATTGCTTTGTTCCTTAGTTACACAGCCGGATTTACACTTCTCTGTTCCTACAAGTTCTTCCTAACTCTAGCAACACTAGTAAATCCTCTCAACTGAGTTCCTAAGCTCACAACAGCAAAACACAAGTAACTCAAACCTTACACTGACTTCTCAGTTCCCTTGCTCCTGGGAACTTCAGCTTCACCGTCGTCGAGATCACACACTCGTCGGCGGGGACTTCTCTTCCTTTTTCTTTCTTTTCTATGATGTGGGTGTTTGTAAGTTCTGGGAGAAGTACTCAGACCGAGTACTATTCATTTGGCTTTATAGTCCATTTAGCTTGGGCAGACGCATCTTTCGTTTGTGTCCAAAATGCCCTTTGCTTGATGCCCAAGTTGTACTTTCTTCACATGTGACTTTGGTTTGAACTAGGTCAACTTCTTGGATCAATCAGACCGTTGGATGAAGCGTGACAATCTGATCCTCAGACTGTTCCCTCGGGCTGTCTGAGACAGAATCCCGCGATCTGCGCTGAACGGTCGTTGTCCTCACATGTGAGTTCCCATGACATGGGAACTGACTTCTTCAGAGTTCCCTTGATGGAAACTCTTCATCGTTGTAAGCTTGTATTCTCTTGATTGTTTCTGGGAGTTCCCACTTCATGGGAACTTTCCTCTTCAGAGTTCCCTTGATGGAAACTCTTCATTATGGCCTGCAGTGGCTTTTGGTCATTCGTAGGAGTTCTTGGCTGTACCTGTGTTCCTTAGAAATACTTGAACAAACCACATTAGTTCCCTATGGTGTTTGTCATTATCAAAACTTAAGGGAATTGAATCGTTGATCCGTTGTTTAGAACCAGAGGTCCCAACAACGTCCCAACAGAAGGGTAGATCGGAAGTCTCTTGTTATTATATGTAAGAAAGGTCTCTTGATAAAAGATGCACAAAATAAAGTTTTAAAGGGAAGAAATGTATACGGTGGATCGTTAACGACCCGGATATGGGTTCGTTAACGAGGCAGCGAAAATAATAAAAAAAATAAAAAAAAAGGAGAGAAAGAAAGAGGAAAAGTTGAAGTGCATTTGTGTTTAAAGATAATATCAAGAGATTCTTTTATTTTTGATTATGAGACTTTCTAGGATGATAAAGGGTGAGTGAAAATAAAGTGTGCATAATATGAGAGTGAGTTTGGTATATGTTCTTTATGAGAGTTTTGATGTTATGTGTGAGTTTTTAGGAGTCTTTGATTCCCGGATATTATTAGCACCACATGACAAAATATTTTCCATGCCCTATTGTCTTTACCAAGCCCCATTACAACCCGGCCGAATGGAAGCTTCTATGAAGTTTTTCATTGAGCCTAAGTTCTCTTGATGATTCTTTGCTTGTTTTGACAAATCTTGGGTGGAGAGTATTGGTGATATAAGTTCCAATTTCTATGAGTTTTTATATATAGGATGAGTTGAGAGATTGAAATTATAAGCCCAAACACTTAAGAGTTGAGTGAAACACATTATATCCCTTGAGAGGTTTGATTGTATTGTTTTATGTCTATTTAAGTGCATATATGTGTGAGGATGTTAATAGTCTTTTGCTATAATTTTCTTATGTGTAGATTTTGCTTTTTGAAGATGGCTATGTCTTGATAAGCGTGATTTGTTTTGGTTTTGGTTAGTATCTTGTTTATTGCTTGAGGACAAGCAAGTCTAAGTATGGGGTATTTTGATGTTCGCATTTTTGGTATAGTTTTTGATAGGTTTTCTTTGCTTATTAGGATTAATTTTGTCTAGTTTAGGTTTAGTTTTGAGTATTTTTAGTTAGTTTTGCATAAATCTACGAAAAGAGTGGAATCTACGCTATTTTGTGCATTTTGCAGGTTTTAGCGAGGAAAGGAGCTAAATGGAGCTAAATTTGGAGCATCACAGTGAAGGACGGGAAAGTGTAAGATCTAAGAAGTCAAAGCTCGTGAATACAAGAGGAAGTGTTGAAGAAAACAAAACCCCAGGTTCGTTAACGAGGCTGTGAAGGGTCGTTAACGAGGCCACGAAGAAGAAGATTTCGGAGTATTATTTTATTATTCACCGATCCTGAGCGGGAATTTATTTCCGTATCGGTTGAGTATCTTTTTAGAATCTTATTTGGGTTATTAGATTATGTATTTTAGGGTTTAATATCTTTCTATATTATATTTCTATCTTTTAAAGATTGTTTCTGTCTTTTTAGGAAAGTTTTTATCTTTTAGCCTTTTTAGTTTTTTAGGATTTTCTAGTATAAATACCCTTCTATCTAGCATAGAAGAGGGGGGGGGGGGGGCTTAATTTTGGAGTAGAGTTTTAGAGCTAGTTTTGGAGGAGAAGGAAGGCCGAAGGAGAGAGAACCGGATCGGAAGTCGATGACAAGGGTCGGTAACGACGGTTTCCGAGGTTTCGTTGATCGAGTTTGTGGTTCGGTGATTGTTTTGTTTTGGTTTTCTTCTGAATCTCTGTAAGACGATATTTTTGTTATTAATTTAAGTTTGAGTTTTGTTTCAATGTTTGTTTTTATTGAAGTTTTTAGTTTCTTAATCATGAGTAGTGAGTAGTCTATTTTTCTAGGGTCGGGGTTAAGCCCGGCATAGTTGAGCATGTTTGATGAGTAGGATAGTGTGTTGAATGCCTTTTATCTTTATTGAGATTGTTTGTTGTGCTTAATACCGAAACGGGAGTTGAGGTAATTTGAGTTTTAACTTGATTGAAAGAGAAAGTTAGTAACTTGAAGGTTGATATTGTTTGAAAACGAAAGTTTCAAGCTTTAGACATGTCTTTAAAATAATTCATAAGAGTCAAAACAAGCAATAGAGTGAGTTAGTTTATGAAAATAGATTAATTTACTTGTTAAGTCAATGAAAGTTGATGACTCTATCTATTTAAAGGCATGATCTTATCTTCTTACGAATTCTTATGCTTGGCTATGTTGTGGTGTCCCTTATCCTAGATTTTTGTTTTAATTGAATTATTTCTGATAAATCTTCGTTGCTGAATACTTGCTTCGGTACCGATTATTAATTAGAATTTTATTAGGTCGTTAATTGGTATTTTTGTGTTCGGTGGTTCGGTAACGACCCTGACAAGGTCGTTAACGAGGCATCTCGTGAGTGTTTCGTTTAATTTTATTTGATTTTAATTAGATTGATAAACCAACAACCTTGCTTCCTGTGGAACGATCCTGACTCCACTGTACTCAGCGGGGTCTTGACTTACAAATTTATTTGTTGGCCGAGAAACCCTATCAACAATATCTTGCATTTAGGTATAGCTTAGGATGCATATTTATGTTTTTTTTGCATGTGTTTTAGCTTAGTGTAGTGTAGTTCTTAGGTTTTCTAGGAAATTCGGGTTTTGCGCTTGTTTTGTTCAGTTTTGCAGATCATTAGGTAAACAAGCATGGACGAGATGGATCTTAGGGGACTATGGAGGTATTTCAGGAAGATTAGAGTGATACAAGTGACGATTGGAAGAACTAAGACCCAAGAGCTTGATGGATAAGAATGCCTAAATCCGGGCCATGCATTGGAGACTTGTTTTGACACCTCTATCTTGCAATGCTTGGTTTGGGAGCTACAGTTCTCGGATGAATCTGATTTTGGTATCACTCGAAAGCTAACTCGAAGACAATTCATATTTCTACTCCGAGTCCAAATTCCAACTCGAAGGGGGTGAAAACAACCTTTGAAGTGTCGCCTGAAATGCTGAACCGAGAAGTGTCACGGGCTAGGACACAGTGTGCGCGGCCGCGCTACACAAGGATGAGACCGCGCCGTCTGTTTTTCAACGGAGATGTTGGGCCGCGAGTTTTGGGATTTGAGATGGGCTTAAGATAGATCTTGACCGACGTGTTTGATTGTATTTCGGGATGATTTGATCTTTGGATATCTTTGAGGGTATTTAAAACCTTGTTTTTAGTTTCTCTTTCATAACATTGATCATAACTTTTGGAGGCTAGGGTTTATCTCTCTAGAGGGAGACTTTGAACCTCTTCTAAGTTTTTCTTAATTTTAATTATGTATTGCTAAATTCCTTTGTGTTTGGCTAGTTATTGAAGTCATGATTTACATATTGCTGTGAGGTTTGATTTGATTCTCAACAAACTTGAAGTCATGCAAAGAGTCAAGCTAATGACGTTAAATAAGCGTTTCTTGGGAGGCAAACCAAGGTTTAGAGTAGATTTACTTTTCAGTAATCTTTTTCTTTTTAGGTAGTTTTTGTGTGTGTCTTAGAAACCCCGGGTTCAAGGATTAGTACCCCGAAACAAGCAGAAGAGCGCGGTCAAAAGAAATAGGGTGCACGAGCGTGGCGTATGTGTGATGCACCCGCGACTCTTGTTACCCTGCCCGCGCCGACGAGACTTGAATCGAGTTCCGTTCAGAAGTCTTACACCACCACCGTCGAATCCGCCGCACTACCCGGATAGTTAGATCTTTGTATGTGAGTTGTCTCTTTCCTTTGTTTTTACTTTACTTTGGGGGCAAAGTATGTTTTAAGCATGGGGGAAGGGAATCACTTTTGCATTGCATATAATTGCATTAGATTAGGCATATTTAAATTTTTTCATGCATTGTTTAAAATCCTGAAAAATGAAAAAAAATCAAAAATTTTGAAAAAAATACAAAATTATTAGATTTAGGTTCTTATTTCCCCATTGTTTGATTTCTGTTGTATTTCTATGCTAAGTATGAGTCCTAACCCATGATTTGCATGATATGCTGAAGTTTATATGATATGAGCATGATCATTGATTGATTACTTTGACCATAGGACTGAGCATGTATTTAGCTTGAGTATTTGATTCGTTTTGAAGTTCTAGACAATTTGCCTTGTGAGATTTTTAGCCTTTCATGATTATTTGTTCTCTTTGTTTTGAGTGTATCTCCATGATTATCTAGCTCTAGAACTTGCGTTATGACCCCTTTTTCAAGCCTATTTCCCTTTCTACCTTGGACCCTTTACAACCCTTAAAAAGACCTCTTGATTTTTGTTATGTATTTGATCTCCAACGGTGGAGATTTAGAACGCTGATGCAAGCTTATGGTAGTCTAGTTTTCATGGCTGATTTTGAGTGAAACACATACCTTTAAACACTTGAGAGTTTAAGTGCAAACACATTTACATAGGTGAGGTCTAGAATGAATGAATGATCTTTGATTTTTTCTTGTTATAATACATGCTAGAAAGTCTTGGTCGGGTTTTGATTATATGTGAAATGCTTGTTTGATTATAAGATGGATGCATGATTGCATTTGTGTGGTGTGTTTGGAGTTATGTCTTGTTTAGGGACAAACAAGGGTTAAGCATGGGGGAATTTGATAGCTTGCATTTAGGTATAGCTTAGGATGCATATTTATGTTTGTTTTTCATGTGTTTTAGCTTAGTGTAGTGTAGTTCTTAGGTTTCTATGTTTTCTAGGAAATTCGGGTTTTGCACTTGTTTTGTTTGGTTTTGCGAATCTTTAGGTAAACAAGCATAGACGGGATGGATCTTAGGGGACTATGGAGGTGTTTAAGGAAGCTTAGAGTGATACAAGTGAAGATTGGAAGAACTAAGACCCAAGAGCTTGATGGATAAGAATGCCTAAATCTGGGCCATGCATTGGAAACTTGTTTTGACACCTCTATCTTGCAATACTTGGTTTGGGAGCTACAATGCTCATATTTTTATTCCGAGTCCAAATTCCAACTCGATGGGGGTGAAAACAGCCTTTGAAGTATCGCTTGAAATGCTGAACCGAGAAGTGCCGCGGGCTAGAACACAATGTGTGCGGTCGCGCTACACAAGGATGAGACCACGCCGTCTGTTTTTCAACTGAGATGTTGGGCCGCAAGTTTTGGGCTTCAAGATGGGCTTAAGATAGATTTTGACCGACGTGTTTGATTGTGTTTCGGGATAATTTGATCTTTGGATGTCTTTGAGGGTTTTTAAAACGTTGTTTTTAGTTTCTTTTTCATAACATTGATCATAACTTTTGGAGGCTAGAGTTTTTCTCTCTAGAGGCAGACTTTGAACCTCTTGTAAGTTTTTCTTAATTTTAATTATGCATTGCTAAATTCCTTTGTGTTTGGCTAGTTATTGAAGTCATGATTTGCATATTGTTGTGGGATTTGATTTGGTTATCAACAAACTTGAATAGAGTTTATTCCTTGTGCTTAATTGAATCTAAACTAGGATTTTGTTAGATTAGCTACCTAATTGAATTTCTAGTTATAACTGAATCTTATTAATTACCGGTAAGAGTTAATTTGATCAAGAGTATACTTGAATCAATTTAGTACTGGTTGGACTACTTGGTTAAAGAAGGGAATAAATTCAGAAGTCACTTAGATGTTTGGTTGCTCTAAGTGTTTGTTTCTATTAATAACTTGAATCGTTATGTTGTTGTTTAATTGAATCTGGAAGATCTTCTAGGTTGTTAGATGATTAGGGTTGTTAGACTGGTAGTTCTATTAACTAAATCTGAAGTTCGGGTCATAATCCTTAGTAGGGTCATAATCCACAATAGATTATTCAAGAGAGAAGAGAATCAAGAGAATCGATGATCAACAAAGCAATGTCATGATGGATTTAACTAGTTGAACACGCTTGCCTTTCATATATTACAATCATATTTGCATTCATATTTACTTTCTAGTTTGCATATTAGTTTAGATAAATCAAACATAAACCCCTATTTCACTTAGTAATATTATTTAAATACAAGTAATCTGAGTCCTTGTGGGTTCGACCTTTACTTCCACTATAATTAGGTTTGGAAGTTAGGATATTTCTTTGATAGTGCTTTTACAGCGACATAAAAGTGCTCGTCAAAAGGCCTTTGAGTTTTATCTCGTGAAACTCGCCGGATCCCGCTATTCCTAGTATTTCGGTCCCACTGTTCATATTCTGCTACTTTGCGTACCATCATAACCCCATGGATTGGGTGTCTCGCCCCGAGGACCGCATGTCATATGCGCGCGACGTTTGGTCCCCCGTACCCAGGGTGCAAAGTCTCAATTTTAGGGTCACGGATAGCGAGGCTAGAGGTTTGGGGGCAACGAGGCCTGAAGATCTCTTTTGCGAGATGAACACATGGGTTTTTCTTTTGTCATGCACTTGACGAGCCTTGGGCCCGTTCTTCCTTTTTCGTTAATGGGCCTCTAAAAGAAATTAGGCCTATTAAGCTCTTTAGAACTGGGAGAGGCCCAAGTCCGCACTTTATAAAAGCGCCTCTACAAGTCCCTCTTCCCCTCATTCTTCATCTTCTTCTCGGAAACAAACCCTCTCTTTCTTTCTTTCTTCCGCTTTTTCAATCTCTGGCAAGCAGGCGACGCTTCTTCAATGGTTTCCAGGCTCGCAACCATCTTTCTCACGCCGGCTAGATTCCAACAAGTAAGTGATCGATTTTCCCTCTGCATGCGTTTTTGGCGTATTTTTTCTTTTACCGCCTCGTGCCCTAGAGGGAGGTGGTGGTCTTCCGGCGTTTCGCACCTGTGTCCCTTTGGCGAAATGGTGGGAGCGGGGGTGGTGTTGGTAGTCCGGCGATATTCTTGAGCCCTTCGGTGCGTCAGCTGACGGTTGAGTTTTTTCGTCGCTCCTCTCTTTTCGAATTTGGAATGTTTCTTGGAAAACCAAACGTCTTACTGCTTGGGTGATGGGACGTTTGATCTTCCAACCGGTGTCTTCCATTCGTCCTCTTTGCTTTTGGTGCTTAACATTCTTCCTAGGTTGTCCCATCTGTCAGAGTAGCTCTAGGGTCCTGCGTTCCCTGTGCTACCACCTCGCGTTTTCTTTCTTTTTTTTTGTTCTACGTCTCAAAACTTCTTCTTTTCCAAGTGTTCGCCTTTCGTGACGTAGACCTCGCTTTTTCATTCCTAGAGGAGTCTCTTCGAGCCCAACACTAGGCTTCACATTCAAACACTGGGAAGATTTTTACGAAGTATCTTCTGACACCGCAATAACTGTTGAAAACAGTGATTCTCATAACCTGAGGTCCCCTTCGCTTGTGTTCAGCGACCCTTCTAGTGCCTTTGATACTTTTGTTAACTCGCGCTTCTCCCGACTACGCACGTCTTCCGGGGTTGAAATGGCTTCATCTTCGATTTCTGATGAAGAAGTCGTTGGTTCTGCTACGAGGTCGTCCGACTCCAACGACCATTCGAGCTTTTTCGTGGAGTATATTACTGATTCGGTGTCAAGTATCCCTCCAATCCTCGATGAGCGAATACCCATGACCTTGAACCCCGCGTTCGAGATCTTTCTACCTAAGGGGGCCCCGATGGTTCTGAGGAGGGAGGCCCTAGAAATGATCGCGAAGGACTTTCCTTGGCCCGAGGAGGTTGGGCTGGCACTCCCCGAGGGAGAGGGCTGCTCCTTGGCTTTGTACGAACAGTGTGCGGTCGTTCATCTACCCAACCTCCAAGCTGGCTTCCGGCTGCCGCTTGCTCAGCACCTAGTCAACTTTTTGTGGTTGATGCATGCCTGCCCCGCTCAACTGTTTCCCAATGCATGGAGCCTCCTGCGCGCGTACACCATCCGAAGCCATGAGCTCGGGGAAGGGCCCGATATGGACGTCATGACAAGTTTGTTTATGGCGAGACGAGAGCAGAAGTCGTGTCTCGTCAACCTAAGTTTACCCGGGCTCAAGATCACCACTACCCCGTCGAACGTCGATTAGTGGAAAGACACGTGGTTCTTTGTCTAGGACCGTTCTGGGAGGTACCTTAACTTCCCCTCGTCACCGGACAACTTCTACCACTTCAAGGGGTCGCTAGACGTCGCCGAGCTCAAGGCTCGGTTTGCAACGGCGCGCCAAGAACCTTATTGGGAATACTTGGCGCAAGACCGGCTCGAGCGGGCGGGCCTGAGTCTTTGTTGAGAGGGTTTCTTGACAACAAATAAATTTATAAGTCAAGACCCCGCTGAGTATAGCAGAGTCAGGATCGTCCACAGGAAGCAAGGTTGTTTGTTTACAAAATATAAAAACAAGAAAACAAAGCAAAACAAAACAAAACAGTTACGACCAACCTCGTTAACGACCCTGACAAGGTCGTTCACGAACCTGGAATTCTACCGAAAACAGAGAAACTAACGATGCCATAGCAGGTTCGGTACCAATCCAAGTTGCCTTGGTGACGAGTGATTACGAAAGCAAAACTTAAGAAATTCAATGGATAAAAAGCTCTAGGACAAGGGTTACCATGACATAGCTATGCATATAAACTCATATGAAGATAAATATCATGCCTTTAAAGATAAATCTATCAATTTTCGTTGACTAAACAAGCAAATCAATCAACTTTCATAAATTAATTCACTTTATTACTTGTTTTGAATCCAAAGCTCGAAACTTTTGTTATCGAACAATATCAACATTCAAGTTCACAACTTTCTCTTTCGATTAAGCTAAAAACTCAAATTACTTCGACTCTCGTCTAAGCATAAGCACACAAGCAATTCAAAGGATAGAAGGCAATCAAAAACTCAACACATTCATTCAAACATGCACAACTATGTCGGGTTTCAACCCCGACCCTAGATAAGAAAACAACTCACTATTCATTGAAACAAAGCAAAAAACTTTAATCAAAGAGGACATTGAAAACAAAACTTACTTGAAATTGAAAATAATTTCGTCTTACAATCACTCGTGGAATCTTGAAACAAACCGAAGAACAACAATCGAGAGTTTGATCACCGAACCACTTCTCTCTCCCAATCGAACCAATTCGATTCTCTCTCTCGACTTCTCCTAAAACTAGAACGAATCCCCCCTTGTCTAGGCTTAGAACAAGGGTACTTATACTAAGAAACTATCTAATAAAAAGGCTAAAAGATAAAAACTTACCAAACTAAAAAGATAACAAGATAAAAGATATAAATCCCGAAAGTCGGTTGCGCCCCTACTGACACAGGTCACCTCGTTAACGATCTGCACAGGGTCGGTAGACACTGCTGAAGTCCTTAATAAAAACTCCGATTTCTAGCTCGGTAACAACCCTCGCAGGTCATTAACGAGCCTCTGTTTTGGCTTCTTACGAGCTCTTCCTTTACTTCATTCCGCTCTTTAACTTGATTCTTCCATGCAATCTTCTTTCTTTATCTTCCATGCATTCCACCTTCCACCGCTTGACTTTAACTTTGCTTGAAAAGTGCTCATTTCCATTCTAAAACCTACAAAAAGACACAAAACAGAGTAGCTTCCATACTTTTCACAAAATATGCAAACATATCCAAAAACACACAAAACTAACTCTAAAACCTACCAAAACTAAACTAAACAACCTAAGAAAGACACCTAAAGCTAGACCAAAAACAGGAACATCAAAATACCCCATACTTAAGCTTGCTTGTCCTCAAGCAATCACTATACAATAACCAAAACCAAATAATCATGCTCATCAAGCAATAGCCATCAACTAAAAAGCAACTTCAAAACATAGCAAAAAATAGCAAATGACTATTAACATCATCACACATATATAAGCACGAATAGACATGAGCAAGTACAATCCAACCTCACCAAGGATATGTGTGTCACTCAACTCTAAAGTGTTTGGGCTTATAAATTCAATCTCTCAACTCAATCTTATATGCAAAAACTCATAGAAATTGGAACTTATATCACCAAACTCTACACTTATGATTTTTCATAACAGGCAAAAATAATCAAGAGAACTTAGGCTCAATGCAAAACTTCATAGAAGCTTCCATTCGGTCGGGTTGTAATGGGGCTTGGTAATAACAAATAGGCATGGAAAATATTTTGGCTATGTGGTGCTAATAATATCCGGGAATCAAAGACTCCTAAAAACTCACATCTCATTAAAACTCTCAAAAGAACATACCAAACTTACTCAAACATTATGCTCAAACTCACTCACCCTTTTTATCCTAAAAGTCTCATATAAACATACAAGAATCTCCGGTTTAACCTTAAACACAATGCACATCTACTTTACTTTTCCTGCTTATTCTGCATTTTTTCTTTTCAGCTCCCTTTCTTTTCTTTTTCTTTCGAACAACCTAGTTAACGACCCATTAAGGGTCGTTACCGAGCTACATTTCTCCTTGTTATTCTCCATATCACAACATCAATGCTTCTTATTTTTGTGCATCCTTACTGCCAAGAGATCTTTTTACTAAAATAAAACAAGATACTTCCAATCTATCCTTCCCAAAACCCTTATTTTGAACCAAACATAACATTTCACTCTACAAAACATACCTCTCCAATCTAAGTCCTGATACCTGGATAGGGTCAAGCTTATATCGGCTAGGGAAATAATTTTGTGGAGCTAAAAATAAAAGGCTTCAGGCTCAAATTGGTTGTCAAAAAGAGGGATAATGACAAAGGGTGGATAGGGATACATAAGGCTCATAAAAATAAGCCCTCTATCATATGACTTTCACAAGTAATGAACTATAAATCTTATATAGGTCTCAAGTAATAGATAACCATCACAATTCCAAGAGATAATATACATGAAGAGAGTAAATCACACTAGAAAAGAAGAGGGATTTTTAATGTTCTCCCTATAAGGCCAAAAATAACTCACAAGGTAGCAATTTTTGTTGGATTGTACTACTCATGCTAAAAGTTATACATGCTCAATTTCATCAAAATGCAATTCCTCTATAAAATAATTTCATACCAAGAATTAGGCTATACCATCAAAAACATGCTTGAAAGGAAATTATATGATCATGCTAGCAATTAACTATCATATAACCAAAAGACAAGGTATTCATCCATTCTAAAAATCTTTTTGGAATTTTTAAAGTTTTCAGTTTTTTTTTTGATTTTTTTTTCTCCAAAACAAAGACAACTAAAACAAAAACAAACAAAAAAAAACAACAAAACACACAAACAAATAAGTTTTCTTCCCTTCCCTACCCCATACGTAAAATTACAGTGTCTCCACTATAATAAAACTAAGGAAAAGAAAAGAATAAGGAAAAAGAAAGAAACTTACAAGATACACTGAAGTAGAAAAGAACATTTCCTTGAAAACTGGATCATCATTGTGGTGGTGGTGGAAACTGATGCTCAAAGTTGTCCATGAACTGATACATGGTCCTCCAGCGCTTCTCATCAACCATCACTCTTTGCTCCATTGTCATCCAACGAGCATCCTCCTGCTGATGCCTCGCATCATCCAAAGCCATGCGAGCTGCATAGACACCCTTCCAATGCTTTATCCTCTGGGTAAGTTGTGTCTGCTGTAGGTTGAGCTGTTACATCTTAAAAGATAAATCATCGGCCCATGGAGGTGGAACACTCGATCCAGTGTAGGTGGGTTGAGGAGGCGATGTGTAGTAGTCTTGGTGATGGAAGTGGTCTTCGACGATTACCGGGTTGTAGGGCATCATCTCAAATGACTGAGGTACGGTAGTCGGTGGCGGTGGGTCGTTACCGAAGATGTGTGCCTCGTTAGTAGCCTCGAAGTAGTCATTAACAAGCCCGAGTGGGTCGTTAATAAGGTTGTCTTCATCGCCCAAGACCTCGATACCGAGGTCATCATCCCCGATATCGAGCTCCTCCGTGGCTGCCTCCGTTTCTGCCTCATCATCATCCATTTCTTCGCCGTCGTTATCGAACCTTGTCTCACACGGCCTTAACGACTAATCATTCTATGGCTTCTTCTCCCCTCGGGAATTCATGACCCGTCCAAGTCTCATACCAATTCGGCATATAAAGCAACTCAAACTTGTCTTGGTAAAGAAGCACATGTCGGCCATGTACCTTGGTAGCGTACGTACCCTCCTTCGGTCATCACAAATATGTTGGAAGCAAACCAATACGTCTTGTCAAGCTTTTGGGCACAACTTGGCATATAAAGTGTGAGATCAATGCCGAGCTTCTCCGCTAGAAGACTCACCAGATTCCTGCACCACACTTCCTTTGACTTGATCCCGTGCTTCTCGATGTACTGGAACCATTCATACCCCAAGTTCAAGGGGGCGAGATTTTCAAATAGAGTAGTACGGAGGCAAGCAACCTCCAACCGTGTCGGTCGTGAAAGCTCTCTCTTGGGCCAAAAAGTGGCGCTCAAGACTCGGAGAATAATCCGGAAGATGGGATTGATGATGCCAGCTCCCGGAAGTGCCGTTGCTGAGGGTTCAACCTCCCCGGAAATGTAACCCCAAGTGTCAGTGACCTTGAAATTCTTGATTTTGTAATCCCGAGAGTGGTGATGAAGCTCGAGAAGTGCATTGAATTGAGCCATTATGCACTCATGATTGACCTTGCCTAGCCGAAACTTGATCCTTCCTTCCAAAGTCTTAGTCTTGAAGCTTGTTTAGAGAGTAGCCAAGAACTCGGATGTAAGGGCCGGATTATGTGATATTTCTTCCTTTAGCTTTGAAGGCATTGTTAGCTCGTCTCACCAAATTTGGTCCTTTATCTACTAGCAATATGCCCGGTATTCCTTGATCCATTAGTGAAGGTGTCGGCACCGAGGTAGTTGAGGTACCCATCTAAAGTAAATCGTTGCTTGGTGTCGTGCCATAACGAGCCACTTCCGTTATATTGTTGCATGAAAGGCTCGGTACCGGCCCAGGGGGGTCGGTAGCGGTCTAGGTTGCACTCTTGTACTCTTTATTTGTTGAGGAGGGTCTTTAGACTCAGCAATGTCGAGCTCTGGCTTGGATAACTCGATTTGTGAGACATCTATTATTTCGTTGGCATTTTGTTTGAAGCTGAACTCTACACGCTCTTCTCCTATATCGAAGGTGAGGAGTCCCTTCCGAACGTCAACTCGAGCGCCTGTTGTAGCAAGGAATGACCTGCCTAGAATGATGGGGACTAGAGGATCTTCAGGCATGTCGAGGACAATGAAATCGTTTGTAATGAAGAATTTCCCCACTTGAATGGGATAATCGTCAACGACTCCTGTAGCTTTCACACTTAATCTGTCTGACATATAAAGACTCATATCCACAGGTTCCAGAGGTCCCATGTTAGCTTTTGACCAGATTGATAGGGGAAGTAAACTAGCGCTGGTTCCGAATCACATAGAGCTTTGAATCGGTGGTTGCCTATGCCAATCGTGATAGCAAATCTCCCTGGGTCGCCTAGCTTTTCTAGAAGAGTAATAGATCGGATATCATCTTGAAGCTCTGTTATAGATCGTTTCCTGCTAAGAATATCTTTCAAAAGCTTTGTGTAAGCCTGCATTTCGCTTAGGGCCTCAACGAATGGTATAGAAATATTTAAGCCCTGTAGAATCTTAATGAAACACTTAAACTTGACTTCAGTTGAGTCCTTAGACTTCTTAGTAGGAAATGGAAGAGATTTCACCAAACTCGGAGCCAAAGCGGGCTCGAGCGGTGATGCTACCGGGTCGACATTAGGGTCGATTGGTGCCTTCAAAGGGTCGATGCCGACCTTGGTGGGGTCGGTATCGATCCTGAAATTGAGAGAGGGGCTCGGTGTAGAGAACTTACCTAGGTTGGGGTCGTTAATGACCCTGGGGGTATCAGTATCGAGTTGTTAAGGATCGGTAACAACCCTCTCTGGCTCGTTGTCGATCTGGGCCGTGGCATCCTCTTCAGATTCGGGGTTCTTCTCCTTAGCTTTGGCATGCTCCGGTAGTGTCTTTCTGCTCCTAAGATGCACGACAGCTATTTGTCCTTTAGGGTTCTCCTCGAGAGGGCCCGAGAGTTGCCCTTGCGGTCTCGGAATCTGTGCGGCCAGGTTTCCTAACTGTGAGTCGACACTCTTCTTCCACACATCGAACTCGCCCCATCTCTTCATCTGTTTGTTGAGGTTAACTTGGACTCCAGTGATTTCATTCTTTATGCCATTAATCCCTTCATAGAGTCCTTGCACCCAAGATGGTGGCTCTTGATAGCCTGGAGGTCGATACATCGCGGGCCGTTTGTCCGGAGGGGGTGCTTTATAGCTTGGGTTTGGATTTTGATTGCCCCATGCCGGATAATTATTTGGCATGTCAAAATTATCAGGCTGGTTCCTGTATTGAGCTCTCATGTAATTCATCTCAGCATGAGTCTCAGCGGCTCTTACTTGCTCGATGTTAGTGCAAGAAGAAGTACTATGGGCTGAAGAGACACACTCTTCACAAGGTTGAGAGGTTTTCAGAAAACTTACCTGTTTCTTCAGACGGTTGATCTCATCCTGTAGAAATTGGTGTTTGACATCGGGATCAACTTCATCCTTGTTAGGCACGTAGAGACGCTTCTGTGGTTGGGGTGGCTACTGGGTACCATACATGGCATCGTAGTTAGACAACTTGTCCAATAGTTCCCATGCAGTAGTGGGATCCATCTCTATAAAACCGCACGCAATGTGTGTGTTGATGCGGTTCTTCGTTTTTGCATTGATCCCCTGGAAAAAGATTTCTTGGAGCATATATAGAGGTTGCCCATGAGTGGGGAACTGTTTGAGCATCTCATTAAACCTTTCCCATGTCTCTACAAAGGTCTCGTTAGGTAGTTGGTGATAGGAGGTGATGCGTTTTCTCAACTCCGTTGTCTTGGCAGGAGAGAAGAACTTTGTAAGAAATTGATCATAAAAAGCCTTCCAAGTCCTGATAGGCTTAGGAGGTAAGCTCTCCAACTAGCTCACGGCCTTTCCAGTAAGAGATCACCTGAAAGCTTATAATAGAACATATTCAAGTGGGACACCTTCAACAACAATAGTGTCACATAAATGAAGAAAATTTCTAATATGTTCCATATGGCACTCAATAGGCTTCCCTTCAAACTAAGCCCTTTTTATTAAGGATATGAATTGAGACTTAATCTCAAATGTCTTCTCCATCTCCGGAAGCACGATTGCAGACTCTGGCACCCTCGGTTCTAGATGCATATATTGCTTGGCATTCCTTGGATATGCATTCAACTCCTCTTGTAAACGAGCATTGTTAGCTCATTCACGTTCAGCGGCGGCAGCAACAGCGTCACGATCGGCTTGTAACGCTTCCATCTGCCTTTGGAGGGCTTCCATCTGTCTAGCCATCCCTTCAAGTGTATCCATGGCTAGGTTTTCTCTTTGTCTACATTGCAAGGTGCGTTCAGGTTCAGAACAATAACCGGTATTGTCAAACTCGAGCCTGCGACGTCCTACTGGCATACAGTGAGAAAACAAACAAAGAAAACAGGATTAAAAACAAAAACGGGGTCAGGCTATTCCCAGACCCACAGATAAACAAACAAACTGTTGGATCAGTGTTAGGAACTAACATTGGAACAATGGTTTCTCCATTCGAGCAATCAAAGTTTTGATAATGACAAACAGATGGAACTAATTCGCTGTACCAGTGATATCAGGAAAGATAACAGGTTCACAGGAAAAACAAGGGAAACGTTCCCTGTCAAGCCATCTGTGTACGTGGCAAGTAAATGAAAGGACAGTGAAGACTTTTCACTATTGTCTTGGGCGGCAAGCCAAAGCTCCGAATGAATAGAAATGCAAAAGGGTATGCTAGTCTTTTTGAATAGTTTCGTACTCCCCAAGACAAGAAGGGTAAAGGCGTCAAAGCTAAATATAGAAACTCCATAAATAGAATGCGACGCCGCTAGGTCGGATTGAGCTCTCGAACGCAAGAAAACCAGATCCACAAAAGGAAAGAAAAAATCGAGAGCCCGAGCTGATTCAGTGAAGATAACAATCCAGAAGTTCAAGGAAGGAAGCATCAAGTGATGAAGACTGCTTGAAGATCTTCATCAACTTGAAGAAGGTGGTTCCTGTGCTTAAGGGAACTGCACAGGAACGAGTAAGGTTCACTATCTATATTCAGTTGTGTTTAGATCTAGGAACTACTATGTCTTAGTCGTTAGTATTGTATGTGAGTGGGATTGCGAACAATAGAGAAGTTCGACTTTGTATTGTAGAACCTGAGATCTATCAATAAAATATAGTGTGTGTTCAAAATCCTCCAAGGGAGGTAGAGGTTTACTCTTTAGCTAGTTGGCTAAAGAGGTTCCTCTATGAGGAACCGTGTCCCTGTCTTTGATTTCCTGTTTAAAGTTTGTTTTACATTATTCCGCTGCGTAAGGGAACTGTCATTGGAACAGTTCCCAATTGTCTTGACTAACTACGATCCTACAATTGGTATCAGAGCTTGGCTCTAGATTTTCTGTGAAAACTCGCATGATGTCTACAGGAATGTCTTCAGATCTCAACGCTGTTGGACATGAAAGCAACAAACCACCTAGGATGATCGAAGGACGTTTTGAGCGATGGCAAGGGCTGATGAAGGATTGGATCCGAAGTCATGATTATCAGGCATGGGTTGTAATCGAGAGAGGGAACTTCACCATCAACCCCGAAATCGAGAATGGTCCAACAAAATGGGGTCCCAATGAGTGGAAATGCATGGAAGCTAACTACAAAGCAAAGATGTATCTCAACTATTCCATGAGTGAGATTGACTTAGCCAAGGATGGAAACCTAAAAGCTGCTAAGAAAATGTGGGCTGCATTCGAGCAGATGCACATGGGAAGCTCAGATCTAAAGGAAGATCATCAAATGGATGTTCGCCAGGAGTTCTACAATTTCAAGATGGAACCAGGAGAGACTGTATCATCATATCAGTTTCGTTTTGAGGGACTACTGACTAAGCTTGAGAACTTGGGAATCTCAGAGAGTGAAGTCACTGAAAGGATCAAAGTCAAGAAGGTGATAGATGGTCTTTCTAGTGAGTGGACTCATGATCGAACAACATTCAGAGAAAACACATCCAACAGGAACCTCATGCTTCATGAGATCTTTGGAAAACTAAAAACCTATGAAAGAAGAAGGAACTCCGACAAAGCTCAAGACAAGCCTGAAAAGGGAATTGCACTCAAGCTTGAAAAAGTGCTTAAATCTGTCCAGGAATAGTGTGAAGAATCTGAAGATGAAGAAGAGGATGACATAGTGCTCATCACAAAAGCACTACGCAACCTCTACAAAAAGGGAAAGTTCCAGAAGAATTACGAAGGGAACAGTCACACAAGAGACTACAACAAGTCTGGAGAAAAGGATGTAAGGGATATTACATGCTTCAAGTGCTTCAAAAAGGGTCACTATGCTAAGGCGTGTCCTCTGGGAAACGACGAGAACAAGCCTGGGAACAAAGCTTACATAGCAACATGGGACGATTCTGACGATGAAGATCCTAAAGTTTGGGCTACACCAAACATGTGTGCTATGGCTATCAAAGGAGATCCAAAGGAACCACAAGAGGATGTAAGTATTCTATCTCTAACTAGTTGCTTTGATAAATACTCTAAATCTGATCTCATTCGTATACTCTCTAAACTTGTTAAAGACAATATGAAGTTACAAAAGGAAATGAGTGGAATCGAAGAGCATTGTCTTAAACTAGAAAATGATGTTGCTGAAAAGGAACTTGAACTAAAAAACACTGAATTTGTTGATTGTTCTGTGTGTAAGGAACTGAGAAAGGAACTTGACTCCACTATGACTGCTAAAAATGAGCTTATCTCTACTCTTGCTGCTGTTACTACAGAAAAGGAAATTCTTAGTAAGAAACTAGAGATAGCTGAGGGAAAGAAAGTGGTAGAGTTTCCTAAGGGTACGTTTGTCCCCTCTAGACATGGTATAGGATACTTTGAAATAGACTTTGGAAATGATAAAAAAACTCTCACTCTAAGGGAACTAAGTGAAAGTAGAGCCCTAGAATTACAAACTGAAAAAAATAAAAAATTCTCATTTAGAAGAGAAGATTAGAGTTCTAGAGAGTGGAACTAAAGGAAAAAAGGATTACTACACTGGGAACAACTCACATAAGATATCTGTCAAGATAGCTAAGGGAAATGGTTCCAGAGGACCGAACAAGGAAACTGTTGAAAAAAATAGAATTCAGAGACCTCATCCTAAGTATTATCTAGGTGAATATTACAAAACTTGCTGGACATGTGGAAGTCATGGTCATTACAAGGAACAATGTCCTAAAGTTAGTTTCTCTGGAAATCACACAAATAGAAACAACAACAAAACTTCACGTTTGAAATCCTACAAGAACTATCACTCTGTTGACGTTAACATTGCAGATTATGTTGATTACTATCCCTGTAAGGAACCAGGCAAGGAACACCTTGCCTGGGTAACCAAACATTGACTCTTTTGCAGGTGAAAGCGAGGGGGAACTGTATGTGGTTCATAGACAGTGCTTGCTCCAACCACATGACAGGAAACAGGAACAATCTAATCTCGCTTAACACCCAAGTTGAAGGAGGAAATGTTTCCTTCGGCAACAAAAACAAAGGGGCAATTCAAGGCTCAGGGGAAGTAAAGCTCAACAAATCAATCAAAGTCAACAATGTAAATCTTGTGGCAGATCTTGGGTACAATTTACTCTGTGTGGCACAACTTTGTGATCAAGGAAACAACATAGTTACTTTGGCTTCGAGTAAATGTCTGGTTGTGAACAAAGAGACTAACAAATTCATTCTTAGAGGGAAACGATCTAACAATGTCTACGTTGTTGATCAAGATTTCCAACCTCCAAGAAAGCTATGTCTCACAGTCTCCACAAATGATACGGATCTCTGGCATAGACGTCTTGGTCATGCAGGTCTAAATCTCATTCAGAAGTTGTTTATGCAAGATCTTGTGGTTGGCTTACCAAGGATAAATCCAGACACAACAAAACTGTGTGATGCATGTGCCAGAGGGAAACAAACTCGAAGCTCCTTCAAGCCAAAGCTGAATGCTAGCACTTCCAAACCTTTGGAAATGTTACACATGGATCTATGTGGTCTAATGGTCACATGTAACTATGGAGAAAGCAGATATATGTTTGTTATAATTGATGATTATTCACATTTCACTTGGGTTATTTTTCTTGTCTTCCAAAGGAACAGTGTTCAAGGAGTTCGAAGTGTTTATAAAGAAGACAAAAGTCAGTCTTGGAACTAAGCTGAAGTCCATACGCTCCGACCATGGAACAGAGTTTGACAACTCAGGTTTCCTCAATTTTTGCAATGAAAATGGAGTCTCTCACAATTTCTCTGCACCAAGAACTCCACAACAAAATGGAGTTGTCGAAAGGAAAAATCGTACCCTGGAGAATATGGCTCGAGCCATGATGCTAGAAAGTGGAGTTCCATACAACTTCTGGGCAAAGGCTATTTCAACCTCAGCCTATATCCTTATCAGGGCTATGATTAGACCTTTGTTGCTTAAAACATCCTATGAACTGATCAAAGGCCGAAAGCCAAACATTTCCCATCTCAGGGTTTTTGGTTGCAGGTGCTATGTCCATAACAATGGGAAGGATGCTCTTGGAAAATTTGACCCTAGAAGTGATGAAGGGATCTTCAATGGGTATTCTCTTCATAGCAAAGCGTACCGAGTCTACAACAAACGAACCAAAAAGTTTGAAGAAAGTATTCACGTCATCTTTGATAAAGATCCTATCCATCATGGTTCCTCCTCCAAGAACCCACTCTAAAAAACAGTTGTGAAACCCTTCACCATATCATAGGAATCACCAAGGGAACCAACCGAAGAAGATGATGACCTGAATCCTCGACGAGATGAATCTGAGTACATCAATGGTAATGGGCCTCAACTACAGGAACAAACCTTTGAAGATGAGCATGAAGAAAATGATGCAATAGAACACTTTGATGATCCTTCTACCACTTTTCCTGAAGATGAGGACATTCCACCAGAAACAGTTGAAGCATCAATTTCTGGGAACAATCCTACTACTGAGGAACCACAAGCAAGTTCCAGTGATCAAGGGGAACTTCCAAGAACAAATCAACCTCAACCAAGGAACTATCATCAGAGAAAAGATTACCCTCTTGAAAACATTCTCACACCTCTAGAACAGGGAGTACAAACACGTTCTTCCCTTCATAACTTTTGTGCATTTAATGCCTTTGTCTCTCTTGTTGAACCCAAAAGCATACAGGAATCCCTCAAAGATCTAGATTGGATTCAAGCAATGCAGGATGAGCTTCATCAATTCGAAAGACACCAGGTGTGGAAGCTAGTTCCAAAGCCACCAAACAAGAATGTCATTGGAACAAGATGGGTCTTTCGCAACAAACTTGATGAGTCAGGAAATGTTTCCCGAAATAAAGCTCGCCTTGTAGCTCAAGGTTACAATCAAGAGGAGGGAATTGACTACGAGGAAACATTTGCATCAGTTGCCAAAATTGAAACAATCCGGTTACTCATTGCCTTTGCAACATACAAAGGATTCAAGTTGTTCCAGATGGATGTGAAGACAACCTTTCTTAATGGCTATCTACAAGAGGAAGTTTATGTGAAGCAACCCCCCGGATTTGAAGATGATAACAAGCCAGATTATGTCTACTTTCTTGAAAGAGCTCTCTATGGCCTTAAACAAGCACCTCGAGCCTGGAATGATAGATTTGCTTCATTTCTATTATCCAAAGGTTATCAACGAGGATCCATTGACAAGACACTCTTCCTGAAGAAAGAATCAGGTGATATCTTAATTGTGCAAGTCTATGTTGATGATATAGTTTTTGGTTCCACTAACCCTGTACTTACAGAAAAGTTTGAGAAACAAGTGAGTTCGAAATGAGTATGGTGGGGGAACTCAATTTCTTTCTAGGTCTTAAAATCTCTAAAACAAAGGATGGTACCCAGATTCATCAACAAAAATACATCAGGGAAATGCTCTCAAAGTACGGGATGGACACTACAAAGCCTATCAACACTCCGATCTCACCTAGCACACGCCTTGATGCAGATGAGAATGGAACCAACGTCAATCAAAAGCTATTTCAAGCAATGATTGGTTCCCTTATCTATCTCACCGCTAGTAGACCGGACATCATGTTTGCTGTCTGTCTCTGTGCACGGTTCCAAGCAAATCCTAAGGAGTCACATTTGAAGGAAGTCAAAAGGATCTTTCGCTACCTCAAAGGGAGAGACAACCTGCACTTATGGTATCCTAGGAACAATTCCTTTGAACTGGTTTCTTTCATTGATGCTGATTTTGCAGGGCATCTAGTCGATCGAAAAAGTACTTCAGGCATGGCACAGTTCCTAGGAGATTGTCTTGTATCTTGGGGATCAAAGAAGCAATCTTCAGTGGCACTTTCTACTGCTGAAGCTGAATACATAGCTGTTGCTGCTTGCTGTTCCCAAGTGTTATGGCTCAAGTATCAACTTCAAGATTACGGTATGTCTCTTGGAACTGTTCCTATTAAATGTGACAGTACGAGTGCAATTAATATCTCAAAAAACCCAGTGCATCACTCTAGAACGAAGCATATAGAGGTTAGGCACCATTTCATGCGTGATCACGTAGAGAAAGGTTCCATTGAGATGGTTCATTGCAGGACAAATGAACAAGTTGCTGATATTTTCACCAAAGCTTTGGACAGACAACCCTTTGAGCATCTTCGAATGCTCTTAGGGATGATTCTCTTAAATTAAACAAGTCCCGGTCCATCTTTTCCCTCAATGATTGATTAGTTTGGAATTAGTATGACTAAGGAATTGTATGGTCTAGCAACTGTCATTTTAATAATTGCCTTTTGCATGAAACTTGTTTATTACTATGCATGGGAACTGTAAATTAAAAGCACATTGTTTCTTTCGGCCCAAAATGATCAACCTGATCTTATCTATCCCTCTTTACAAGCCGAAAGGATGGTTGATCATAAGACTTGTCCCATAAAGCCTATCCAGGTAAACGTTTCCTATGATCCTCAATTAATTGATAAACCCTTTTTACGGGATTCAATTACCTGGATGCTAAAAAATATATTGATAACCTAGCCATACTTTGGTTGGATACTTCTCTTTGTCTTTTCACAAAATACCTTTACATATCCAAATATGGCCTTCCGTTACTTGTTCATGGAAATGAGGTTAGAAAGGAAAGGAACTACTTCACGTCACATGGGAACTACAAGGGCCCTTGCAACTCAAGTGTCTCTCACCTGTATTATTGGAAAGAGAAAAGACATTGGAAACTGGTTTCTGAAGCGACAGGTTGAGAAAAGGGAAATGTGAATCAACACCGTTCATCTCGCTACCTTGGCCCGTTGATTGCCACGTAGACACTGTTGATTTGGAAAGAATTCCTTAGTGGAAGACGACAAATCCCTCTAGTTATCGTTGAAGTAACTAAATGCGGGTTTCGAGGAAAGCCTGGTAACGTATCTAACCCTTTCGATTTCACTCCCTTTCACTACTTAATCCATCACCTTCCTTCTCTCCCCTCTTCATCGTCTTCATCTATCCTTTCTTCAAACCCTATCTCTTAAAACTTTGAATTTCCAGAATTCTCAACAATCATACAAATGGCCAACCCAAATCAACCACTCATCAAGTTCTCAGTTCATCACAAAAATCCTCTCATCGAGCATCTTCTCAACCATGACCCCGAATATCTCCAAAAAATGCTTCTCACAGATCTCAATCTTCACCACCATGAACCTGAGTACATCTTTGATGTCAAAGAACGTCTCTATTCTCTCTTGAGGAAAAGAGACGGACAACCAAATCTTACTCCTCTAAATTCACCACCTTCAACTCCCAGATCTGAAATTCCGGTGCTCACTACGAGACCGGATGGTTCGTCAACCCTCACTGTCAATATCGAGGGAGTTCCAACCACAATCCATGACTCTAACCCTACCTTGCTTCTACAAACCTCCTCTCATTCTTCTCCAAAACACCATACCCAAATCCATGATAATCTAAGTCCCAAAAGACGACTAGATCTCTTGGCCTCAACTTCTCAAAACCCTAATCCTCATAACCAGAGTTCCCAAGCACCCTCCTCTCTTCCAAAAGCTCCTACAATCCCAGTTCCACCTCACAGGGAACTAGATCTCTCAACCCTCGATCAAACTATTTCCCAATTCGAGAGAGAAGAGTTCCCTACCTCACAAGGAACTACACCCATCAAACCTGCCCAACCCTCTTCTTCCTCCACACCCTCTGAAGGAATCTCTCCTCAAGCTTCTCGTCCCAAAAATCCCATTGGTCAGTGTTCCAGAAAGAGAAAGCTAAGGAAACTGAGTGAAGAAGAAGAAGATGAAGAAGAAAACGAAGAGGAACTACAACCTCTTCTCTCTGAGCAACTGCGGGCTCTCAACCCATCAACGGAAATAGTGACTGTTGAAGCATCCGATGATGAGATAGAGGAGTACATAGAGCCTGCTCTTCAAATCGGTTACAAGGAACCGCCATCTGGGCGACCTTCAACGAGAGGCTCTAAGAAGCAAAAGGTGGAGGAAAAGAAAGAAAAGAAGGAAAAAGAAAAAGGGAAGAAGGAAAAGAAGAAGAAAGAAGAGAGGAAGTTGGTCATTCCTATGGTCGTCACTGCTGAATTTCTTCAAGAACATGAGTTCAATGAGCTTCAAGAACTCATCTAGTTCCAAGGATGGGAAAAGCTCTGCTCCGAACCAGCTGAGGTGGATCAAGCTCAAGTGAAATTCTTTTACTCCAAATTTACTCTAACAAAGGGAACTGAGCTCGACCCAGTCATAAGATGGAAAATAGAAGAGGATGACTTCACCTTCACCTCTGCCATGATCAAGAAAATACTCCAAGTTCCTGGAGAAGGCTTCAACACACTTCCCCAATGACCTTGGCAAGATACTGATGGAAGAGAAGCTATCCTACAAAGGCTTCTAGGTCATGTGCCTGCCCAAGGCAAGGAGGTCTTGACTCACAGTTTGAGTCAAGTGGGGAAGATGGCACACCAGTACATCACTCGGGTAGTGATTCCCAGACAGGAGAAGAGAACAACGCTCAATTCCACTGATGCCATTCTCCTGGATCTGTTCCTCCGCAAGGAAAGAATCAATCTGCCCAAGATAATGATCTTGCACATGTGCAAGTGTGTCGCCAAGGAGTCTCATGCCCTCCCCTATGCTGCTGTGGTGAAGGAAATAATGAAGAGGAACGATGTCTATCATCCTTAGGAAGAAGAAGAGCTTGGACAAGAGATGGACATGTCCAACATTCTGAGAATGAAACACTCTCAGGAACCAAATGAAGAAGCTCCTTTTGTTGTGTTCATTGAACAAGGAGACTCAAAGACAGTTCTCCAAGCTCTCAACCGTCTGTGTGGGGTCACTGAGCGGATTCTCGATGTTCTTCTAGACATCCAACAAACAAAGGGAACCAACGAGCATATCCTTGCTATTCTTCAAGATATTCAGAAGAAGTTGCCTTCCTCCTCTTCCTCCTCCAATCCATGAACAAGCCCTCTACAAGAACAATCCTTAGCTGTCTTAACTCTCCTTCAATGCTTTTGATATCTCTGTTACTGTACTTGCTTAAACACTGGTTCAATGAAATGCATTTTGCTTTTATTCTCTAGTTATGACTGTGCTTTACTTGCTTTTCCTTGCATGCTTATATTTGATTCTTTTCGATGATGTCAAAAGGGGGAAAAGTGAAAAAATGCAGAGATGCGTTGTGTCTAAGAGAATACAGAATAACTAGCCATAAGATGAGGGGGAACTATAAGCTTAAAAATCTTGATAAATGAACTGCTTGTCCATTTCAGGGGGAACTAAGTATCTACAAAGAATTACTTATGTTGTTGTGGTGTTTAATGTCCTCTATCTTTCCTGAATCCTGAATCCCTGACTTGCATTTTATGAAAGTTTGTCATCATCAAAAAGGGGGAAATTGTTGGATCAGTGTTAGGGAACTAACACTGGAACAATGGTTTCTCCATTCGAGCAATCGAAGTTTTGATAATAACAAACAGATGGAACTAATTCCCTGTACAAGTGATATCAAGAAAGATAACAGGTTCACAGGAAAAATAAGGGAAACGTTTCCTGTCAAGCCATCTGTGTACGTGGCAAGTAAATGAAAGGACGGTGAAGACTTTTCACTATTGTCTTGGGCGGCAAGCCAATGCTCCGAATGAATATAAATGCAAAAGGGTACGCTAGGCTTTTTGAATAGTGTCGTACTCCCCAAGACAAGAAGGGTAAAGGCATCAAAGCTAAAGATAGAAACTCCATAAATAGAATGCGACACCGCTAGGTCGGATTGAGCTCTCGAACGCAAGAAAACTAGATCCACAAAAGGAAAGAAAAAATCGAGAGCCTGAGCTGATTCTGTGAAGATAACAATCCAGAAGTTCAAGGAAGGAAGCATCAAGTGATGAAGACTGCGTGAAGATCTTCATCAACTTGAAGGATGTGGTTCTTGTGCTTAAGGGAACTGCACATGAACGAGTAAGGTTCACTATCTATATTCAGCTGTGTTTAGATCTAGGAACTACTATGTCTTAGTCGTTAGTATTGTATGTGAGTGGGATTGCGAACAATAGAGAAGTTCGACTTTGTATTGTAGAACCTGAGATCTATCAATAGAATATAGTGTGTGTTCAAAATCCTCCAAGGGAGGTAGAGGTTTACTCTTTAGCTAGTTGGCTAAAGAGGTTCCTCTCTAAGGAACCGTGTCCCTGTCTTTGATTTCCTGTTTAAAGTTTGTTTTACATTATTCCGCTGCGTAAGGGAACTGTCACTGGAACAGTTCCCGATTGTCTTGACTAACTACGATCCTACACAAACATTGTTTCTTCCATGTCAACGGCGCCAATTTGTTGAGAGGGTTTCTTGACAACAAATAAATTTATAAGTCAAGACCTCGTTGAGTATAGCAGAGTCAGGATCGTCCACGGAAAGCAAGGTTGTTTGTTTACCAACTATAAAAACAAAAAAACAAAGCAAAACAAAGAAAAATAGCTCCGACCAAACGAGCCTGGAATTCTACCGAAAACGGAGCAACTAATGATGCAATAGCAGGTTCTTTACCGATCCAAGTTGCCTCGGTAACGAGTGATTAAGAAAGCAAAACTTAAGAAATGTAATGGATAAAAAGATCTAGGACAAGGGTTACCACTACATAACTATGCATATAAACTCATATGAAGATAAAGATCATGCCTTTAAAGATAAATCTATCAACTTTCGTTGACTAAACAAGCAAATCAATCAACTTTCATAAATCAATTCACTTTATTACTTGTTTTGAATCCAAAGCTCGAAACTCAAATTACTTCGACTCTCGTCTAAGCATAAGCACACAAGCAATTCAAAGGATAGAAGGCAATCAAAAACTCAACACATTCATTCAAACATGCACAACTATTTTGGGTTTCAACCTCGACCCTAGATAAGAAAACTACTCACTGTTTTGGACAAAAATTTGATTGACAAACCTTTGCCCTAGATTGGGGCACGATCGAAATCAAAAGAAGTTATCTAACTCGAGCGAGCGTGAGATTCACAAGAACAAAGAGAAATGATCTCCTCAAGAAATTTGTTATCTCGTATGTATTTTTTATGATGTTCGCTTGTCCTTACACAAATAAGTAATTCCGGTATATATGTTTACATTGCAACGATTATTTTCCTAGTATCACGATCTCCGGATCTTTAGGACACGACTCATAACTAACTTCCCACTTCCCACATGTATCGGAGGCTTAGAGCGCTCTCTCATGCGTCTTCTGGACAATCATTTCCGTTTTGTGACGGATGCTTTCTTCCTTCCATCGAATGACTGGAGATTTCCCTATTCCATGAACTCTTCTCGCTTAGCTCGGTCAATGACTTCTTCGTGCATTCATGGGCTCGACTTGCCAGATGGGCCGATGGATTTTTGGGACTAACAATACCCCCAAATCTTGATCCAGATCTTTTAGGTGGGATTTGGATTGGATTTGCCGCGTGAATGTAGGCAGCGTGTGCCACGTGGTGATCACCCGTCCGTTCGATATCCCTCGAGAACCTGAAGAGTCCCATCACCCAGGCTTTAAATGCCTTGCTTTAGACCTCTTCAGGGATACGCGTCTTCTCCTCCGTGCTTCATCTTCTTCTTGCCCCTCTCTCTAAGTCTCGTTTTACTCCTCTACTGTTAATCTCCATGGCCAATACCGACGTCAAAGACATGGGCTTCGAGTCCTCTCATATCCTCGAACCTCATGAGTGTCGTCCATGTTCTCTTTCTCAAGAGGACGTGGAGACTTTAGTCCGAAGCCACGGATTCTCCTCCGATGTTAATTTTTACACCCCTACACGTGAGGCCGCTGACTGGGACAAAGAGGGATGGGTCTGCTTCCTGGAATACCCATTCACCCTGGGAGCCCTTACCCCTTTTCACCCCTGATTCTAAACTTCTTAATGACGCTCAAGGCGTCTTCGGCGCAGTTGATGCCGTCGGTATGGAAGATTTTGTACCAGATTAGTGACATCTGTCGGGGCGAGAAGATCGACTTCACCTTACAAGACCTCATGTGCGCGTATCAGGTTTGTCCCCTCAGGGCCGAACGCTTCACCCTTCATGCACGAGACACAAGGAACCCTCTGATCCCGAATTCGAAGGTCAATGACAAAGATTGGGCTTCGCGTTTCTTTTTCGTGGAGAGGTCCACTCTGGGAGAGACGTTCCAAGCTGCATTCTTTGATTCTTGGACTACCAAAAGTAAGTACTTTCTGCCCTAATTTTCTCAACCCCTAATTGTTTTCTCAAGCTACTTCTTTATCGATTTCCTAACTTTGAGGATTTCTCGCGTTGTTCCGCCGAGTCTAAAGATCCAAGTTCTGGAATCGAAAGCCTGCAGAAAGCTCTTTTCTCTCCCGGAGGCCAGAAGGACGTACCGGTGGTCTGCAGAACTGATGCTCGAGGGTGAATCCAGCAATAAGACGACGACAATCACTAGGGATCCGAAGGACGATGAGGACGACGCGGGATCAGGGAACTCTGAGAAGACGATTGAGGATGACGCTCTGATGTTTGAGGAACTTGCTGGCAAGGGGTCAAGCCCTGTTAAAAACCTTACTAGTATGCGCTTCTCTTCTTTCTTCCCTTTATATTATATATACATTTTTTATTCTTTACTTGTGAATGTGACGACAATTGTTTTCTTGAACTCTTAACGCTTGTCTTCTTAGAGCCTTCTTCATCTCTGGGGAGAAGTTTTTCTGATGCAGCCCTTATTCAGCGCAAACTCCGCTCAAGTGATAAGAAACCCCCCTTGGACCCGAAGGTAAAGGTAGATGCCTTAGGGAAAGCGACCCCGGCTAAGAGACCATCACCCAGCGCTACTGAAGTCATCGGCCTGGACGAAAAAGGTCCCTCAAACTTATGGCAGAAACTTCGGAGTGCCCATGGCTCAAAGAAACCTCGCTTGAAAGTTCCTTGCTTTGTTCTGGTCAGGGATGCGGGTTTGTCGATCTGGAAGGTCCGCTTTCTCCAATCGTCCCTTCCTCTCCTATTCTTTTTTCTTCTTTTTTTTATTGCGGGTAATACCGTGTTTATGTACGCAGGCCATGCAAAGCGTCATGTGGGTGGCGGAGGCTGTTGATGGAGAGGAGCTAACTCTTAAAGAACCTCAAATCCAGTGGGATGCTGAGAAACCCGCTTTGGAGAGGGAAGTCCATCTGGCAGCTGAGCGCCAGAAGGCGGATGCGAGCAAACTGGCGAAACTTACCGAGATGGTCAAGGGTCATTCTGCTCAAGCTGTGTCGGACCGGTCCAAGATCGCCGAGCTCGAGGGCAAGAACAAGAGGATCGCTAAGGAGGCTAGCGAGATTGGGGCCTACTGCTCAATGATGTCTCGGGTAGAGACGATCAAACAATTCGCAACTGGCAAGGATTTGAACTGGGATCAGGATGCTGAGATCGCGTCTTTCCATAGTTGTTATCCTCCAGATCAACCGGCTCCTGGTGACGAGCTCTTGGCTTCTCTGGACGTGGAAGAGGAAGTTGGTGGTTGTAGTCCAAGCGCATGTGGGGGCATCGGAACGAGGTGACGGGCCTTCCGTGGACGCCGCGGAGCAACTGGGAGGCACTCTTGTGAATGATGAAGATTAGGGCCGCGAGCCCTTGTAAAAGATTTTTTATGATGTTTCTTTTGCTTTTGTTCGAACAAACTTTTGGTGACTCGTATGGGCCGTGTAGGGGCCGTGAACAATGTTCGTCCTTTGTTTGGATGTTTCCTCTTCCTCAGGAAGGGGAAGTGGATAGTTTTTGATGCATGCATGCTTTCCCTTTATACTTTGCGCATTTTCGTTTGTTTTTGTCCTTCCGTTGTGTGCAGGAATTTTCAAGACGGATAGGTGCTTCGGATAGAAGGCTTCAGGATGAGGACTCCTGCAGAAGTCTCTAGTCACGAGTGGCAGCTGCGTTTACCAATGAAGTTTCCAGGCGTGCAACGAGTATCACGTTGGGACTAGCGCTCGGGAAGGACGACCGATTATAGACGTTTATAGGATTGGTTACCTCTATTATTTTAGTCTAGGATTGGTTACCTCTTGTTGCTTTCGGATTCATGTCTAATTGTACAAGGCATTCTATATATAAATGAAATATACTTTCAATTTTTCAGTTCTATTCATGCAAGAAGGGAAAATAAGGATAATCACGCAAAGATGAATTAATGTCATTCATTCGATAAAGCAAAACTGAGCATAGAAATCACACAACAAAGAGTCTTCACATAAATAAGCTGAACACACCAAGAAAGATGAACTTAAACAAAATCAAGGTAATAAACTGCGGACTGATGACCTCTAGTGTCTGGACTATCTGGTGTTGAGAGTCTTCTGTTGAGGATTCGGGGAGGTCTTCGCTCCGATAAAAGGAGTTCTCCCTTAGAAGTGATACTTCTTCAAATGCAGTGCGTTCCAGCTCCTTGGAACGGGTTCTCCGTCCTTTGATTCTAGCTGGTAAGCACCTTGCCCAACGACCCCTGTTATCTTATAGGGTCCTTCCCAGGTCGGGGCTAGTTTCCCCGATTTGGTTTCATGGGTATTCTGAAAGACTCGTCGTAGTACCCAGTCACCGATCCGGAAAGTTCGGATCCTAACGTTCTGGTTATAGCTCTGGGTAGCCTGCTGCTGGTGTGTTGCCAATCGTAACCGGGCTTGGTCGCGAAGTTCGCCAGAAGTATCTAAGTCAGCCGACAACTCTTGATGATTGCGCTCTTCAGTCATGAAGGTGGTACGAGCGGTTGGGATGAGAATTTTGGCGGGAATGACCGCTTTGCATCCGTGTGTTAAGGAGAAAGGAGACTGACCAGTTGCGACCTTCGGCGTCGTGCGATCAGCCCAGAGAACGTACGGGAGCTCATTGGCCCAGTTTCCTTTGGCCTTCGCGAGTCTCTTCTTCAAGTAATTTATGATCACCTTCTTACTAGCCTCGTCTTGTCCATTTGACTGGGGATAACGGGGGGTTGAAGTGACCATGTTAATCTTCTAGTGACTACAGAAGTCTCTAGTTATCTGGCTTATGAATTGAGAGCCATGTCGCATACGATCTCCGCAGGTACCCCGAAATGACAAAGGATATTTCTGATAATGAAAGATATCACTTGCTTATCTTTAATTTCTCGATAAGCTTCAGCTTCTATCCACTTGGAGAAGTACTGAGTCATAGCAAGGAAGAACACTCTCTGTCCGGATGAAGGGGGTAACTTCCCGACTATATCCACCCCCCATCGCATAAAGGGCCATGGTGTAAGTGTGGGGTACAGTGGTTCAGGAGGTTGGTGAGCGGTCGGCGCGTGTCTTTGACAAGCATCGCACTTACGGCAGAAATCTACAACATCTTTCCTCATAGTAGGCCAGAAGCACCCTTGCCGAAGGGCCTTGTTGAATAGAATTCTCCCCTCGGTGTGGTTCCCACAATCTCCCTCATGAAGTTCCTCAAGAAGTCTCTGAATGCCCTCTTTAGCTGGGCAACGATCTAGCGTTCCCACCGTCGACTTGTGGCACAGGCTCCCGCCTTCTACCGTGAACTTAGTGGCCTTTATCTTTAGCAACTTAGCTTCAATTTTGTCTTTTGGGAGTTTTCCCTTGGTTAGTCAATCTAGGTACGGCTGAGTCCAAGGGGCTTCGTTAGCTTCCGAAGAATCGAAGAGGGTTCTCTCGCAGTTTGATCTGTCGAAGGGCAGGTCTGGATCGGGATCGTTCCGGTAAATTCTGGCGCCAAGGTCATCACTGCTCATGAAGACGCTATGGGGGGCTGCTCCGAGAAGACTTATATCTTCGGTCATCGTTTCAGACTTCTTGGTATCACCAGTGTGAGCTCTCTTTATGGTGGGAACCGTGATGTGAACCATCGGGATCACAGGGTACTTGTCAGGATCAATGGCTGACGCTAGGCGGGCAAGGGAATATGCTTGAGCATTCTGCTCCCTTGGGATCTGTGCAAAGGAGATCTTCTCGAAACAAGGAATTAGATTTTTGACTTCCTCCAGATAAGTTGCCATCCTCTCATCCCTTGCCTCGTACAACCCCAACACTTGGTTGACTATCAGTAACGAGTCGCACTTGACCTCTATTTATCGTATGTTCAGGTCCTCGGCGAGGGTTAGCCTAAAGATCACGGCTTCATACTCCACTTCATTGTTCGTGGCCTCGAACGTACACCTTACGTACTGTGCCACCCTATCCCCCTGTGTTGATTTTAGGACTACCCCTATCCCTGTTCCCCCAGCGTTAGAGGCGCCATCCGTGTGAAGCGTCCATTGGGCTAGAGACTTAGATTCTAGCGTCATCACCTCTGTTGGATCAGATCCTTCTTCTTTCGTAGGGCTAAAATCAACCACAAAATCGGCCAGTGCTTGAGACTTCACTACAGTTCTAGGCTCGTACTTGATATCGAAACCGCTCAAGTGAATCGCCCACTTGGCCATTCTCCCTGTGAACTCATGCTTGTGCATTATCGTCTTCAACGGATGTGTATTTCTTACCACTATCGGGTGGGCCTCGAACTATGGGCGAAGTTTGTTGGAGCACATGACTAAGGCAAGGACCAACTTCTCTAAGGAAGAGTACCGGGTCTCGGCTGACAGAAGTGTTCTACTGACGTAGTACACGGGTTGCTGCTGCCCATCTTGCTCTCGGACACACACCCCGCTGATGGCTTTTTTAGTGACCGCGAGATACAAAGGCAGGGTTTCTCCTACTTCGGGTTTGGCCAGGATCAAAGGATTAGAGAAGTAGCTCTTCAATTCGTGGAAAGCTTCTTCATGTCTGGGATTCCACTGGAAGCACTTTTTCTTTCTAAGGACCTCATAGAAGAGACGACATCGGTCTGCTGACTTAGATATGAACATGTTCAGCACGGCGATCTGCCCCGTGAGTTTTTGGACGTCTTTTACACACCTAGGGGATTTCAGTATGGTTATTGCTCGAACCTGTTCAGGGCTAGCTTCTATCCATCTCTGGGTGACTAGATACCCTAGGAATTTTCCCGACATCACACCGAACGTACATTTCTGTGGGTTTAACTTCATGTTGAATTTCTTCAAGATACCGAAAGCTTTCTCTAGATGGCTTCTATGGTCTACAACTTTCTTTGATTTGACGAGCATATCGTCTATGTATACCTCCATAGTTTCTCCAATCTGGTCTTGGAACATTTTGTTCACCAACCTCTGATACGTGGCCCCAGCGTTCCGCAACCCAAAGGGCTTCACCTTGTAGAAGTACGTTCCCTTACTGGTGATGAAGGATGTCTTCTCCTGATCGCTTTCTTCAATCCGAATCTGGTTATATCCGCTGAAAGCATCCATAAAAGTCAGCAGCTCATGACCCGTTGTGGCATCTACCAATGCGTCTATGTGAGGCAGCGAGAATGAATCCTTGGGACAAGCCTTGTTCAAATCCGTGAAATCAACGCACATCCTCCATTTCCCATTTTTCTTGGGAACGACGACTACATTTGCCAACCACTCCGGATACTTGACTTCTTTAATCTTTCCAGTCTCCATCAACTTCCTTACTTCTTCGTCCACTATCTTATTTCTCTCAGCGGCGAACTTCCTCCTCTTTTGTTTTACCGGAGGGTGACTAGGATCCACATTTAATCGGTGCGTGATGACATCAAGATCGATTCCCACCATATCCTTGTGGGACCAAGCAAAACACTCCAAGTTTTTACTAAGGAAGTTTATCGGCTCACTTTTCATAACTGGCTTCAAATCTTTTCCAATCTTCATGGACCGATTGAGGTCGGATTGGTCTAGAATCTACCCTCTCCCATACGCTCGTGGATTTTCTCATCTTCAAATCCTCCTCCAACCTGATTTGAGCCAGGGCTTTAGTTTGCACGTCCTCAAAGCTGTGACAAGGGTGTCTAGTGAGATCTTTATAGAGATCCCCTGTCTTGGTTTATCCCCTGACGGAAGGATTCCATCGCCGTTGGCACATCACAGTGCGGGATGGAAATCTTCTCTCGGTTAAACCGGTCCAGGTACTCCCGAGTGGACTCTTCCGGCTTCTGGAAAACCCGATACAAGTCACTAGACTGCTTCTCAAACTTCCGACTACTGGCGAACTGCACCCAGAACGAGTCCATTAAGTCGGCGAAAGAACGGATACTTCCCTTTGGAAGATTAACAAACCATTTCAGGGTTGGTCCCGCGAGGGCGTCTCCGAACCCGTTGCACATCAATGCATCGCGGGAATGGTATGGTACCGCACTGGTCATCATCTTCTATTTAAATATGGCCACATGTTCGTCAGGGTCTCCCGTGCCGTCGTAAGAAGTCATGCTGGGCACCGAGAACTTCTTTGGTATTTCGACTTGGCGATGTGGGGAGCGAAAGGCGACTCATCATAACTGTCAACCGCCTCCTTCTCTATGGGCCACGGGACCCCTAGTATCTTCGACAACTGCTCGGTGAACATCTTGAATTGGTTCCGAACAATATCCTCGAGGTCTCGGGGATGACGGCGGTTCCAGTCCTCGTCATCGTCCATGGTCTCATCTTCCAAACGTCGGGGGCTAACTTCTCGTGCTGATCTTAGGCCTATGGGTGCCCTCATTCCTGCACTATCAGGATTCCCCTAAGCGGGGGAAAATGATGGTGCTCCGGGGACCGTTGCTGGTGGGGTGACGAATTCCAGGCCAGGATTTCCTCCGCGGTGGTCGGTATGATTCCCAGAGGAACCTTCACCCCCGTTGCTCCGGGTTCGATCCGTCATCCTGACACGCGGGCCGACAGAGGACACGGATCGAAGTTGAGAGTGCAAACCGACAGCTGCTCAATGCTTGCTTTGTGCTTCTCGTTGCAAGCACACTGATCTGACAACTCTTTTCCAAAGCTTGGAGCCTTTTGGAAAATTCGGACAACACGTGATGAAGGGTTGCTGATGCAACCTGGCGTGCGCCCCCTCCTCCTCGACGCCTAATCCTTGACCACCTTCGTGAGGGTTACTCATGATAATCCTCCGGAACTCTTTCCGATGTTTCGAATTGAATCTTTTTTCGATCGTTGGGCCCCACGGTGGGCGCCAAATTATTTTGGACAAAAATTTGATTGACAAACCTTTGCCCTAGATTGGGGCACGATCGAAATCAAAAGAAGTTATCTAACTGGAGCGAGCATGAGATTCACAAGAACAAAGAAAAAATGATCTCCTCAAGAGATTTCTTATCTCGTATGTATTTTTTCTGATGTTCGCTTGGCCTTACAAAAATACTTAATTCCGGTATATATGTTTACATTGCAACGGTTATTTTCCTAGTATCTCGATTTTCGGATCTTTAGGACACGACTCATAACTAACTTCCCACTTCACGCATGGATTTTTGGGCCTAACACTCACTATTCATTGAAACAAAGCAAACAACTTTAATCAAAGAGAACATTGAAAACAAAACTTACTTGAAATTGAAAATAATTTCGTCTTACAATCACTCGTGGAATCCCGAAACAAACCGAAGAACAACAATCGAGAGTTTGATCACTGAACCACTTCTCTCTCTCAATCGAACCAGTCCGATTCTCTCTCTCGACCTCTCCTAAAACTAGAACGAATTCCCCCTTGTCTAGGCTTAGAACAAGGGTACTTATACTAAGAAACTATCTAATAAAAAGGCTAAAAAGATAAAACCCTACCAAACTAAAAAGATAACAAGATAAAAGATATAAATCCCGAAAGTCGGATGTGCCCCTACAAACACAGGTCTCCTCATTAACGACCTGCACAGGGTCGGCAGACATTGCTGAACTCCTTAATAAAAACATCGATTTACAGGTTTTTAACGACCCTCACATGTCATTAACAAGCCATTGTTTTGGCTTCTTACGAGCTCTTCCTTTGCTTCATTCCGCTCTTTAACTTGATTCTTCCATGCAATCTTCTTTCTTTATCTTCCATGCATTCCACCTTCCACCGCTTGGCTTCAACTTTGCTTGAACACTGCTCCTTTCCATTCTAAAACCTACAAAAAGATACAAAACGCAGTAGCTTCCATACTTTTCACAAAATATGCAAACATATCCAAAAACACACAAAACTAACTCTAAAAGCTACCAAAACTAAACTAAACAACCTAACAGACACCTAAAACTAGACCAAAAACACGAACATCAGTCTTATCTTCCCAAACCGCGATGGCGCAAAGGGTACCTATTTCTTTTTCTTGCTCCTTCATTGTTTCTTGTTTTGTTTTCGATTTGGATCACGCACAATAGCCCTAAACTTCGCTTAGTTTGTGATAATCACGAGCCTCGATCGGGTCACACATTCTATAGATTTTGGTTGTTTGCGACGATCATGAGCCTCGCTCGGATCGGCCTTTCTAGATTTTGATTATTTGCGATGATTGTTTGAGCCAAAATTTACCAAAGGTAGAACCTTGGCTTAGATCGGGCCTTGATCGAATGAACTAAGAAGAATATAGACGAAGGTGTGTGTTTTATTGATGTAGAAATCAGAAGAAATAGTGTGAATCAAGCGTCCTCTACCCCTAAGGGTTACATCGACTTATATAGGCCTCTAAAGCATATCCTATCTTAATCAAAGATATAATCTTATCTCTTGCTAACAAATCTCGGCTTATTTCTATCTTATAATGAATACAATCTGGAGAGAAATCTATCTTGCAACAAACATATCTCGAATCCTCTCTCCTCTAATCGACTTAGTTGATCCCGAAGATCTTCCGTAGCTCTGTATGCGTTGGAGATTCTCTGTCTATGGCTCAACACTACGTCACCTAAAATTTGGGTCTAACAATACCCCTAAATGCAATTTCAAAATTTAAATTCAAATTTCGAAAATTGCATTTAAGCTTGATAGGACGTTTTGGAGATCGCCTCGGAAGACGGGATCTGCTTCTACCGTTTCTCTTTAATGACCCGAGAGGCTTTTTGTTGTTCTCATCATTATCTAACCCACGCCTTCTTTCCTTCTCAATCCTTGCTTTCGACTTCTCAGGTAACACTTCTTCTTCCTCATCTCTAGCTTTATTCTGCTCAATCTCCATGGACAAAGCTTCGACTTTCGTTTCTTCTTCATCCCTGGGTCCCCAAGATCTTCACCGCTGCGATATGACGCCGGATGAGATCGCCGACTGGATCTCCTTCGGTGGCTTTCCGGAGGGGACCCGTTTCCATGCCCCGACTATCGAACTCATCGATTGGGTTCGGCCAGGGTGGGTTTGCTTTCTCGACTACCCTTTTTCTTTAGGTTTAAAATTTCCTTTCTCCCCTTTCATTCGGGAACTCATCCAAACCCTAAATGTTTCTCCATGCCAAATCCTTCCAACCACTTGGCGCACCCTTGCCCGAATTGATGAGCTTGCCACAGAGAGGGGTTTGGAGATGACCATGGGAGAACTTCTCTTAGCATATAAAATCGTTCCTCAGAGGGCGGGTCGCATCACTTTGCATGCTAGGGACACAAAAAAACCCCTTATTCCCAAACTGAAAATTTCCTCCCGGTGTTGGCAATCCCGATTCTTCTTTATTAAACCTCTTTTTTTGATGACGAAGTGAAAGACGTATTTCGAGATGAATGGAACACATCTCGTAAGACGATCTGATCTTCTTTATTAAACCTCTTTTTTTTGCATATTCTGGTCTTCTTGTTTTCATATCTGTCTTTCTTGTGCAGTGCCGGTGGGAATCAACTCCAAGAGCACGGATACGGGTGTATGTCGACGCTTGCTAAAGATTAAGGCTGAAAAGCGAAAACCTAAGAAGATCTGTCCTGACCCAGCGGGTAGTGGTGAAGACGAAGAATCTCTAGGATCCGACGAAGACAAAACTGAAACAGAAGTCACTCCCTTGTCCTCTGACAAGATGAGTTCCTCCAAGAAGAAATCAGGTTGGTTGCTCCTTCTTCTACTTTTCATATGTTTAATTTCCTTTAACTTACTTTTAAATCCACGTCTTCCTTTCTCAATGTGGCTAAAAAACAACTCCCCAGGCGCTGTCGTGGATACCTCTGCCGCAACAATGGTTCGACGGTTGAGATCCGGTGGGGTCAGACTTCCCTTGTCTCCTCCCCCCAGCTCCGAGAGCAAAAAATCTCACTCATTGAAGCGGAAAAGGATTGACGATTATCCAACCTCGCATGTTGCCAAGAAGGCGGAGCCAAAAGATCTCCTCAGCACTTTTGGGGACACCTTGCTTCCAAACGTAAAGATGGACTTCCAAAGCCTCACCCCTGATGCCGCATTCAGCCACGTGGGTGCAACGCTAAGAGTGGTAAGCTCGCTTAACAAAGCCCTTAGATATTTCGCTGTCATTTCCTTGGCATTTCTTTGACGCTTACTTTTCCTTTTGCCTGATTTGTTCTTTTAATTTCACAGGCCTTCCAGGAACTAATGGCCACTATCGTCCATTGCCAGGAGGAAATGAGGGCGTTGGAGGAAAAAGAGAAGCAGGCGAGGGATCTGGCTGCTTCGTTGGACAAGAAGGTTGGCCAACTCCAATCGTCGGTGGAGGATCTTCAAGCTGAAAAGGCATCACTTGAGGCGAAGGCATCGGAGGCGGAGAAGGAGATCGAAGGCTTTTCTCAGGTGGTGGTGAACATGGCAGCGTATTACACGATGAAATCTCAAGTGGAGCTGCTGCAGGACTTTGTTGACGGGAAGAGTGCCAAATGGGACTTGAAGACGCAATTGGAGGTCCTGGAGGAATACTACCCTACCGACCATCCCCCTCCTGGCAAAGAATACCTGGTGGCTGAAGACCAGGAAGACGACGTGAGCTCCCCAATCAAGGAAAAATGTCAAGACTACGATGATGGGAGCCCGTCCAACAAGGAAGGTGATGGCGAGAAGGCCATGGACAAGGAGGAAACTTCGACCCCAGCTGGTGAACAGTAAGCTCTTGATGTGCCTCCCTTCAATCTTCTTAGAAGTACTCTATTTTTTGTTTTTGCTGGACGATTGTCAGACTACTTTGGTAATTTTATGGCCTGGGGCCTAAAACTCGTATGGCATCTGTTTTTGAATTGTTTTGACGCCCTTTGAATGGCGCAGTATTATTTTTATTTGCTTGTTTGTCTGCATTTGGAAATTTCGCGTAGTATACTAGCGTAGGAAGATTCATGGAGAATCCCTAGGAATGTGTTGCTCGCAAGTGGGGTACGCGTCAGGTTTTAGCGTTTTAAGAAGGAGCTTTTGGCGCTCCTCTCGTTAGCGACTTATTGTGAGTCCCGCGTAGGATCACGTTTTGCGCGTTGAGTGCTTTAATTTTCTACAAAGGGTCCGTGCGTAGTTTGTTACGATTAGGCTACGTTTGGCCACTGCCAAGGGTCATTAAGAGTTGACGTGTTCTTGGGCAATGGATCCTTAGATTAGGATGTAGTGTCATCGCGGCGTCCCGCGCATATGACCATTTTGGGTTTTTTGCTATAGCTTTCCCCTTCTCGTACTAATCGGATGTTTTGTTAATCGGAATTAGATAGGGGGTAACCAACTTATGGGTTACTTCGTCGACGTTGTATTCGTAACGACTTCTCCATTTCTAGGCGGTATTAACATGTGTCTTAACAGTGGTATTTGTGTATTTGACGCGTCTCATTTTGTTTGTAACTTTGATTAGCGTATGGGTAACCATCTTATGGGTTACTTCATCAACGTTGTGTGCGTGATGACTTCGTCGTTTCAGACGGTATAACCATGTGTTTCAACAGTGGTTTTTTGCGTTCGGCGTGTTTCATGTTGTATGCAACGTTTATTGGCACATGTTTACATTTATGAGCAATAAGAGAGTGTGCAAGAATGGGAAAATATTTTCTCGCAAATCATTATGTAAAAATGTGTGAAAACATGATTGATGAGATAAGAATTTCGAAATTTTGTCCAATAGTGTGAGCAAGTGCCCGGAGTTGTTTATTTGAAAAAGCCAAAAATTGCCTAAAGATTCTCTAAGCTAGAGCTAAGAAATATCTAGGAATAAATCATGATAATGAATTAATTTAGAAGTAATACTATTTTAGGTGGGTCGCGTTCCAACTTCGTGGCACCACTGTTCCATCTTTGGATTCTAGCTGGTAGGCTTCGTTTCCTGCGAATTTGGTGATCTTGTATGGCCCTTCCCAAGTGGGTACCAACTTGCCAGCGTTTCCTTCTGCAGTATTCTGGAAAACCTTTCGCAATACCCAGTCTCCAAGCTGAAACTCTTCACACGAACATTTTTATTGTAGCTCCTAGCTACTTGTTGGTGCTACCTTGTGATTCGAGCATGGACAACCTCTCTGAGTTCCTGGATAGTATCCAGGTCTGCTTCCAACTCACGTCCGTTGCTCTCCGAGGTAGCGAGCCCATACCTTGCGGTTGGGACTAGGATTTCGGGTGGGATAACAGCTTTGCAGCTGTGTACCAGTGAAAATGGAGTCTGTCCGGTGGCCCCTTTTGGGGTGGTGCGATCGGCCCAGAGTACATAGGGTAATTCCTCAGCCCACTTCCCTTTGGATTTTATCAGCCGCTTCTTTAGGTTATTGATGATTACCTTATTGTTGGGTTCGGCCTGTCCGTTGTCTTGCGGGTATCTGGGAGTGGACATGACTAAATCAATGTTCCATTGCTTGCAGAAGTCACGCATCTTCTTGCTTATAAATTGTGACCCATTGTCGCAAGTAATCTCCGTGGGGACCCCAAACCTACTTAAGATGTTGCGCTGGATGAATGATATTACTTGCTTATCTTTGATCTCTCGAAAGGCTTCAGCTTTGATCCATTTAGAAAAGTAATCTGTCATGGCGAGGAAAAACACCTTTTGCCCTGTAGACAGGGGTAACTTGCCAACGATGTCCATGCCCCATTGCATGAATGGCCAGGGAGTGATGGAGGGATGGAGAATCTCTGGCGGCTGATGCGGGACTGGTGCGTGCCGTTGGCATGCCTCGCATGCTTGGGCATACTTGGTGGCATCTTGGAGAACGGTGGGCCAATACCACCCCTGCCTTAAAATTTTTTTAGCAAGACTGCGACCCCCAGTATGATTACCACAGTCTCCGCTGCGCACATCACGCATGATTTTCTCGACCTCTTCTTTTTCTACGCATCTTTGTAAAAAACCTGCTGCAGACTTGTGGAAGAGGACCCCTTTTAAGATGGCGAACCGCATTGCCTTTGATTTTAAGGCTTTGGCTTCTATCTTGTCCTTGGGTGTTTCGCCGTGAAGGAACCAATCTAGGTATGGCTTGGTCCATCGGTCATCCGAACTGACCCCTGGATTGGTGGATGTTTGGAGAATATCCGGGGCGAGTTGCTCTGGTGGTGGTTCAGCAGCCTGTATCACCGATGTTTCTGTTATGGCCGACTGTAATAAGTGGACTAACGGTATATTGTCATAATCCCTGGGGTCTAGGGTAGAGCCCAGACCGGCTAGGGCATCGGCTGGTGCATTTTGATCCCGAGGAATTTGTTCGAATTGTATTTGCTCGAAATTCTCGGATAGTGCTTTAACCACATTGAGGTAACTGGCCATCCTATCATCTTTGGTGTCGAAGATGCCTAAGATCTGATTAATGATGAGTAAGGAGTCGGCGCGTACCTTGATCTTCTTGATGGACAAATATTTAGCCAATTCCAGCCCAAAGATGAGAGCTTCATATTCCGACTCATTGTTAGTGGCTTCAAAGTTGCATCTAACCGCCTAAGCTATTGTTTCCCCCCTTGCCGACTTTAGCACGACAACGAGCCCTGCTCCTCTTGCGTTTGAGGCTCCATCGGTGTTTAGTACCCATTCTTCTTCATGTTCGTCGAGGGATGACGTCAAGACCTCCTCTTTAGCGCTTTCTTCAAGAGTTGGGGTGAAGTCGGCAACGAAGTGGGCCAGTACCTGCGACTTGATTGCTTTTCGAGGTTCATATCTGACGTCGTACCCGCTTAGGTGGATTGCCCACTTTGCCATCGTTCCTGAGAATTCTGGTTTTTGCATGATCTGTCGGAGGGGGTAATTCGTCAGGACGACGATAGTGTGTGACTCGAAGTATGGTCGGAGTTTATTCAAGCACATCACGACCGCCATGACCAGTTTTTTTGTTGGTGAGTAGCGCGTTTCGGCGGACACCATTGTTCTACTCACGAAATAAATCGGAACCTGTTGGCCGTCTTCTTCCTTGACCAGGACTCCACTTAGTGCGCGGTCTGATACGGCCAAGTAGAGTTGTAGCACCTCCCCCGGAGTTGGTTTAGCCAACAATAGGGGATTGGCGAAGTAGCCCTTCAACTCTTGGAAGGCGGCCTCGTGTTTTTCTGTCCACTGGAAGCTCTTGTTCTTCTTTAGTACCTCGTAGAATAGTCGGCACTTATTTGAGGATTTGGAGATAAAACGGTTTAACGCAGCTATCATGCCGGCCAGCTTCTGCACGTCGTTTACGCTTCGTGGGGATTTCAGGGAAGCAATTGCCCGCACTTGATTTGGGCTGGCCTCAATCCCTCGCTTGGTTACCACATGTCTCAAGAAAGTCCCGGATTGTACCCCAAAGATGCACTTTTGGGGACTCAACTTCATGTTGTATTCTTCGAGGACTTTGAACGCTTCTTCTAAGTGCCCCTTATGTAGGGAGGCGCTTGTGCTTTTTACCACCATATCGTCGATATACACCTCCATTGTTTTGCCAATGTGGTCGCGAAACATCCGGTTGACTAATCTTTGGTAAGTAGCCCCGGTGTTTCTCAAGCCGAAGGGCATTACGCGATAGCAATACGTTCCCTGCCCTGTGATGAAGGATGTTTTCTCTTGATCTTCCGACTCCATCTGGATCTGGTGATAACCGCTGAATGCATCCATGAAGGTAAGAAGTTCATGACCCGCGATTGCAGCCACCATTGAGTCTATGTGGGGGAGAGGGAAGGAATCCTTGGGGCAGGCTTTGTTGAGGTCGGTGAAATCCACGCAAACCCTCCACTTTCCGTTCTTCTTAGGCACCACGACTACGTTGACTAGCCAATCGGGGTACTTCACTTCTCTGATTTTTCCGGTGTCTAGCAATTTTTTGACCTCTTCATCGACCGCTTGTACTCACTCCGGGGCGAACTTCCGTCTCTTTTGCCTGACTGGAGGGTGCTCGGGATCTACGTTGAGTTTGTGTGTGATGATGGAAGGGTCTATTCCAGTCATGTCTTCATGACTCCAAGCGAAGCAGCCCTTGTGATTCTTCAGGAATGTTACCAATTCTTCTCTGATTGATGGTTCCAGATTTTCTCCGATCTTGACGACCTTCCCTTCCTCTAAGGTCACCTCCTCCGCTTTTTCTCCGTCTTCAATTCTCTCCGGTGGAGGGGTGACGTTCTGTAATTGCTATGCTTCAGGTCTTAGATTTGTCGACTTGAGGGTTGCCTTGTAACACTCCCTGGCCAACCTCTGATCCCCGCGAATTTCGTCTATTCCCCATGGGGTCGGAAATTTCACCGTTTGGTGGTAGGTGGACGCTACGGCTTTCATGTTGTGTAACCAAGGGAGTCCCAACATTACGTTATAGCATGATGGGCAGTCCATCAGGAGGAAATTGACTTGCATATTTACGCCTTTGGCGAAGGTTGGGATGGCGATGTCGCCCACGGTGTGTTTGACTTTGCCGTTGAATCCTACTAAAGGCACAGGGTGTTTATGGATGTCGTTTTTTGATAAACCCATCTCCTTTAAGGCAGTCAGAGTCATGAGATTTGTGGAGCTTCCTGTATCAATCAATACCCTTTTCATCAGCACGTTTCCAATATGCAAGGATATTACAAGACCATCGTGATGTGGCTCGGAAGTGTTCTCTGCATCGGTGTTGTCAAACACGATGGCTGGTCTTGGAGATTCTCTGGAGCGGTGCCTCGATGACTGAGGTCGATTGAAGCTGCTTTCCCTTGTGTGACGTTTTGCTGCTGAGTACGATAGTCTGCAGATGCTTGACCCTTAAAATATCACATTGACCACTCTGTCAGGCGTTGGAGGATTTCGCCTTTCTTGGTGCTCAGATTGAGAATTCTCCAACAAATCTTTGGGAACTCGAGCATCTGGAGCTATGTTTTTTATTTTTCCTTCCGCGACTAGGCGGGCCAATTCTTTTCGGAGCATGAAGCAATCCCGAGTCCAGTGTCCATGGTACTCGTGGTAATCGTACCATTTAGTCGTGTCTTTCCTCGAGCGAGGAGTTCTGTCCTTTCTTGGCCACCTCACGAGTTCTCCTTGCTTCACCATGTTCCGGAGCAGCTTTTCCGTGGATATGTTAAGTTTGAAGGAATCGAGTGAAGGCGGCATGGGTTCTCGCTCTTTGTCATTCGTCCATCGTGCCTTGGTCACATTGACCTGCCCTGAGGTAGGCCGTGAGTAAGGATGGGTGCGGCGGTCTTTCCTCTGATCTGTTGAACCTCACCGATTGTCAATGGGTCCCTTCTGTCGGTTTTCTCCGTCTCTGAAGATCTTTTCCTCAGGGACCTATCTTCTTCCAACCGGACGTGTGCCAAAGCCCTGGCTTGCACTTCTTCGAATGTAGCACAAGGATGCTTAGTGAGTTCCTTGTACAAGCCGCCATATGGGGTGACCCCTTGCCTGAATGCTTCCACTGCGGTCGTCACGTCGCAAGATGGGATGGAGATTTTCTCACGATTGAAGCGATCTAAGAATTCTCTGGTAATTTCTTAGTGGCGTCGGCGGATCCGATAGAGGTCGCTGGATTGCTTTTCAAATTTGCCGCTGCTCGCGAATTGGGTCCGGAAAGTGTTCGAGAGATCTGCGAAGGATCTAATACTCACACGTGGGAGGTTGATGAACCAGGTTAAGGCTGGTCCCGTTAAGGTCGTGCCGAATCCCTTGCACATCATTGCCTCTTTTGAGTGGGATGGGACCGCACTCGTCATCATCTTCTGCTTGTACACGGCCACGTGTTCATTAGGGTCTGTAGTCCCGTTATATGTGGGCATGCTAGGAACAGAGAACTTTTTTGGAATTTGTACTCAGGCGATTCGACGAGAAAACGGATATTCGTCAAACTCGTCGGGTGCTTCAGGTTCCAAAGGTTGGAAACCTCGGCTTCCCCTCCGGAGTTGGTCAGCGATGACGCTTATTTGTTCGGTCACCTTTCTTCGCACGGCTGCGTCTAAATCGATTGGCTCGCGCTGTTGAAGGGTTTCTTGAACAAATAAATTTATATTCATGACCCCGCTGAGTATAGCGGAGTCAGGTTCGTCCACGGGAATGAGATCAGGGCCAAAGATTAGTTGATAAACTAAGAAAAGCAAGAAAACACTAACAAAGCAAGGGTTCAACAAGGGTTCGAGCACGACTTTGGGGGTCGAGATCGAAGCAAAATCACAAGTTTTAAATCAAATATATAAAAAGGCAATACTAGGGCTAGGGCTACCACAACAACAACCATTCATGCTTTCAACAAGAATTCACAACTATCATGCAATTATGATCATAGAAAAGTCAACTGTCGCAAACAATTCAAGTTATTCAATCAACTGTCGCAAATTAAACAACTTTCTATCTATCCTTCAACCTAGGAATATCAACTTTCGCAAATAATCCTATTAGAACTAGTCAAAGCAATCAACTTTACACTTTCGCTTTTAGGTTAATTGCAAGACATGCCTCAACTTTCGCAAAGGATTTAAGCACAAGATAGATAGATATGATCTTCAAGCATTCAAGTCATGAATTCAAGTTTAGACATGCATGATTGTGTTTGGGTTTTCACCCAACCCTAGAATCTAAGAAGACTACTCACACATTGAAAAGAAAGAAGAAGACATGATCATAAAAATAAAGAGGTCTTACAAAATTTTTCCAACTTGTCTTCCAAGTCTTCCTCTTAATCTCCAAATAACCTCCAAACAAAGTTAGCAAAAGATCTCCTTCAACTTGAAGGTCTAGGCCCTTTTATAGAGAAAAAAGGAGCCCTAATTACGCTAGGAAACAAGATAAAACTACTTCCTAAAATAAAACATAGAATATATCCATAAAGATCTCGGAATAAGGGAGAGTCGGCGCCCCGATCGACCCACATAGGGTCGTTCTCGACCCCCCTGGGGTCGGTCCTGAGGCTTACAATTTTGGGTGGGTCTAGCACGACCCTAATAGGGTCGTTCACGACCCCCCTGGGGGTCGGTCCTGAGAGCTTGTTCGAACAACCTTGAGTAAAACTTGCGTAGAAGATTCGTTACAACTCCGTTTGACTCGATTCTTTTTCCTATGTTCTTGTAAAGAATTTCTCTATCTCTTTCCAAGATCAAACTTGATCTTCAATAACTTTACTTCAGCGCTTAATCCCCATCTTTTCTTGCAATGCTCCAAACTCTTCTTCTAAGCTCCAAAACTCCTACAAAATGACACAAAAGGTGCGTAGCTTCCGAATCTCAAGGAAATACGAAAACTAAAGCAAAAAGACTCAAAAGCATAAAACTCGAGCACGAAAACCAACTAAATCTAATCTATCTAGACACTAAAAACCTACCTAAAAAGCGGACATCAAAATACCCCATACTTAGACTTGCTTGTCCTCAAGCAATAATCATGCAAAATCAAGACCAATAACACAATCTTCAAGCATAGCCCTTGTCAAAATATTTTAAACACAAATGAAAAAGTAGACAAGTAATTTTAACATATGTATGAGTTTCAAGCATAGGCAATCACAATCCAACCTCACACGGGATTTTAATGTGTTTCACTCATCTCTCATGTGTTTAGGCTATTAATATTAACTCTCAACTCAATCTTTATGCAACATCAACTTTATCATTGAGACTTATATCACCAATCTCTCTACCTAGAGAAGTCAAAACACATCAATCATCATAAGAACTTAGGCTCAATGAAATCTTCATAGAAGACTCAATTCGGCCGGGTTGTAATGGGGCTTGGTAAAGACAATAAGGCGTGGAAATATTTTGGCTATGTGGTGTAGTGTTTAGGATGCATATTTATGTTTAATTTGCATGGTTTTAGCTTAGTTTAGCTTAGTTTCTAGGTTTTTAGGTTTTCTAGGAAATTCGGGTTTTGCGCTTGTTTTGTTCGGTTTTGCAGATCTTTAGGTAAACAAGCATGGACGGGATGGATCTTAGATGATTGTGGAGGATCAAGATGAGGATTAAACTGGTGCAAGTGAAGATTGTAAGAGCTAAGGCCCAAGAGCTTGAGGGATAAAAACGCTTAAACTCGGGTCATGCATTGGAGTCTTATTTTGACACCTCTATCTTGCAATGCTTGGTTTGGGAGCTATAGTGCTCGGATTAAGCTGAATTTGGTATCACTGGAAAGCTAACGTGAAGAGATACAATTCGTATTTTTACTCCGAGTCCAAATTCCAACTCAATGGGGGCCTAAACAGCCTCCGAATTGGCACTAAAGTTGCTGCAGGCAAAGCACGGGCAAAGTGGGAAGAGCGCCCCCGCGCTCTGGGAGGACCAAACCGCGCTCCGGCGGTTGACGCGGCGATGACTTGGGCTTCCGCGAGATCTTGTGGGCCGACTCTAATATTTCTTTTATATATTTTTAGACTTGATATAAATACTTTCCTTAGGGTTTTATTTGGATGGGAGGATGCTATCTTTTACTTGTGTTCTAAGTTTGAAGAATTTGGAGATTTGAGGGAGACAAAAAACCCTAGTTTTGCAATTGAAGATCAATTTGACTTTTGTAAGTTTGATTTTTCTTTAATGACAATTTCTAGCTAATTTTCTCATGTCCAACTAGTTAGTTGAAGTTGTGTGCATGATTGTTTGTGAGATTTGAATTATTTTAGTTTGCCATGACTAGATTGAATCTCTCCATGCTTGATTGATTAAATTCACTTAGGATTATAATAGCTTGATCACCTATTTTACTTCTAGGTTGAATTACTACCAGAATAATTAAATAGACGGTGGAATTTGATTATTTATGGATGAATCCTTTGACGAAACTTATAGACGGTGGAATAAGGTTAATTAAAGGCGGAGAATTTAATCACAAGACTTCATGAATAGACGGTGGAATTCATGACTATTGTTTCTATTGAATGCTTTGAACTTAATTGCATGATCAACTTGACATAGAAGGTTTTCTAGGTTAATTGATTAAAAGGTTGTTAAAGACGGTGTATATTAACAACCACAATAAGCTTGAATTCATAAATTCACAATAGATTACTCAAGGGAAAATGAAATAAGGATAATCGATGATCAAAACTCATGTATGCAATGGATACGAAACATGTATGCAATGCAACCTCTCCTATCCAATGATGGGAGAGGTTGCATTGGAATCAAATGCCCTTGAGTTACACACCCAAGTGCAAGTTGAGGAGGAATCCGCTAGAGTTGAGTTTGGTTATGAGGATGACTTTAATGTCCAATATGATTTTGTTCCTATAATTCAACTTGAAGAGAGCACCAAGAAGCCAAGTTTAATCCCTTTTGACTTGGAGAAGCCTATAGTACCAAGTGAGTTTAAGGTTGTTACTAGAGAATACTCACAATTCATCTTAGAGGAAAGTGGTGATGGTGACAAGTACTTTGACCCATACTGTAAGTATTTTATGACATCCCCACTTGTGTTGAATTTTTTTGAGCAAATGTCATCTCATGAAAATTGGGCACACATGTTTGATAAATTAAAACGTTCTTTGAAAGTTATATTATGCATCTTTAATTTATCATTGTGTTACTTATGTCTTTTTGAGATGTGTGCACAGGGGTTTGACAAGTTGTTAAGGGCATTGACTATGTCTAATCTTGTCAATTCATGCTAAGAGTCAAGCTAATGACGTTAAGCAAGCGCTTCTTGGGAGGCAACCCCAGGTTTAGAGTAATTATAAGTCCAAACTCCTTTTACATGACAAACTGCAAGATTTTTTACTTTTCCCAACCCATAATTACCCCACACTTGAACCAAGCAATCTCACCCACCAAAACTATCACAAACCAACACTAAGTCCTAATCCCCGGATAGGGTCAAGGTTATCTTGGCTATGGAATAATTTTGTGGAGCTAAAAATAAAAGGCTTAAGGCTCAAATTGGCTTCAAAAAGAGGATAATGTAAAGGTAGGTAAAAGAGAGGATAAAAAGTGGCTTATGAAAAATAAGTTCTTAATCATAATTAACATGCATGAACGATCTCATAGCGGCTTCAAGAAATAGATAACCATATCAACAACAAGAGATAAATGCATAAAGAGATCAAATCACACAACAAAGAAGAAGAGGGATTTTTGATGTTCTCCCTTTAAGGCCAAAATTCCTCACTAGGTGAAAATTTTGTTGGATTGCAATTACTTCTACTTAAGACACATATGCTCAATTTCATTACAAGTCAATTTTCACAATTAAAAGCAATTTCTCAAGACTTAGGCTATACTATCCAAATATGCCAAAGGAATTATATGATAAGTATGAAAATTAGATCTTATCATATGACATCTAAGATGGAGCATTCTTCTATCCTAAAACAAAGAAGCAAATATTTTTGGATTTCTTGACATTTTTCAAATTTTTTTTTTGATTTTTTGATTTTTTTTCTAACAAAACAAACCAACCAACAAACAAACAAAGACTCAATTATATACAACATGTGAGGTTTCTTCTTACCCTACCCCATACTTAAATCATGTAATGTCCCCATGCATGAAAATGATATGAAAAAGTAAAGAGATAAGAAGAAGAAACTTACAAAGAACTCTTGGAAGCTTGAAATGAAGGTGGAGCTCATAGTGAAGATGAAATGGTTGAAGCTTAGGACCCTGCAAAAATCCCACAAAACTCTATTCCAAACAATAGTATTCTATCCTATTCTAAGGAAGGTTAGAAGATCTAATCTAAAAATAAAATAAAATAAAATAAAATAAAATAAAATAAAAATAATAATAAAACTAATCTAAAAACCGGGTTGCCTCCCGAAAGCACTTGTTTAACGTCATTAGGTTGACGACTTACCTGAGCTTAGTCCGAGGTGGTGAGAGCCCATGTGGCTCGGATTTCATGATTAGGTTCCACCGTTGTATAGTACTTCTTCAAGCGGTGCCCGTTGACTTATAAAATCGCTCCGTTCTCATCTATAAGGTCAACCGCCCCATGTGGATAAATGTGGTGAACCGTGAATGGTCCACTCCATCTTGTCTTTAGCTTTCCGGGGAAGAGTTAGAGCCTAGAGTTGAAAAGGAGTACTTGGTCACCGGCTTTGAAGAGCTTTGGAACAAGCTTCTTGTCATGCCACTTTTTGGTTCTCTCCTTGTAGATCTTGGCATTCTCATAGGCCTTGAGCCTCAATTCTTCCAATTCTTGCAAGTCCATGAAGCGTTTTGCTCCGGCCGCATCGAGATCCATGTTGAGCTCCTTAAGAGCCCATAAAGCTTTGTGCTCAAGCTCGACGAGCAAGTGGCATGACTTGCCATACACCAAATTGAAAGGACTGGTGCGGAGTGGTGTCTTGTAAGCGGTGCGGTATGCCCAAAGTGCATCATCAAGCTTTGAAGACCAATCTTTTCTTGACCGGGATACCCTCTTCTCTAAGATGCTCTTTATTTGATGGTTTGATACCTCCACTTGACCACTTGTTTGAGGATGATATGGTGTTTCCACCCGGTGAGAGACCCCATACTTGGTCAAAAGAGCTTCAAAGCTCCTCTCAATGAAGTGTGAGCCACCATCACTTATAAGAACTCGGAGGACACCAAAACGGGGAAAGATGTTTGATTTCATGAACTTAGCAACCACCCGAGCATCGTTTGTCTTTGTTGCAATGGCTTCCACCCACTTGGAGACGTAATCAACCGCTACAAGGATGTACTTATAAGGACCCGATGAAGGGAAGGGTCCCATAAAGTGTATCCCCCACACATCAAAAAGCTCTACTTCCAAGATACCGTGAGCGGGTCCTCATTCCTCCAAGTGATGTTTCCGGATCGTTGGCACTCGTCACATCTTGTCACAAACTCATGCACATCTTTGAAAAGCGTTGGCCAATACAAACCACTTTGAAGAATCTTCGTCGTGGTCTTGAATCCCTTAGCATGGCCTCCCGTTGGTAGAGTGTGGCAATGGCGAATGACACTTTCAATCTCATCATCCGGAATACAACGTCGAAATATGTGATCACTTCCTTGCTTGAACAAGTAGGGATCATCCCAATAGTAGTGCTTGACGTCGTGGAGGAATTTCTTCTTGGCTTGAGGGGTTAAACCCGTCGGAATCTCGCCTCTTACAATATAGTTAGCAAAATCCGCAAACCAAGGGGTCTTTGACCTACGTATAGCAAGAATAGAAGTAGGGAGAGAAGAAAAAGATGGTAGATCATTAGGATTCGAAAGAACTGAAAAGGGCGAAGAAGACTTACCTGCTCGACCCAGGGAAAGGGTCGTGCACGAGCCAACTGGTGCTCCAAGGCTAGCTCGAGGGAAGGGGTCGTGCTCGACCCTGGCAGGGTCGGTCCTGAGGCCTCGATTTCTTCATTAGCCTTGTCTCCATGGGACTTATTGTTGCTTTGCAAAAGAGTCTCATCAGGGCGTGTATCATTGATGGGAATTGATCCGCCGGACTCCTGAATATGCTTAAGGGGTAGTCTTGATAGGTGATCCGCCACTAAGTTCTCCGCTCCCTTCTTGTATCGGATTTCGTGATCGAATTCCTGCAATAAGAGCATCCAACGAAGCAACCTAGGCTTGGCGTCTTTTTTCTCCATTAGAAATCTAACCGCAGCATGGTCAGTATAAACGATCACCTTAGAACCTACTAAGTAAGAGCGAAATTTTTCAAAAGAAAACACCATGGCGAGAAACTCTTTCTCGGTCGTAGTGTACTTACTCTTGGCTTCATCGAGCGTGGCATGAAGCTTCTTGTCCTTCCGCTGCCCAAGAACCGCTCCTATGGCATAGTCGCTAGCATCACACATAATCTCGAAGGGAAGTGACCAATCCGGTGATTACATGATGGGGGCCGTTACAAGGGCTTTCCGCAACCTGTAAAACGCTTCAAGACAATCTGGAGACATGCTAAACACTACATCTTTCATTAGTAGGTTAGTCAATGGTTTAGCAATCTTAGAAAAGTCTTGAAGAAAGCGTCTATAGAAACCAGCATGCCCCAAAAAGCTCCTAACGTCTTTAACTGAGGATGGAGGGGGCAATTTCTCAATAATCTCAATTTTTGCCTTGTCCACCTCAATCCCGCGTTTAGACACTAGATGTCCTAAAACAATTCCTTCTCTAACCATGAAATGACACTTTTCCCAATTAAGCACAAGGTTAGTCTCCTCACATCTTTTAAGGACTCTAGAAAGATTAGCAAGACATGAATCGAAAGTGGAACCATAAACTGAAAAATCATCCATAAATACCTCCACTATTTCTTCAATCATAGCGGAGAAGATGGCCATCATACATCGTTGAAAGGTGGTCGGGGCGTTGCATAGCCCAAAAGGCATCCTCCTATATGCAAACGTCCCATAAGGACAAGTAAATGTCGTCTTCTCCTGATCATCGGGGTGAATGGGAATCTACCAAAAACCACTATAGCCATCCAAATAGCAAAAGTAATCGTGTTGGGCTAAGCGTTCTAGCACTTGGTCAATGAAGGGGAGTGGAAAATGATCCTTCCTAGTAGCACTATTAAGTTTCCTATAGTCTACGCACATTCTCCACTTAGTGGTGGGCCTAGTTGGAATCAACTCCCCTTTTTCATTTTCAACAACCGTCATTCCCCCCTTTTTAGGAACTACATGTACGGGACTAACCCATTTGCTATCAGAGATAGGAAATATGATACCGGCATCTAGCATCCTAAGAATCTCCTTTTTCACTACCTCTTTCATGTTAGGGTTTAGCCTACGTTGATGCTCAATAGTGGGTTTATGATCATCCTCCATATAAATTCTATGCATGCATAATGAGGGTGAAATACCACTAAGTTCCTCCGATGAATACCCTATGGCTTTCCTATGGGTCCTAAGCACATCTAGCAATTTATTCTCTTCTTCCATACTTAAATTAGCATTAATAATAACGGGAAGAGTAGAATTAGGACCAAGAAAAGCGTACCTCAGGGAGTCGGGGAGCTCCTTAAGATCGAGAGTGGGTTCGGGCAAGCTAACTTCATCCTCAAGCTCCGCTTTGAGTGCCTCCAAGACAAGGCATTGCTCCTCACCTTCGTCCAGAAGGGTTGTGCACGACCCTTGGAGGGTTGGTCCTGAGACCCTAAGATCGTGTGGTAGAGGATCCCAAGTCAATAATTTCTCCGTTGGGTTGTTGCACTCAATGTAGTCGGAGCGCGTGTATAGCATCTTGATCTCCTCCTGATTTGACTCCTTCATGGTTGGATTGAATCGAAACTCAACCACTTCTTCTCCAATATTAAAGGTGAGAAGACCGTTCTTGACATCAATGATGGCTCCCGCTATGGCTAAGAATAGCCGTCCAAGAATAATGGGCACCACGGGATCTTCAGGCATCTACATCACTATAAAATCATTGGGCACAAAGAACTTCCCAACTTGAATCTGGAAATCATCTACGACTCCCGTTGGCCTGACACACGACCCATCCGCCATGTATAGCCTCATGTTCACTGGTACTAATGGCCCCATGTTGGTCTTGGACCAAATTGAAAGTGGAAGCAAACTCGTACTAGCACCTAGATCACATAAAGCTTTGAAACGGTAAGCTCCAATACCAATAGTAATAGCAAACTTATCTGGGTCGCCTAGCTTCTCGGGAAGTTCCAACGATCTTACTTCATCTGTCAATTCTGACATGGATCGCTTCCTAGATAAGATCTCCTTCAAAAATTAGTATAAGCAGGCATTTCATTCAAAGCCTCACCGAAAGGAATGGAGAGATTTAAACCTTGAAGCAACTTAACAAAGCGCTTGAACTTACCTTCCATGAAGTCTTTGGGTTTCTTAGAAGGGAAAGGAAGTACCTTAGATGAAGATGGAATGGAAAGAGAAGGGTTAGAAGACTTACCTGGCGAAGGGTGGTCGAGCTCGACCCTTGGAGGGTCGATTGCCTCTTCTTCTTCATTATTAGCCTCCTCAGGAATGACCCTTGAGAGGGTCGTGCACGACCCTAAGGGGGTCTTGCACGACCCTAAGGGGGTCTTGCACGACCCTAAGGGGGTCTTGCACGAACCTAAGGGGGTCTTGCACGACCCTAAGGGGGTTGGTCCTTAGGCTTGCTCCTTCTCTTTTTGCTTGGTTGGCTCGGGCAAAGCTTTGCCACTCCTTAAATTCATGGCTCGGACTTCACCATTGCTTGCTTGGCCTCTAGGATTCTCTTCGGGACGGCCCGGGAGTTGTCCATGAGGTCTCTGGATCTGAGTAGCCTATTGTCCAAGTTGGGAATCGATGTTCTTTCTCCATGAGTCAAATTCTCCAAACCTCGCATGAACACCTTTCATTTGAGTGGTAAGATCGACTTGGACATCATTGATCTTGTTATGAACTCCGTTGATCTCAGTTCGGATGCCATTGATTCCTTCTTGCAGCCCTTGAACCGATGAGGGTGGCTCTTGATAGCCCGGAGGACGGTAGGGAGGGAGACGTTGCTCTTGTTGGGGTTGCTTGTATTGGTCATAATTGGAATTGCCCCAAGATGATTGAGCATTGTTCCTCCCTGCATAATTGTTTTGATTCCTAAAGGAACCTCTCATGTAATTCACCTCCTCATAAGCCTCAGTGGCTCGCACTTGCTGCAAGTTAGTGCAATTGGAAGTAGTATGGGCGGAAGACCCGCATTCTTGACAAGATGAAGAAGAATTAAAGTAACTTACTTGCTTTTTCAGACGATTGATTTCATCTTGCAAGAATTGGACTTTCACATCCCGATCAACCACCTCGGATTGTGGTTCATACAACCTCCTCTCTGTGGGCTTAGTTTGTTGGGTTCCATACATGGCATCATAGTTGGTTAGCTTGTTCAATAGCGCCCATGCTTGATCGGGATCCATCTCAATGAACCCGCAATCGGTGTGAAGGTTAATGCGATCCTTGGTAGCCGCATTAATGCCTTGAAAGAAGATCGCTTGGAGAACATAGGAAGGTTGCCCATGAGTAGCGCATTGGCGTAGAAGCTCTTGGAATTGTTCCCATGTCTCCACAAGCGTCTCGTTTGGAAGTTGATGGTAGGAGGTGATGCGCTTCCTAAGCTCCGCTGTTTTTGCCGGTGGAAAGAACTTGGTCATGAATAAATCATGCAAAGCCTTCCACGTTGTAATTGACCTTGGTGGCAAACTCTCCAACCAACTCAAAGCTTTTCCTGCAAGAGACCACTTGAATGCCTTCAAGAGAACATATTCAAACGAGACACTGTCAGCAACAATAGTGTCACACAAATCAGTAAAGTTCTTAATATGCTCCATTGGGCATTCAGTGGGTTTCCCCTCATATTGAGAACGCTTTATTAAGGATATGAAGTGAGATTTAATCTCAAAAGTGCGGTCGATCTCCGGGAGCACTATCGCCGATTCGGGCACCCTCAGTTCTGGGTGCATGTATTGCTTGACATTCCTTAGGATAGCATTCAGTTGCTCCTGAAATCGCCGTGCAGCTGCATCCGAAGCGTCTCGTTCCGCTTGCAAGCGCTGCATCTGAGTGCGGAGTTCCTCCATTTGTTGAGCCATTGCCTCAACGTCGGCCATTGCTCGTTGTTCTCTCAAATGATTGTGGAAGGACCTCTCAGGTTCGCTGTAGTAGTCAATCTCAAGATTTCTCCGGGAAGAACGAGATGGCATATACTGCGAACAAAAACAAAGAAAACAAAATTAAATTAAAAACAAAGGGGTAAGGGCTAGTCCCAAACCCTAAATATCAACTAAACTAGGCACTATTGCTCACTCCCCGGCAACGACGCCAATTTTTTAAAGGGTTTCTTGAACAAATAAATTAATATTCAAGACCCCGATGAGTATAGCGGAGTCAGGTTCGTCCACGGGAATGAGATTAGGGCCAAAGATTAGTTGATAAACTAAGAAAAGCAAGAAAACACTAACAAAGCAAGGGTTCAACAAGGGTTCGAGCACGACTTTGGGGGTCGAGATCGAAGCAAAATCACAAGTTTTAAATCAAATATATAAAAAGGCAATCCTAGGGCTAGGGCTACCACAACAAAAACCATTCATGCTTTCAACAAGAATTCACAACTATCATGCAATTATGATCATAGAAAAGTCAACTGTCGCAAACAAATCAAGTTATTCAATCAACTGTCGCAAATTAAACAACTTTCTATCTATCCTTCAACCTAGGAATATCAACTTTCGCAAATAATCCTATTAGAATTAGTCAAAGCAATCAACTTTACACTTTCGCTTTTAGGTTAATTGCAAGACATGCCTCAACTTTCGCAAAGGATTTAAGCACAAGATAGATAGATATGATCTTCAAGCATTCAAGTCATGAATTCAAGTTTAGACATGCATGATTGTGTTGGGTTTTCACCCAACCCTAGAATCTAAGAATACTACTCACACATTGAAGAGAAAGAAGAAGACATGATCATAAAAATAAAGAGGTCTTACAAAATTTTTCCAACTTGTCTTCCAAGTCTTCCTCTTAATCTCCAAATAACCTCCAAACAAAGCTAGCAAGAGATCTCCTTCAACTAGAAGGTCTAGGCCCCTTTTATAGAGAAAAAGGAGCCCTAATTACACTAGGAAACAAGATAAAACTACTTCCTAAAATAAAACATAGAATATATCCATAAAGATCTCGGAATAAGGGAGAGTCGGCGCCCCGATCGACCCACATAGGGTCGTTCTCGACCCCCCTGGGGTCGGTCCTGAGGCTTACAATTTTGGGTGGGTCTAGCACGACCCTAATAGGGTCGTTCACGACCCCCCTGGGGGTCGGTCCTGAGAGCTTGTTCGAACAACCTTGAGTAAAACTTGCGTAGAAGATTCGTTACAACTCCGTTTGACTCGATTCTTTTTCCTATGTTCTTGTAACTAATTTCTCTATCTCTTTCCAAGCTCAAACTTGATCTTCAATAACTTTACTTGAGCGCTTAAACCCCATCTTTTCTTGCAATGCTCCAAACTCTTCTTCTAAGCTCCAAAACTCCTACAAAATGACACAAAAGGTGCGTAGCTTTCGAATCTCAAGGAAATACGAAAACTAAAGCAAAAAGACTCAAAAGCATAAAACTCAAGCACGAAAACCAACTAAATCTAATCTATCTAGACACTAAAAACCTACCTGTCCGAGAAATCTACGAAGGATCTAATACTCCCACGTCGGAGGTTGATGAACCAGGTTAAGGCTGGTCCCGTTAAGGTCGTGCCGAATCCCTTGCACATCATTGCATCTTTTGAGTGGGCTGGGACCGCACTCGTCATCATCTTCTGCTTGTACACGACCACGTGTTCATTAGGGTCCGTAGTCCCGTTGTACGTGGGCATGCTAGGAACAGAGAAATTTTTTGGAATTTGTACTCAGGCGATTCGATGCGAAAACGGAGATTCGTCAAACCCGTTGGGTGCTTCAGGTTCCAAAGGTTGGAAACCTCGGCTTCCCCTCCGGAGTTGGTCAACGATGACGCTTATTTCTTCGGTCACCTTTCTTCGGATGGCTGCTTCTAAATCGATTGGCTGGCCGTTGTGGCGTTGGTTACCATTCTCGATCACCATTCTCGATCTTCCCTATCGGTGCCATCGTCCTCGATCCAGACTTCTTGAGATGGCACTCGGCGTTGGTTAGCCGCTGGCCGGAGATTGATTGGAGGATTATTGTCATGGAAGACTTCCTAACGGCGGACTCGGTCTATGTGCATTGGAGTTGCGTCTTGCTGTGCGGGTGCCTTGTCTCGGGGGTCCGGGTCTGCACCCTTTCCGGAAGTTCCTTCTCCAGCGTTGAAATCTATCCTCCTGACGAGCCCGTCAGTGCGCCGGGCGACGCGGAGAGAACGGCGCCCCGTAGCCAAGACCTCGTACTATTGTTTGAGTTGGCTATTTTCGGCAGTAAGGCGTTCTACATGAGCATCGTAAAAGCTTTTTTGGTCGCTCAATGCCTTTTGGATGAACTCCATACGTTGCCTGAGGTCCATCATCTCTTCTTCTTGAGATCGAACGCCTTGGTTCTCAAGGTTTTGGTCATCACCGGTGATCGGGGTGTTAGGGCTTCCTTCTTCGTTCTCAGACATCGTGTTCTTGATCCGAAAAAAGGTTGAATGGCGATTCTTCTGATGGTTGTATCGATCACGGCCCCACGGTGGGCGCTAAATTGTTTGAGCCAAAATTTACCAAAGGTAGAACCTTGGCTTAGATCGGGCCTTGATCGAATGAACTAAGAAGAATATAGACGAAGGTGTGTGTTTTATTGATGTAGAAATCAGAAGAAATAGTGTGAATCAAGCGTCCCCTACCCCTAAGGGTTACATCGACTTATATAGCCCTCTAAAGCATATCCTATCTTAATCAAAGATATAATCTTATCTCTTGCTAACAAATCTTGGCTTATTTCTATCTTATAATGAATACAATCTGGAGAGAAATCTATCTTGCAACAGACATATCTCGAATCCTCTCGCCTCTAACCGACTTAGTTGATCCCGAAGATCTTCCGTAGCTCTGTATGCGTTGGAGATTCTCTATCTATGGCTCAAGTCTTCGTCACCTAAAATCTGGGTCTAACAATGATCACGAGCCTCGCTCGGATCACGCATTCTTAGATTTTGATTGTTTGTGATGATCACGAGCCTTGCTCGGATCACGCACTCTAAATTTTGATAGTTTTCGACCCTCTCCCCTTTTTTATTTAACTTGCTTTTTTCTTTGTTGTGAATCTTTTGGACGCTCTGGCTTCGAGGGAACAGGGAAAGAAGTCTGCGGTCCACACCGCGCAGACTTCACGAGCCCCGAAGTCTCCAACGACGAAAACCCCGGCCCCGACGGCCAAAGAGTCGGCCCCTGCGAAGGCCGCAGGGGTAAAGATTATTGAGGGGGGCCACCTAAAAGAGACACTACTAGAGCGTCCTCCCAGGTACCCCGAGGATTCGGCGACGGGGCCGATCCAAGAGAAAGGAAGCAGAGGCATCACCCCGCAAGTAAAAGAGGTAGAAGCACAAGGGAGATCGTACCCAACCCCAATTTCGAGGGGCGGGCTCTCTCTGCCACCGGTCCTCCTGCTGCAAAGTTCCACTGCCCCGGGCCATCCCGAGGTGCACTCAGGAACTGGAAAAAGGACGACTGGAAGGGGTAGATTGCGTGAGCAAACAATCTCTCCGAGGACGCCCTTAATGACGAGGCCCTCTGCTACTCGGCGATGGTACGTTTTGCTTCTTTTTTGTAAGCCTTGCTCTAAAGTTTCATGCTTGTTCTCTCCTAACGTACTTTTGGCTTTTCAGCAAAACTTCTTCGAGAACTACAATTGTAGTCGCATCAACCTCCTCCACAAGAGAATGGACAAGATGGAGGCGGCGCTTAAGGCCCGCACGGAGGAGTGCCCGAAGAAGGAGAAGGATCTCACCGAGGCTGAGAGGCGGGTTAGTGCTGCGGAGATCGCAGCGAAGGATGGGGAGGCGAAGGCGAAGGCCTTGGTTGGGGATGTACAGGCTTCCGTTGAGGTCCTCGGGACCAAAATCTTTGAGCAACACAAGTATTTCAAGGAGAAAGAGTCGGTGCTCCAAAAGGTCGAGAAAGAGAACAGAAGCCTTCACCACCGCATCAAGGAGCTCAGTGAAGAGGTGGAGGCTGCAACGCCCAAATATGTCAAGTCTGCCGAGTAGCAAGAACAGCTATTGAGCAGCGTTGATGCGATGTACCGGCAGACTATCAGTGTGGGGATGCGGCAGGCGGTCGTGAAGTATCGACACGTCGATCCCCGCATCGTCTTTTTCATCTCTAACTACGGATTGACCATGGGGAGACCGGGGAGGATCTCGGGGGAGAATGTGAGTTCTTCCTCGACAACGGGGGGAAGGGGAGTTTACATCGAACGAGAACGAAGTTCCTGCCAAAGATCTTTCGGTCTAGATAGGTCTGAACCCCTCCCTAGGCAATCCCAACCCGGCGTCGGACGCTCCCACCCTTGATCCCGACGTTATTATTGCCGCGCCCATTCACCATGTCTTCATGGGCCCTCCTACTGACAAGTCGAGCGAATGAAGGGTGCCCTTGTATTCTTTGTTGTTGTTTTAAGGATTTTGGTGGCCCCGCTAGGGTCTGTAATTATGATACTTTGGCCTTCACGGCCTTATTTTATGCACTTTTCTTTCTATCTTTGCTTGTGGTTACGTCGCGTGCCCTTCGAGGGTTCCAAAGGGCCATTACATCCCGATCCAACCCCATGCCCCGAGCGCCGCAAGACTTGCGGACTGCTCGAGCCATATCGAGTAATTTTTATCTTTCAAATGTGAAGCAATTCCGAGCCTCGCTGGGATCGCGCACGATAGATTATATGCATAGATCCCGAACCTCACTCGGATCATTCATTAATTATTATTTTTTATTGTATCCAACGATCCCGAGCCTCGCTCGGATCGTGCATGGATTGTTTTTGATTATCTGCAATGATCCCGAGCCTCGCTCGGATCGTGCATGGATTGTTTTTTATTATTTGCAACGATCCTGAGCCTTGCTCGGACCGTGCATGGTGGAATATATGCAGCGATCACGAGCCTCGCTTGGATCGCGCATGGCAGAAATTTGGTTGTCTCCATCCCCAAGTGGGAAGCGAGGGGTGGACTCGAGCACTTAAATCCCAGAATCTCCAACCCCAAGCGGGAAGCGAGAGGTGGATTTGCGCACTTAAAACCGACAATCTCTAACCCCAAGCGGGAAGCGTGGGGTGGATTTGTGCACTTAAAACCGAGAGTCTCCAACCCCAAGCGGGAAGCGAGGGTGGATTTGTGCACTTAAAACCAAGAATCTCCAACCCCAAGTGGGAAGCGAGGGGTGGAATACGCACTTAAAACCGAGAATCTCCAACCCCAAGCGGGAAGCGACGGGTGGATTGCGCACTTAAAACCGAGAATCTCCAACCCCAAGCGGGAAGCGAGGGGTGGATTTGTGCACTTAAAATCGAGATTCTCCAACCCCAAGTGGGAAGGGAGGGGTGGAATACATACTTAAAACCGAGAATCTCCAACCCCAAGCGGAAAGCGAGGGGATGACTACGCACTTAAAACCGAGAATCTCCAACCCCAAGCAGGAAGCGAGGGGTGGATTCGTGCAAACATGCCCTTGATGCAAGGTTTTCATATTGAGACGATATCGGTAAATAACACTATCCTTTATTCACAAAACTTTCGTGAGAACGAGATTTTTCCTAGGAGACCTCTACGCATAATACCTTTTGAGTCGAGCGACATTCCAAGTTTTACTTAGAGTGTACCCCTCGCTATCCTTGAGCGTAAAGACCTCGGGTGCGACTTCTTCCCCAAGGAGGTACGGTCCCTCCCAGTTTGGATCTAGCTTTCCGCCCTCGGTGTGCCTTAAAACGAGATTTCCCGAGACCAATACTCGGGGTCTTAATTTCTTGTCATGATATACTGCAACCCGCCGTTTGTATTCCATGGAGCGCAAGGCCGCGATCTCGTGAAGTTCGTCCCTGAATTGCAAGGTCTCTAAAATCTTGCCGAAGGGACCAAGGTCTCTACCGGGACCAACACGTCCACCTCGTAGGTTAAGGCGAACGGTGTTTCTCTAGTTGCGCGGCGCAACGTCGTCCTATATGTCCATAAGACGAGCGGTAGAAGCTCCGCCCATCGACCTTGGCCCACGCCCCACCGCTTCTTAAGATCAGACAAGATACGGGCGTTAAAGTTCACCACCTAGCTGTTTGATTGGGGATGGGCCACCGATAAAAACTTGAGGATTAAGCCAAGATTGGAGCAAAAGGTTCGAGTTTCCTCGCAATCGAACTGGGGACCATGGTCGGTTATGATGGTCATGGGCATCCCAAAGCGACATACGAGGTTTTCTCACATGAAGTTGCAAACCTTTGTCCTTGTGATTTTTGCCATTGCCTCTGCCTCGACCCACTTTGTGAAGTAGTCGACGATGACCAAGAAATACTGTACTTGCCCCACGGCTTTGGGGAAGGGCCCTAAGGTGTCCATCCCCCACATCGTGAAGGGGCAGGGCGCGTGGATCGAGCACAGGCGCGAGGTCGGGGCATGATGGATGTTGGTGTGCTTTTGGATGTTGTGCGACAAGGCACGTCACCCGGGGTGGCCGCCGCAGAACCCTCATGTGCCTCGAACAGGATGTGTTCCACGGCCTCGGTCGGCACATATAGCAAGTTGGGCTCCGCGAAACCTCGTCGATAGAGCCGCCTACCAACAACACAGTATCGAGCCGCCTACATTTTAAGCTTTCTAGCCTCAGTGAGGTCCTCAAGAAGGACGCCGCTTTCCACATCTTTCGTGATGGGAACCCTCCAATCCCAGAGTGTGACGGAGAGAACCTCGCTAGTCACACTTCGTGAGAGATTCTTTCCACCATCACGCGGTCGCCCACCTCCAAGGGAAGGGCCGACCCCAGCCTTGCGAGAGCATCTGCCTTTGAGTTCCCAGCGAGTGGAACGAATTCTACTATGAATGTTTCTAGGAAAGATAACAAGGCTTTGGCTTTTTCTCGGTACGTAGGCAGGAACCCTGTCCTGGTATCATACTGTCCATTCAACAGCTGCGCCACTAATTCGGAATCGGTGTACATCTTGATCTTTCGAGCCCTGCTGAGCAGCACCATCTCTATCTCGGCTATCATGGCCTCATACTCAGCCTCGTTATTGGTCGCGTGGAAGGCGAAGTTAAGGGCATACTCCGTCTCGATTGAGGGACCGACGAGAAATACGCCAGCCCCGCCTCCAGCGTTGCACCACGAGCCATCACAAAGAACTTCCACTCCTCCGAGCTCTCGTCAGTTTCGGGGAAGGTAAATTCCACCATGAAGTCACTGAGGGCCTACCTCTTCATTAAAGTCCTGGGGAGGTAGTTGATGTCGAACTCGGAGAGCTCGACCGCCCACTTCGTCATACACCCACAGAGGGCGGGATGGTGGAGGATTTGTCAAAGTGGGAGATCATAGAGGACCTGGATAGGGTCTGCGTGGAAGTAAGGGCGTAGGCGCCTCGCGGCGGTTACCAAAGCCAAGGCCATGGGTGCATCACCTTTCTTGTTGGCACGACGCTGACCGTCTCTAGGCTTACAGCCACGTATAGCTACAAGGCCTTGCTCGCCTTTGGGGGCGACAAAGTGGCGAGCTTCGTCAATAAAGCCTTCAACCCCAAAAAAGCGAGCTCTAGCTCTTCGTCCCATACAAACTTGTCGTTTTTCTTTAGGGCCGCAAAGAAGGGTAACGATTTGTCCGCCAATCGGGAACCGAACCTCCCCAGGTAATTTATAGCGCCGTTAAGCCGATGTACCTCGGTGCGAGATCGGGGTGATGTCATTGAAAGAATCGGTTCTATCTTGGCGGGGTTCACATCTATCCCTTGTTTGCTGATCATGAATCCCAGGAACTTCCCCGAGGACACGCTGAATACACATTTCTTAGGATTTAGACTAAGCCGGTTGTGTCTAAGTGTCGCCAAAACTTCGGCGAGGTCGACCAGATGTTCCACCTGGTTGCCCTTGACCTCACTGACCCCGTCCTCGACGGGGAATTTCATTTTAAGGTGGTAGATGGACACCACTACTTAAAATTTCATCAGGGATACTCTCCCAATGATTGTGTTATATACCGAGGGTAAACGCACCACGGTGAATTCCACCATCTCACTCTGCCTCGTCGAACCGGTGCCCAATGTCATCCAGAGGTCAATGAGGCATGCGACATCGACCTCATCGCCAGAGAAGGACGTTAGCTTCCCGACATAGGGCTTCAGGGACGTCGCACAAATGCCCAATTGCTCAAAGGCACCGTAATACATGATATCCACGGAAGATCCCGTGTCCACCACTGTTGACGGGCCTTTACTCTAGACAACAAATAAATTTATAAGTCAAGACCCCGTTGAGTATAGGGGAGTCAGGATCGTTCCACGAGAAGCACGGTTTGTTTATATATCGACTACTAATAATGAATCAAACAAAAACAAGCAAAACACTCACGGCCAGCGTCGTTAACGACTTTTTCAGGGTCGTAACAAACCTGTATACTACTAACGACCTAAAAATAAGTTCGGTACCGAGGCTACGAATCTCAGTAACAAATACAACCTAGGAGAATTCAAATAAAAACAAGATCTAGGACAATGGTCACCACAACATAGTCATGCATATAAACTTCTAAGAAGATAAAGATCATGCCTTTAAATAGATAAATTCATCAACTTTCATTGACTAGTAAGTAAGTTAATCTACTCTCATAAATTAATTCACTCAATCACTTGTTTTGGATCTAAAGCTTGAAACTTTCGTATTCAAACAATATCAACCTTCAAGTTTATAACTTTCACTCTCGATCAAGTTAAGACTCAAATTACCTTGACTTTCATCCAGGTATAAACACAACAAGCAATCTCAAAAATAGATATAAGGCATTCAACACAATCTACTTACTCTTTAAACCATGCATAACTATGTCGGGTTTAACCCCGACCCTAGATAAGAAAACTACTCACTACTCATAAATATAAAATAAACAACTTCTATAAAGAAGAACATTGAAAACAAAACAAGTACTTCAAATTAATAAGAAAATAATCGTCTTACAGAATTCAGAAGAAACCAAAAAATACAAAACCGAATCAAAACTCGTGATTAACGACCTCGGCTAACTCTCGTTCCACCGTGGCTCGATCTCTATCTCTGACTCTTTTCTCTCTCTCTCAGCTCTTCCAAACTCGTCTCTCCTTGCCACCCTTCTCTAGGCTATATAGAAGGGTATTTATACTAATAAGGCTAGAAAATAAAAAGGCTAGAAGATAAAAACTTTCCTAAATGATAGAAACTAACTCTAAAAAGATAGAAATAAAATCTAGAAAGATATCAAGACCTAAAATACACAATATAATAACCCTAAAAACTTATTAAAAACCCTACCGACACAGGATAAATTCCCGCACAGGGTCGGTAATCATAAGATCAAACACTCGAAAAACTCTATCTCGTAGCCTCGTTGACGAGCCTTTACAGCCTCGTTAATGAGCCTGGATTTGGCTTCTTCAACACTTCTTCTCTAAAAACTTAGACTTTGAATTTTTCATCTCGTATTCTTCCGTCCTTCACCATAGCACTTCAAATTCATCTCTAAAAAGCACTGTTTCCTTGCTAAAACCTACAAAAAGATACGAAATGGAGTAGCTTCCATACTTTTCACAAAATATGCAAACTTATCCAAAAACATACAAAACTAACCCTAAAACTACTAAAACTAATCCTAACAAATTAAGAAAACCTACTAAAAACTATACCAAAAAACGAACATCAAAATACCCCATACTTAGACTTGCTTATCCTCAAGCAATCACTAAACATAAATCAAAACCAAACAACAATACTCATCAAGCCATAGCCATCATCTAAAAAGCAACATCAACACATAGAAGAAAAATAGCAAAATGACTATTAATGTCATCACACGTACATATATGCACCAAATAGCCATAACAAAATACAATCCAACCTCACAAGGAATAATGTGTTTCACTCAAATCTCATATGTTTAAGCTTATAAATTCAATCTCTCAACTCATCCTATATACAAAAACTCATAGAAATTGGAACTTCTATCACCAAACTCTCCACCAAAGATTTGTCAAAACAATCAAAAATCATCAAGAGAACTTAGGCTCAATGAAAAACATCACAGAAGCTTCCATTCGGTCGGGTTGTAATGGGGCTTGGTAAAGACAAATAGGCTGGAAATATTTTGGTCATGTGGTGCTAATAATATCCGGGAATCAAAAGACTCTTAAAAACTCACACATCCAAAAACTCTCAAAAGATACCAAACTCTCTCTTCATTATGCACTTACTCACCCAATATATCCTAGAAAGTCTCATAAAAACAACTCAAAAGAATCTCTGATTTACCTATAAACACTAATGCACTTCTTACTCTTTCTTCTTCATATTTTCCTCCTTTTTTTTCTTTTTTTTTCTTTCGCCGCCTCGTTAACGAGCCATCATGGTCGTTACCGAGTTACATCGTGTATACCTCCTCTTTTTTAACAACTTTCTTTTGTGCATCTTTTATCACCAAGAGATCTTTCTTTTTATAAACAATTTAAGCAAGAGACTTCCAATCTACCCTTCCCAACAATCCCTCAATTCAAAACAAACATAACATTGCACTCAACAAAACATACCTCTCCAATCTAAGTCTAAATCCTCGGACAGGGTCAAGCTTATCTCGGCTAGGGAACAATTTTTGTGGAGCTAAAAATAAAAGGCTTTAGGCTCAAGTTGGTTGTCAAAAAGAAGGATCATGTAAGGGTGGATATGGATTAATAGGGCTTATAAAAATAAGTTCTCTATCATATGACTTTCACAAGTAATGAACTATAAATCTTATATAGGTCTCAAGAAATAGATAGCCATCACAATTCCAAGAGATAATATGCATATATAGGTCTCCCTATAAGGCCAAAAATAACTCACAAGGTAGATTTTTGTTGGATTGCATCACTTATGCTAACAATTTTACATGCTCAATTTCATCAAATGCTATTCCTTCCTAAAAACAACTTCCAAAACAAGAATCCGGCTATACTATCAAAGACATGCTTGCAAGGAATTATATGATCATGCTAGCAACTACTATCATAGAACATAAGAAAGGGATATCTATCCATTCTAAAACTCTCTTTTTCTTCTTCTTTTTTCAATTTTTTTTATGAAATAAAGAACTACTTAAACACATAAGACTAAAGACACAAAACAACAAGTTTTCTATTCTCTCCCACCCCATACTTAAAATTACAGTGTCCCCACTGTAAGAAAAAAAATGAGAAGAATAAAAGAAATAGAAAACAAAACAAAACAAGAAAAGAAAAACATAGAAACTTACAAAGTCTTAAAGCAGAAAACAAGGAAAATCTTCAAACTGAATCAGCGGTTAGGTGGAGGAAAGTAATGCTCGAAGTTCCCCATGAAGTCGTACATCGTCCTCCAACGCTCTGAATCATCCACCTTTCTCTGGCGATGTCGCTCATCCTCCATCGCCATGCGAGCAGAATAGACACTCTCCCATCTATGCATCCTCTGATGAATGTGTGTCTGCTGAAGGTTACGCTGCTGCATCTGAGATGAAAGATCTTCGGCCCATGGTGGCGGGATACTCGATCCAATGTACTCGGGTTGAGGAGGTGGTTGGTAGTGAGGCTGGAAGTGGTCTTGGTAAGGCACTGGGTTGTATGGCATGAGACCATAAGAATGAGGGTCGATAGGAGGCTGCGGGGGTCGGTAGATGCTCTCGGCGGGTCGTTACCGAAGTTGTGTTCCTTGGTAGAAACATCGGTAGAGGCCTCGAAGTGGTCGTTAACGACCCTGTGGGCTCGTTAACGAAGACATTGGTGCCCAGAATTTCTGTATCGAGGTCTTCTTCCTCGATGTCGAGCTCCTCTGTACCTACCTTTGTGGCTGCCTCGTCAGTCTCGTCTTCATCATCTTCGCCCATCTCTTCTCCCTCTCTCTCAAACCGTGTCTCACATGGCCTAAGTGTAAGCTCATCCTGCGGCTTGGGCTCCAATGGGAATGGATGCCCCATCCACGCCTCGTACCAATTTGGTACATAAAGTAGCTCCAATTTGTCAAGGGTGGGTACGAAAACTCGGTCTTGAACTTTTGTTTTAAACCCTCCCTCGGCTTGAATGAAAATACCGGAGCTATATCAATAATTCTTGTTGAGGAGTTAAGCATGAGCCACTGTGTAGTGAGTGAGATCGACTCCAAGATTGGTCGCCAGGAGACTAACCAGATTCTCGCACCACACTTCCTTCGACTTGATTGATTTCTCCACATAATATAGCCACTCGTACCCCAAGTTTAATGGGGTGGGCTCCTAAAAAAGAATGGTGCGAAGACATGCAACCTCTATCCTTGTTGGCCTATTCAGCTCTCTCTTTGGCTAGAATGTAGCGGATAGGACTCGGAGGATGATCTTGAATATGGGGTTGATGATGCTTGCCCCAGATAATGCCGCAACGGAAGGCTCTACCTCCTTGGTGATGTAGCTCCAAATCCTTGTCACCTTGTAATCCTTGAGACTGTAATCTCGAGAGGGATTTGGGAGCTCCAGGATAGCGTTGAACTCTGCCAACGTATATTCTCGGTTCACATTACCGAGCCTGAACCTCATGCGTTCCGCCGAAGTCTTCGTCGGGAAGCTTGTCACAAGAGTAGCTATGAACTCGGATGTGAGAGCCGGAAAGTGTGGTAAATTCTCCTTCTTCAGCAAGTGAGACACACCTAGAATAGTGAAAGCCTCTTTGACATCATCGTAGATCCCCATTTGTTTGGCACTCGACCTTGAGAACCATCGAGTGTTGTGGTCCTTGTCTAGGATGGCATTGTATCGGTGCGCTTGCCCTTGAGCGCGCAAGATCACGCTATCCATGCGAGGTGGAGATGGGGACCTCTGATTCCTCCTATTCTTTTGGGCTCAGGTAGCGGCTCCGCTTGAACTTGCCATGTGGTCCTACAAAAAAAATACGAATTTTTCCAAGATAAGATCCACTCAAGTAGATTAGACAAGAGACCCCATACTTGGTCTCGAAATAGCCCTCAGAATTATTCGTTAACTACCCAATTGGGTCATTCACGGTTTTGGACTGGTTTTTCAACTTTGAAGATACGTAGGGTCGTTAACAAGCCTGGGCGGGTCGTTAACGAGCCACCGAGAACCAGTTTGCAGAATCCGAGTGTTATCAACTCTATAATTAAGCCATGAATCAAGCATGCATCCTCCATAATCCTACACTAGACATACAATCGGGTATACGCACCCCATACTTGCTCAATTAATCATCCCAAACATGCTAGAATTGCCCAAAAATTATCATGGTGAAGATAAATCTCGATTCCTAGAACAAGAAAGTTCATGCTTTTCCAACCAAATTTGCAATCGAGAATCTAAGCACTAACACCCTTTCCTAGATCGAGAACAACTAAGCACAACCAAAATTCATGAGCAAAAGCAAACATGCAACTCGGCCAATTCTATAAACACAATCTAGATACGAAATTTCTACCCTAAAAACCATGAATCATGCAATAAAGAGTTAGGGTTTAGAAATCATACTGGAATATTGAGAAATTGAAGAGTGAAAGGTCGAAGGTTGGGTGGTTAACGAGCGCGGGTCTCGTCAATGATGAAAATAGGGGCGGCGGGCTTCGGTAACGGGGTGTTTTCCAAAGTTCGGTTGAGCTGGGGTTCCAATCAGTGGTGAAGGATTCTGATGGGATTTTTGAGGGTTTGAGCTTTTGGATTTGAGGAATTGAGAGTAGATTTTTGAGGGGTTTAGAAGGGTTAAATAGGAGAGGGTAGAAATAGGAGGACGGGTAGGTAAGAGGCGGCAAGGGTGGGTAGAAGATAGGGTAGAAGATAGAAGATAGATTACGGTTACAAATAACTTACATGCCCGTTTGCCGAGTCGGGTAGCCAAACTGGGTCGTTAACGACCCTGGGTGGGTCGTTAACGAGCCACCGTAGCCTTTTTGAGTGATTTTCGTGCCCATCTCCTGCATCTTGTTAGCTCAAAAACTATACTATTTTCTATCCTAAGAACTACTTAAAAACTCAAAAGAAAGCTAGGAAAAAGATCTAAAAAGAAAGGAAAAATCTAGTCTATACTAAAAGCGGGTTGCCTCCCGTAAGCGCTATTTTTAACGTCGTCAGCCCGACGTACTTACCGTGGCTAATCCGACGTTGTAAGAGCCATAGTGACTCTAATCTCTTCATCTGGGTCGAGTTTCTCATGAAACATTTTCAGTCGGTGGCCGTTAACTTTGAAGATTGCGCCTTGGTTATCGATCAACTCTATCGTACCGTGGGGATAGATGTGATGAACCATGAATGGCCCACTCCATCGTGTCCTAAGCTTCCCTGGAAATAAACGGAGTCTAGAGTTGAAAAGAAGTACCTTATCGCCAACCTCATAGGTTTTGGGCACTAATTTCTGATCTTGCCACCGCTTGGTGCGCTCTTTGTAAATTTCAGCATTTTCGTACGCCTTAAGCCTGAATTCTTCTAGTGCTTGCAAATCCATGAATCTTTTTGCTCCTGCCGCGTCGAGGTTCATGTTCAGCTCCTTAAGAGCCCACAATGTTTTATGCTCCATCTCAACCGGTAAATGACATGCTTTGTCGTACACTAGATTATAGGGAGTGGTGCGTAGAGGCGTCTTATATGTTGTCATGTATGCCCGTAGAACATCATCCAATTTAGAAGACCAATCCTTCCTAGAACGGGACACTGTCTTGATAGCTTGCATTTAGGTATAGCTTAGGATGCATATTTATGTTTGTTTTGCATGGTTTTAGTTTAGTTTAGCTTAGTTCTTAGGTTTTTAGGTTTTCTAGGAAATTCGGGTTTTGCGCTTGTTTTGTTCGGTTTTGCAGATCTTTAGGTAAACAAGCATGGACGGGATGGATATTAGGGCCCGTTTGGTATCCATATCAGGATATCAGATATGGGTATGGATATGACTGATATCCATATCTGGTGTTTGATATATGCTGATATCGATATCAAACTGATATCTGCTGTTTGGTATAGGAGTATATCGATATCTGCTGATATCTTTCTGATATCAGAGTGATATTAGAGTGTTATTTTCATATAACCCAGGAAATTGGTATATCAAAGATATCACTCATATCCATACCCATATCCGATATCTAGATATCACTCATACCGATATCTTGATATCCATACCGATACCGATATCCGATATCTCATATCTTAGATATCAATACCAAACGAGCCCTTAGAGGACTACGGTGGAGTTTGAGGAAGCTTAGAGTGATGCAAGTGAAGATTGGAAGAACCAAGACCCAAGAGCTTGAAGGATAAAAACGCTTAAACTCGGCCTATGCATTGAAGGTCTTGTTTCGACACCTCTATCTTGTAATGCATGGTTCTGGAGCTACAGTGATCGGATGAAGCTTAATTTTCTATCACTGAAAAGTTATCTCGCAGAGCTACAATTCATATTTTTACTCTGAGTCCAAATTCCAACTCGAAGGGGGTCAAAACAGCCTCTAAAGTGTCTCTTGAAATGCTGAACCGAGAAGTGCCGCGGGCATAACATGAGATGACGCGGCCGCGCCACTCAAGAAGGAGACCGCGCACCTTTTTCTGCTGTAGGAGAGTTGGGCCGCGTGTTTTGGGCTTCGGGTTGGACTTTATTAAGTCTTTTCCGACTAGTTTATTATAATTTCGGGATATTTTATCTTTAGATATCATAGGAGTATTTAAACCTTGTTTTTAGTTTTCTCTCTCAATCATGATCATAACTTGAATTTACAACTTGGAGACTAGGGTTTTTCTCTTTGAAGGAAGAAACTTTGGATCTTTGTAAGTTTGATTTTAATTCAATTATGCATTGTTAATTTCCATTGTGTTTGACTAATTATTGAAGTCATGATTTGTATGTAGTTGTGAGATTTAATTGATTCTCAACAAACTTGAGTAGAAATTATTCCCTGTGCTTAATTGAATCTAAACTAGGGTTTTGTTAGATTGATCACCTAATAGAATTTCTAGTTAAAACTGAATCTGATTAATTACCGATTGGAGTTAATTCGATCAAGAGTAGACTTTAATTAATTTAGTACCGATTGGACAAGTTGATTAAAGTAGGAAATAAATTCACATGTCACTTAGATGTCTGGTTGCTCTAAGTGTTTGTTTCTATTGATAACTTGAATCGTCAAACTGTTATTTAATTGAATCTAGAAGGTCTTCTAGGTTGTTAGATAATTAGGGTTGTTAGACTAGTAGTTCTATCAACTAAATATGAAGTTTGGGTTTTAGTCCTTAGTAGGATCATTATCCACAATAGATTGTTCAAGTGAGAAGAGAATCAAGAGAATTGATGATCAATAAAGCAATATCATGATGGATCTAATTAGTTGAACACGCTTTTCTCATATTTGTTAAACTCAATCATATTTGCATTCATAGTTAGTTTTCAATTTTGCATATTAGATTAGACTTTCAATCAATAAACCCCCTTTAGTTGTATTACTTGGCACATAAGTAACAACATTAATACACGAGTCTCTATGGGATCGACTCTTGCTTACCATTCTACTCAGATTGGTTAAGTTTGGATTCTTTGATAGGTAAACGACTGAAAAATACCTCATCATGTCTTCTCCAATATGCTCTTTATTTGCCTGTTTGAGACTTCAACTTGGCCACCGGTTTGGGGATGATACGGTGTTGCCACTCGATGCGATACTCCATACTTAGCCAAAAGTGCTTCAAAACTCCGCTCAATGAAATAAGAACCTCCATCACTAATGAGGACTCTTGGAACGCCAAACCTGGGAAAAATGTTAGTCTTAATAAACTTAGCCACAGTTTTAGCGTCGTTGGTCCTTGTAGCGACGGCCTGATGCGGGAAAAGGTCCCATGAAGTCTATGCCCCATACGTCGAATAACTCGACCTCCAGTATCCCGGTTAGTGGATTCTCATGTCTTCAAGTGATGTTGATTGAGCGTTGGCATCCATCATATGCTGTCACATAAGCGTGTACATCCTTGAACATGGTTGGCCATTAGAGACCACTTTGAAGAATCTTCGTTGTGGTTTTGAACCCTTTTGCATGGCCTCCGGTAGGTAGTGTGTGACATTGACGGATCACGTTCTCTATCTCCTCTTCTGGGATACAGCGTCCAAAGAGGTGGTCACTTCCTTGTTTAAACAAGTAAGGATCATCCCAATAGTAATGTTTTACATCGTGGAGGAACTTCTTTTTCTTTTGTGGGGTTAGTCCCTCGGGGATTACGCCTCCTACAAGATAGTTAGCAAAATCCGCGAACCAAGGGGCTTTTGACCCTCTAATAGCATGAAATGATGTAGAAGAAGTAGAAGCAGAAGGAGTGGAAGGGATTGAATTGGATTGAGTAACCTTTAGTTCAGAAATATTACCTGACCGGGTCGTCACTGGATCGCCCAGGGTCGTTAACGACTCTGGAGCTGTGGTAGTATCCTCGGTGTCGACCTCCCGTGGCGTGTTAACGAATCGGCTGATGTGTCGATGCACCTTGGAGCATTGCCTTCGTGATCCATGCTTTCCAGCCTTGGTGCCTCGTTAATGATCCTGAAAGGGTCGGTAACGAGGGTTTTGTTGAGTTCGACCTCGTTCAACATGAGGTGTTCGTCAGGTCTGGAATCATTTATTGGGACTTCATTGTTGTATTCGGTGATATGCTCAACCGGCAACCTGGATAAGTGGTCTGCAACTAGGTTTTCTGCTCCCTTCTTATCTCTTATTTCATGATCAAATTCCTACAGTAAGAGCATCCAACGAAGCAATCTAGGCTTGGCATCCTTTTTCGCCATTAGGTATCTAACAGCCTCATGGTCAGTGTAAACAATCACTTTGGATCCAACAAGGTAGGACCGGAATTTTTCAAAAGCAAATACCACAGCAAGGAACTCCTTTTCCGTTGTGGTATACTTACTCTGCGCCTCATCCAGCGTCTTATTAGTGTAGTAGATGGCGTGGAGTTTCTTGTCCTTCCTTTGACCCAAGACTGCGCCGACTGCATAGTCACTGGCGTCGCACATTATCTCAAAGCGTAATGTCCAATCCGGGGACTGCATAATAGGGGTGGACACGAGGGCTGTTCTTAACCTGTAAAATGCTTCAAGACATTCTGGGGACAGCTCAAACACTACATCTTTCATTAGTAGGTTAGTCAAAGGTTTAGCTATCTTAGAAAAATCCTGAATAAAGCGTTTGTAAAAACCAGCATGCCCTAGGAAACTCCTAATGTCTTTTACAGAAGAGGGAGGAGGTAGTTTTTCAATAAGCTCAATTTTTGCTTTATCTACTTCTATCCCTCTCTTAGAGACAAGATGTCCTAGTATTATCCCCTCTTGAACCATGAAATGGCATTTTTCCCAATTTAACACAAGATTGGTTTCTTCACATCTTTTAAGCACACGTGCAAGGTTAGCAAGACAAGCATCAAATGAAGAACCATAAACAGAAAAATCATCCATGAAGACCTCTACAATCTCCTCTATCATATCCGAAAAAATGGCCATCATACACCTTTGAAAGGTGGTAGGGGCATTGCAAAGCCCAAATGGCATTCTTTTATAAGCAAAGGTTCCATAGGGACATGTAAAGATAGTCTTCTCTTGATCATTAGGATGAATGGGAATCTGCCAAAAACCGCTGTAGCCATCTAGATAACAGAAATAATCATGATGGGCTAAGCGTTCGAACACCTGATCAATGAAAGGAAGAGGAAAATGATCTTTTCTAGTAGCACTATTTAGCTTCTTGTCATCAATGCACATCCTCCAACTAGTAGTGGTCCTAGTCGGAATAAGCTCTCCCTTTTCATTTTCTATGACAATCATCCGCCCTTTTTTGGGAACTACATGGACCGGACTCACCCATTGGTTGTCCGATATAGGAAATATGATCCTAGCATCAAGTAATTTAATGATTTCCTTTTTAACCACATCCTTCATGTTAGGATTTAACCTAAGTTGATGCTCTATAGTGGGTTTATGATTATCCTCCATGTATATCCTATGCATGAAAAGAGAAGGAGATATGCCAGTTATATCATCTAAGGAGTAGCCTATGGCTTTTCTATGCATCTTAAGCACATTCAGTAGTTTCTCTACTTCCTTATCTTTTAATTTAGCATTGATGATGACAGGAAAAGTAGAATTAGGACCATGGAATTCATACTTGAGGGAATCCGGAATAGTTTTAAGTGTTGGAAAAGGTTCAGCTGGGATTAGAATTGGTTCTTCTGGCTCCATCTTCAACACCTCTTCAAGGTAGTCAAATGCTGAAATTTCATTGTTTTCGGCCAGGGTCGTTAACGATGCTGATGGAGTCGTTAACTGTTGGGCCCTCCCAAATCTAAGCCCAAAAAGAATGTTGAAGGCCCAAAATGCCTCGTTCCAAATGATGGTTTGAAGATAAGGCCGAAGAACTAGTCCACGAATGGCGAGAATTTCGGATTCGGTATTTACTGCCCTCAACGACTACTTCATTAAGAACGGAGGCGAAATCCCCGGATATGGAGAGCATCCCTTTCAACGGTCAACAGAGGAGAGGCATTATAAAGCAAGATTGAAGAAGAGACGAGAAACAAGCACTCAAGGAAAAAATCCACAAGCTGAAACTCATTCTTATTCATTTGTTCAATTCTCATTCAAGGATTCGCTTGTATTTGAGGAAGATTCTTCTAAAGCCATAATCACAATTCACGCTTCACAATTGATCTATTTCTGTCATTTCTATTTTTTATTCAGTTTTGCATCATGTCGTTGATTCCTAACGGGTTGCACTTATTCTTTGGTTAGGAATCTCCACATTATAGCAGGTAACACGTTAGTGTGATTATCCTGCCCAAAACAATTGGCGCCCACCGTGGGGCCCTAGCCAAAAAAGCAGTCACGCTAAAACAACCGCAAGATCCATCACATGGAGGGAATCCAAACTACATACAGCCACGTAGGGGATCTCGACAACCACGAGGTCAATGAGGAGACAAACAATCAAGGCACTGGAAACGTGGACGGAACTGGAAACGTAGACGGTACAGGAAACATAGGTGGAACAAGGAATGGTGATGGAGTCGAGCAAGGTTCTGGGGACACCAATGGCGATCCTGGTACTTTCGAGCAATGGGGAGTTGGAGGAGGCGACGCCAACATCATTATGGAACTCCGATCAATGATGATTGCTCTTCGGAAAGACTTGGAAAGCCAAAAAGAGGCCAATGCCAGATTCACCGAGGTATATGAAAAACAAATTGAAACTCTAACTAATGAACGCAACTTGCTTCGATCACAGGTACAGTCAGCTCCAACCCGTCCCCGTGGAACCGATGTGGTAGAAGGAGTCCCTAGGCGATTAGACATGGACGATCCAAGTCTCGTGACACCCGATGTCGTCATGCCAGTAACCGGGTATCAGGTAAATGGTAATTCCTTAAGAGCGATACGGGAAGATACTGAGATTTCCCAATTACGGGAACGCCTTCGAGCTATGGAGGACCGAATTACTCAGGTCCCAGGAGTGCCTCAACCGGTAGCGATGGAAAGGAGAGACGGTTACACCGACTTCCCCTTCGTGCCCGCTACCGCAAGGGTTGATATCTCCCGGAAGTATCATGTCCCCGATGTACCTAAATACGAAGGGGTAACAGATCCCGATCAACATATAGGCGCATTTAAACAGGCTATGAATATTAGTACAGTCCCTTTTGATATGAAGGAGATTGTCATGTGCCGCTGGTTCGGGAACACGTTGTCCGGACCCGCTCTCAATTGGCACTCGCACTTACCTCTTGGAAGTATCTCATCTTTTGCCGAGTTAATTGACAAGTTCAGGATTAGGTTCGCAAGCAGTCGACATGCCAAAAAACGATCGAGTGATTTATACCGCTTGGTCCAAAAACCGAGAGAATCTCTGAAAGCTTTCCTCAACCACTACAATGAAGAACTGGTGACCATTGAAGGATGTGATGCCGCTACGGTTGTGGAGGCATTCCGAAGGAGCATATCAATATGTAATCCCGAGTTATATCCTGAACTAACTAAATATCCTTGCTCAAACTTTGATGAAGTACAGGTAAAAGCTTTAGCCCATGTCCGGTTAGAGGAAGACGACCTCTTCGCCGAGAAAGCAATGAGTCCTCATCGACCCGATCGGAGACAGGGAAGACCGGACACAAGATACATTCCGTATCCAACTACACCTCATGCTAAGACTACCGTTAATACAACGATGTTTAGACAAGGTGACAGATACGAGAATCCTAGGCTGCCTCCGAAACTCTCTCACTACAATTTCCGCGTGGATGCAACCGAAGTGGTCTGAACCCTCAACACCATGGGAGACACTGTTAAATGGCCTCAAAAGAGTAACATGCCGGCGCATCAGAAAGACAAATCCAGATGGTGTGATTTCCACTTCGATCATGGGCACCGGACCGACGAGTGTATCGCGTTACGAAAAGAAGTAAGCGAATTGTTACGAAGGGGGCATCTCAGAGAATTAATATTGGAGAAAGAAAAAGAGCAGTTGGAACGCAACAAAGAAAGAGCTAGTCCACCACCCCCGCCAAAGCACACCGGAGTGATCAATGTCATCACAGGGGGGTCGGAAATTTGTGGTATAACCTACTCTGTAGCCAAAAGGATTGCAAGGGATACTAGAAGAGAGTGCCCGAAAGCACCATCACGAGCAAGTCTTGCCATGATGCCAATCACCTTCGACGATGTCGAAGAAGAGGAAGTTCACCACGATTGCTTAAGAATCTCTTTAACGATAGCTAATTTCCTTGTCAAAAGAATTTTAGTTGATAATGGAAGCTCTACTAATTTACTCATGTTGGACGCCTTATACAGCTTAGGTTTCGGGATGGACGATATCGTCAAAAAATCGACGACTTTGGTAGGCTTTTAGTGGAGAATCACGCAATACGCTCGGAGAGATATCATTACCCACCGTTGCAGGAGGAGTTAACTACCATGTAAAATTCCAAGTGCTTGATTGCCCTTCACCTTTTAATGTCATTTTGGGCAGGCCATGGATACACGGGATGAGGGCTATCCCCTCTACCTATCATCAATGCATGAAGTTCCCGACACCATGGGGGATTCAAGAGATTAAAGGGGAACAAAAATTGGCGAGGGAGTGTTACTCCATAACAATGAAAGCAACGACTTCCAAAAACCTACAGCTTGGAGCAAGGAAGAAGGCATCGGATTAGCAATTAAAGGACTGTAGAACGACCACTTACTACGCAAAGCCGGAAACACCCGAGCTCCAAGAAGTGGCTCTTGATCCCTTAGAGCCATCTAAGAAGATCAAAATAGGAGCAGATCTTGAACCGACTTTACGTGAGCAAATAGTGGAATTTCTACGGTCCTACAGTGATTGTTTCGCCTGGTCGAACGAGGATATGATAGGTATTGATCCCGACGTGATCACCCACGCCTTAAATGTTAACGAAAAGGTGCCACCAGTGAAACAGAAAAGGCGTAAGTTCGCTCCCGAACGAAATCAGGTAATCAACGATGAGGTAAAGTCCTTACTTGAATCTGGAAAGGTTAGAGAAGTAAAATATCCTGATTGGCTTGCGAATGTGGTTGTTGTTAAAAAGAAAAATGGTAAATGGCGCGTTTGCGTAGATTTTACCGATTTAAATAAAGCATGCCCCAAAGATTCGTTCCCCTTGCCTCATATAGACGAAATGGTGGATGCGACGGCAGGGCATGAACTCTTGACTTTCATGGATGCATTTAGCGGATATCATCAAATAATGATGCACCCTGACGATTAGGAAAAAACTGCATTCGTAACCAATCAAGGAACTTATTGTTACAAAGTTATGCCTTTTGGGTTAAAAAACGCAGGTGCTACTTATCAGAGATTGGTGAATAAGATGTTTCAGGAAAAACTGGGGGATACGATGGAAGTATACATAGACGACATGCTGGTCAAATCATTAAAGGCGGAGGACCACATTAGTCACCTGAGAGACGCGTTCGAGATCCTACGAAGTTACAAGATGAAGTTAAACCTCACCAAGTGCTCTTTTGGGGTAACGTCAGGGAAATTCCTCGGATACATAGTGACGCAGAGGGGAATCGAGGCGAGTCCAGAACAAGTCAGGGCCATAATGGAGTTGCAATCACCAAAATGCGTCAAGGATGTCCAGAGGCTAACGGGACGAGTAGCTGCATTAAACCGGTTCATATCGAGATCTTCAGACAGCAACAAATTATTTTACGACATTCTGAAGAAAAACAAGTCGTTCGAGTGGACAGAAGAACATGAAAAAGCTTTTGGGGAGTTGAAGAATTATTTGTCTAATCCACAGGTATTATCCAAACCCAAGCCAGGCGAGAATTTGTATGTGTACTTGGCCGTGACAGAAGTAGCAGTGAGTGCAGTCCTGATCCGAGAGGAGAATGGAGACCAGTTGCCCATCTATTACGTAAGTAAAACTTTGCTTGATGCAGAAACGAGGTATTCCCCCATGGAAAAATTAGTATTGTCTTTGGTAATGGCTTCAATAAAGTTACGTCCTTATTTTGAAAGTCATTCTATCGTCGTAAGAACTAATTATCCAATGAAAAGTATAATGTCAAAGCCAGAATTGTCAGGTCGGCTAACGAGATGGTTGATCCATTTAAATGGTTACGACATAAAGTACGAGCCTCGAACAGCAATGAAGTCTCAAGCGTTGGCAGATTTTGTGGTTGACTTCACTCCTACCACTTCAGAGAATGAAGAACAGGATGTGCTGCACGTGACAGGGAGTGGCAAATGGTTGATGCATACAGATGGGGCGTCGAACCAGATTGGCGTAGGATTGGGGGTAGTCATGACGTCACCACAGGGGGATAGGATAGCCCAAGCTATTCGATGTACATTCAAGGCTACTAACAACGACGTAGAATACGAGGCGCTTATTGCAGGGTTACTTGTTCCTAAGGATCTGAATGTATAGGAAATCGAGGTAATTTGTGACTCGTTACTTATTGTGAATCAAGTGACGAATTCGTATGTTGCCAGGGATTCAAAGATGAAGGTGTACTTGGAAAAGGTTCAAGAAATCGTAAAGAACTTCAAACATTTTGAGATAAGGCAGGTTCCCCGAGATGCCAACACACAAGCGGACGCTTTAGCCAACCTTGGATCCGCAATCGACCCAAGGGAGTACGACAAGATAACTTTCGTATACCTTGATGCACCGTCTATAACCAAATAAGCAGGCATGTTGGAGATTCGAGGACCTGATGAAGACAAGTCATGGGTAACCCCTTATCTGAAGTGGTTACGAGATGGAGTTTTGCCAGAAGACAAGGAAGAAGCTCAACGACTTAAGGTAAAAGCGTCCACTTTCACTGTTAAGAATAACATCTTGTTTAAGTGGATGTCGTCAGGGATACACGCACGGTGCGTAAAGGAAGAGGAGGTACAGAAGGTGTTACAAGACATACACGATGGAGAATGTGAAAACCATACAGGGGGTCGCAACTTAGCGAAGAAGGCGAGCAGGATGAGTTACTACTGGCCTACCATGAACAAAGATGCAGTGGAGTTTGCTCGCAAGTGTGACGCGTGCCAGCGTCATGGACCTATACCACATCAACCTTCTGAGTTGTTGCATCCTATAACCTCTCGTTGGCCATTCATGAAATGGGGGATGGACATTGTGGGAAAACTTCCTCCAGCTTCGGGGCAACGTGTTTACATCTTGGAAATGACTGACTACTTCTCCAAATGGATTGAAGTCGAAGCCTTCAAAGAAGTTAAAGATACCCAAGTCATCTCCTTCATAAGGAGAAACATCCTGAGCAGATTCGGAATACCGTCACCTATAGTGTGCGATAACGGGTCCCAACTCATCAGCGACAAGACGAGATCATTCTGCCAGCAATACAACATACAGTTGGTGATGTCAACGCCTCATTACCCTTAGGCTAATTGGCAAGCATAAGCAAGTAACAAGGTGATTATTAACAACTTGAAGAAGCGGCTCAAAGAAGCAAAAGGGAAATGGGCAGATGAGTTACCCTTTATCTTGTGGTCAGATCGAACAACCCCTAAGACAGCTATGGGTCATACACCTTTTTCCTTAGTCTATGGATGTGAAGTCGTACTACCAGTAGAAGTAACTTTGCCTACAGTTCGATATGAACTCACCACCGAAGAGTCAAACCTATCCAACCTATTACACCATCTGGATACAGTGGACGAGTTACGAGATGAGGCTTCAATTCGGATGGCGGCATATAGACAAGGGGTAGCTCGGAGTTACAACAAACGCGTTAATGCCAAGGTATTCTAAGTAGGAGATTGGGTATTAAGAAGAGTCTTTCAGAATACGCAAGAATTGAATGCTGGTAAGTTGGGAGCAAATTGGGAAGGACCATATCAGATCACGGAGATCGTCGGACAAGGGGCCTACAAGTTGATGTCACGAGAGGGGAAGGCGGTCCCCAGAAGCTGGAATGCGCTGAACTTGAAGTTGTATCACTTTTGAAACATATGAGTTCTAGTAAGGTAATTTTCATAAATTTCCTCCTTTTACATTATATCGTTAAAATCTTCGTACATAGACAAGTACAACGGTATCGAGAAAACTAACAAGGGACGCCTTGTGACGTTACAGGCCAAAACATGGGCCCTCGGCTTGTGATCAGGCAACGCTGTGCACACAACGAATAGTCAAAAAGATGCAAGAGACGAGAACATGAAACATGAACAAGCAGAATTTTCATCAAAGAATTGTAACATGTTTTCAACGAGTTTATTACAAATATCTGCAATTACGTTATTTTCTCTCTCCCTTTGTATCTTACATAAGAAGCGCTATACAGTGAAAAGTCTACTACTAATCGACGCTTTTTCTCAAACGAGAAAGTCTGTCGCGAACAGGTTGATCTTCATTTACTCCGCGGCAAACCTGTCTCACCTGCACAAAGGACAACAATAGATCCAAAGCATGGCAAAATAGTAGAAGCAGTAAACAAACATAAAACACCTGAAAAACTAACAAGGGATAAAACTTGTCTACACTAGGGCCCTAGAACAAGCGGTCATACAAAACAAGAGTTTAAGAACCCCAACACGCTGGGGGTAGGAAATTGTTCAGAATTCAACAGATACAATAGAACAAGAAGGGATCATTCTTTAGATTGGTTGTCCATTTCCACTTGAGCAACCACCTTGGCAACGGAAGCAATGTCATCAATGACTGAGGACTTTTTAGCCGCGATCACCTCGTCAGAAAACAAGCTCTCGAACAATTCCCTTTCCTTCACAGCATCCCACGAAGTGTGCCTCCCCGCCGCAAATTCCTCCATTATTTCCACTCGAGCTCGGCAGGACCAGTAGTCCGCAGTATCCTCAATCTCTTTAGCCAAAGCAGCTTCTCTACCGAAAGAGGCTACGAACTTCTCTTCCCACTCTTTGGACTCCTTAGAAACCTTCTCAAGATTATTCATCAGGTCACGAACCTTCTTATCCAAAGCGGCCTTCTCATTTCCTAAGATAGTGCTCCTGTCCTTCTCAAGCTGAAGGCTGATCTTGCTTTGAGCCAACTGATCAGGCAGATCCTTAAAGGCTTCGAAGGCAGAAAAAGAAAGTTACAAGCCCTGCATAATAAAAGGGAAAATCAGGTAAAGAGTAGAACATGGAGTAGGAGCAGCTGGAGAAGACGTACCTGCCATTGTGTCGTAAGAATTTCACCGAAAAATTCCGAGAAAGAAGGTTGGTCCTCCTTGCCACGAGAACAGCCCACGTGAAGAGGCGCCAAGGAGCTCAGACACTTTTCAGCAGCCATGTCTAGGGACATCATTGTCTTTAGGAGATCTGAAAGGGTCGAGCATGCTTTTTTCTTAGAAGAGGAAATCCGAGCCTCGGAGGACTTCTTAGGATCTAAGATCGTCAACGCAGTATCCGCAGTTGAAGCTGATTCAGCCTTCCTCTTCTTCCAAGCTTCAACTCGTTCCATGGTAGTCAGCGCAGTGGTAGAACGGGTAGTCCTGGAACCTGTTATCAAAGAAATAAAGAGGTCACAGGGAAAGTAATAGCAACGCAAGAGGAAAGGGAAAAGCGTAACGTACTCGACATTTCGGTATCCTCTGAATCGATGAAGCACGCTTGTACCAGTTTAGGGTAGGATCTCTCTTCCAAGGGGATAGCTTCGATGTGAGATATCACTTGCGATGATACTGAATGTGGTTGGGGGGAAGACAAATTCTCTGCATACAGTATGGAAATGATCAATAATTAGAAAAAGTCAAGTGAGGTAAGAGGAAAAGAAGGAAGTGCTACCTGTTGATCTCCACCGAGTTTTTAAGAAAGATGTCTCAATCCCCAGAGAAGAGAGCTTTACGACGAACAATTTGTTAGCCCAACCCCGGTCGGACTTGGAAATATTGAAGATTAGGTCAGATTTATCTTGGAAGGTTTCCAGGGTCAATCGACCCGGGCCACCCTTGGAAAGGCGATAGTTGTGGAAAAAGTCGACAGCTTTAAAAGGGAGACCATGTGAAGAGCACAACAGATCAACCAATACTAGTAGTCTCCAAACCTGTGGGAGTATTTGACCAGGGGAGACGTTGAGGGTAGAAAGGAAATCGACAACTAATGGAGAGAAGGGAAAACGATGTCCGATGCGAAAAGGGTACTCGTATAAGCAAACCCAGTCATCGTTGTAAAAATCTGCCCAAATTCCAGGAGGAGGAAGAAAGATTTCTGCAGAAGAAGGAAACCCCACGGAAAACGCGAGTGCATGGGGATCTTCTGAAATACTACTTCTACGATGGATGGGAGTAAGAATTTTGGAGGAAGTTAGGGGAGGAAGTACTTGCGGATCAAGACAGCGGGAGATAGGAGAAGAACCAGAAGTTGCCATAGTGGGGGAAGGAGAGAAGTCAAAGATGAAGAAGCAAAAGTAAGGGGAAACGTACCTGGATACCGAGAAGAACAGTTGAAGCCATAGGGGTCATCATAACCGCTATAAATAAGAGGTTGATTACACGTGACATAACCCGCTACAACTTCCAAGGCATGAAATCGAAAACCCTAGAAAAGTGGGGGCGGGAGTTTTCCCGGGTTTTCGATGGGGGTATTGTTGGGCCCTCCCAAATCTAAGCCCAAAAAGAATGTCGAAGGCCCAAAATGCCTCGTTCCAAATGATGGTTAGAAGATAAGGCCGAAGAACTAGTCCACGAATGGCGAGAATCTCGGATTCGGTATTTATTGCCCTCAACGGCTACTTCATTAAGAACGGAGGCGAAATCCCCGGATATGGAGAGCGTCCCTTTCAACGGTGAACAGAGGAGAGGCATTATAAAGCAAGATTGAAGAAGAGACGAGACGCAGGCACTCAAGGAAAAAATCCACAAGCTGAAACTCATTCTCATTCATTTGTTCAATTCTCATTCAAGAATTCGCTTGTATTTGAGGAAGATTCGTATAAACCCATAATCACAATTCACGCTTCACAATTGATCTATTTCTGTCATTTTTATTTTTTATTCAGTTTTGCATCCTGTCATTAATTCGTAACGCGTGAACTTATTCTTTGGTTAGGAATCTCCACATTATAGCAGGTAACACGTTAGTGTGATTATCCTGCCCAAAACATTAACGAGCTTGCTTCTTCTGCCAGGAGAGTTGGTAACGAGGCTGGGGAGTTCTTTACCGAAACTGCAGGGGTGATTTCTGCCCATCTTTGACCTGAAAATTCGTCATTTGACACCAATCTTCCAACGGGGTCTCCACATTCGATGATCTCATTGTGGGTGTAGAGCATCTTGACTTCGGCTCTATCAGTCTTCTTCATTGTCTGTTTGAACCGGAATTCCGTCACCTCATCCCCAATTTCGAAAGTTAGGAGTCCCCTCCTAACATCAATTATGGCTCCAGCTGTGGCGAGGAACGGTCTCCCCAAAATAATAGGCACTATCGGATCTTCGGGCATTGTCATGACAATAAAATCGTTTGGGACAAAGAATTTTCCCACTTGAACCGGAAAGTCTTCTACAACCCCTGTAGGTTTGATGCAAGAGCCATCTGCCATGTATAACCGCATGTTGATTGGCTCTAGTGGCCCCATGTTGGCTTTTGACCAGATTGAGAGAGGAAGTAAACTAGCACTGGCTCCCAGATCACATAAAGCTTTGAATTTGTGGTCGCCAATGGCAATTGTTATGGAAAATCTTCCTGGGTCTCCTAGCTTTTCTGGTAGAGCTATAGATCGGATTTCATCCTGCAACTCTGTAATGGATCTTTTCCTGCTAAGAATATCTTTCAAAAACTTTGTGTAAGCCGACATTTCGCTTAGGGCCTCAGCGAATGGGATGGAAATATTAATGCCCTGAAGAATCTTTACGAAACGCTTGAACTTACTCTCAGTGGAGTCCATAGATTTCTTAGTGGGAAATGGAAGAGATTTCACCATTCTCGGAACCAAGTTAGGCTCGAGAGGTGAAACTACCGTGTCGACACTAAGGTCGTTAGGTACTCTCGGCGGGTCATTATCGACCCTGATGGGGTCGTTAACTACCTTGGGAGTGAGAGGAGGGCTTGGATTAGAAAACTTACCTGAGCTAGGGTCGTTAACGACCCTGGGAGCCTTGTCACCATGGTGTGTTGGTTCGGTACTCGCCCTCGCTGGCTCGTTACCGAGCTGAACTATGGTGTCCTCTTTAGTCTTGTCCTTAGCTTGGACACGCTCCGGTAGTGTCTTTCCGCTCTTAAGGTGTACCGCTGCTATCTGTCTTTTAGGGTTCTCTTCAGGACGGCCTGGAAGTTGCCCTTGTGGCCTCGGAATCTGTGCAACAAGGTTCCCTAGTTGGGAATCAACATTCTTCTTCCATACATCGAACTCTCCCCATCTTTTATTTTGGTGGTTAAGGTTGGCTTGAACTTCATTAACTTTATTGTGGACTCCATTATGCTTTCATGTAACCCTTGTACCCATGATGGTGGCTCCTGATGGCCTGGAGATCGATAAGGCGCATGTCGTCTATTCGGTGGAGGCGCTGCATTGCTTGGATTTGGATTTTGATTGCCACACGTTTGATAGTTATTCGACCTGTCGAAATTTAGGCTGGTTCCTGTATGGGCCTCTCATGTAATTCATTTCAGCAATTGTCTCAGCGGATCTTACCTGCTCTATGTTAGTGCAAGCAGAAGTACTATGGGTAGAAGAGCCACACTCTTGACAAGATTGAGAGGACTTCAGAAAACTTACCTGCTTCTTCAGGCGATTGACCTCGTCTTGTAAAAATTGACTTTTAACGTCTCGGTCAACTTCTTCTCGGTTAGGCACGTAGAGACGCTTTTGGGGCTGGGGAGTTTGTTGGGTTCCATACATGGCATCATAATTGGACAGCTTATCCAGCAATTCCCATGCAGCCGTAGGGTCCATCTCTATAAAACCACAAGTTGTATGTGTGTTGATGCGGTTCTTGGTCTCTACATTGATACCTTGGAAAAAGATTTCTTGAAGAACATATAAAGGTTGCCCATCAGTGGGGCATTGTCTAAGCATCTCTTTAAATCTTTACCATGTTTCAACAAAAGTCTCATTAGGCAGCCGGTGATAGGAGGTGATGCGTTTCCTCATCTCCGTTGTCTTGGCAGGAGGGAAGAATTTTATAAGAAATTGATCGTACAAGTTCATCCAAGTCTTGATAGACTTAGGAGGTAAGCTCTCCAACTAGCTCAGGGCCTTTCCAGCAAGAGACCACCTGAAAGTTTTTAACAGAACATATTCAAGTGAGACACCTTCAACATCTATGGTGTCACATAAGTCAAGAAAATTCCTAATATGTTCCATAGGGCACTAAGTAGGTTTCCCTTCAAACTGAGCCCGCTTAATCAAGGATATAAATTGAGACTTAATCTCAAATGGTTTCTCTATCTCAGGAAGCACAATTGGAGATTCTGGCACCCTCAGTTCCGGATGCATGTATTGTTTGGCATTCCTCGGATAGGCATTCATCTCTTCATGTAGACGAGCATTGTTATCTCGTTGATGCTCAGCCTCGGCAACAGCGTCTTCTTTCTCGGTTTTCAATTCCTCCATCTAGTTTTGGAGGACTTCCAACTGACGAGCCATCTCTTCAGGTGTGGCCATGGCTCGGTTCTCTCGGTGTCTACGGTGCAGGGAACGTTCAGGTTTTGAATAATAACCAGCTTTGTCAAATTCGAGCCTTCGACGTCCTACCGGCATACGTTGAGAAAACAGACAAAGAAAACAGAAATTAAAAACAAAAACGGGGTCGAGCTATTCCCAGACCCATAAATAAACAAACAAACTCGTTGCTTCCCTGGCAACGGCAGCCAATTCGTTGACGGGCCTTTACTCTGGACAACAAATAAATTTATAAGTCAAGACCCCGCTGAGTATAGGGGAGTCAGGATTGTTCCACGAGAAGCACGATTTGTTTATCTATCGACTACTAGTAATGAAAATCAAACAAAAACAAGAAAAACACTCACGGTCAGCCTCGTTAACGACTTTGTCAGGGTCGTTAACGAACCTGTATACTACTAACGACCTAAAAATAAGTTCGGTACCGAGGCTACGAATCTCAGTAACGAATACAACCTAGGAGAATTCAAATAAAAACAAGATCTAGGACAAGGGTCACCACAACATAGTCATGCATATAAACGTGTAAGAAGATAAAGATCATGCCTTTAAATAGATGAATTCATCAACTTTCATTGACTAGTAAGTAAGTTAATCTACTCTCATAAATTAATTCACTCAATCACTTGTTTTGGATCTAAAGCTTGAAACTTTCGTATTCAAACAGTATCAACCTTCAAGTTTATAACTTTCACTCTCGATCAAGTTAAGACTCAAATTACCTTGACTTTCATCCAGGTATAAACACAACAAGCAATCTAAAAAATAGATATAAGGCATTCCAAACAACTACTTACTCTTTAAACTATGCATAACTATGTCGGGTTTAACCCCGACCCAAGATAAAAAAAACTACTCACTACTCATAATTATAAAATAAACAACTTCTATAAAGGAGAACATTGAAAAAAAACAACTACTTCAAATTAATAAGAAAATAATTGTCTTACAGAATTCAGAAGAAACCGAAAAATACAAAACCGAATCAAACTCGTGATTAACGACCTCGGCTAACTCTCGTTCCACCGTGGCTCGATCTCTATCTCCGACTCTTCTCTCTCTCTCTCTCGGCTCTTCAAAACTCGTCTCTCCTTGCCACCCTTCTCTAGGCTATATAGAAGGGTATTTATACTAATAAGGCTAGAAAATAAAAAGGCTAGAAGATAAAAACTTTCCTAAAAGATAGAAACTAACTCTGAAAAGATAGAAATAAAATCTAGAAAGATATCAAGACCTAAAATACACAATATAATAACCCTAAAAACTCATTAAAAACCCTACCGACACTGGATAAATTCCCACACAGGGTCGTAATCATAAGATCAAAAACTCGAAAAACTCTATCTCGTAGCCTCGTTAACGAGCCTTTACAACCTCGTTAACGAGCCTGGATTTGGCTTCTTCAACACTTCTTCTCTAAAAACTTAGACTTCGACTTCTTCATCTCGTATTCTTCCGTCCTTCACCATAGCACTTCAAATTCAGCTCCAAAAAGCACCATTTCCTTGCTAAAACCTACAAAAAGACACAAAACGGAGTAGCTTCCATACTTTTCACAAAATATGCAAACTTATCCAAAAACACACAAACATCAACCAACACCCGTTTTACCATCTTTGAGCCTAGTTGCGCGTACACCAGCAAAGGGTCGGAGTGTGGCATGTGAAGGCCCTCCGCGTCCTCGGAGGTGAAGGCTAGCCCTACGTGGGACCGCGAGGTTTGTGCGACGCTGAATATTGAGGGCTCATGATGGCTAGCCCTCGCCTACCTTTTTCTTCCTGCCTGACTTGAGTCGGCCAAGGAGGGGCCATCCGAGATGGTATGAATATACCCATTAGGATTTGTTGTGTGATCGGACCGTTCCTGCTTCGCGGGAGCCTGCTATTCGAAGTTGTTGGCTCTTGTTTGTCCTAGTCCTTGTGGCACGTTGTTTGTGCATGAGGTGGGGTTGGCACTCCCCCTTTCGTTTGGGTTATATTGAGGGCCGTCTTTTCCCCTATAACCTTGTTGCCTCCCTCCAAAGTAGTTCCAACTCCCACCGTCGTTGTTTATATTGTTGTTGTAGTTGATTTTGTTGCTGTTCCTGTTGTTGTTGTTGACGGGGTTTTGGGCCTGCGTCACATTCGCATCCTTGGCGGCCGGCACAACCATCTTTGCCTTTCCCTTGGCCTCGGCCACGAATTCCTTGTCGGTCCTCGGTCGAGAGCTCTGGTTGGCGGCGTCCTTGGCATATACCTGGGTCGTAATTCGGGCGCACAAGCTGTCATATGTCGCCATACATTTCAGGAAAATGTAATTCTTGAAAGCCCCGTGACATAGGTTGCCCATGAGGGTGTCTCGCACCGAAGCCTCATCGATATGGGCGATCTCGGCAACAACGATTGTGAACCTTGTAAAGAAGGAGCTCGTCGACTCGCCCTCTCCCTACTCGATACCGCAGAGATCCCGCATGTTTTTCTTGCACTTCCTCGAGCCACTGAAGTGTGCGATGAAGGACTCGCACAGCTAAGCAAACGAGGCCATAGACCCGATCTTGAGACTTATAAACCACGTCATTGTGGCCTTCTCTAGGGTGGTTCGGAAAACGCGGCAGAATATGGCATCGTTTAAAGAGTTGACGTTCATTTGGACAACGAAATGCTTCACATGCTCCTCCAGATCTGTCGCGCCATCGCAAAGTCCTATATGCGGTCTATGGAAGCCCTTGGGCATTGGCGTGCTTTGAGTCTCGTCCACGAAAGGTGAGAGGCTCCCGGCCTCAATGGCGACGTCGCAAGCGTGATTTCAGGGTATGCATCACGCCCCCCTTTTTTTGGACAGCTCCGAACCTTGCATCCGAGAGGGACGTGAGCGAGACCTCGAGACTTGCATGGGGTCCCGGGGAGGCTTCTCCATTGACGAGCCGTTTCTTGACGCTTCATGCCCCAACACGTGCCCGGGGACGTATGCGGGTACGTACTTAGAATGGGTCTGACCAGGTCCAAGAACGTGGACGTACGTGGACATTGATGGTGCTTGGACGATGCGCGAAGGGGCGAAGCCCTGTTGGTATTACCCATAGCCCGAGTAGGGATATGGGTTCGGGGGAACACCGCCCGGTTCGTACCCCTGGAATGGGTAAGGATTTTGTGGCACGTTATACGCCCACCCCGGAGGGACCCCAAACGGACAACCTGGCGGTGGTCCCATGTTTATCCATTGCGAGGTTTCGGGCATGTTATCGGGGTGCTGGGGGAAGAAATTGTTTGGACAGGACATTTTGAGGGATTCAAAAGTCAAGGTTTGCGCAAGTCAATAAACTACTTAGGGTAAAGAATTTTCCCACAGACGGCGCCAGTGAAGAAACCCGAAATAAACCAGCGCTAGAAGACAAGAACGACATTACTTTTATTCGACTAGGCAAACACTTGCTTTTATTTATCTCTTTAGAACGAGGTTAAAAGCAATGAGATTACAAGCAGCGAGGTTATAAATGACGAGTTTATGGCGTAGATCTTTTCTTGGAGGATTCGAGGTCTCGGTCTAACAAGATTCGAGACCTTCTAACTACTGAGACATTCTACCACTTAACAGATTATTAACGAGCTCTACCCTAGTTGTAAGCCTAGGCCGGATGTCTTGTGGAGAGGTCGAAGAGTTGACTATGCACACTGGGATTGTGGTCTGCGAAGTGATGTAGCGAGATTTTTTATTGAGACGAGTTCTCTTTGGGCAACTTAAAGTCTTTTTGTGGACCTTCACTTGGCTGTAGCATGGTTTTTAACGATGATTCAACACGTCGATCTTCAACGAACAAGATAGTTCTTCAGTACAAGATGTTTTTCGACCCCCTCCTTCCTTCGAGGTTCTCCTTTAATTATAGAGGTTTGAGGAACATGGTTTTGATGTTTTCTCGATGTGGGACGCCCAAGATCAGGCCCTTTTTGTAACACCCCCTTTTTATATAAGGATATTAACGCTAGTGACCCCGAGATTAAAATCTCGAAGTCACCCAAGGCTTATAGTAATTACAGAACTTAACCAACAACTTTAAAATGCGGAAGATATATTCTAACAAATGCGGAAGTCGAATACAAAAGTTGAATAAACTTGAACGGATACAAAGTTGAAATGGGAAGGGTCCCACAAGTCGAAACCTCGACCCTTAAAACTATTCTAACTTATTCCAAGCTAACCACCTTCACTCTAACTGCTCCTCAAACTTGCTCTATGTGGTCCCCGACGTAGAACTCCACTCCTGATGTGTCACAATGATAAAAGCGATGGACACTTGCCGACCATGCAAGGAAAATAAACGGCCGGTTAGCCTTGTGACAGACTAACCAAATGGGGTTTTGGAAAGTGGTTTGGATTTTAGGAAGAGACGAGTTGGGATGTCGGGTACCGAATGAAAGCAAGACCCATCCTCGAACCTCGTACCTCCTAGGAAAACTATGATTTGAAGAAACGGAAAGAGATCGTCACCTAAGGGTGAGTGTCGATTTATAAAGAAAGATTTACTTATGTTGGGAACTTTGGGTTTCACACATCTAGTCAGGTGGGTGATTAAACCCCTCGTTGATCACGTTTCCCTCTACCAACCTCACCGCATATGTGTTGTGCGAATTCAAATTGGAGCCAGAGAATTTCAGGATCCGAAAGTAAGGATGGCATTCCATTTTGTGCTAGCCTTCCTATCATTTTACATGTCGCCATCGGGCACCTATTTGATCTCTACGGATTTTAAGAATCACAATATCGTTCCACTTGGAATTAAGCATACTTTTTAAGTAAGACAAAGTGTGGGTTATGGCCCCACGAAATACTCAAAGGTTGGGTTACAAGCCCAAACTAACACGAGTTACGTGCCATCACCTCTCATCGAGCGAGCGGGTATTGACCATGGTCTTAAAGGTAGAGCACCAACTCAAGATTAAAGTTGAATTAATCGACGCGTTGATGAGGTATTTTTCAGTCGTTTACCTATCAAAGAATCCTAACTTAACCAACTCAGTAGAGCGGCAAGTAAGGGTCGAGCCCACAGAGACTTGTGTATTTATGCTTTTACTTATGTGCCAAGTAACGAATTTGGGGGGTTTGTGATTGTAAGTTCTAAACTATTATGCAAAATAGAAACTATCTAAGAATGCAAAAGATGGTTTTAATCAATTAAGAGACAAGCGTGTTCAACTAGTTAAATCCATCACAGATATGCTTATTGATCATTGATTCTTTCGATTCTCAATTCCCTTGAATAATCTACCGTGGATTATTATCCAAAACTTTATATTTAGTTGAAAGAGCTAACAATCTGAACAACCCTAATCATCTAACCACCTAGAACAACGCCTAGATTCAATTAAACGACAGCTTTAAGTCCAAAGTATCGATAGAAACAAATACTCAACGCAAACAGCTAATCAAGTTATCTGTGGTTTATTCCCTCTACAATTGAATAGCCCATACGGGTCTAAGCAATTATAGTTGCTACTTTATCTAATAAATCCCGAACGGGACTTGATCAGATTAGTTGTAAATTAACCTAGGAAATCTATTAGGTAGCTGATGTCCGCCTTTTTAGTCATGTTTTTAGGGTGTGTTTTTGTGTCTTTTGAGTCTTTTTCTTTAGTTTGGTGTTTTGTTTTGAGTCGTTTGTGTAGGTTTTCGTATTTTCTTAAGATATGGAGTCTACATAAGCTTTGGTGGTGTTTTGTAGGTTTTTAGAAGCTTTTTGGAGCATATTCTGAAGAAAGGAGTAAAGACGGTGAAGATAGCACTCAAGAATGAAGAGAAGATGAAGATTAAGCGCTCAAGTAAAGTTATTGAAGATCAAGTTTGAGCTTGGAAAGAGATAGAGAAATTCGTTACAAGAACATAGGAAAAAGAATCGAGTCAAACGGAGTTGTAACGAATCTTCTACGCAAGTTTTACTCAAGGCTCGTTAACGACCCTGTCAAGGTCGTTAACGAGGCAGCGAGAGCAGCAGAGATCCGAGTCGGTGCTATTTATGGGCTTCTATCTTGTTTCCTTTTTTATGTTATTAGATAGATAGAAGGGGTATATCTTATTAGAAGATTTATTTCCTTATAGTTAGATTTAAGATAGATTTATTTTCTTATAGATAGATTTAAGATAGAATAGTTTCTCTATAAATACTCTTGTCTACCCTTTGTTATTCTCTACACAATCAATGGCCTTGGAGGGCAAGTAAGAGGAGGAGGAGGAGAGAAGAGAGAGGGGCGAGAGGACGAGTAGAGAAGATAGCTTGGAGAACAAGTTTTGTTTTGAATTCAAGTTGTAAGCTTTCTTTTTAATTTAATTTAGATGTTTTCAATCATTATGCTTTGTGAGTAGTCTCTCTTTCTAAGGTTGGGGTTGAACCCAACAATGGTTGTGCATGCTTGTTTATGATCATGTCTTGATTGTTTTTATTGCATGAATCTATTCTCTTGCTCTTAATCCTTGAAATGAAAGTTGAAAGGAATTTCTCATTCATAGTTGAAGCGAAGGCGAGACTTTGAATCAGAATAGTCAAATTAGGGTTTTGAAGCGAAAGCAGATCTATCGTAGTTGAAGTAGAAGAGATAGATAGTAAGTTTATTAATTGAACGAAAGTTAGTTGATTTACTTGCTTAGGTTGACGAAAGTTGACAACTTTATGTGATAAAAGCATGATCTATGTGTTTCATGAGTGTTAGCATTGCATGATTGTTGTTGTGGGAATACCCTAAACCTTAGAATTCCTCTTTCCTTGCTAAAAAACCTACCTTTATTGATTGCTTGCGTGAGAAGTAACAAAACTTGATACTGACTATCTCCTGTGGACGAACCTGACTCTGCTATACTCAGCGGGGTCTTGATTATAAATTTATTTGTTGTCAAGAAACCCTCTCAACAAATTGGCGCCGTTGCCGGGGAGATTTCAATAGTGCCAAGTTTTGTTCTTTTTGCGTTTTTGGGACTCCGCCGAGTCGGTAACGACCCCCCCTGGGTCGGTACCGACCCTGCTGGGCAACCCAGTTTTCTGTGTTTTTCTGTTTATTTTCTAGGTCATTGTCGAGTCGTTACCGACCCCTTCAGGGTCGTTAACGACCCTGTCGACAGGTAGTTGCTTTTTCTTTTTAGTGTTTGTTTTACGGGATCACTCCAGGCTCGATAACGACCCCCCCAAGTTCGTTACTGACCCTGTCCGAGACCCCGTTTTTGCTTTTTGATTTCGTTTTTGTTTTTGTTTTTGTTTTTGCTTACAGTGTATGCCAGCTGAAGGTCGTCAAGCAAACAAAGCCATGGCTACACATGAAGAACTAGCTAGGCAGATTGCTGAACTCAGTTTAGAGATAGAGGAGATCCAGAGAGAAAGGAAAACCATAGCTGTGAAGGAATATGAAGAGGATAATTACATGTGGGGCCCATACAGGAACGAAGGTGATACTTTTTATGCATGGAGGAATTACAATCATCCCACCTGGGGTAATTATGCAAATGACCAATGGAGCCAACCTCCTCAACAAGAACAAAGGGTTCCTCCTTACCAACCTCCGGACTATCAGGAGACGCCATCATGGGTTCAGGAAATAAAGGAAAGCATGAACGGAGTGAACAACAAAGTTGATGAAGTTCAAGCTAAACTGAACCGACAAGATAAAAGATGGGGAGAGTTCGATATTTGGAAGAGTGTTGATTCCCAACTAGGGGACCTAGCTGCACGGATTCCAAGACCACAAGGACAACTCCCGGGCCGCCCCGAGGAGAACCCTAGAGGCCTAATAGCAGCGGTACACCTAAGAAGCGGGAAGACATTGCCGGAGAGAGTCCAAGCTGAGGACGAGAAGGAAGAGGACGTCACAACCCAGCTCGGTAACGAGCCAGCGAGGGCAAATACCAAGCCCGCATACCAGGGTGACGAGGCTCCGAGGGTATCTAACGACCCTAACCCAGGTAAGTCTACTAATCCGAGCCTTCCTCTCTATTCCAGGGTAGTTAACGACCCCATCAGGGTCGGTAACGACCCGCCGAGGACACCAAACGACCCCAGTGTCGACCCGGTACTCTCACCTCTCGAGCCTAACTTGGTTCCGAGTATGGTGAAAACTCTTCCATTTCCAACTAAGAAATCTATGGACTCTACTGAGAGTAGGTTCAAGCGTTTCGTTAAGATTCTTCAGGGCATTAATATTTCCATCCCATTCGCTGAGGCCCTAAGCGAAATGCCGGCTTACACAAAATTTTTGAAGGAAATTCTTAGCAGGAAAAGGTCCATTACAGAGCTGCAGGATGAAGTCAGATCAATAGCTCTACCAGAAAAGCTTGGAGACCCAGGGAGATTTGCCATCACGATTGGCATAGGCGACCACAAATTTAAAGCTTTATGTGATTTGGGAGCCAGTGCTAGTTTGCTTCCTCTTTCCATCTGGTTAAAAGCAAACATGGGACCATTAGAGCCTGTCAAGATGAAACTCTACATGGCGGATGGATCTTCTGTAAAAGCAACTGGAGTCGTTGACGATGTTCCTGTCCGAGTTGGAAAATTCTTTGTTCCAAACGACTTCATTGTGCTAGATATGCCTGAAGACCCTGCGGTGCCAATCATTCTAGGGAGACCATTTTTAGCCACCGCAGGGGCGCGAGTAGATGTCAGAAAAGGACTTCTCACGTTTGATATTGGAGAAGAGAAGGTCGAGTTTCAATTCAACACATCGATAAGCGAAGTGGCTAGTTGTAGTACTAAGGAGCCTACCGACCCACCATGGCTCGGTAACGACCCCTCCCTGAGTACAGAAGCGAGCAAGTTCGATGGAGACACGCCTAAAGAGGAGCCTACCGACCCACCCTGGGTCGGTAACAACCCATTCATGAAGAAGTACGAGGTGGGAGGTGGATCTAAAAACGATATCGAGCCACTTCCAAATCCAACAGGGTCGTTAACGGCCCCCTACACCTCGGTAACGAGCCACTTCCCGAATGACCCTGGTAAGTTTTCTTGTTCTTATCCAATCAATTCTGGTCATGATCCTTTCTCTTATCCTAGTTCTATATTACAGCCTACTGTTAGTCCTATGAAGGAGTCAAAACCTCCTTGGTTTTCGGATTATACTAACCCTGTTGTAGGATTACCGAGCATACTTATTGATGATAGAGGGCCGAATATTTTGGAAAGAAGCTATGATGTTTTTCAGGCCAGGTATGGGGTTCCTTATGATCCCTTCGATACTGGATGGCAGCCGCCCTAGGTAAGCTAAGGTAAGTTCGTCGGGCTAATGACGTTAAAAGTAGCGCTTACGGGAGGCAACCCGCTTTTAGTTTTTGTTTAAGTTTTTGCTTTCTTAGATCTTTTTGTTAGCTTTCTTTTGACTTGTTTTTAGGTTAGGTTAGTGTAGTAGGATAGAAGTTTTTTTTTAGTGACTCAGGTACAAAAAGAAGAAGTGCTATAATCAAAGACAATCGGTGTACAAACACGCAAGCTCGGTAACGACCCCTTAAGGTCGGTACCGACCCTCTACAGGAATCCGAGAAAAATTCATACTCCTCAAGTGATCAAATGGTCTCCAATAGCTTCAGTTTTATTTTGTGAGTTCCCTTTTCCTTATTCTCTTTATTTTTTCTGTCTTTGCTTTAAACAGTGAGGACACTATTTGGTTTAAGTATGGGGTATGGGAAAAGGAAACTCAATTTTGTGTCAGTTTTTTATTTTTTTGTTTTTTGTTTTTAGGATTGATAATATTCCACTTAGATGTCCTATGATATGCTTTAACTTGCTTGATCATGTAATTCCATAGCATGTTTGGAGAGCTTTGCCTGAATCATGTTAAAAATTATTTTATGTGGATATTTAGCATGTGATAAAATTGAGCACATATGATCTGAGGTAGAAGTGACTTGAATCCAACAAAAATCTACCTTGTGAGTTATTTTTGGCCTTATAGGGAGAACATCAAAAATCCCTCTTCTTTTTTGTGTGATTTACTCTCTTTATGCATATTATCTCTTGTCATTGCATGGTTATCTATTACTTGAGACCTATATGAGATATTAGTTCATTGCATGTAAGTCATATGATGGAGAACTTATTTTCATAAGCCCTATTAATCCTTATCCACCCTTATCATTATCCTCTTTTTGAAGCCAAGTTGAGCCTTAAAACCTTTTATTTTTAGCTCCACAAAATTATTCCCTAGCCGAGATAAGCTTGACCCTATCCGGGGATTAGGACTTAGTGTTGGTTATGGTGATGGTTTTGTTGAGTGAGATGTTTTGGTTCAAGTGTGGATAATTTGGGTTGGGTAAAGTGATAGTATCTTGCAGTTTGTTATGTAAAAGGAGTTTGGTTCCCTGAATGCACTTGCTATAAAGTTAAAAGAAAGAGAAGAAAAATCAGAACTCGTTACCGACTCTGCAGGTTCGGTACCGAACCTCCCACAGAAAAAATAATGAAAATCAGAAAGGGAGGAAGAAAAAGAAAAAAAAGAGTGAATAATGTATAATGTGCATGAGCCAAAATTTCCTTGTTCTTTTGTAAGCAAGATTAGTTGGGATATTTAAAGGGGTTGAATAAATGAGTGTGCATAAAGAAGAGTAAGTTTGGTAATTTTTATGAGAGTTTTGGAGATGTGAGTTTTTAGGAGTCTTTGATTCCCGGATATTATTAGCACCACATGACCAAAATATTTCCAGGCCTATTTGTCTTTACCAAGCCCCATTACAACCCGGCCGAATAGAAGCTTCTATGAAGTTTTTCATTGAGCCTAAGTTCTCTTGATGATTTTTATATGTTTTGACATCTCTGGTGGAGAGTTTGGTGATATAAGTAACAATGACTATGTTGATTTTTGCATATTGGATTGAGTTGAGAGTTGTTATTATAAGCCCAAACACTTGAGAGTTGAGAGAAACACATCATCCCTTGTGAGGTTGGATTTTTAGTTGCTTTTGCTTGAGGTTGCTTATATATGTGTGATGATATTAGATTCGCTTGTCTATCTATTTCTACTTGTGCTTATGATGTTGTTTTTTGATAAGGGCATTGACTTGATATATGTGTTGATGGTTTTGGTTGATGTCTTGTTTATTGCTTGAGGACAAGCAAGTCTAAGTATGGGGTATTTTGATGTCCGCCTTTTTAGTCATGTTTTTAGGGTGTGTTTTTGTGTCTTTTGAGTCTTTTTCTTTAGTTTTGTGTTTTGTTTTGAGTCGTTTGTGTAGATTTTCGTATTTTCTTAAGATATGGAGTCTACATAAGCTTTGGTGGTGTTTTGTAGGTTTTTAGAAGCTTTTTGGAGCATATTCTAAAGAAAGGAGTAAAGACGGTGAAGATAGCACTCAAGAATGAAGAGAAGATGAAGATTAAGCGCTCAAGTAAAGTTATTGAAGATCAAGTTTGAGCTTGGAAAGAGATAGATAAATTCGTTACAAGAACATAGGAAAAAGAATCGAGTCAAACGGAGTTGTAACGAATCTTCTACGCAAGTTTTACTCAAGGCTCGTTAACGACCATGTCAAGGTCGTTAACGAGGCAGCGAGAGCAGCAGAGATCCGAGTCGGTGCTATTTATGGGCTTCTATCTTGTTTCCTTTTTTATGTTATTAGATAGATAGAAGGGGTATATCTTATTAGAAGATTTATTTCCTTATAGTTAGATTTAAGATAGATTTATTTCCTTATAGATAGATTTAAGATAGAATAGTTTCTCTATAAATACTCTTGTCTACCCTTTTTTATTCTCTACACAATCAATGGCCTTGGAGGGCAAGTAAGAGGAGGAGGAGGAGAGAAGAGAGAGGGGCGAGAGGACGAGTAGAGAAGATAGCTTGGAGAACAAGTTTTGTTTTGAATTCAAGTTGTAAGCTTTCTTTTTAATTTAATTTAGATGTTTTTAATTATTATCCTTTGTGAGTAGTCTCTCTTTCTAAGGTTGGGGTTGAACCCAACAATGGTTGTGCATGCTTGTTTATGATCATGTCTTGATTGTTTTTATTGCATGAATCTATTCTCTTGCTCTTAATCCTTGAAACGAACGTTGAAAGGAATTTCTCATTCATAGTTGAAGCGAAGGCGAGACTTTGAATCAGAATAGTCAAATTAGGGTTTTGAAGCGAAAGCAGATCTATCCTAGTTGAAGTAGAAGAGATAGATAGTAAGTTTATTAATTGAACGAAAGTTAGTTGATTTACTTGCTTAGGTTGACGAAAGTTGACAACTTTATGTGATAAAAGCATGATCTATGTGTTTCATGAGTGTTAGCATTGCATGATTGTTGTTGTGGAAATACCCTAAACCTTAGAATTCCTCTTTCCTTGCTAAAAACCCTACCTTTATTGATTGCTTGCGTGAGAAGTAACAAAACTTGATACTGACTATCTCCTGTGGACGAACCTGACTCTGCTATACTCAGCGGGGTCTTGATTATAAATTTATTTGTTGTCAAGAAACACTCTCAACAGTAGCTAATCTAACAAAACCCTAGAATAATTCTGATTCAATTAAGCACAGGGTATAAAACCTATTCAAGTTGATGAGAATCAATCAAACCTCACAATAGTATGCAATCTGTGATTTCAATAACTAGTCAAACACAAGAGAAATTAGCAATGCATAATTAAAATAAAATCAAACTTACATGAGGTTCAAAGATTGCTCCTTTGAGAAAACTCTCTCCAAAGAAACCCTAGCCTCCAAAGTTGATCAAAAGTTCTCTAAAAATAAACTAACATAAAGTATTTATATGTCTCTAAAAATATCTCTCAAACTCTATCTTAAACACATATACTCGGAAATTATAAGCCCATAAAATCAAACACCAAAGCCCAAAAACCAAATCTCGGCCCAAACTCTTGTCCGTGAAAAAACCCAGATTGCGCGGCATCGGCCTGCATTGCGCGGCCGCGCATTTTCCTCCCCGCGCAATTGGCACTCAGATGGGATTGCGCAGGCTGCTACGCGGCTTCGATCTCGAGCACTTGGCTCTTGGCTTGGCTCGGTTCTTTCTTGTCTTAGCTTGTCTCCTGGCATGTCCTAGCTTCCTTAGCTTGCTTGACTCGTCCACCACCACCATGCTCCATCTGCACTCGACCCGTTGTTGCTCCTGAACCTAAAAACCTGTAAAACCGAGCAAACCAGCGCATAATACCCGACCACACAAAAATCTAAAAACTACATAAAAGCTAACCAAAACCTAACCAAAACATATATAAAACATGCATCTAAACTACTCCTATATGCAAGCTATCAAATTCCCCCATGCTTAACCCTTGCTTGTCCTCAAGCAAGTCATAAATCCAATCACACCATAGAAATGCAAACTTACATCCATCTCAAGTCAAACAAACATTTCACATATAATTAAAAACTCAACCAAGACTTCTCAGCATGCATTATGGTAAGCAACAAGTAAAGACCATTCATTCATCCTAGACCTCACCAAGGAAATTGTGTTTTGCACTCAACACTCAAGTGTATAAAGGGTATGTGTTTCACTCAAAATTAACCATGAAAACTAGACTACCATATGCTTGCATTAGAGTTCTAAATCTCCACCGATGGGGATCAAATACATAACAAAAATCATGAGGTCTTTTTCCGGCTTATAATGGGGCCAAGGTAAAGAGAAATTTGGAAGGGATAATATTTGGCATATGGTGCTAAATCTGGGATAAAGAACTAATCCTAAACCCAAACTTTACACTTTCTTCTCAACTTCCTCCAAACTTCTTTTACCAACTCATTACAATTACATTAAAGCACTTTGCTTCTTCTCTTTTTTTTTTTCTTTTGCCTCTTTTCAACTCTTTCTTGCTTTGCTTAATGAAGACTAACAACATTTAAACACTTTTTTTTTTCTTTTCGCTTATTTTGCAACAAACTTCATCTTCATTTTTTTTCAACTTTGAACACAAGATTTTATTTCCTCTTTTTCTCCTACTTTTTCTCCAACTCCCCCATACTTATACATAACTCACACAATACAACCAAAACCTAAAGTCCTAAATCCCGGATTATGGGTCAAACTTATTCGGCTATGGATCATTTTGTGGAGCAAATAAAAATAGGCTTAAGGCTCAAATAAGTGGGGTGTCAAAAACATGGATCTTGTAGGGTAGGAATGGAAATAATAGGCTAATAAGAAACATTGCCTCAATCACTTTAATGTCATGCATTCAATCATATAAAGCAGCCTCAAAATAGAGTATTAACGCAAGTTCTAGAGCTAGATAATCATGCTGATACACTCAAGAATGTAGAGAACAATAATATCATGAAAGGCCAAAAATTAAATCTCACAAGGCTAATTGTTTCGTCTAGAACTTCAGAATGAATCTAAAACTCAAGCTAAATACATGTTCCATCCTATAATCAAGTCATTTAATCAATGACCATGGTTATATCATATCAACTTTAGTAAATCATGCAAATCATGGGTTAGAACTCATACTTAACTTAGAAACACAAGAGGTATCAAACAATGGGGAAATAAGAACCTAAATGCAATATTTTTGTATTTTTCAAATTTTTTCTAAATTTTTTTTTCATTTTTCAGAATTTTAATCAATGCATGCAAAAATTTTTAAACATGACCTAAACTAATGCAACTATATGCAATGCAAAAATAATTCCCTTCCCCCATGCTTAAAACATACTTTGTCTCCAAAGTATAGTAAAAAAGTAAAGGAAAGAGAAAAACTTACAGAACCTAGTTGTTTGGCGGGTAATAGGGCGGAAAATCCTGTGGTGGCGGTGGCTGGTACTCCGGATGAACCTCTGGCTGCGGTGGATAGTACGGTGGAATCTCCTGAGCTGGTGGTGGCTGGTATGGTGGGAACTGAAGATACGGTGGATCTGGAAAGGCGTATTGCGGATAAGACTGATGAGGAGGATAACCCGCTGAACTCCAGCCATCCAATCTAGTGTTGAGCAATCTGAACTGCTCATCCTGGCGGGCCTGAAAAGCAGCAAGCTACTGATCCTGATGAGTCTGATATGATGTGAACCTCTGATCCACATAACCTCGCATGTTCTGGAAGCCCTGATCGATGTGAGATGTCATACTATTGTAGCGTTGCGTGTTGTCCAGCTGCATCTGTCTCATCATCTCCATCATCTGGCTGTACTGCGTATCAGAATACTGATGATCACCTCCAGCAGGTACAGATTGTCGCTGCTGGGTATCCTCCTCAGACTCCTCCTCCTCCTCTGTGTCTACAGCTTCAGCAGACTCTTCCTCTTCATCTTCTTCTTCTTCCTCGTCCATTTCCTCCTCTTCAGACTCCTCAACAATAATAGGGGCCTTATTTTTACCCCTAACTAGGCCTCTGACAGTAATCACATCCAAATCTCCATCACGGGCTTCAATGTACCAATTAGCTGGGCTGTTTCCAATCTTGACTCGACTCCCATCAGGAAGCTTCATTACTCGCCCAGAATCCCCAAGCACCCAATAGTAGGATTTCCTGTAGAAATATAGGACACCCATCTTCTTAAGCATAGTGAAGTTGATTGCCACCGGTGGGATGTCAACCTATAACCTGCTCAGATCAACGCTAAAGTGCTTGGCCAGATGGGACACAATCCCACCAATACAGATAGCTCCTCCACCCTTGTTTGCAACATGGTACATATGATTCATCAACATGGCACCCAAACTCATCCTTTTTTTCTTTCAAACAAGCAGCCAATACAGCCACATCTTTCTTTGGGCAATTGTTTCCACCTTCACCCCGTCCATTCATGCTACCAGAAATAAATCGTTGAAAAACTTTGATTGCGGGATGAGTGATGGGGGAAGCCTTTTCTTGGGTTGGGTTATAAGTTTTTCTCCCTGTTATGGCTCTCCAGAAATGTCTACCAGCCCATGTAGCACCAGTTTCAGTAAGCACGACATCATTGTCATAAATATGAAGGAACCCAAATGCCCGGTTGACCTCTTTCAAGGTCATCTTCCTCCTGACACCTCCGAGCCAGAACTTAATCTCCCCTTCTCCTCTGAAATCAATGGACAAGGTACTCAGAAACTCCAGTGTTAACCCCTTGTAAGTTTCTTCACACAGCTTCAAAAACTCGCCCATTCGTAGAGGTGCCCCTATCTCATTCAACAAATGAGCAATCCCGATCTCATTCATCAGGTTCCAGTCAATGAACCTGGTTGCTGTCCATTTCCTATCCTTCAGAAGCTCAAATCGGATCACATGATTGTTCTTTGCCAAACTGATCCCAAAAGTTTCTTGGGTATTTTCTCCCACCACAGCAGGGGGAGCATAAGCGGCTCGGGATGATGATGCAGTATCTCTTCTACTTCTTTTCGGAGCCATTTATATCAAAAATTTACAGAAACCTGCACAACACCACAAACGGACCAAGCAAACACAATTTTTGTTGTCCCGGCAAGGACAACCACAGCAATATTTCAGAAATAATCGCTCAATCACTCACTTCCCCCACTACCTAGAACAATTTAATCAAAATTTTAATTAAATTTTAATCAAATTTTAGGTGAATTTCGGATTTTTGCAAAAAGCTCAAATAAAACACGAATCTAGGCTAGAATCATGCAATAAACGAACTTTTGTGAAGAACTTAAGCCTAAATCCGAGCCTAAAGGGGTCAAATTCGGGTTTTTCTAGCCAAACCTAGATCTAGATTCAACTAAATAAAAACCGAAATTGAGTGGAGATTTGAGAAACTTACTTGAATCCTTGTTGATTTTGAAGTTGTTGGCTCGATTTGGGGTTGAAATCCGTCTTTGAGAGCATGAGAGGAGCTTGAGACCTTGCCTTCAATGGAGGATGGAGGGAGGTTGAAGAGGGAGGTTGCACGAATGGGGAAGGGTGGAAAGAAAACATCAGGTTTTAATTAAAAGGGTTTCCCGAAAACTGGTCGATTGCGCGGTTTGGCGCTGAATTGCGCGGTCGGGCAATGGCGAAGCCGCGCAATTGCCTCCCAGTTGGGATTGCGCGGCTTTGGGCCTCTGGATTTCGCGGCCGCGCTTTTAGCAGCCCAAGCCGCGCAATTCCAACTGAGTTGGCATAGCTCGGCTTGGCTACAGATTGCTTGACCACGCAATTTTTGTCCCTCTTCCGAGTATTTCTGTACTTCATGGCTTGCCGAGTTTATCTAAAATTTGAGGATTATTTCTACCTAAACTAACTAATAAAAACAAAATTTGTAAAACAGAAAGCAAAAATCAAAGCAAAATTATCCTAAAACATGGGTTGCCTCCCAAGAAGCGCTTGTTTAACGTCATTAGCTTGACGTAAAAAGGATATCAAGGCTCTTGTTTCGGCTCTTGTAGAGCCGTTTCTTCTATGATGGCGCTGTTGAATCCTTCAAAGTATGGCTTCAGTCTCTGACCATTAACTTTAGACTGGGCACGAGTAGTACTGTCATAAATGTCCACATCACCGTGTGGATACACACGAGCAACCACATAAGGACCCATCCATCGGGATCTCAGCTTCCCATGGAATAGCTTCAGGCGAGAATGAAATAAGAGGACTTTGTCACCCACTTTGAAACTTTTTCTCCAAACATGCTTGTCATGCTAGGCTTTTGTCTTTTCCTTATAGATCGATGCATTATCATAAGACTCAAGCCTAATCTCCTCCAATTCTTGGAGTTGAAGTTTTCTGAATTCGCCGACCTCATTTAACTGCATGTTGCACTTCTTTACCGCCCAGTATGCCTTGTGTTGAATTTCCACCGGTAGATGACATGCTTTGCCAAACACCAAACGGAATGGTGACATCCCAATTGGTGTTTTATAAGTAGTCCTATAGGCCCATAGTGCATCATCCAACCTAACGCTCCAGTCCTTTTTGTTGGGTGCCACAGTTTTCTCTAGAATAGACTTGATTTCTCTGTTGGACACCTCGGCTTGGCCATTCGTCTGAGCATGGTATGTTGTAGAAACCCTGTGTGTGACATGATATTTTTTTAACAATGCACTCACCATCTTGTTACAGAAGTGGGATCCCTTATCACTAACTAAAGCTCTAGGGACTCCAAATCTAGTAAAGATGTTGGTCTTCAAGAAATCTGTCACCACTTTAGAGTCGTCAGTCCTGGTGGCCTTCGCTTCCACCCATTTGGAAACGTAGTCCACCGCAAGTAAGATATAATAGTTCCCAAAAGAGTTGGGAAATGGACCCATAAAGTCAATGCCCCAAACATCAAAAATTTCACAAAAAATCATAGGAGATTGAGGCATCTCATTCTTTTAGGACATATTATCAACCCTTTGACATCGGTCACATGATTTACAAAAAACATGAGCATCCCTAAAAATGCTTGGCCAGTAAAATCTCGCATCCAATACCTTCCTAGCAGTTTTGTTAGAACTAAAATGACCCCCACATGCATAATTATGACAGAAAGTTAAGATAGAAGTTACCTCATTATCCGGGATACATCGTCGGATTACCTGATCAGCGCAGTGTTTCCACAAATATGGATCATCCCAGATGTAGTATCTTGCTTCACTTCTTAACTTATCCTTCTGAGCTTTTGTAAAAGTTGGTGGGAATTCACCTGTAACCAGGAAATTAACCAAGTGTGCATACCAAGGTTTTACAACCTTAATAGCAAACAAAGTATCATCTGGAAATTCCTCCTGAATGGGTGAACTTGCTGGCCTCTTCTGTTCTTCCATCACCAGACGACTCAAATGATCAGCAACTACATTCTCAGCTCCCTTTTTGTCTTTTATCTCAATGTTGAATTCACTCAACAATAAGATCCACCTGATTAACGTGGGCTTGGCCTCCTTTTTTGTTAACAAATAGCGGAGTGCTGCATGATCTGTATAAACAATCACTCTTGTTCCCAGCAAGTAAGAGCGAAATTTCTCCAATGCAAACACAACTGCTAGGAGCTCCTTTTCTGTGATGTAGTAGTTCCTTTGAGCCTCATTTAATGTCATAGAGGCATAGTGAATCACATGAGACGCCTTGCCCTTCTTTTGCCCCAAAACAGTCCCCACTGCATAATCATTGGCATCACACATGATCTCAAAAGGGAGAGACCAATCTGGGGCTTGAATAATGGGAGTTGTGGCGAGGCGGAGTTTTAGCTCATCAAATGCCGTCTTGAAAGCATCACCAAACTCAAATTCTGCTTCCTTCTTCAACAACTCACATAAGGGTGAGGCAATTTTTGAGAGGTCTTTGATAAACCTGCGGTAAAACCCTGCATGGCCTAAAAAGAACGAACTTCACGCACATTAGTAGGATAAGGTAAAGATTGAATTACTTCAATCTTAGCCTTATTGACCTCAATACCCTTAAAAGACACTACATGGCCTAATACTATGCCTTGTTCTACCATAAAATGACACTTTTCAGAATTGAGAACAAGATTAGTATCTTCATATCATTTAAGTACTAGTGCCAAATGAGTCAAGCATGAATCAAAGTCATCCCCATGGACTGTAAAATCATCCATAAATACCTCAATAAATTTCTCTATGTACTCAGAAAAGATACTAACCATACACCGTTGGAATGTAGCTGGGGCATTGCACAGTCCAAAAGGCATCATTCGGTATGCAAAGGTGCCAAAAGGACAAGTGAATGTTGTCTTTTCCTGATCCTCTGGTGCTATGGCTACCTGAAAATATCCAGAATATCCATCCAAGAAACAATAGAATGAACGACCGGCAAGTCGTTCCAACATCTGGTCAATAAAAGGTAATGGGAAATGGTCCTTCCTGGTTACCGCATTCAGCTTGCGATAATCAATACACACCCGCCACCCGGTCTGGACTCTGGTGGGAATGAGATCACCCTTGTGATTCTCAACCACTGTGATACCACCCTTTTTAGGGACAACCTGAGTTGGTCTGACCCATTTGCTATCAGAAATAGGAAAGATCATACCTGCCTGAAGGAGCTTCAGCACCTCCTTCTTCACCACCTCCATCATCGGGGGATTCAGTCTTCTTTGGGGCTGTCTAGACGGTGTAGCTCCATCTTCTAATAGAATCTGATGCATACATGTTGAGGGACTAATCCCTTTAATGTCTGCAATGGTCCATCTTATGGCCGTCTTGTGCTCCCTCAGAACTGCCACTAATCTTCCTTCTTGCTCATTGCTAAGCTTGTTGGATATAATTACTGGCAAAGTGTCCCCTTCACCTAAGAAAGCATACTTGAGATGATCTGGAAGTTGCTTCAATTTCTACCACTGGTGCCTGCACAATAGATGGCAAAAGCTTCTCGCTTGGCAAGGTTAGTGGTATGGGCTTTGAGCCCGGTGGCATGAGCGGATGCTCAAAGTGAGCATTCAACTCTGCCACCACTTCCTGCAGGTCAGTCTTTAATTCCAAATCCGAAGTTTCATTCATAATAGCATTTTCCAAGGTGGATTTCAAAGCTTCAGATTCATGCATGTTAAAAAATTCTTGAGCAAGTGGCTCTACTACATCAACTAAGCACAGTGAGGAGTCTTCGGGAGGGTATTTCATTGCATCATAAATATTATACTCTACCCTTTTCCCGTCGAATTCCATAGTAAGAGAACCACTACAGACATCAATCTTAGTTTTAGCTGTTTTCAGAAAAGGTCTACCTAGCAAAATAGGTACAGCATGCTTATCATGGTCCATATCTAAGACATAGAAATCAGCAGGAAATATCAGATTATCAACCATTACAAGCACATCTTCAACTATTCCTTTAGGATAACCATTTGACCTATCAGCTAACTGTATCACAACACCAGTTTCTTGCAGAGGACCCAATTCAAGCATTTTGTACACAGAGTAAGGTAAAACATTAATTGAAGCACCTAGATCTAACATGGCTTTATCAATTTTTGTATCACCAATAATGCAGGGAATAGTGAACATGCCAAGGTCACCACATTTCTGAGGCATACGCCTGTGAAACACAGCTGTCACATGTTCACTTACAGAGATTTTCTGTTTCCCTTTTAGCTTTTGAGTTCTTTTTATGGTGCACAATTCTTTCAAAAACTTAGCATATCTAGGAATGCTTTTAATCAGTTTAAGTAAAGGAATGTTTACCTCACACTTGTTGAATGTCTCGAACAATTCCTTGTCGTTCTCCAGCTTTTGGGTCTCTTTTAATGTCTCTGGAAAGGGTGGAACCGGTGCATAAGACTTTAGAGGGGTTTCAGACAAATCAGCATTGACGTCTAGATTGCTCGGGATCGCCATAGAGCGCGGCCGCGCTTTTAGCAGCCAAGCCGCACAATCCTGATTGAGACGTCATTGTGCGGCTTGGCAATTGCGCGGCCGCGCTTTGTGGCGTCTCGTCCCCGAGCAATCCCAACTGGGACTGTATTGCGCGGGGTGGCAATTGCTCGGTCGCGCTTTTAGCAGGCTGGCCGAGCAATTCGTCCCCGAATGAATGACTTGGAATCTCATCTGTAAGCTCGATTTTTTCTTCTGTTTCGCCCTGAGCTTCTTCTGTTATGCCCCTTCTGATTGGTATGTGCCCGTCCCTGGGCTCTACTTGAAGCTCTCGTCCACTCCTCAGAGTAATAGCATTGACATTCTGTTTCGGATTGAGCTCGGTCTGAGATGGCAACTTACTTGAATCTCTAGCTTCTAGTTTGCCTACAGCATTGGCAATTTGACTGACTTGAGTCTCTAGATTGTGGATGCTAGACTTGGTCTCTTGTTAAAATTGGCTCATTGAGCCTTGAGGACGGGGCATTCTGATTGTCCCCTTGAGGACGGGGTTGAAAAGGTGGCTTATATGGAGCTTGGCCACCCTGCTGATTGAATTGCTGATTGTTGGAATTTCCGTACCTCAGATTAGGATGATCCCTCCAGCCTGGATTGTAGGTGTTGGAGAAGGGATCATACCTCGGCCTAGGTGGTCCATAGCCTCCCAATGCATTCACCTCAGGGTTTTGATCTTGAAGTGTAGGGCATGAATCAGTGAGATGCATGGTATCAAAACAAATCTCACAGGATTTCACCTGTTGTCTACCACCTTGCTGCAACAGCTGCTTCATCATCATTTTCAATTCAGTGACTTCATCTTGGATTCTTGTATTAGCCACTACTGAATTTGCAACTCTCGAGCTAGTCTCTTTTTTGAACTGTCTTGTGCCCTCAAACAGTTGTGTAAACAGGTCAAACGCAACAGCAGGAGTTTTGTTGAGAATGTGACCTTGGCAAGCTGCATTGACCATTCTTCTCTCATCATCCAAGAGGCCATTGAAAAGATATAGAATCAGGTCTTGAACAGTGTAGCCATGGAAAGGACAGTTGGCTACCAACCTCTTGAACCTCTCATACTATTCGTACAAGGACTCATTAGCTTCTTGTTCGATGTTACTGATTTGCTTTTTCAGATCGTTGAGCCTTGTAGCAGGGAAGTACTTCTCCAGAAAAGCTTCCTTCATCTTAGCCCATGTATCAATACTTCCCGGAGCCAAGTAGTAAAACCAGTCTTTAGCCTGATCCTTGAGAGAAAAAGGAAAGGCTCTCAGCGCGATCTGGTCATGAGTCACATCAGCAGGCTTCATGCTGGAGCACACAGCATGAAATTCAAAAAGATGCTTGTTGGGGTCTTCACCACTATGCCCATGGAATGAAGGCAAAAGGTGGATCAACCCGGATTTCAGCTCAAACTTGACTCCCTCACCGAGAGCAGGGAATTGCACTACCAATGGCTGTTGTGTCAAATTTGGTGCAGTCAACTGTCTCAGAGTTTGGTCACCCATCTCAACAGATTCAGATTCAGAGTTAGATTCTTCAAGAAAGAACGGTAAGGCCTGAAAGTGATTCCGGATTTCCTTCCTTAGCTTGAAGAGTGTCCTGTCAATATCTGGATCAAACAACAGGGGAGATGAGTTAGTAGCATGGGTATGAACCATATAACAGGTTCACACCCAAAACAGCACAAAAGTAATAAACACAAATAGCGACGAGTCCCCGGCAACGGCGCCAAATTTGATGAGGTATTTTTCAGTCGTTTACCTATCAAAGAATCCTAACTTAACCAACTCAGTAGAGCGGCAAGTAAGGGTCGATCCCACAGAGACTTGTGTATTTATGCTCTTACTTATGTGCCAAGTAACGAATTTGGGGGGTTTGTGATTGTAAGTTCTAAACTATTATGCAAAATAGAAACTATCTAAGAATGCAAAAGATGGTTTTAATCAATTAAGAGACAAGCGTGTTCAACTAGTTAAATCCATCACAGATATGCTTATTGATCATTGATTCTTTCGATTCTCAATTCCCTTGAATAATCTACCGTGGATTATTATCCAAAACTTTATATTTAGTTGAAAGAGCTAACAATCTGAATAACCCTAATCATCTAACCACCTAGAACAACGCCTAGATTCAATTAAACGACAGCTTTAAGTCCAAAGTATCGATAGAAACAAATACTCAACGCAAACAGCTAATCAAGTTATCTGTGGTTTATTCCCTCTACAATTGAATAGCCCAAACGAGTCTAAGCAATTATAGTGGCTACTTTATCTAATCAATCCCGAACGGGACTTGATCAGATTAGTTGTAAATTAACCTAGAAATTCTATTAGGTAGCTAATCTAACAAAACCCTAGAATAATTCTGATTCAATTAAGCACAGGGAATAAAACCTTTTCAAGTTGATGAGAATCAATCAAACCTCACAATAGTATGCAATCTATGATTTCAATAACTAGTCAAACACAAGAGAAATTAGCAATACATAATTAAAATAAAATCAAACTTACAAGAGGTTCAAAGATTGCTCCTTTGAGAAAACTCTCTCCAAAGAAACCCTAGCCTCCAAAGTTGATCAAAAGTTCTCTAAAAATAAACTAACATAAAGTATTTATATGTCTCTAAAAATATCCCTCAAACTCTATCTTAAACACATATACTCGGAAATTATAAGCCCATAAAATCAAACACTAAAGCCCAAAAACCAAATCTCGGCCCAAACTCTTGTCCGTTAAAAAACCCAGATTGCGCGGCATCGGCCTGCATTGCGCGGCCGCGCATTTGCCTCCCCGCGCAATTGGCACTCAGATGGGATTGTGCGGGCTACTACGCGGCTTCGATCCCGAGCACTTGGCTCTTGGCTTGGCTCGGTTCTTTCTTGTCTTAGCTTGTCTCCTGGCATGTCCTAGTTTCCTTAGCTTGCTTGACTCGTAATCCACCACCATGCTCCATCTGCATAACCTATGTACGACTAGGAATAACATGTCATTAAATCTACAACAATATAAATCCTAGATTCATTTTATTTCATACAAAAGTTCCCAACATAGTCAAAAAACAGTTTAAGGCACATGAAAACATATAATAAGACATGTAACATGCTTGATAAAACGAGTGATGCATAAACGATTTTATATGGAAATCGAACCCAAACGACTTGCCTTGAGTGTTTGATGATTCGAGATAGATTGCGTATCGAGATTAGGGTGACGTTGAACGTCTTGTTCCTAAGCATACGCTTAAGTTAGCATAAGTATAATATACAACTTTAGACTATCATGATCCTAAATAATTTATGAATCATGACTCACCTAACATAATTCTTATGTTAATTGTTATAACAATTATCTCATAAAATTATTATTTAACTTCATTATATAAAATAATATATTATAAAATACCTTGTTAATCCCAAAATATTTTTAGGAATTAGAATATCTCAAAAATAGTATATAATACTTATTATATTCAAAATAGTATTTAAAGACCAATTTTATTTTATTTTACGAATTACTTTATAATAGTCTAAGTCATGCTAATTTCTTAAAATAACTTTTTGTTTTCCAAAAGTCATGATATTTTACCCAAAGTATATAATGACTATATACTCTTAGGAACCAGTAAAAATTTATATTTTTAGAAACCCATTTATTTTATAAAATTCACTCATTAATTCAAAATTAGTCCATATTTTTTAATAATACTTAGATCATGAACAAATACCTTCAAACTATATGATAAAACATCTTATATTATATAAAGTTCATAACCGAACCCCTTTTTAGTTTCTCAATCCATTTTAGTCTCGGTTGGGATTAATCTAACTCGAAATGTATTTATTATTTATAAAAATAATTTTTCATATAAAATCCTATATTATAATTTCATAAATTCATAAAAACTATAGTAGTTTAGGAACCGGTTAAAGTTTAGTTTTACGAACCATAAAAATAGGTAAACCGGTACTTTTATTAAAAACGAAAAACAGTGAACCGGGTTCATCTGAACCTGTATTCTATCTCTCACCATATTCGTTTGGACTGGTTTTGGATCTAATTTTTCCCATTTTAGCATGCAATTTGTGTTCCATCTTCAAATTAACATCTTAATTTGAATTGCATACGGTAAATGGGACGGAATAGGAACTTACAAATCGAAATTTGGTTGAGTTTGGCGAAATTGAAAACTCCAGTGACCCTCGAAAATTCCGGCGAGCTGTTGGCACTTCACGACCAATTCGTGACCCGAAAATACTCGAAAACTCCCTTGAATTGTCTGAATTTTGAGATTTGAGGACAAGTGATGTGAAAATTGGCAAATCTGAAGCCTCCTTTAAATAGTCTCAATCAAACTCAAGATAACTCCAAATGAATTCATTGTAATTACCCGAGCCATTGAATGTCCAGCCATTTAAGTGACGGTTTCGGCTTGTTAAAGCATCATTTACTATCCAATTAAGCCTAATTAATCTTCCTTATCCACTTTCCATCCTTATCCAGCTTTTATCCATTCAATTCGAGCCATTAATTGCCAAATTGAGCATCTAGGTTTTCGAACTTATGCAGAAATTTCGATCTCAAAACTTGTATTGTTTGCAACCATTGAATGAGGGGTTTGATAGATCAGGTTATGGGCTTTCCGGAACATCTTTCGGATCGAAAATCCGTTAAGAAACGAAGAAGTTATGAGCATTTGAAATTTCAGGCTGAAGGTTGAAGATGACCCATTTCGGAATCAATCTATTTCCGAAATATTGCACAAACAACCCTCTTGTTTTGCAAAAGTGATAAAAAAAAATGCCCCTTCATTCTAACATTTGTACTTTAAATAAAATCATATGAACCTTATTCCATTTTATTTGATTAAAACTTTAGTTAAACTATTTATACACTTTTTTATAAAATATAACTATAACACTTATAATTAAGCCATGTTACATATAAGTATTTTCTTATAACTTTTTACTATTCACTTAATGTTATAAAATTGGCTTTTTTACCGGAAACCACCCGTACAATATGTCATATTAGCGTAAACCACCCTTTCAATGGCTATTTACCGAGAACCACCCCTACAACGCCTTCCGTTAGGTTTTTATCACCCAATTAAAATTTTCCGTCAGAAATCCCGTTAACTTGTGCAATGACCCTTTTGCCCCTCTTTTTCTCCCAAATTACATCCCAAACTCCCCACCTTTTCCGTCACCTCCTTAAGATCTCCGCCTTCAACCTCTCTGTCCCCTCCGACGCCGTCGCCTTCTCGCACCTCGCCTCCAAGCTCGACTTCACTCTCTCCACCAAATTCACCGTCGCCGTCGCCTCCTCCGCTGGGGTATAGGTCGGCAACGCTACTCTCCCGGCGTTCACGCATTCCCCCAGGAACACGACGATTCTGAAGGGGACGGTGGCCAGCGACCCGAATCGTGACTAGACCCTAACTCCGCTCCACCGCCTTCTTCACCACTATCCCTCCGCCGCCACGTCACCACTCCACCACAACAACCCTCTCCCTCTGCCACATCCTCGTCGTCGCCATCAACCACACGATCTCCCTTGTAACAGTCGCCCAATCGAAGATTTTGAGCTCGATTCCGCTCCAAGAGCTCACCGTGGAGCGGATCCAGATCGAGCGCCAGGGAGCAGATCCAGATCTAGAGGAGACGAATTTGCGGATCTGGAGGAGACGAATTCCGGCGCCAGGGAGTGGATCCAGATCGAGCTCGCCCCGATTTCTCGGATGATCAGCAACTCTCGCCGTAACCAAGTACATCGAGACAATGTGCCGCCAATTCAAAGATTCAGAAACCAAACCTAGGGTTTCCACCGTGGATGACCTCAAGAGATCCGAATGCGCAGTCGAGAGGGAGAAAGAGGAAGATTGGGGTGTAATTTGGTGGAAAAAAGAGGGGCAAAAGGGTCATTTCATAAGTTAACGGGATTTTTGACGGAAAATTTTAATTGGGTGGTAAAAACCTAACGGAAGGCATTGTAGGGGTGGTTCTCGGTAAATAACCATTGAAAGGGTGGTTTACGCTAATATGGCATATTGTACGGGTGGTTTCCGGTAAAAAAGCCTATAAAATAATTATATAACCTTTCAAATGTTATAAGATAATAACCATATAATCATAAGAGAAAGTTACATTATAAAATATTATTCAAATATTTTATAGCATAAAAAGGAAATTACATTTTTACCCTTGTAAAAAATAGGGATATTCCTCTTTGATTGGTCGAGAGTGAGGCAGTTAGTCATTGGTTGAGAATATGGTGGTCGTTGAGTGGTTAAATGGGGCGGGAATGTCAGCTTTTGAACAACGAGGTTTAGACCTCGTGACCGAGGTCTTGAGGCCTCGCAAGGGAAGGGATCTACCTTTTTTAAGAAGGGTATGGAAAAGGCCTTTGAGTTTAATCTCGTGAATCCCCCCAGATCCCGCTATTCCTCGTACTCTGGTCCCACTGTTCATATTCTGCTACTTTGCGCACCATCAACTTCCTCTTGTCATTTTCCATTTAGGGTTGTAACTATCATTATATCTTTGTTTATTTTAACTTATTTCTTGTTTTAGAAGGATTCATTTTAAATAAATTTAACATTGAAGAAAACATGAAATGGAAATTCAGAGAAACCGAAAGAAAAAAAGAGAGAAGAAAAGCACACCACAAGATTGAGAAGAATGGGTTTACATCCATATGGAATCTTTGTTAGGACAAAGGAATTATCCACAATACTTCTCCCAGCGTCGTCGTCCGCCATCGCGTCGTCGCTTGAAGCCGCTGCCAGAGGAAGGCGCCAGCTGCTGCTATGTTGTTGTACAATTCAAATTTGTAAGTAGAATTGACTGAAATCATTAATTAGAGAGAAAGAAAGGTTCAAATTGGCAATAGATTAGAGAGAAAGAAAGGTTCGAGAGAAATTTGTTCAATTAGGGAAGAATAGTGCAGATTAGAGAGAAAGAAAGGTTCTAGAGAAATTGTATTTCCCTCCAACAAAATCTGTTCACATTGGTTCAAATTGGCAATATATTTGCAAATAATTAAACCCTAATCCTCCATAGATTACCAAGATATGTAAGTATATAAAGAATTGTTGAAACTAGAACCTCATATCCTAAATCCTAATTCTATACAAGGAGAAAACCTGGAAATTAATTAAGTAAATCAAGGTACCTGGTGATAGTGGTAACAAGGCATAGGTTGGCGGATTAGTGGGATGAGGGAACCGGCTAAGACATCGGCGACAATTCCATGCCAGGCAACGGATTGCTGGGACGGGCATCTTTCCAGACAAAGGCGAAGTGAGGAAGAAACAGGAGAAAGTATTCTAATTTCAATTCTCGTGATTTTCTGTAAAACTAAAATTAAAAAAGAATTAAAATCTATGCTTTTATGAAATTGGAAAAAAAGGATGTTGATTTGGAAATTTAAAACAAGTGGACCAATTATTTTAAAGAGACACAATATGGGGACATGGTTTGGGGATAGAAGAATTGAATCGAAACACAATACACATGACAATATTCTATTATAAAGATATTTTTTTTATTCAACAAGTGGACCACATGCACACTCTTCAACCAATATATTAATTTCCATGTGTAAGAAAATCAAAGAGGAATACCAAGCATAGCTAATCCGCAAGGAAAGATAGATTAGATTACAGTCCTATTAGTGCAACGGCCGCTTTCTCCCCCATCTGGCCTCAAAGAGGCCCGGGCATAAGCACTCTACCTGGCATCCTTCCCCCTTCTTTGCCAAGAGTAACGGGTTCAGTCTAGGCTGAGCTCAGTCTTCCCTGAAAGAAAAGTAGTGGTCGTGCAAGAGACCGGGCTATTATGTTTTCCTTGGCTCATCATTGATCTCTTGAAAAAGCAAGAAAGAAGAAATTGTATCCAAGTCCAGCATAGAATGAACAGATAGAAATCACTTCCACCCATTCTAGCTACACAAATGAAATGAAACCCTAAACCGCATTCAACACCAACACATATCTAATTTCGTAAATCAATCAAAGATAAAGGCGAAACCATCACAAGCAAACCCATAACAAGCTAAATCAAAGAGATAGGAGAAACACTCGAACCCTGAAACCAAAGCAAGCAAGCTAGCTTACTTTTCACACACCTAGATTCTGGGCTCGCTAGATGGATTTGCACAAGGTGTCGTTTCCTTCACCAGTGCAAGACCCTCCTAATCCGTCTTCAAAGTCCGAATCAATTTGTGGAGTGTTCTTCGAGCGACTCTCCAATGTCGTGCTCCTTCTCCTAGATCAAAGTGAAGAAGGAATCGAAGTCGATGATAAACACATGGGTAACTTGATAAATCGGGTAATAATAAAGAAAATGAAGGGTAAAAATGCAAAATCACACAATTTAACAAAATAACACACGAAATGGACAGAAGGGTAGCTCTTTGTAAAAAATAATTAACAAATGTGTTAAAATAGGATATAGTTTGAGTTTGGTTCAAATAAAACGAACTCTTATCTTAAAACGTGAAACGAATGCACTTTTTCCAGTTTATAGTGCACTTTTCATACAAAAAGTGCAATCCGAAAAAGTGAAATACAAAAAGTACCAAAAATGCACTACAAAGTACGAAAAGTGCAAATGCGAAAAAGTGCACTCTGAAGTAGGAAAAGTGCACTACGAACTAGAAAAAGTGCATTCGTTTTAACATAAGAGTTCGTTTCAGGATAAGAGTTCGTTTCATTTGAACCAAACTCGATTTAGTTATAGTGGAGTTGGAAAAAATGCTATAGATAAAGTTGAAGAAATCAAAACTGTTAAATGAAAATTTAGTGGCTAAAATTCATTTTTTTCTCCCCTCATATATTGCAACTTTTTTTAAAAAAAAATTATGACAAGTTCAATAATCAATATACTATAACTAAAGTCGAATCTCTCAATTCTACGTGTCGTTGATCTAAATATGCCACATAAGAAAATTAATTTGGCTAATTACTTTTATGTCCTTCTCATTTTTTGATTATTATATAATCTAGAATTGTTTTATTCACAATTATTCCATATATAAAATTATCTTAATCATCTCCGATATCTTTTTAAAGATTGACTATTTAAAATTGGCCTAACACTACAATAAAAAATGGTGTTATTGTTTTAGAAATTTTTTTTTGAAAAAATTACTTTATTCATATTCCATATATAAAATTGCCTTAATCATGTCTAATATCTTTTTAAATATTGACTATTTAAACTTAGCTTGACACTACAATAAAAATAGATCTAATATTTTAAAAATATTATCAAATATTTTTTCTTAATTACCTTAACACTTAAATAAAATAGGGCGATTCCTTATGCACAGGAAAAAAACGCCCCGCGCACAGCGGAATAATACGCTTCATGAAGCGTGCGCTTCATGAAGCGTATGACCCAAGGGTGCCCTTCGCGGGGACCTTGGCTCATGCGCTGAACGAAGCGTCACTCTTTATAAAGAGTGACGCTTCGTGAAGCGTAAGGGTTTCCAATTCACCACGCCACCGCCGCCATGGAATAGATTAGATAACAAACATTTAAGTCCTATATATATTAATATATATGAAAAAGTTTATGAGTTATAAAACACAACTTTCACAAAATACAATGGCATCCAATAGATCATATGAAGAAAATTCATCGAGGGAATCGCCTTTTTCATATGAACCGTATGAAGTTGAATCATCATCATCTTATGAAGAGTTATCATCATCTTTTGAAGAAGAAGGAGGAGGAGAAATAGTCGTTGACGAAGAATAAAACGACATAGTCGAGGTAAGTTTTTTGAAATATATATTGTAGTTTATAGTTTTATATTCAGAACTTTGAAGGTATCGTTATTTGTATTTGTAAATTAAAAAAAATTAAATTATTAATCTTATACATTTGTACTGATTATATACCTTTAGAAATAATATTATTGTTATTCAATAGTGTAGAGTTGAATGGAAAATAATAGTAAAAAATATGTTATTGTTAAAAACATACTGTGTATTTACAGTTTAATTGAAAGTAATTTTAATTTATAAATAGGTAAACGGGAGAGATTTTTCTTCTGACTTTCATCACGATGGGGTGTGGGATAGTCGAGATCAAATGATACCATGGGCTAGGCAAGTTGGGTGTGAAAGATATATGGCGTTGCCTATAAAAACGTCAAATAAAAATTTGGTCAGGCTAGCATGTCATAGGCATGGTATGTATAGAACTGGGAAGAAGGGTGATTGCATCCCTACTGTTACACCGCCTCAGGTGCGAACCCTTTACACAAAGTGCAAATGCAAATTCGAGTTGCTTGGCGTTAGAAGTAAATCGACCGGGAAGTGGGCACTAACGGTTGTGTGCGGAGTTCACAACCACGACCTCCCCACTAGTTTGCTTGGCAATTCATTTTCAGGCCGAATGACAGAAGCGCAAAAATTTCTTGTGAAGGAATTGAGCTATATATATGTGCCACTTGCTCGTATAGTGGAACGGTTGAGAAATCTTTACCCCGGAAATGTGACATGAAGGAAGCAAGTTTCAAATTTGAGGGAACGATATTTGAAAGAGAATAGTGAAAATCTGACAACCACCCAATATGCACTGCATTTTCTACAAAGAAACGATTACAGAGTATTTCCGAATAGAATGTGTGGTTCAGATTATATTGATATACTCTTCTTTGTGCACCCCACGTCGCTGCATCTATTGAAGTTGTTTTCGTATGTCGCAATTATGGACAACACATATAAGACCAACATGTACAATATGTTAAGTTTTTTTCTACTGAAGTTGAGACAAATATTGTTTTTGGAAAGTTGTATAATTATTTCATGTATTGACAAGTACGACATGGCTTTGCTGCAGATGGTTGGGTTTACATGCACTAACAGATCTTTCAACATCGGTTTTGCATTTCTCTCAAGAGAAGACACAACTAGTTATACATGGGTGTTGAAGCGTTTGAAGCGTTTGTTTTAGGAAGTGGGAGCGATGCCAAATGTGATTGTCACAGATCGAGAGAGGGCAATCATTAACGCAAAGGACGCTGTGTTTGGAGAGGAAGTCAAACATATTCTATGTTGGGTGCATGTTAAGGGCAACATATTAGCATACGCTGTAGGTATCCTAAAGGACCAGGAAAAGGCGAAAAGCTTTGCTAATAGATGTTGGGGCATATTCATGTCGACAACGGAGGCAAAATACGAGGAAAGGCTTACAAGAGTCAAACAACATTGGCCAGGGCTGATGAAGTATGTTGAGAGGTCGTGGCTCGGGCCTTACAAGAAGTCGATAGTTAGAGCATGGACCGATCACTGTACCCACTTCGAAACGAGAACAACAAACAGGTACACACGTTTTAATGTTTTACATATTTTTGGTTGTTCAAATTATGTGATTTACACATTTGTAATGTACATAATACTAATATATATGACACATGGCGGAGGGAATGCACAGCGTGCTTAAAAAAATACTTGACAGTTCTCGGGGAGGCTTCAACACAGTGATCGGAAGGATCCACAATCACATTCAGTCCCAAGTTAATGATATAAGGGGGATCTGGAGATGTCACGTAGCAAGATTTCAACTGAGTTGAATAGTGTACCTAGTCGAGTTAGGACGATATTCATGCGCCTATTGTACAAAGTGTCAACTTTGTGCATTATGAAGTTGTTGAATATGTACTACGACCTGAACAAGGACGTCGCAGAAGGAAAATTAGAGAAAGAGTGTGCTGATTTTTTGGTACGGGAGTGCATTGGTCTTCCTTGCCGTTATAGGATTGCCCAAGCCATTCTAACTAAGCGACCGATTCCGCCAAGTGACATACACCCATTTTGGCATCAGGTGGTATGGGAGGGAGTTGATCCGAAGCGCATGCCCATAGAAGACAAAAAGGCAAAAAAACTTACCGATATTAGATGGGAAGATATGGTGGAGAGGAAGCGTCAGGGTGAATTGACATATGACCATGTGTACTCGATCACAAAGACGTTTGTAGACAATGTGTTGGGAAAAGAGTCGTCTTTGATTGAGCAGATAGATGCTATGAAGAGGGGACGACCAAAGGGGTCCACTAAGTAGTCACCAAAGAGGAACAATACTTTGCTTGAGCATCGGATGGAGGCATATGAAAAGGAGAAGCAACAGAAGGAAAAGGAGGACAACCAAGTAAAAACTTCATTGCCCGGCAAAAAGCGTGGAAGGCCAAAGGGATCAACCAACAAGGCCCCGAAAAAAGTTGCGACGGGACAAGTACACAAGAAGAGAAGGGCGGCATGATGTGGCTGGATTTCAACTTTGGAGTTAACAATGTTACTGATTTCATGTTTCCTTACATTGATCAGGTGCAGGATGTAATGGCAGATGGGCATTGCGGTTATCGATCACTCGCCGTGTTGTTGGGACATTACAGAGCGAGTACCGCAGAGTTCGGTTCGAGTTGACAGCCGAATTGAGGAGGAACAGAGATGTATATGAGCCTATTTGGAACAAATCAGTCAGGGAATTGAATCTGTGGGAGATTTTGATATATTGTGCACAACGAATTCAGTTGACTCTAAACAAAAGTTACCAGAGAGAATTGTTCAGCTTTTGGACAGGTTTGAAGACATCTTCAAAGAACCAAGAAAACTTCCTTTGTTCAGAAAGGGGCATAACCACTAAATCACTTTGATGGAGGGTGCTAGTCCAGTAAATCAAAGGCCTAATAGATATGCAGTTTCACAAAAAAATGAGATTCATAAGATGGTTCAGGAAATGCTTAAAACTGGGATTATTCAGTCGAGCTCCATTTCATATGCTTTTCCAGTGGTTTTAGTTAAGGATGGTACCTTCTAGAGCAAAGACTCAACACTCCAGTACAACATCATTGCTTGCCAAAACTGCTTGAGTTTCATTATGACATTCCATACAAAGAAGGAAATGAAAATTTCGCAGCAGATGCACTTTCTAGAATGGAGGGATCTGAGATTGCAAGTATGGTGGTTTATACATTTTAATCTGATTTGCTGCAGAAAATTCAGGATTATTAGAAGTCTGATTTGAATCTGAAGCAAATTATTGAGGCATTGGAGGTGAATGCTTCAGCAAAGAAAAATTATTCTTGGTTGCATGGTCAATTAAGCAGAAAGAGTAAGCTGGTATTAAAACCTGGATCAAAACAAAGATAAGGGCAAAAAGGAGTACATCTTTATCATTTTCTTTGCTTTAAGCTATGTTAGAATAAGAACATCAGAAAGAGAATTTAGTTTAGTTTGGTATCTCAAACCTTTGACACTAGTGACATGCTTTAGTTGGTATTGTCTTACCTATCTCAGGTTGCAGTACATATTCAGTTCATTCGAATTCTTCCATTTTTCTTTGCTTTAAGTTTTGATCTTTTTTCCTAGTTGCAACTTCTTCTCCAAAGCTTGAGAATTTAATGGGTTCTAACCATGAAAGGGAGACAATAGTACTGTAACACTGAATTTGCTGCATAAAATTCAGGATTTTTATAAGTCTGATTTGAATCTGAAGCAAATTATTGAGGCATTGGAGGTGAATGCTTCAGCAAAGAATAATTATTCTTGGTTGCATGGTCAATTAAGGAGAAAGAGTAAGCTGGTAATAGGTGATAATGTGGCACTCAAAAATCAGATTTTGCTATGGCTTAATTGTGCTGGTACTAGTGGACATTCAGGGAGGGATGTCACAATACAAAGAGTCAAGGCCTTGTTTTATTGAGAAGGGACAAAAATAAGAACAAAAGAAAAATAAAAACAAACATCGAACTAAGAAGCAGAGAAGGGCACAAGACGACTTCGAAAATTGTACAACCATAGGTCAAAAGAGATCCAACACATGTGTCTGAAAATAGCTTCTTGTAAATCTTCATGTTCACCCTTTTTTACCTTCTTCTCAAGTTAACATTACATACAAGCAGCTTTTTGTTTTGCTGGTTTACTACTGAGTTTATATGAAAGATTGGGGGAGAATGGATGTGACAATAGAGGGAAAAAGACATGAAAAAAACTTTATGTGTTGACTTTTGTCTTTTGGCATATTACTGCAACTGGTACCAACTCCCCATCTTTAATTTGCTTTCCCTATAAACATGGGGTTACACATTCAAGCTTGGCCTTGGCTTCTTCTTCTTCAAAATTTATGCAATTCATTTGATGTACACAATAAAACAAGTTTTATACTATTTGAAGTTTTCCAATTTCATTTCTGGACAACACAACCCTCATGTGCTTGCATTTTATGTTTGGATCTATCTCTTCATTGATCTCAAAGCATTTTCCCCTAATTCTTTCCAATAGTTTAGTAGTGCCTTAGGGTTTAAATATCATTTTAAACAAGATTTGAAGTATATAAGCTGTGTTTCTGGTCATTTTGTGGTAACTGCTGCATTTATATTGCTACTTGCTGAGAGTTACTGCCATTGTCACTCTTGTGAGTATTATTTGCTTACCACAATATAGTTGAATACACTAATCACCACAAATGTTATACAGAGTACAACAGAACAGAACATAACAATACTTGGAATAATCATTTATGCTAGCTTCACTTGAATTGTAAATATATATGGTTTGATGCTAGTTTCACTTGAATTGATCATATATTCAAATACAACAAAAGGCATTGCTTTAATCGACAACAGGGATGCTCTAGTTAAGCAGTCAGCAATGGTGTGGCTCTGATCCAGAGTGTTATGAGCCTCACAACCACCTGAGATAGAGCAGTGCTACTACAACTAGCCCTCTTGACTTGGAAGCCTAATCTCATAACATAGCAGCACACTCGATGGAGAGTTCACTATATTTAACCCTAATTTTGCAAATTCTACCAACAATCCATCAACTTCAATTCAAACTTCAGATGCAACCAATCAACCACTATAACCTTTTGAACTCGAAATCCCCTATTCAATACTCTACACTTAAAAATCAACCTAGTATCATTTCCCGCTATTCACTTCAAAACCAAATTGACCCATATCAAATAACCAAGACAAATTAATCTGACATTTTAGTTTACCTGGGGCTTGGCCGTGAATCTCAATGTGGGCATCCGAATCAGCTGCTTGCACTTCGCCGTCGACGTCCTCAGGAACCGTCACGCCTCGACGTCTGCCACCACCAGAAATATATCCACCAGTAACGCGCACCATTGCCGAAGATCAACAAGTAGGATTCCGAATTTCGTTCCTGAATTTGGGTATATGGAAGAAACGCAAGCTTGTGTGAGGGAGACGAAGATAAAACTAACGCTTTTAAAGGCGTCTAATATAACTCCAGCTTTATTCTTCATGAAGCGTGTCGCTTCATAAAGCGGATACCCTTTCACAGGGTATACTCCTCCATCGGGTACCCTTTTGGGTCATACGCTTCGTGAAGCGTACGCTTCATGAAGCGTACAATTACGTGTGCGCGGGGCGTTTTTTTCCTGTGAATAAAGATTTTCCGATAAAATATTAATAAAATTTAGCTTATTGTGGTGCCATGCACCGACAGGTTTATGCTAGTTTTGTATAGGAATTTAAAACTTCCCCTACCAAGTTTTTTAAAATAAATAAAGTTTTTAACATGTGATTTCCTGCACATGGGCCAAATTCGCAAGCTTATTACCATGGAGAGGACAAGGAGCATATCCTCTCCGTTAGCTTCGTCTTCGTCGCTTCACGCCATCCACCCTGGTCTCCCTCTAACACACACTCATCTCTCTCCTCTCAAACCCATCAAATTCTTCCTAATCCAGTCCTCATCGCGCTCACTTCTCTCCTCCACCATCCCAAACAAGAATTCCAAGTCCAATCTCGACAACACCTTCTCGTTGCTCTACAAGAAAAACCCGCACATCATTCAGAAGGAAGTACAAAGACTAGCGAGGCACAACAATCTCAACGATGCCGTTTCGTTATTGGACCACCTTCAACACCTGGGCATCCCCGTCAATCCCACCACATTCTCCACGCTTATTTCCGCCTGTATCCGCTCCAAATCGTCTGATCACGCAAAGCAGGTCCACGCCCTAATTCGGGCCAATGGGCTAGGGCGCAACGAGTTTCTCCGTATCAAGGTCATCCAAATGTATGCCTCTTGTGGGTGCCTTGAGGAAGCCGAGACGGAGTCTTTTGATCTTTCTTCTTCTGGTGGCGCTAACAGTGTTTATCAGTGGAATGCTCTGCTTAGAGGCATTGTGGTGTCGGGCAACCGTCGATGTGAGGACCTCTTCTCTATTTACTCGAAGATGCGAGAATTGGGGGTCGAGTTGAACGAGTACAGCTTCTCTTGCTTGCTCAAGGCTTTGGCTGGAGCGAGAGAATTTCGGGAGGGTTTGAAGGCCCATGGGTTGTTAGTCAAGAACGGATTGATTGGCAGTTCAGTTCTCAAGACCTGCTTGATCGACATGTACTTCAAGTGCAGGAAACCGCGACTCGCCCGCCACCTGTTCGATGAAATGCGCGAGAGAGATATCGTGGCATGGGGCGCAATGGTTGCAGGACTCGCACACAATGGGCTACAAAGAGAAGCAGTGGAGCTTCTCGGATTGATGGTAGAAGAAGGAATTGCCCCAAATTCAGTCGGCCTGACCACGATTCTTCCAATCATTGGTGAACTGGGGGAAAAAAATATAGGCAAGGCGATTCATGCTTATGTGGTGAAGAAAACCAGATATTCTGAGCAGCTGTTCATTCATTCTGCTTTGATAGATATGTACAGCAAATGCGGCGACATAAATTCGGCTCGAAAAACCTTCAATGGATCACATACGAGGAATCTTGTTTCTTGGACGGCCTTGATATCGGGCTACATCTCAAACGGCCGACTTGAGCAGGCTCTGAGGTTATTAATCTGGATGCAGCAAGAAGGATTAAGGCCTGATGTTGTTACATTAGCAACGGTTTTGCCAGTTTGTGCTGAATTAAGGGCTGAATTGCAAGGGAGATCTGTCCATGCTTATCTCTTGAGAAATGGAATTTCGCTTAACGTGTCTTTGAGTACGTCGTTAATGGTGATGTACTCCAAGTGTGGTCATTTAGAATATTGCTGTAGCTTATTTGATCAGATGGAGCGTAGGAACATAGTTTCTTGGACAGTTTTGATCGATTCGTTGACTGAGCATGGATTATTATACAAAGCGCTTAATGTGTTCAGGCTTATGCTGATGCAGGAGCAGAAGCCGGATACAGTTGTAATAGCAAAGGTGTTGGGTGTTTGCAGTGAACTTCAAGTGTTGAAACTTGGAAAAGAGATCCATGGACAGGTTCTCAAGAAAAAGTTGGAACGAGTTCCTTTTGTCTCTGCTCAAGTCTCCAACATGTACGGGAACTGCAAAGAGATTGAAAAGGCTGAACTCGTGCTCCATCATAGACGATCCGGATGTTATTCAACACTTTGTGGAGGCAACTTTTAATCAGACCTCGGCTGATTTCACTAGCTCTAGCCCAAACCACTTTCAGTAATAATATGGGCTATGTTAACTGTAAACCTCAGCTGTCTGACATATCATAGGAATGATCCAAATAAATTTCATGTAATCTCTTGAAAATTAATGTTATATGGAAAATTTATCGTTTGTTGCTTATGTTGTATTTAATTATGATCTAACCTCAGATATATGTAGAGAGAGATATGATCAAATGTTTATTATTTTTTTTGATAAGGAAAGAGATTAGGGGCCGCTAACACAGGTTAGCGGTCACCCTAGAGCATCCAGATGGATGAGGTTTCGAAGAATCGGGTCAACTGAAAGAGGAATAGATGAAATATGGCGAAAAGCAACAGCAATGAAGTCCGTCACTGCGTTGCACTCCCGGACGACGTGAACAAAGCTCCAGCTCCGGAAACGGGCAAGTAAGCAGTGAATATCCGCACGTAGCATCTCGATCTCCCACGGACAGCGCCAGTCCCCTAGAACGGCCTTGACCAGCTGCAGATTGTCACCTTCAATCTGGATGTGGGAAATGCCACGCCGAGTGGCTTCGATGATTCCCTGTCTTAAGGCGATGGTCTCGGATTTTAGAACAGACTGTCGACCGATTAGTCCTCCGTCAAAATGGATGGGTTCTCCCTTGGAATCCCTGAGAATAAAACCAAACGAAGCCACCCCGTCAGCATTGACTGCCCCATCAAAGTTGAGTTTGATAAAATTTGTTGGAGGTTTTCTCCATTTGGCACCGGACCGTCTGCAACGGGTCCGATTCCCATCATTTGTTGGTTTCATGTTTATTTTATTGTGGGCGTTATTCCACTCTTTTCTTTGGTTACGGATGAAGTCGCATAGATTGTCCTTTGCCTCTGGTATAGTTGGAGCTTGAGGTTCGAAAACTACTTTGTTGCGGAAATACCAAATGCTCCACCAACAACAAATCAACACCTCGAACTCAACCTTGGATGCTCTATTCATGATTTTCTCTAATATTTGACATGGTGTTTTATTGTCTGGGTTAATCTGGTTAATGATCATCTCAAGTTTAGGGTTTATAGCCTTTAGGGTACTTTTGGTACGGTTGCAAGATAGTAGGATGTGGTTTGCGTCCTCGTTGGTGCAATCACATGCAACACAACCTTGGACAACCGGAATATGGTTAGCCGCCAGGCGACTTTTGGTAGGGAGCCCATTCCGGGCTACTTTCCATATGAAATTTCTCATTTTAGGGGGGATATTAAGTTTATTAATCCATTCTAGTTGCTTTGTGGTTCTCCTTGATTGTTATGGATCCACTACATGGTAGAATGTGTGGAGTACCACCCATTCTTACTAGGTTGCCAGTACATTCTGTCAGGTATTTTGTTAGTTGTGGTGGAGATCTGCATGACACTATGGAGGTCTTTCGGGTTAAGCACTTACTGGAGCCTATTTTGGTCCCACGTATTGTCATTCTTAAGGAATTCAGCGACTTTCGCTTCCCAGTTCATATAATTAATAATATTTTCTTTCGGTTTTAGACAGCCATTACCCGTTCAATTGTCTTTCCAAAATCGGATGGTTTTACCATCTCCGACCTGCCAAATGAGGCCTTTCAAGAATAGGTCTTTTAGACTCATCAGTTTGGACCATTGCCAAGAAGTGTTCCTTTTTTCTGGTAGTTAATCAGTCCATCGGAATTTAGATATTTTTCCGCGATGATTTTGACCCATAGGTTGTTTGGTTCTGCCAGGATTTTCCAAAGAAGCTTCATTTGTAAAGCTTGATTCATTTCTTCTGCCTTGGCAATTCTCAGTCCACCACAGTCAGGTGGTTGGGAAATTGAGTTTCAGCTAATCAGAGGTTTATAGTTCCTCTCTTTGTTCTAGAAGAACATTTATTTGATTTGGTCCAGTTCTTTTAATGTTGATTTTGGGAGTAGGAAGGATTGCATAAGGCAGTTTGGTTGAGCCGGTAGATTAGATTTTATCAAGGTTTTTCGGCCCTCTTCAGACAACGAATTAGCTTTCCATTTGGATAATTGAGCCCTAGTTCGGAGGGTAAGCGGCTTGAAAGTGTTTTGGGTGACTCTGCCATTTATGATTGGACATACTAAGTATTTATCCAGAGGAGTTGTGTTTGTAATCTGGAGGATTTGTTTAATTTGTTCAATAGTGGTATTGTTCGTATTTTTGGTAACCTGAAATGCCGATTTAAGAAAGTTTACTTTTTGGCCTGAAATCTGGCAGTAATTGTCAATTATGTTTTTGATGTTGTTGCAAGCTTGGTTCATCGCTTTGGCAAAGATGATAATATCATCAGCGAAGGCAAGGAAGGGGATTTTAGTTCCATTTCGTGAGATTTGAATACCAATCCCACTACCCGGGTTAATGCTTGAGATGTGAAGTTGTCATGCAAGTACCTCCGCATCCAGGATGAAAAGGTAAGGAGATAGCGGGTCCCCTTGTCGGAGTCCTTTTTGGGGAAAGAATTGTTCAGTTGGTCCATTGTTGACCAACACTGAGAAAGATACGGTTTCCACGCATTCTCGGATCCATCCCACGAATGTCTCGTGGAATCCAAATTTGTTAAGTATGAATGCTAGGAATCCCCAGCTAATTTGGTCATATGCCTTTTCCATATCCAATTTAACGGCGATCCACCCCTCTTTGCCTTTTTTGTTGCGGAAGGAGTGGAAAATCTCATGGGCAATAAGGTTGTTATCGTGGATACCGCGGTTTTGAATAAAGGCGCCCTGCATTGGGTGAATTACTTTTGCCATACCTGTTTTAAGGCGATTGGTGAGAATCTTTGATATAACTTTATAGATTGTATTACATAGACTTATGGGTCTATAGTGGTTCGTTGAATTGGGGTTTTCACATTTGGGTATCAGTTTAATGAAAGTATGGTTAATTTGTTTTAAGATTCTTCCGGAACGGAAGAAGCTTTTCACAGCCTTTGTAATGTTTGGCCCGACAATGTGGCAATATTTTTTTATAGAAGCACGCCGGCATGCCATCTGGCCCTGGGGATTTTTCGTCCCCAATGTCGAACACTGCATTCTTCACTTCTTCATTTGAGACTAGTTTAGATAGTTCAGTGTTCTCCGCATCCGTTATTTCACGTTGTATTGTTTGGGTCATATCTTGAAATTAGCGCTTTTTCAAGTGAATCATAACACCTCCTCAAGTCTGCTTCTTGTTATTTTGTGCTTCGACAGTCATATACGCCTGAACTGCGGAGGTGCTTTTCTCCTACCAGGACTCAAGTCTCTCCAACTTCCTTGCTCGGGGGTTTGATGCTTGTTTACCTTGTTCTTTGTTTGTTTTGTTGGTTTATTTTTTGTTATTGTTTGTTGTCGGTTTGTTCGGCTATCGAGTTTCTTATCGATCTTTTGATCTACCAGGCATGTCTGATACTTCGAATTCCTTTCCCTATATAAAAAAATAATGTTTAATGCCGACTATTTGTGAGCTTTAGATTAATCAGATCAATGGCTAAATCAAATCCTTGTCGCATAATTTATCTTCCTACATCAAAGGTATTTTCATCTTTTCCCAGAACGAATTTGTCCTCTTCATCTGCAAGGTTATTAAAATCACAATCCGGTACAATCCTACAATCCAAATATAGGCCAACGATCCGAATTGGTTAGTGAATCACAAGTACATAGAATTGTGGTAGGATTTTATGATCCTATAAGATCTCGCGATATTCACCCTTATTATGGATAAAATTCAACAAATTTTGGTTTGGCCTTCATCTTTAGAATTTTTTAGAGGGATTTGTGAATAACCATCCGCTAATTACATATTTATTTTAACACACTCACTAATTTATATTCTTTGTGAAGGACCACTCATCTGTTAGTTTCGTATCTTTTCCCATTAAAAGTTTTAAATGAACTTTTTGCCCCTCACGTTTAAAAAAAATTAGGAAAAATAACAAGTGAGTGGCTAGCTCCCATTGATAAACAAGAGAGTTCGATTAATGGAGGAATTCGATTACTACAGTTGAGGGTTATCTCCACAATTACCACCCCTCCCATTCCTCCATCGGCGTTGGCGCTTCTGCTATGTCATCTACAAGTAGTGCGTCCCTTTTTGTTCTTCTTCTTCTCACCATGAAAGCTAAGTATTCGTCATCTCCTCTCACCATTAAAGTTCTCATGCTCCGTCATCTCGTCGCACCATTAAAGCTTTCATACTCAGTCATCTCCTCTTACCATGAAATTTGAATACTTGATAAGAAAATGCCTTCGGATAAAATCATCTAAGATCTGATTCAGCCCGCCCTTGATAAACTCGTTCACATATGACAACTTACATATGACGATATTCAGCAGATTTTCTTGTTTATGCATGATACCCGAGAACGATATTTTGCGGCTCTCAAGCGCATTATTAGGCATGTTCCCACCACCTCCCTTGGCATTACCAAAGCCTGGAGCCGATAGACCATCGTTGGTCGTTTATACAGACGCTGATTGGGTTGGTTGCTCGAACACTCGTCAATCCACTTCTGGGTATTGTGTGTTCCTTAATGACACACTTGTATCCTGGTCAGCCAAGCGCCAAACCGTTGTCTCCAGTTCCAGTGCTGAGGCCGTATATTGGGGTGTTGCCAATGTGGTCGTTGAGTGTTGTTGGCTACGCAATCTTCTTCTCGAGCTTCATTGTCGACTATCTTAGGCTCCCTTGGTGTATACGGACAACATTTCCGGGACCTACTTGGCCAATAATTCGGTTCAGTATCAATGGACAAAGCACATTTGATGTGACCCTCGCTCGGCAAGAGGCGGATCTAGGCTCGAAACGTCCGAATCTTCTCCGACAAGGGTAACCGGATAAATACGAGACCACAAAAGTGGACTCGCAGGCCTCTAATGCTCGTCGGAATGAGGGTTGGGCGAGGCAGAATCAAGGGCGAGGGAAAAGGGTTAGAAAGGGGTGACGCCCGGGCCAAATAAGGAGGAATCTCGACTCTACTTAAACTTGGCTATTCATATTGGACGTGATTAATAAAAGGGGGTGTGGCTCCTTTATATAGAGGAGGCGCCACAAAACGCTAGTTCTAAATGGGCTGGATTAGAGTTAGCAACATGCTAGGCCCAACATCCAAGCCCATAAGACTAATAATAGTAACTGCTAAAAATAGAAAGTTGCAAACTAACCCTAATGGCCTAATGGGCCTTATGATAGCTTCAATGGGCTGGCCTCTTAAGCATAAGAGAACACACGCCCAAAATAGTAAAGACGGAATGTAATTGACGGAAATAGAAATAATAATATAAATAATACATAAATGATACTAAGTCCTAATCCAAGGGGGTCTCCAAGGTCTAGGACGTCTCGGGTCCGTCTGAGTAGGGTCCGAGCTAGGGCAGAGTCGCATCATTCTCCCCCGCTTAGCTTCGAAGCGTCCTCGCTTCGACGTGTGTCGGAAAAGGGAAGAAGGCGACGATCTCAACAAAGCCTTGCCATCGACATGTGTAGTCTTCAATAAATATTGTGTCGACACAGGGGCAGGCGCGAGCTTGGGCTCGATGTCAGCGTCGGAATCAGGGAGGACCTCGGGAAGAACCTCGGTAGGATCCTCGGAAAGGGCCTCGGAAAGGGCCTCGGTAAAGACATCGGTAGGGTCCTCTGTAGGGACCTCGTCCGGCGCTGGACTCGACTCGTGTCTCGGCACGTCGCTAGGGACCTCGCTAAGGATGGGCGCCGACGTCGCTGGACTCGACGCGTGCGAAGGCACGTGGGGTGCCGGCCATGGTTGAGCCTCTCGGTTGGCCTCGGCGAGAAGGCGCTCGAGCTCCGCGATCCGTTGCTCCGCGGTCATGGCGTAGTATGTGCACTGATGGTTCTCGGAGAGGGTCGGAGTGTCAACGCTAGGGGCTGGTGAAGCGCGGGCCGGGGGAGGCCTTTGGGCCTCCGAGGTGCGGTATCGGGGACGTGGTCGCCGAGGTGGCGGACTCAAATCCCGCTCATCGTATCGGGTACGCGTGCGCCGAGGAGGCGGACTCCATTCCCGCTCTTCGTATCGGGGTCTCGGGTGCCGAGGTGGCGGACTCCAATCCCGTTCAACGTATGATCGACGTCGGGGTTTTGGAGTTTCGCCGTAATAGCGGGCCCGATTCTCCGGGAGTCTATATGGTGGGATCCAATCCGGATCGTCCCTCGGAAGCGGCTTATAGGGACGAGTGTTGACTCGTCGACGAGGCCGATCCCAAGAGTCCGAATCGTCCCATACGACCGAGCAAGTCCAAGACATGGCTCGGGCTTCTCGTTTTTTTTTTTTTGTTTTTTTGTTTTTTTTTACAATATTACGAGATCTTCCACAATCCGAAAGATTCCGTTAAAAACGGAAGATAATAAAATCTATCCTAAAAATAAAAGTAACTAGAAGATCTTTTATAATTAAGATCTTTTACAAAAGGATAAAATCAAAATAAATAAAATAAAATAAGATAATAAAAGATATGCTCCCAAATCACAACCAACACAATCTTCGGAAAGATCTAGGGTTTCCGAAAAAAAATATGCTGGCACGGGGACTTGCGGCGCTGGATCCTTCGTCGCAATGGCGCACTGCCTTACTCCTGCTGGTGCGACGTCGGGACTGCGCCAGGACTCGGATCTGGCACGCTGGTCGGCGCGAGACTGCTGCGCCGGGACTGTGTCGGGACTCGGATCTTGGCACGCTGCTGCTGGCTGGGCGCCGGACTCGCGCGTCTTGTTGGTATTTCGGCCTTTTGGAGGGGCAAACGACGTCCGATTTGGGCGAATTTTATATGCCCGGACTCGTATCGAAAAGACCTACAAGATTTTGGAAGAAAATTGCATAAAAAAAAATTTGGTCGAAAACTGGGCAGAAGTCGACGTGTTTTTTTGAGGGACGGAGAAGGGTCCGTTCGAACCGCCTGACGCTCTGATACCAATTGATGTGACCCTCGCTCGGCAAGGGGCGGATCTAGGCTCGAAACGTCCAGATCTTCTCCGACAAGGGTAACCGAATAAATACGAGGCCACAAAAGTGGACTCGCGGGCCTCTAATGCTCGTCGGAATGAGGGTTGGGCGAGGCAGAATCAAGGGCGAGGGAAAAGGGTTAGAAAGGGGTGACGCCCGGGCCAAATAAGGAGGAATCTCGACTCTACTTAAACTTGGCTATTCATATTGGACGTGATTAATAAAAGGGGGTGTGACTCCTTTATATAGAGGAGGCCACACAAAACCCTAGTTCTAAATGGGCTGGATTAGGGTTAGCAACATGCTAGGCCCAACATCCAAGCCCATAAGACTAATAATAGTAACTGCTAAAAATAGAAAGTTGCAAACTAACCCTAATGGCCTAATGGGCCTTATGATAGCTTAAATGGGCCGGTCTCTTAAGCATAAGAGAACACACGCCCAAAATAGTAAAGACGGAATGTAAATGACGGAAATAGAAATAATAATATAAATAATACATAAATGATACTAAGTCCTAATCCAAGGGGGTCTCCAAGGTCTAGGACGTCTCGGGTCCGTCTGAGTAGGGTCCGAGTTAGGGCAGAGTCGCATCAACATTGAGATTGACATCCACTTTGTTCGAGAACAAGTGCTTTGGGTCACATTAGGATGTACCGTCTAAATTTCAATATGCGGACACTTTTACAAAAGGGTTGTCTAGGTAATTATTTCTTAATTTTAGAGACAGTCTTACAGTTCGTTCACCTTCCGTTTCGCTGTGGGGGTGTACTAGCATATATTTTGTAATGGGCCCTAACTTGGCCCATAAACCACCCTTTTGTACATGTGTATATAATACAATCTAATGAATGGAGAATATCGAAGGAGACTTTTACACATGACAGCTTACAACAAGAACTCAATCAAAACAAGAGATAAACTCACCCTTATCAATCGATCAACACGGGAATCACTCCCAAACTGAAACTTCAAAGCTCTCTGATTTTAACTCAATATTTCGTCCCTCATACATGCATACAAGAGCCATTTACATAGGCTAGAGGAAAGGAAACAATTAAACAAAGGTCTTCAAACAAGAACTTTAATCATGCCTCATAAAGAAGACCATGTGAAGAGGCTTGGGCTGATTTAACTAAGCAATTTGAAGATTTTAATTTATGAAAGAAAACATAAATTAATATAGTAAATGGAACTACCTTGAGGTAACTCCAACATGCAATCAAATAGGCCTTCTTCAATTGTAGACGTCTAGAAACAAATGAATCAAATTCCCTCCTAAATGATGTCTTGATGATATGGAATTGAAGAGGCTTTGTATTTTTTTTGAAGATTAGTCATTCTATTCAATTAATTCCACTCTATACGTATTCTTTTTATAACAATTTTTTTTGTCAACAAGATTTTTTTGATGACAATTTTTTATCAACAAAGAAATTTTATGACAAGTTTTTGTCACCAAGATCCTTTTGATGACAATTTTTTGTCAACAAGGAATTGTCAACACGATTTTTTTTACAATTTTTTATCAACAAGATCGTTGACAATTTTTTTGTCAACAAAATCCTTTTGTTGACAATTTTTTGTCAACAAGATCCTTCTATTGACATTTTTTGTCAACAAGATAATTTTTTTGTAAACAAGACCCTTTTGTTGACAATTTTATGTCAACAAGATCTTTTTGTTAACGGTCAAAGCCGTTCAATGATGGTCAACAGTTGGTCAATACTGATCAACAGCCGAGTTAACTCACTAATGGTTGAAGGCAAAAGAGTGGAAAGGGTTAAAGGATTATCCATGCTATTAAAGCATAAATCCCAATTAATATGTTATTATACCCCTTTCTAGGGATATTTACCAAAATCATCCATAATTTAATATGGTAGAAGAAAAGTACATCCGATCTCAATTACAAAAATGATGGGTCTACAACAAATTAATGTTTTTTCCCCCTTCAAGTTCTTCGAGCCCCAAATGAGGACATGTGAGAAAGAAAGCTAATAATGAAATAACTTCCCAATCTAAGACGCTAGAAGATTAAAATTTATAAAATAATTTAATATGTCCACCAAATTTATCCTGCGTTAAAGAAAATTCATACAGCCCTGAGGTACAACATGACAGGGAATGAATCCTCTCATTGTCAGATTGCCATTTCAAGAAAAGTTCTACCCATTTCAAGATGGAAAACATTGCTTGTGCCAACTAATCGGCACCAAAAAATCTTTGTTGCACAGCCGCAATTCGCTCCAAATCTTCAGGCATTCACACAGTGCAGACAGTGCTTCTCGGTAGCAATGGAGAATCGGTGAAGCGTGCAGCATTAAAAGAACAAACCTGACACATAAGTTTATGCAACAATAGGAGAATCGGTGAAGCGTGCAGCAATGGAGTATTGTGCCTAGTGATGATTCACCCGGGTAGAATTCTCAAGTAGAAGCCATAAAATATCCAATATCACATTGCATATTGTTTCATCTTGTTTTGTCTCATGTCGAAGCAGATTCAGGTTGTGCATTGGCAGTGTGTGCTTTCCAAGCAAAAGGAGCTTTACGAACAGCTTGTTAGCTTTTCTTTTCATTCCCCTCTGCAGACAACAATAGTCTGACTCTGGGGCAATGAAACTGATTTAACGAATTAGAATTGAGGTATCAAAACAATGCACATTTTGCAAGTAATAGGTACAGAATCCTTATAAGTAAGATTCAATCTTACTTTAATATTTGCTATCCATCTGTCGGCAAAGAGAATTGGAATTCATGCAGCTCGAACACTTATTTACCTATTGCATGATAAGACAAAAGAGAACAAGTGAGAACAATATTAGAAAAGACATGCAAGAAAAGGATGTTCTCCATGTCAAAGCTATGCCTTCTTTTAAAGCCTTTTAAAAGGGTGGTTTAAGCTAAATCACTCGGCTAGTGTTTCAAAAGCCCCAGGTTTCATACATATTATTCGGTCAGATTCAAGGATGTGAGGAAGAAAGGACAATCAATCTTAGCTTGTTGAATTTTTCATACCATTTTATACAACTTTCTGCATGTGCGACCATCCTCTTTATTCGAAGCGTTCTGCCTATCCACCATATAATTAGACTTGTCTTGCTTTATTGGCAGAATATCACCACCCAGATTGTGATCTATGGCATCATGCTTCTCATTAGACTCTGCACCACCAGTTAATCCAATATAACTAGCAAAACGGGACAATGTGAAGAATCTTTGAGTGGAATGAAATTGGAATGTTTGGCCTGGTTGTGTTGGAACCTCATCTTCCCTTCCCTGTGTTTTCCATGAGTGGGAAAGAGAATCAGAGGCTAACAGTTGGAGGGAACGTGTGATATCATTTTTTGATAGACCTCGAACTGGCTCAATGAGAAAGCCTGACATAGCATTCTCTTCCCGATTGAGATTTTCACTGTTGCTTTTAGAAATTGGTAGTCTGAATTGTCTCTGAATTAACATAAAACAGACAGATGTTAGCCTAACAGAAAAAATAGCAGTAGTACATGAATTGATTGAAATAAATAAATATAAGTGAAGAGATATGAGTATACATACCAGAAAGGGTACTTTCAACTCAGGATAAGCTTCTGAGACTGGAACACCTTTGGGTTGCTGACCTTCCTTTTTAACATGTTCTTGCCCAAGGCCTTTTGCAGCAGCTTTTTGCCTGCAATCAGTAGACAACAAAGGCAGCTACAGTTCAAACAACTTCCAGCCTATTTGAAGGAAATAAAAGAGCCGGATATGGAATAGAGCACAATATTTCGCTTCCTTGTAATAATAGATAAAAAAAAAAGAAAATGCATATTGCCACCATATATCTGACATAGAAATACATGAATAAAAAGAAATCGTATTACTATGTATCAACCGTGACTCATTAAAATAAGTTCTATAACAGAAATGTACTCGGTTTCGCTAGCCTAGAATCTAGATGGACACTCACCAGAGCAAAAACCTTACAAGTAAGGTACACAGAATGCAATACAAATCCCATGTCTCACTGATGAGACTAAATTCTCAAATGCAAAGAAAAAAAGACACTCGCATGTGGAGCACACAGGGCTGCAGGGTTTCTGCTAAGTGAAACTAGAAGGCCGTAAGAAATTGAAAGGCCTCTAAAAGTCAGCAACAAGTAAATGTTCTTTTTCTGGGAGATACCAATTTAGAATTAAAGTAATAAAAAACTGGTAAAAGCCACATCGTAAAATTTGTAAGAAGCCATGCTCCCTACAGGTCTATCATAAACATCCTCCCGACTTGCTCAGGGAATGGGTGCATACATCTCGACCCCAGACCCTGCTCAGGCGGGATACACTGGGAAGTTGTTCTTGTTGTTCTTGTTGTTTTATATCTATTTAAGACACATGCATCATTTAATCTTTAAAACTATGCAATACTCCTGTGTACTCAATAAAAGGCTTTTATATATTCTCATGTATAAGTATAACACATTGGATTCAATGGAGATTTAAAACAAGTAACAAAGATGTCATGAATAGCAATTAGGATTGCGGTAATTTGATCTGAAAAAGAAAGGTTAAAAAGATGTCAAATGTAGCATACCGTCTAGCTTCCTCATTCCGCAATCTCGCATCAAACTCTTTACTTGGTGGGTACTTTGGCAAATTTGATGGATCACAAGGAAGCGGCTTAGTTTTAAGGAACTGTAAGAAGAGTAAGCGAAGTTAGATTACTCAGATATACCAAAGAACATCAAGAAAGCAATTATCATATATATCTGTCAAGAAGCAAACTAACAAATGTATACTAACTTCTCGTAAGGATTATATGCAATATATAGTCATATTATAATTCAGCACAACCATTCGTAACACCACCCAACCAATAAATAGAAAATTTTAGGGTTCTAAACTATGAACTCAAGTAGTTATAAATAAGGTTTAACCACATTAAAGAGCTTAGTGTTTAAGGTCTAGATTAGCCAATTCTTGATTAGATTGAGAACAGTAGGTGCCAAATTTCTCAGATGAGAGACAAAGACCTGAACAAAATCAGGAGAATTGTACATACAAAATCTTATAGCACAGCAAAATCCAACGTCACTAAGTAGAACAATGAATGATTTCATAACTAAATCTATAATCCAGATCATAGTTATAAAAGGGAACAAACGTCCAACTTGCTTGTTGTGTGTGAGTGTGAGAGGATACCATATCCTCTACATGAATAATAACATTTAGTTTCCTTATGAATAATAAACTTTAACAAAATACAAACTGTCTTACCTCACTTTCTAGTGCCAAGGATGCAGAACCTCTGCACTCAGGCTCTAAATGAAGAAGAACATCCAACAGGGTCAAAGCTGGTGTGGGAAAATCTTTGAACATCTCAGTCAAATGACGACTATATGGACGTTGCGGTTTGAACATTGTTGCATTTGTTAATCTTGATTTCTGCCAATATTCTTCGGTAGGTGATCCACAAAGTTTGAAGATCTTATGAAGTTGCTCCACCTACAAATAATGAGAACAATATATACTCTGATCAGTATAAATAACCCAATTTTTTATGAAGAAAAGTCCAAAATTCAGTTGCATCCTATGATTTGAATAGTATAGGACAAACAGATTTTCCCTAAGATGAATATTATGCAATACAAAATCTAAACCTCGATATAAAACATTATTTTCTATTATACCATGTGTATCTGTGAGTTGATGAAAGAGGGAAGACAACATCGATATGTCCATCTATTTATATTATATATAAACTTAAAACAGAAAATACCTGTAGCCAGTCATTTATATTTCTTGCCTATGTAATCAAATTTAACCAATCAAAATTTTATCCTAAATATCCTTTTTATGGCCAAATATATATCATTATAAAAAAAAATTTATCCTAAATATTCTTTTAAGTGGTTCTTTTTAAATCATATACTTTAATAGTCAACTATGTGGGGATGATTGCTAATTATATATATATATATATATATATATATATATATATATATGTATATCATATACTTTAACTAGTACGGGCACGTCCTCATGCTCATTGGCTTTTATACAGTGCCTTTGAGATGGATTTAGCCCATATATCAATTTTAATTCATTCTAACTAAATTCAGTTATTATTGTCACATAGCTGAATTTCAATTTTCTTGGGGCTATCGGGCGCACACCCTTTCCCTTGGGCAGGGGTCCCCCCATCTTGACCCCCCAGATTCCACTGTAGCGAAGCCTTATTGGGTCAATGATGATGATGATGATATATGTGTGTATGTGTGTTTTCCTCCACAAATTTTGGGTCAAATATAAGGAACTATAATCTTCAAAGTCCGTGCACAACACAATCTGATTTCTGTCAGCATTGATCACTAACTGGCTTCTGTATCCACAACCAAGATAATCTATTAATCTACATCATACTTGGATAGAAAGAAAAGTAAAGGAAATATATTTCCATAGTTGAGATAACTTATTGAAAGGGGAGCAATTGGGTTGATCACACTCTTTTTCTTACTTCCTAGGAAGCAATACAAAGTAAATTTACTTCCTCCCCTTTCATATTTCTCTACTTCCTCAGTCCCCTTCTTTTATGACTCATTCAAAAAGGTGCCCGTATTAAGATAAATTTGCAAATAGATAAGAGCATCATCTTCATAAAAAAAATCTTCACAATGCTTCTCTTTTCCTCATATCTTACATAAACTAGTCGATAGTAGTGATACCTCAGTTCTTCCAGCCATAATAGGCTTCCCATGATAAAGTTCAGCAAGAATGCAACCAGAACTCCACAAATCCACAGCAACTCCATAATTTGTAGATCCAAGCAAAAGCTCAGGAGGTCGATACCAAAGTGTAACTACACGACTTGTTAGAGGTTGCTTTTGATTGCGATCGAACAAAGTTGCCAAACCAAAATCACCTATTTTTAGAGTTCCATCATTGTCAATTAGAAGATTTGATCCTTTGATGTCACGATGTAGCACACCACGGCTATGGCAATGTTCAAGACCATGAAACAACTGCTTCATATAGCATTTAATCTGCAAAAAATAACTCACTGATAAGATAAATTTGGTACTACATCAGCTTTCATATCTTAAATTAACCAAATAAGTCCTTTAAAAAAACACAAAAAATATTATTAAGTTGTTGACTGTAAAGAACAAATGTTAGTAGTTACACCTAAGTTAGGTAAGTCACAGCAAAAATTAAGATAAACTAAAGTTACATAATTCAAACAGCATTATCTTCTTTCTCATATGTGGTGCTGTCTCTATCCTGTGAATCTGTGATTATGTGTTGAAATACAATCATGTTTCTCACATTTTTCATCAGCAACCATCCTTCCCTTACCCTCTCAGAGAGAAGTCATCCCCAAGGCAAAGGCTGTGTTTTAGCATGTAAGCTAAAATGGTAGGTGAAGCTAAAAATAATTAAGGGTATATTTCCTCACGAGAAGAAGAAATAACCTCCCAAATTAGCTACCCATATAACCAGCAATAACCTATCATGCGAAACAGTTTTGGTTTCAGGCTCCTGATGAGACAAGTGACAACTGATACTACTACAACCCCGTTGAGTCTATCGCTTCCTCTCACAGGCTAGTGTTTGGTTATATTCTTTGTATCCTGGTATTTATCTAAAATAATGCACGCTTCCCTGCATTCACAATCTGGAATGCCGCTTCTACTCACTAGAGAGACCATGGACAAAATCAAGGTAAAAAGTGGCAGGTAGGCAACACCTCCAAACTATCCAACTAGCTAAAATCTTTTAGGGTGTGTTTCACTTTTAAACAAAAATGACATTTCAAGTAGAAAGTAGTTTTGTTTGTCTTGTAAAACGTAAAAAGTACATATCTCATTGCAGATAATCAGAGCTTGTGGATTACTTAATGCGTGAATGTCATTTTAATGAAGAAAATATACAAAGACTCAAGTGCAATGAAGGGAGTATACCGGGTTAGAAGAGCGTTATTAGACACTCATTGCAGATAATCAGAGCTTGCGGATTAGTTAATGCACGTGAAAAAAAGGTTAAAGGCGATTTGTTGTACCTGAGATTCAGTGAATTTGACCCCAGGTCTAGCTGCTAGGCCAGCAAGGTCATGTTCCATGTACTCAAAGACGAGGTATAGACTGCTTGAGACCCTGGAAGTGACTAGACATTCAAGCTTCATCACATTGGGATGATCAAGCTTACGCAAGATATAAATTTCCCTTGCCATAAAACGAACACTTTCTGGATCCATATTAACAAAACGAACCTTCTTCATTGCAACTAATTTTCCTGATTCAAGGTCCCGGGCCTTATATACACTACTATAAGTACCTTGTCCAATCTGAAAGGCCAGAGCAGGAGATGCACCACTGTTAGAGAGAATGAAAACACGCAGAATGCATGACCTTATCATTCAAGACCAACACATTACACATCAAATATATCACTCTCACAAACCCAAGACAATACACTACATGAGAGATTTCATTTCTGAAAATAGCAATCACTTATTTGTGCATTATTTTCTTAAGTCCTGTAACTTTTCAAGTGTTTACAAACATCTTTATTTGCAGTAAAGCAACATTTTTTTGGTTTCCCACCCGGTCAGAGCCACTCTAATCCCGATTGGGTACTACAGAGGCTCGATCGGTCAGAGCAACATTTTGGAGAGAAACTAATCATGACACGAATTTGCAAACAAACTTAAAGTGTTACTCAATCTAAGAGCCTATGTACCCTATAATTGATAAGGAAGGTGAGCTTGCATGATAGTCTGTTTATTGAATACTTAGTTATGTGTTGCAAAACAGTCATACAAAATAAACCATACAAAATACTATGGTGCATTATTTCTATCCAGTATAAATGTGTAAAGGCGTAGAGCAACATTAGAGCCTGCACCCCCGCCCATGGATATGAAAATATGGTATCCATATCACTGAAATCAAGAAAATTATTAGATTCAAACAATAAAGAGCAAATATTACCTTCTCCAACTTCTCAAACGTGTCTGCTCGACGAGGAACCCACCCACTGATTGCATCCCCAGCCACAGCTGTAAGCCAAGTTGGCCAACTAGCAGCTGCATTTGCAGCTTCAGCTCCATTTGGCACGCTTGCAATCCTAGACATACCATAATCCTTTGATTGTTGCTTTTTACTGCAGGATTTTGATGGTTTTACTTTTACCGAACTTATTGCATTCTTGTGCCCATCCTGGCCAGCTAACATGGTAGACCCTGCATCACCTTCTAGCACTTTTCCTAAAATCTGCTTTGTCTTGGCATTATTTCCACAGCCATATGTATCAACTCCGGGATTATCTTTCTCCAAGGAGCACCTCGTTTCCTTGTCTCTACCATGATGTTTGTGAGGAAACTCCTTAGCTAAACCTTCTTTTGAGCAAATGCTGCCCATAATTTTGCTTGGAACCCTCCCCCTTTAGATCAAGCTTCTCTTCTTCAAATTTGTTTGCATAAATCTCAGCAGTTTGCTAGCATCTTGGATGAAAATTCAATTTCTTTTACCTCCCACTTAAAAGATGAAACATCCAATCTTAAATGAGTTAAAGACATAATGTCAATTCCCTCCAAGATGCCTGCTAACATTAGAAGCAATAATCTCAATGTAGAAACAAACTAATCCCCACCCACCCGTCGAACTATCAGTCCTAACAGCAACAGAACATATGCTCCCTCCCCCAAAATGAATTCAACAGCAAACCTCCAGATAAATTTTTTTTTTTTAAAAAAAAGCAATACGATCAAAGAACGACCGAAAATAAGAACTCAGCGACGACAGAGAGCGGAAAGACGGGCGGGTGGGGAGGTGTTTGTAAAAGGGAGGGGGAGGGGGAGGAGGATTTCAGCGCGCTGTTGAAATCGGAGGGATTGATCAGAAATCTAACAATCTATTGCTAAGGAAAATTAAATACAGCTTTTCTCCGCCAAGTAAAAACCTAGAGTTGGAAGACGATGACAGCAAACAATAGTTTCAAAATTAGGCAACGGAAGAAAGAGAAAATGATTTCCGGAGTTTACAACAAATCCAGCTAACATAGTCCAGAATTGTCACTGGTCCGTAAAGAGAGTGATTTTCGGATGTAGGGGAGGGCAATAGAAGGAAACCTGAAATAGCGAGAGAGATCAGAATGAAGGCAAATAAGCACGGATCTTCAAAACTGGTGCATCGTTGCCAGAAATGTACTAATATAGTGTGGCGCATCTTGTCTTCTTCCTCCAAGCAATTATCAGAGAGAAAGTTGAAGCGAGGAGGAATCAGCATAGACTGCAAATCCATGGAGTGTTTTGGAAGAAGAACTGTTGTGTCAGTTTAGTAAACTCAGAATTCAAAATCGGCCCGGCTAGGCCCCCCCGTGCAGGATTGCTGGGCGCCCCAGGCCGAGCTTCCGTCGGTGTGTGACCCAAGCTTTTAGCTTCGCTCAAGTGGACCGAAGTTATTTTTTTTTTATAAGGAAAGATATTAGGATAACCACAATATCCACCAAATGGTCATTCTAGAGCATCCTGGCGGATAAAAGTAAGAAAGCTCGATCAACTGCAAGTGGGGCGGAGGAGACACGTCTGAACCATCCAGCGATGTAGTTCGCAACAGAATTGCACTCCCGAAAAACGTGAGAGATGCGCCAATCCTGGAAACAAGCCAGCAAACAATGGATATCCGCACGCAGCAACTCGAACTCCCACGAGCAGCGCCAGTCACCGAGTACGGCATTGACCAACAGCAAACTATCGCCTTCAATCTGGATCCGGGGAACGCCACGTCTGATGGCCTCAAGAAGTCCCTAGCGCAAGGCGATGGTCTCGGATATCAGAACAGATTGTCGACCAATCAGTCCTCCGTCAAAATGGATGGGGGAGCCACCTGAGTCCCTGAGGATGAACCCGAACGAAGCCACACCATCTGCATTAACAGCACCATCAAAATTTAACTTAATAAAGTCACTTATGGGTTTTTCCCATCTCGTTCGTTTTCTACCACTCCGACCGCGTACATTACGATTACGGGGATCAGAGATGGCAATTGTATCTTCAAGTTTCCATTCTTTAATCTGGTTTCGGGTGAACCCAACTATTTGATCGGCATTAGTCAGGTTTATTTCGGTGTTGCCATCAAATACTCTTTTGTTTCTCGAAAACCAGAGGCTCCACCACGTGTTAGTGAGGATTTCAAATTCTTCTTTCGTTGTCATCTTCTTGATCTCTTCTAGGATCTCATGTGGTTTTTTCCCATCCGGGGATATTCGGCTAGTTATCCCCTTTAGTTTCGGGTCAATTGAGTTAAGGGTTGCCTTAGTGAGAGGGCAAGAAAGTAACACATGGTTTGTATCCTCTACCATGCAGTTACATGCTTCACAGCCTTGTACTACCGGAATATGATTTGATGCAAGCCTGGATTTAGTTGGTAGCCCATTTCGGACTACTTTCCACATGAAGTTTTTCATTTTGGGTGGGATATTTAGCTTGTTAATCCATTCAAGGTTAATTTTGGGTTCTCCTTTATCTTGGTGGAGCCACTGCATCGTCGAGTGGGTGGAATACCAGCCATTTTGGCTCGGCTGCCAGTACAGTCTATCCGGTAGTTTATTTATGGGGTTAATAATTTTGGAGATTCTGATACGTGATCGCCTCGGATTACTCCTCAGAAACCTCGTATTTGACCACACAGGATCCCGATCATGCCAGTAAACACTTTAAACCTACAAAAGCTTTCAACTTTAGAACTCCTTGTGATGCAAGTAACAAACTGATTCGAATGGTGATGAATGAGATGGATCGAAATTGATATGAAGATTCAAATAGATAGTTCAATTGAATTGGCTCTAACGCTAAATTCAATTGATAAACTAGGATCGATCTTTAACAATCAACCTAGAACTAAACTAGAAGAATATCTTATCAACACAATCTGAATTTTCGAACTAAGAACACGAGACAGAATTCGGATGAGAATGATGATGATCGATCTTCAATAGCAAGCAAACACAAATTATTGTTTTTGAGCCCAAGAGATAGATTAAACCAATTTGGGTTTAATCTCTCTCAAGCTGATTTTTATTAATGAAACTGAAAAGTATTTATAGAGAATACAAAAGCTAATACTTGGAGAGCAAGGCAACTAGGAGGCTGGCCCTATAGATAGAAGATAGCCTCTTATCTTGCTTCCAAAGATATAATAAAATATCTATAAGTATATCTATCTAGATTCCCTTAAATAAATAAATCATGGCTAAATTATTTATTTAAGGAAATAATCCTAACAAACTTAAAATATCTCTAACAAACTAAAAATATCTCTAACAACCAGGAGAAAGAAGATCAACCAACTAACATAAGCCTATTGGTTGATTTCTCTACATTATTAAAATAAATAGAAATTGTTCATAATAAAATAAATAAGATATTTTCTTCAATTTAGAATGGTCAAGTCAAAGGGTTGACTTTGACCCATATACCAATTCATCTCATCCGGTCACTTACTAAATTCAGCCCTAAAGTGAGACAAATTAATACATGTTTCTAAATAAAGAAATAAAGATAGAAATTTAAGATTCCCGTAAGACTTGAACAGCTCTCAGTAAAATCCAGTTTTCGGCCCTTTTCTGTTGGATTCTGAATTTGAAGTAAACTACAAAGTTGTAGAACTTTTAATTATCTTTCCAACGAGTACTTAACGGACTTGAGATGAATTTTGTAGCCCAAGTTATGACCAGTTTACTGAGCACTGTTTTCTATTTGACGGGTTTCTTCACTTTCCGAACTTTGAAGACTTCATCCTTTTCCTTGGTGGCCTTGGACGCCATTGATGAATATCTTCAACAAATAAGATCAATTCCTTGAATTTATTCTTGAACTTGAATGCTCGAGACCTTGGGAAAGGTCTTGGTTTTGGCCTCTTAAACACCTTCTTTGCAAGCATCTTCTTCATGGTTCTTTGATCGCTATCAGATTCTATCAAGGTCATCAGGCGACACGACTCCAGCTAGTTTCTCAGAATTCCAGGAGTTATCCTCCCGTAGGTACGCATCCAATATTCCTCCCTGTAGATGATGTTTGCAGCCTCAGGTTTCGGGTTTAGGGGACCATTTCCAGTCCAATTATCTTTCCAGAAACGGATGGTTTTACCATCCCCCACGTGCCAAATGAGGCCCTTAGTAAACAAGTCCCTCAAACATATCAGTTTAGCCCATTGCCAAGAGGTATTATTCTTTTTCTTGTAGTTTAGAATATTTTCCGATTTGAGGTATTTTTCGGTCACTATTTTGACCCATGGGTTGTTTGGTTCTGCAAGAATTTTCCAGAGTAGCTTCATTTGAAGTGCCTGGTTCATTTCAGCTGCTTTTGCAATCCCCAATCCCCCATGGGCCGGGGGCGGCAGATGGAGTTCCATCTTATTAATGGCTTGTAGTTATTTTCCTTGTTCCAAAAGAAATTTTTGTTTATCCGGTCAAGTTCCTTCAATGTTGAATTTGGTAGCAGAAATGATTGCATGATATAGTTTGGTTGTGCTGAAAGGTTCGCTTTAATCAGAATTTTCCGCCCTTCTTGGGATAGGGCGTTAGCTTTCCATTATGATAGTTGGGATCTGGTTCTCAAGACAATAGGTTTGAAAGTATTTTGTGTTACCCTCCCGTTAATTATCGAGCATCCCAGGTATTTATAAGTGCATTTGTGTTTGCTATTTGTAGTATTTGTTTTATCTGCTCCTTTGTGTTATTGTTAGTGTTTTTGGTCACTTGGAATGCAGATTTATGGAAATTAACTTTCTGACCAGATATTTGGCAGTAGTCGTCAATAGTATCCTTGATGTTCTTGCATGCTTGGTCGTTCGCTTTCGCAAAAATGATATATCATCTGCGAATGCTAAGAAAGGGATTTTTGTTCCATTTTTCAAGATTTGGATCCCGATGCCGCTTTTAGGATTCAAAATCCAAGAGTGGAGTTGTCTTGCCAAAACTTCAGCGGCAAGAATGAATAAATATGGCGATAGGGGATCCCCTTGCCTAAGGCCCCGTTGAGGGTAGAATTGCTCTATCGGTCCGTTGTTGACAAGGACTGAGAAGGAGACCGTTTCAACGCATTCACGGATCCAACCCAAGAATTTATCGTTGAAATGGAATTTTTGGAGAACCACATAAAGGAATTCCCAGCTGATCCGATCATAGGCTTTTTACATGTCGAGTTTTATCGCAATCCACCCCTCCTTCCCCCGCTTGTTTCGGAATGAGTGGAAAATTTCATGTGCTATTAGTGTATTATCGTGGATACTTCTATTTTGAACGAACGTCCCTTGCATCGGGTGGATAAGTTTATTTAACACACTTTTAAGTCGGTTTGTTAAGATCTTCAAAATTATTTTGTATATGATGTTACATAGGCTTATTGGGCTGAAATGATTGGTGGAGTTGGGGTTATCACATTAGCAGAGCTATAAATGTATGGTTTAATTGTTTCAAGATTTTTCCGGTATGAAAGAAACTCTTAACAACTTTAATCACGTCAGGGCCAACGATATGCCAATATTTCTTATAGAAACTTGCTGGCATACCATCCGGGCCGGGTGATTTGTCATCCCCGATATCAAAAAGAGCATTTTTTACTTTCATGTTTGTTACCGGTTTTGTGATTTCCATGTTGTCTTCTTCAGTAACTTCTTTCTGGATGGTTTGGGTCATGTGGTGTAGTTTCCTGCGGTTTATTTTCAGAGCATGAAATCGGTTCTGGAAGTCCTGTTTGATTTCTGTTCTAATATTTTCTATTCCGGTGATATGTGTTCCCTTAATAGTTCGAATTTCTTTGATATTGGTTCTATTTCTTCTGCCGCTTGCAATCCGGTGAAAATATTTCGTGTTTTTGTCATTCAGTTTTATGTGGGTGTTTTTGGCCCTTTGTTTCCAATAGGAGTTATTGAAATTGATTAGGCATGACTGTTTCTTGGCCAATCTTTCTTTTGGACAAGTTGCGAGTTCTTGTTTTCAATGATTTCTTTCTGAATTTGGAGAAGATCTTCATCTAGGGTTTTTATTTGTTCGAAAATATTGCCAAATGTATGCTTATTCCATGATTTTGCCTTACTCTTAAGGAGTTGTGTTTTTTTAGTGAGGTTGAACATATGTGATCCTCCAGCGTTATGGCGCCATGCTTGTTTAATGACATTCTGGAAATCTTTTCTAGAAGTCCACATCATTTTAAATTTGAATGGTTGTGCTTTGAATGGTACTCCTGTAGGGAGATCGCACGAGATTGGGCAGTGATCAGAAGTTAAGAACGCGTGGTTCTTTGTTGCTATGGACGGGTACCATTGGATAATTTAAATACTAACTAAAGTGCGGTCTAGTTTTTCGAATGTAGTGTTATCGAGTTGCTTGGATCTTCTCCAAGTAAACTTGTTTCCCAATGTTGGAATGTCGCATACATCGCAGTCATTCTTAAATTTAATGAGTCGTTCAAACCTAGAGTAGTTTGGGTTTGCGCCCCCTTGTTTTTCACTCGCGTGTTGGATTTCATTGAGGTCTCCCATAATAATGCAAGGTAGGTTACAGTTTTGGATGAACTCTGTGAGCCTCGTCCAGAATTGGTCCTTCTCTTGTGCCCTTGGTGGAGCATAGGCGAAGATAATAACCAATTCGTTATTTGTTTCCAGGTTTATATGGTTGAAACAAATGAATCGTTCATCTTTATGGATGGATTGAATCCTTTCATTCGAAAGTTGTGCCCCCTTCCAGAGGACGTAGATTCCCCCCGCAAAACCATTAGACGGAATAAATTCTATTGAGTCAAAACCTGCTTTTTGCCAGGATTTACATTCGGGTGGGGTTTGGGCTTTCATTTCAACTAGCGAAATTAGTTGGATGTTTTCAAGGCGGCATAAAGCATTAATTTCAGTCCAAAAAGACCTGCGCTTCATGCCCCGACAATTCCACATACTTATCTTCATAAATACCCGTCTAGATTGTGGCTTTTGGCCATCAATTGGTAAGGATTATTCCATGATCTTCTTTTCAACGTTTTCCTCATGTATGCATAGGGCATGGTGCACCGGATTCCCGTTTGGCGTTTATTCCGGGCAGTTTTTGCCCCAGGTTTTGTCTTTAATCGGTTTTTACCGTGTTTGTGGTACATTCTCTCCTTTGGAGATGCTTAGGTTTTGATTCCCAGATTGTTTTGAATTTTCTTATAAAATGTGCTGATTTTTGAAGTAGGTTCCAGATCATCTGGAACAAAACCATTTGGTTGTGGATCATTGTTGCAGTTGGCTGCTGTGTACAACAGCTTAAGGATACATGAGCTTCCGATATTAACAGGGGGTTCACCACGAAAAGCACTACTGGTCAGGAGATATAGTAGTTTGATAACATACAAATCAGTCATAAGATTACAGGGTACACTATTCAGCAACGACATACAATGCAAAATGTAGGAGTACTTTGCCTTAGTTATAGGCCAGCAAGTTACGTGATTTTTGTTCAACTGGATTGCTGAAACTGAAAGGCATCCCAACGCATACCAACAGCACAACCCACAAAGGTTATAGGATTTGTCTAATTTTATAATGATAACACAAGGGTTATTTCCGCTTGCAACACAATCGGAACCAGAGCAAATATGAGACAACAGGTGAGGTTGAGGAATTCAAAAGAAGAAGTCTTGTGGAGATAGAGAACTTTCACCACGAACAAATATGAGACAACAGGTGAGGTTGAGGGAGGTGATAGAGGAAGCCAGGGAGCGCCACCTGAGACGCGGCCGCCGGAGAACCCTGTACCACAGACCCAATTCTACCACCACCCGAAGACGAGGGCCCCACCACCACCGGGACCAAATCGCGATGAACTGGTGAGGTCCAAATACCTGGATCAGGAATACGCCATGGACTCCATGGATGCAGAACCTTTTTTTTTAGATTTTAGATTTGATAGTTGATTATTTGAGGGCACCAAACCGCCATGGATGTGATGCGCTTTCAAAAACCAGCCTAGATGGGGCGATTGGCCCGACTCACAACAGCCACGGCGAACAGCAAGGCAACGCCGCCTAGGCAAGCGCCATAGGGTGGGAGGCGGAACCGCTTTATTGACAGATCTGGTGGTTGTGGTCGACTTCAAACGCACTCGTTTGGACCGCCAGGCAGCCTGGTGGAGAGGGAGTCGGTCTCCAAGCCGGCGAATACTTTTATCCCGACGACGATAAATTACCGACGCGAGCAGTTTGGATGCGTTGGGGGAGGAGCCAATAGCCGAGATTTTCTTGCTTTTCAGGCGAACGGAGGCGGATTGGGTGCTCGAGATCTCGTAGGAGATGGCAATGGTCTGGTGCAGCGTGCAGTTCTCCGCTAGGGTTTTGGCAAGTAGGTAGGATATGAATAGCGCGTGTAACGCGCGTTCTTTTGGAGGCTTCATGTGTTTACGGTCGGACCGAAGTTAGTATTTTTTTAATACCACTACCATCATTTGCTTTTTTGATTCACTATTGTATTTTTTTATGCTGATAATAACATTCTAATAATATTATTCGGCGGATGATATTATACTGATGACACAACATTTACTATTCTGATGACAAGAGTCATGCATGCATATCACAAGTGGTCATTTATTTCCAACCATAAAAGGAGACTTCATCACCAATTCAAATCCTCATCTAAAGCTTCCATCTCCAATTCATCTGATTCATGGCTCAAAGGAGATCGTGTTCCAAGCGCACGATCGTCTTTGCTCCAGAACTCATCCACTTCTCCATCGTGCACGTGCGTGGGGATAGAAAGAGAAGAACGGAATGGAGCACAAAACCAAATCGCGCATTAAGAGGAGTGATCGTTGACTGGACCCAATCTGGCGGGGAGCACCACCGAGATTTTGCAGTTTTTTCTTGAACGACAACGACCTCACCGATCGCATTGCCGCCAACTAAACGATTGTGCAACTCTGCCTCCTAGAAGGTGCTGAGATTAGAGTAGTTGATGAAATTTCACGTGAGAGTCCGTAAATGTTAGTTATTTGTCATTTTGTAATTCAATAAGTTGTTAGTTGTTGTTTTTGCTTTACAAGAACCAAGTGTTGTTTGTAAGCTGTAGTGAAGTTTTTTGTAACTTGGTTGTCCGCCAGCAATTAAGTGGTTTGTTTTGTCACAATTGAGGTTGGTCAAATAATTAAATTTTGGTCACCTCGTAGTGTGTCGTTAACGAAGCAAAATGTATCGTTACCGACCCAGTTGGGTCGATTGGGGCCTCAATAACGAAGAAGAGTATGTCGTCACTGACCCAATTGGGTAGATATGAAGCAAAGTGTAAAGAGTGTGTGACATTTTTTTCGGTTTGGCGACCACATGGTCGCGAATTAGCGACCACGTGGTCGCGAATTAGCGACCACGTGGTCGCTAATTCTAATATATCGTGATCGTGCGCTACGCTCGGTCAAAGTTGGGGATTGTGTGCCATATTTTCCGGATTGGCGACCATATGGTCGCTAATTTGGCGACCACGTGGTCACCAACCCGAACTTTTATATCAAAATTGACCTTTTGTAGCGCGAAATTCAATTTTTATAGGAGTGGTGGCCATATGGTCGCTAAAACGAAAAATATGGAGGAAATTTGAAAAAATGGGGGTAAATTTGAAAATTTAACGATAAATTTGAAAAAAATTGTTTAGCAACCATATGGTCGCCAACTTCGAATGGGACCAAGTGGTCGCTAATTAACCACCATTTGGTCGCTAAACATAAAAAATTTCGGACCTTAAAAGTAAAAAAATAGCAACCACGTGCATATGAGAGCGCAAGCGGCTTCTTCCCCTTCATTTCCTATCTCTCTCGAACTCATTCGGCCTCCTTCTCTCTCAAACTCCTTCCGCCGCACCCGTCTCCTCCGTCCTTTAATTTCCCTCCCTCGCGTAGCCTCTCCCTCCCTCTCGCACCACCTCACTCCCTCCACTCCGTCTCCCTCTCTCCCTTCTCTCTCCCCTAGTGCCGCCGTACTCGCACTGCCTCCCGCACTCCAACCTCCCTTGTGCCGCCTCTCCCTCCCTCGCACTGCCTCCCTCGTGCCGGCCGAATTTCTGGAAATCGCATGAGAGCATTCGTAGCGGTGCCTAATGTCTTCACAGCAGCGCTCGCCGCCTCCTTCCGGATAATTCTGGATTTTTTCTCCTTTTTTCGATTGATTGCGTACTTTCGATTGAATTTAGGGTTTGAGATTTGGATGGAATTTGTAGTTTAGGGTAAATTAAATTATTAATTTGTAGTTTAGGGTTTAAATTGAATAAATGATGGATTTATGAATTGATAAAATAGTAGATTTGATAAATTTTGATTGAACTTGATAGAATTGGGTTGTTGAATTGTTAGATTGATGAACTTAGGTGTTTATGCAAGTTGCAACTTGTTGTTATTGTTGTTGTTTAATTGTGGTATGTTGTTGGATTGATGAATTATGCAACTTGTTATTGCTGTTGTTGTTTAAGTTTAGTAGAACAAGTTCAAGTTGTTGTTGTTGTTGTTGTTGTTGTTGTTGTTGTTGTTGTTGTTGTTGTTGTTGTTGTTGTTGTTGTTGTTGTTGTTGTTGTTGTTGTTGTTGTTGTTGTTGTTGTTGTTGTTGTTGTTGTTGTTGTTGTTGGTGGTGGTGGTGGTGGTGGTGGTGGTGGTGGTGGTGGTGGTGGTGGTGGTGGTGGTGGTGTTGATGTTGGTGGTGTTGTTGGTGTTGTTGGTGTTGGTGTTGGTGTTGGTGTTGGTGTTGGTGTTGGTGTTGGTGTTGATGTTGTTGTTGTCGCTGTTGTCGCTGTTGTCGCTGTTGTCGTTGTTGTCGTTGTTGTCGTTGTTGTCGTTGTTGTCGTTGTTGTCGTTGTTGTCGTCGTCGTCGTTGTTGTCGTCATCGTCGTTGTTGTTGTTGTTGTTGTTGGACTTTGCCTCCGCCGCATCGAAGACAAATGTTGTTTTGAGTCTTGGAGGGTAAATTTTAATTAATTCGCATTTAGTTTTACAACTTTCGTATATTTTTTCTAAAATATTAATTTATTATTTTGTCGGTAACTAGACACTCTTCCGATGGGATCCCTCCCAGCGAATTATGAAGAACGAGACGATCCGGTTTCTGTGGGAAAAGATCGCCAAGAAGCGTTACGACGACTTGGTCGCGAAGCACCGTCTGGCGACGACGAAGCCAAGGTTTATCCAGTCGGCCCCTTGGGAGAACTGGAAGACGTATTAGAACACGGACGCGTACAAGACCTAGTGTGCGTACAAGAAGCAAATCCGGAATACCAATCCGGTGAACCACGGTAGCGGTTCGAGGTCCCACCTCGATACCTTGCATCGAATGGTACGTACGTTGTTTTAGTTTAAATAAATTTAAATTAAGTTAATTACTCGTAATAATTCGTAACAAGCGTGATGAATTTCGTAGGAAGCACAACGGGGTCGTCGCGTTACGCCTCTCGAGCTTCTCATCGAGACGCACACGCAACGCTCAGACCGACATTTTATAGACGAGCGGTCTACCCTTGTTGGTGTAAGTATTTAATTATTTTATGTTTTATTTAAATTCTTATATTATTTTTTTTATTTTTATTATTTACATATTTTTTTAGGCACGGTCCCAAGAGATCATCTCTCAAAGGTCCTCGGACTGGGGCACCCCGCCCTCCTTTCAGGACGAGTGCGATGTCTATTTGGTGGTCACTAGAGGGGTGGGACCAGGAGGTGCCGTCTTCGTGGTTGGCAACGTTGCTTCCGAGTTTTACGGCGAGCGATTGACGGCGCCGCGTCGACAACCTCCTCGTGTGGCAGAATTGATGCCGCAAAACGTCGCGCTTACGCAAACCGTGGCGGACCTACAAAGTACGATGCTCGAGGTCGAAGCGTTGATGCAGTAGATGAGAAGTGGAGGCTTCGACCCGTAGACCGGTGGGTCCCACCAGCCCGGTTCAGACGGGAATGATCCAGACGCGGAAAACCCTACTGAAATCGGCTAGATTAGGGTTTTTTTGTAAATATTATTAAATATTGTAAATTATGTAAATTTATGTAAATTGTTTAAATAAATGTAAATTATTTAAATTGTTTTGTTTATATAAATTTCGTATTTTTTATTAAATAAATGTTGGCGACCATATGGTTAATTTTTTGATTTATAGTGCACCTCAAAGCGCACGATCGTGCATTATTGCTCAGTAAAAGGCCAGGTACGTGTGTTATTTTTTCGATTTTAGCGATCACTTGGTCGCTGGGTTTGGCAAACGGTGTGACGACCATGGTCGCTAATTCGCGACCTAGTGGTCGCTAACATTGGCGACCATGGTCGCTAATTCGCGACCTAGTGGTCGCTAACATTGGTGACCAAAAGGTCGCTGTGGTCACCAATTGGTTGCCACACTGTTGGCGACCATTGGCCACCATGGTTGCTATATAGCGACCATGTGATCGCTAATCGTGGCGACCATGTGGTCGCTAATCTTGGCGACCATGTGGTCGCCACTTGGTTAGGGACCGGCCTTTTAGCGACCAGATTTAGCGACCATATCATGGTCGCTGAATCGATTTAGCGGCCAGATTTTTGATTTAGCGACCATAAATATGGTCGCTAAATCAATTGAGCTTTTGCATGTTCTTCTTGTCATGTCACCTTGCTTGCATTAATTAAGCATTATTCTTCTTGTAAGGATCAATTGAGCTATTTGATATTCATGTTTTTGGTATAGTTTTTAGTGTGTTCTCTTAGTTTGTTAGGATTAGTTTTAATAGTTTTAGAGTTAGTTTTGTATCTTTTTGGATGGTTTTGCATATTTTGTGAAAAGTGTGGAAGCTACTCCGTTTTGTGTCTTTTTGTAGGTTTTGAGCAGGAAACAGTGATTTTTGGAACTGAATTGGAGTACTATGGTGAAGGACGGAAGAGTATGGAGATGAGAAGTCAAAGTCCAGGCTTTTAAGAGTTGAAGAAAACCAAACTCAAGCTCGTTAACGAAGCTATAAAGGGTCGTTAACGAGGCTTAGAGATAGAATTTTTCGAGAGATCTTAGTGATATCTACCGACCCTATGCGGAAATCTATCTTGATGATTCCGTGTCGGTAGGGTTTTTAATGAGTTTTAGGGTTATTATATTTTATATTTTATGTCTTGTTATCTTTTTAGGTTATCTTTCTATCTTTTTAGAGTAAGTTTCTATCTTTTAGGTAAGTTTTTATCTTCTAGCCTTTTTATTAGATATCCTTATTAGTATAAATACCCTTCTTTCTAGCCTGAAAGGGGGTAGCGAGTAGGAGATCAGTTTTTCGGAGAGCCGAGAGAGAGGAGAAGTCGAGTGGAGGATTATCGAGTCGAGGTGGAACAAGAGCGAAGCCAGGGTCGTTAATCGTGTCTTCTATTCGGTATTCTTGTTGTTTTCGGTTTCTTCTGAAGTTTGTAAGACGATAATTTTCTTATTAATTTGAAGTAGTTTGTTTTGTTTTTAATGTTTTCTCCTATTGAAGTTATTTGCTTTATAGTTATGAGTAGTGAGTAGTTTTCTTATCTAGGGTCGGGGTTGAAACCCGGCATAGTTGTGCATGTTTGATGAGTAGGTTGAAGTGTTGAATGTCTTTTATCTATTTTAGATTGCTTGTTGTGCTTATGCCTAGATGAGAATCGAGGTAATTTGAGTTCTTAACTTGATTGAGAGAGAAAGTTATAGGCTTAGAGGTTGATATTGTTCGATTACGAAAGTTTTGAGCTTTGGATCCAAAACAAGTAATTGAGTGAATTAGTTTATGAGAATAGATTTATTTGCTTGCTAATCAACGCAAGTTGATGAATTTATCTATTTAAAGGCATGATCTTTATCTTCTTACAAGTTTATATGCATAGCTATGTTGTGGTAACCCTTGTCCTAGATTTTTATTCTTATTAGAGTTTTTCTTCGATCTCATTCATTATCGAGTACTTGCCTCGATACCGAACCTGTGTTTTAGTTCGTTAGTAGTATTATCCAGGTTCGTTAACGACCCTGACAAAGTCGTTAACGAGGTTGGTCGTGGGTGTTTTGTGTTGTTTTGCTTAGTTTTTATTTTTAGTAGTTGATAAACAAACAACATTGCTTCCCGTGGAACGATCCTGACTCCCCTAAACTCAGCGGGGTCTTGACTTATAAATTTATTTGTTGTCCAGAGAAAAGACCCGTCAACACTATTGCATGTTCTTTGGAGCTTATAAAGGAAAATTTTGGATTGCTTTTCTGATTGCATACATGCTAGTTACTTGAGCTGCATTTTTCCTTTGATTATCCTTAGCACACCGTATCTACACCATCATTACCTCAATTTGGACCCAAAAACTGAATTGGTTGAATTGGATTACTTTGAGGCAAGTTTTGGCTTGATTAAGGTGTGATGTTGCCGATTCTGCTGCTTTTGGAAGAATAGACTACTCTCTTGTTTTTGTGACCTTTGCAGGCTAGAAATGGCAATTGAAGAGCAAGTTAACCCCATTGATGTGAACTTGTCCAAGGAATCTATTGATTTAATTAGATTGGCTATCAGTGAAGGCATTCAAGATAATAAAAAAAGGCTAGTTGAAATGGTGACCGTTGATAGCTTGCATATACGAGTAGTTTAGAAGCATGTTTTATATATGTTTTAGGTAGTTTTAGGTTGGTTTTTTATCTAGTTTTTAGGTTTTTGTGTTGTCGGGTAGTTTGCGCTTGTTTGCTCGGTTTTGCAGGTTTTTAGGTTTATGAGCAACAACAGGGCGAGGTTTGGATTGACCATGGCGGTGGTGGACGAGCTAAAGGAAGCTAGGAGGCGTTATAAAAGAGCATTGAAGAAGTAGAAGAGAAGAGACAAGAAGGACCAAAAGCTCGGGATGCAAGTCGAGTAATCAAGCCGCGCAATTGCAACTGAAGCCAGTTACGCGGGATGGAAGATTGCGCGGCCGCACATTGGGACAAACCGGGCAATTGGGACTTATACGGGGACGATCATGGGCTGAAGGATTGGGCTTCGATTTTGGTTGTTGGGCTAGGTTATATCCGAGTTTATGCTTAAAGATATAATTCTTGAGGGTTATTTTGAGAGACATATATAAACCTTATGTTAGTTTATTTTATCATAACATTGATCATACTTTTGGAGGTTGGGGTTTTTCTCTCAAGAGAACAACTTTGAATCTTTATAAGTTTGTTTTAATTTTATTATGCATTGCTAAATTTCCTTGTGTTTGGCTAGTTATTGAAGTTATGATTTGCATATTGTTGTGAGGTTTGATTGATTCTCAACAAACTTGAATAGAAATTATTCACTCTACTTAATTGAATCTAAACTAGGGTTTTGTTAGATTGATCACCTAATTGAATTTCTAGTTATAACTGAATCTGATTAATTACCGGTCGGAGTTAATTTGATCTAGAGTATACTTTAATCAACTTAGTACCGGTTGGACAAGTTGGTTAAAGAAGGGAATAATATCACAAGTCACTTATATGTCTAGTTGCTCTAAGTGTTTGTTTCTATTGATAACTTGAATCGTTATGCCGTTATTTAATAAAATCTAGAAGGTCTTCTACGTTGTTAGATAATTAAGGTTGTTAGACTGGTAGTTCTATCAACTAAATCTGAAGTTCGGGTTTTAATCCTTAGTAGGGTCATTATCCACAATAGATTATTCAAGTGAGTAGAGAATCAAGAGAATCAATGAACAACAAATCAATATCATGATGGGTTTAACTAGTTGAACACGCTTGTCTCTTATTGATTTGAATCTTCTTTTGCATTTATATTGACTTTTATTTTGCATCTTAGATTAGACTTTCATTCATTAAACCCCCCATTTGGTTACTTGACATACAAGTAATAACACAAATACACAAGTCCTTGTGGGATCGACCCTTACTTGCCGCTCTACTGAGTTGGTAAAGCTAAGGTTTATTTGATAGGTATTAACGACCCCTGAAAATACCTCATCAACCGCATCCTTGCAACCTAGATTAGACAAAGTGGATAAATTTGTTGTTTCATCCAAAGAGAGTTCACAATCAATTCACAAAGATGTCCCTCCTCTACATCAATAAATTGACCCAAATCAAGCTTCAGCAAGCAACATGGGCAAACAATAAATGGAAGAGGAAGATCATGATGCGCTTGCTAGTTATCTTAGAGAACACGACCTCCTAGGCCATTATTCACCTAATGGTGGCCGTGGCAGAGTACGTGGAGTTGGAGTAAGACAGTCGGCATACCCACACCAGCCGCCGCCCCTTAGGCAGGCTGCGCCGCCTATGAGAGTCACACAAAATCAGCCTTATGATAACCCTTATGATGTGACTTATGGCTATCCCGGGAGAGAATAACCTCCATGGCATCCTCCCCTTGATGATTTCGACAACCAAACTGAAGAAGTGGAAGAAATTTGACTAGGCTAAAGTCGTTGTTGCCAAGATCAAAAATAAATTACCCTAAACTACAAACCAAGTATACCATGCAAGAAAGGGATCGAACCCAAGAGAATCGGTATTCTCACCAATCAGCAAAGAACAAAACAGGGGTTTTGGGAGTTTAAGCAAGCAAACAATATTAAGTATCAAATCAATTAAGGAAAGCAGAGTTCATTCAATCAATTCCACCTTTTTAATCATTTGATCATCAATTCATCCACTTTTCTATTAATTCCCAGGTTAATTCCAATCCTTATAAAAGATTTCCGCTTGTCCACGGCGTACCCACACCAGCCGCCGCCCCTTAGGCAGGCTGCGCCGCCTATGAGAGTCACACAAAATCAACCTTATGATAACCCTTATGATGTGACTTATGGCTATCCCGGGAGAGAATAACCTCCATGGCATCCTCCCCTTGATGATTTCGACAACCAAACTGAAGAAGTGGAAGAAATTTGACTAGGCTAAAGTCGTTGTTGCCAAGATCAAAAATAAATTACCCTAAACTACAAACCAAGTATAGCATGCAAGAAAGGGATCGAACCCAAGAGAATCGGTATTCTGACCAATCAGCAAAGAACAAAACAGGGGTTTTGGGAGTTTAAGCAAGCAAACAATATTAAGTATCAAATCAATTAAGGAAAAGCAGAGTTCATTCAATCAATTCCACCTTTTTAATCATTTGATCATCAATTCATCCACTTTTCTATTAATTCTCAGGTTAATTCCAATCCTTATAAAAGATTTCCGCTTGTCCACGGTCCAAGCGAAAGGATGATATGAACAAGAACGCTTAATTCAAATCATGCAAAATATTAAGGATAAAAGGATATCAAATTATGCAATCAAGCTATGAGTCTCATGCATAAAATAACAATCAAACACTCTTTCTCAATTCCAGTCCACGGTCCTAGAAAAGAGTTGTTTCACGGATAAATAAGATTGCACAGACAACAATCAAACCTAATCCAAACAGTAGATCTAAGTCAATCAAACAAGTTGATCAGGCTCATAAAATTAAACATAGACCATATAAATAAAAACAAGAGTTTTGATATTAACCAAGGGATAGAAAAGTTACCAGAATCTCACGAATTACATAAAAAGGCTTCCTTGATCAAACAAACTCCAAGGACAATTAGTTCTCCATAATAAAACTGAAATAAAACCTAGAAAAGTAAAAGTATGCTATATAATGTGTGTTAACAAAGTCTGCTACGAAACTAGGCTTAAATAGTCGAAAACAATAACCGAAACCTAAAGATACAAAAATAGATAAAAGATAAAATAAAACCGAGTCGACACGGAGAAAGGCCAACCCGCGAGCGCGACTCCAATAAGCTTCGGCGTCCGCGGAATCCTGATCACCCGGGAGCGCGGTTTCCACCCGCGAGCGCGGTTTCCACCCGCGAGCGCGGGTCCTGCTTTCTTCGAATCTTCATCTTCGTTCACTCGGCTCCAAACCCGAGGCCACAGGTCTTGATCTCCATAAAATCTTGAGTCTTGTATTCCTTGCAACCGTTGTAAAGCGGGTCTTCAACTCAAACTTAGGATCTCTGTCTACAAAAGCTTCATTTGTAGGCTTTTCTGATATTACAAATAAACACCCTAATCTAGCCTAAAACACTCAGAAATCCTAATAAAAATATAGAATTACGATGTACTAAAACCAGCGTATCAAATTCTCCCATACTTAGATCTTGCTCGTCTTCGAGTAAGCTCAAATAAAATCTAACAATAAATCCTATCAAAGATCCACAAGAAGTAAAGGGAAATATGAAAAATAAAAACTCTTAACTCACAACCCGAACCCAAGTAGAGAAATAATGAGCAAAGACATGAAAGCTCAAACACACACACCTCACTAATACAAAATATAGCACTCAAGCTCTAAAAAGTGTAGAGCAACCTAGGATCTACCCAGCATCTAAAATGTAATCCCCAAGCCCCCAAATTAGAATATGATCCTAAACACTCTAATTTTACCACTCATTCTACTTAGGCGCCCTTTCGGGTTTTCACCTAATCACTCTTTTAATTTTTCTTAGGTGTGCTCATAAATACTCACATCTCTCATAAACCTCATATTACCCCAGCCTAATGCTGGTCCGGGTTACCTGCTTATTACCTGAGCCGCGCTTTCGGGTTTTCAGCTCATCCTTGGATTTTATATGCCTTTTTCAATTTTTTTTCTTTTTTTTCTTTTTTTTTAAAGTTTTTCTATACAAAACATGGAACAAAGATCCCATAAAAATAACGATAAAAATAAACTGAAATGCAACTAACTATGATAGGCGTAGCGAGTACTTCCTCCCCCCTACTTAAATCCTTCATTGTCCTCAATGAAGTAAAGAAAAAGGAATTAAGCATAGAAGAGGAAAATCAGAAGACTCACATGCGAAATAAGAGAGGATTGAACTCCCGGAATTACAAGCACCAAACTCGGAAACAAACAGACTTATCAAGGGATGAACCGCGAGCGTGGGTCATGGACCGCAGGCGCGACTACTGGCAACAGCGAACACCAGATCCATAAACTGACTCTCGAATAGAAAATCTCGAACTTCATCTTCACAACTTCAGCAACAAGATCCACACCATATGACATCTCCAATGAAAATGAACTGGACACCTCAAAATAATAAAAACTCTGACGACGACAGCACCCCCATACTTGAACAATGTCGTAAAGGATGGTGTAGAGGTGGACTCGCCACAATGGGATGGAACCTGATAATAGTAACTAACAATTCCAAGGAACTAGACATGGAAAGATATAGAAAATTGGATTGGTGGGTGATGGTAGAAGATGGAAGAACACTCTTTTTTTTTCTCTCTTCTTTTTTCCTGATTTATCTCGAGGATTTCACCCGAAAACCTTTTATTTCAGGGGTTTCACCTGAAAGCCTTTTATTTCGGGGATTTCACCCGAAAACCTTTAACTTTTTTATTTTGTTATTTCTACTTTTTTATTTTTTTATTTTATTTTTTTATTTTTTTTCGTAAAGCAGAAACTGAATTATGTCAGGACCGACCCGCGAGCGAGGGTCCTGGACCGCGAGCGAGGGTCCAGGACCGTGAGCGAGGGTCCAGCCGCAGGTTGTGCTTCTTTTTGATAAATCGTTTAACCTCTAAGTTAGCCCGACAAAACCAAAATTAAACTAAAACTAAAAAGACAAAAATAAAAGAAAAGAAAAACTTACCTCGGGTTCATCTTAGGCAATTGCCTTTGAAGCATGGAAGATACATTTTCTCTATTCTCAACAAGATTGATTTTTTGAACCTTCCCTTTTTCTTTTTGTTTCCTCTTAATAGTACATAATTCTTTCAGAAACTTTGCAAAACGATGAATACTTTGAACAAGTTTAAGTAAAGGAACATTTACCTCACACTTGAAGAAGGTTTCAAAAATTTTCTTGTCGTTGGCTGGCCTCCTGGTGTCCTTTAGTGCCTCAGGAAATGGTGGAGCGGGATTTTGTGAAGCCAAGGGTGGAAACGAAGACCGAACGTAACCATCGGAAGCTGTCGGAGAAGGGACCCGCGAGCTCGGATTGGGACCCGCGGGCGCGGGTGAGCTGCGGGCACGGTTCGAATCCTCATTCGCGGGTTCTGTTTCATGCTCAGTTTCAACTTTATTTTCTGTTCCGCGATCCGGATCGTCCTACTGCGAGCTCGGATGGTTTCCACTGGCTGGGATTTCAATATTCAGCTCTTTCCCACTCCTCAACGTAACTGCACTCACATTCTCCCCCGGGTTAATAGTTTGAGATGGCAATTTCCCCGAGTCTTTGGCTTCTAGACGGTTAAGAATGGTTGCAATCTGACTTAATTGATTTTCAAGGCTTTTCACTGCAGCCTTGGTTTCTTGATTTTCATTCATGAGCTGAGCAATAATAGCGGGATTTTCAGGAGGAACTTGGGGACTTGGCACATAATTAGGCGTGGGAACATAATTGGGCTGACCTCCTTGTTGTGGAAAAGGCTGTTGAGGTTGTTGCTTCCATCTAAAGTTAGGATCGTTAGCCCACCCCGGATTGTGTGTATTTGAATATGGGTCATTCCGGGGCCTTGATTCATAATTCCCAATAGCAGTAACATCAGTTGCTGGCTCTTGCATAATAAGGTATGCATTAGAAGGATGGTCTATTTCACCACAGATTCCATAAGCCCTTGAACTTGAAGCTCCATTGCCCACCAATAGTTGCTTCATCATAGCTTTTAACTCCCTTACTTCAGCATTCAGGAAATCATTAACAAAATTAACTAACCTATTGTTGGATCTCTTTCTTTGATTTCTGCATTGCTCAGCTAGAATCTCCAACTTCTCAAAAGCTTACCTAGGAGTGAGAATCTCATAAGAACCTCCACAAGACGCATTCATCAGGCGCCTATTAGCATCACAAAGCCCCTCAATAATATAACAGATCAGATCTTTATCATAATAGCCATGATAGGGACAGCTGGCTATGAGCCTCTTGTAGCGCTCATAATACTCATATAGATTCTAATCATCACCCTGCTCCAAGTTGCATCTTAATAGACGTTTGTTTGGCATCAGGGAAATATTTTTTCAAAAAAGCACCCTTCATCTGAGCCCAAGTAGTAATCGTCTCAGGTGCTAAGTACAGAAGCCACTCCTTAGTTGCATCAGCCAAAGAAAATTGAAAAGCCCTCAACATCAGCTGATCTTCAGTCACATCAGCCGGCTTCATCCCCAGACAGACAGAATGGAGCTCTGTAAGTTGTTTATTTGGATCCTCCCCACTCAATCCACGGAACTCGGGTAGATAATGGAGAAGACCGGCTTTCAGCTCAAATTTCAAACCTTCCCCTAGTGCGGGAAATTGTAGACCAAGTTGTAGCTGCTGTAGATTAGGCGCAGTCAGTTGCCTAATAGTACGATCTACCATGGTTGCTAACTGTTCTTCAACCTCTGAATCAGATGAGGAAGAAGAAGATGAAATTGGATCAAACTGAATGCCTAGCACTTGAGCTTGAACTTGTCGTCTCAACTCTCTTAGGGTCCTGTTAATTTCTAGATCAAACGGAACCACAAGCAAATTATCAGTAGAACGGGTAAGAACCATAAGATAGGTTCTTACTAGATTCAGGGGTTCTAGACAAACCGAACCGCAAGCGCGGTTTTAAACTAGGGTTGCGGGTCAGGCCGTGGGCGTGGGCTTCGATCCGCGAGCGCGGGTCGTCAGAAACGCTGATTTATCAAAAAATTAAACATTGATTCCCCGGCAACGGCGCCAAAATTTGACTCGGCTAAAGTCGTTGTTGCCAAGATAAAAAATAAATTACCCTAAACTACAAACCAAATATAGCATGCAATTAAGGGATCGAACCCAAGGGAATCGGTATTCTAACCAATCAGCAAAGAACAAAACAGGGGTTTTGGCAGTTTAAGCAAGTAAACAATATTAAGTATCAAATCAATTAAGGAAAAGCAGAGTTCATTCAATCAATTCCACCTTTTTAATCATTCGATCATCAATTCATCCACTTTTCTATTAATTCTCAGGTTAATTCCAATCCTTATAAAAGATTTCCGCTTGTCCACGGTCCAAGTGAAAGGATGATATGAACAAGAACGCTTAATTCAAATCATGCAAAATATTAAGGATACAAGGATATCAAATTATGCAATCAAGCTACTAGTCTCATGCATAAAATAACAATCAAACACTCTTTCTCAATTCCAGTCCACGGTCTTGGAAAAGAGTTGTTTCACGAATAAATAAGATTGCACAGACAACAATCAAAACTAATCCAAAACAGTAGATCTAAGTCAATCAAACAAGTTGATCGAGCTCATAAAATTAAATATAGACCATATAAATAAAAAGAGTTTTGATATTAACCAAGGGATAGAAAAGTTACCAGAATCTCACGAATTACATAAAAAGGCTTCCTTGATCAAACAAACTCCAAGGACAATTAGTTCTCCATAATAAAACTGAAATAAAACCTAGAAAAGTAAAAGTATGCTAGATAATGTGTGTTAACAAAGTTTGTGACGAAACTAGGATTAAATAGTCGAAAACAATAACCGAAACCTAAAGATATAAAAATAGATAAAAGATAAAATAAAACTGAGTCGGCACGGAGAAAGGCCAACCCGCGAGTGCGGTTAAGAACCGCGAGCGCAGCTCCAATAAGCTTCGGCGTTCGCGGAATCCTGATCACCCGCGAGCGCGGTTTCCACCCGCGAGCGCGGGTTCTGCTTTCTTTGAATCTTCAGCTTCGTTCACTCGGCTCTAAACCCGAGGCCACGGGTCTTGATCTCCGTAAAATCTTGAGTCTTGTATTCCTTGCAACCGTTGTAAAGCGGGTCTTCAGCTCAAACTTAGGATCTTTGTCTTCACAAGCTTATGAATTTAGGAGGTAAAACATCAACAACCACCAGAATCATGCTCAAATTGGGAAAAGGGATATCAAGATCAAAATTGAACCTTTCAATGGAGAACTTAATCCTAAAAAATATCTAGAGTGGGAGCAAGCTACTAGCTTCATTGTAGATCGCATGGGCTATGAAGAATGGAAAAAAGTGGCTATTATTGTAATCTACTTTATTAGGACCGCTTGAAATTGGTGGTTTAGAATGAAGGGGGAGATGATGAGAAAGAATTTACCTCCTATTGAGACTTGGAACCAGCTGAAGTTTGTAATGAAGATGAAGTATGTGCCTGAAGAACACACCGAGCACATGAGGCTTAAAGTGGCCACTTTCAAATAAGGGTATCAAGTCCCCTACTAAGTAGTTCAATGAGCTTGAAGATTTGAGTTTGAAGGCTGGAATTCATCATTCTCAAAGCTCAATTCATGACTGGACTAAATTAATCAATCAAAGGCACTCTTGAGGTGCAACAAATCAAAGATCTTAATGTATTAGTCCACTCAACCCAATTGCAACAAAGGAAGAAGAAAGAAGCTTGGAATGCAACAAAAATGTATCCCTCTACTCTAGCTCAAATTCCAATTGTTTTTCTTTTAATCCTTCTATGCAGCAAAAGGGAGCTCCTAGCTCACCTAAACCAGGTACAATGACCCCTAGACGCTCCATAAGTGGCCCCCAAACTTAGCAAAGAACAAGAGACATTGTATGCTACAAATGTCAAGGAAGTGGCCGTTTAGCTAAGATTGTCCAAATCAGAAACAAGTGCTCCTTACTACCAATGGTGGTTATGTGAGTGATGAAGAAATACCTCCATCAAGTGCAGGAGGAGAATCTTTGCAATGAGGTGGAGGAAGTAGATGTAATTAATCCTGACCATTCTGAGCAACCATTAACTTTGGTGAGTATGAGAACTTTTACATTAAAAAAAATAAATGTATAAGAAACAATACAAGTTATTATACTATTTATTATTAAAAAAAAGTTGTCATTATTTTATTCAACTAATGCCACGTGACGCAATTTTTTCAACAGACATAGTTTTTGCTTTATAATGTATTAGGGTAGATTGTAACACCCCGACTTCCGTCGAGGCGCTACTGGGGAATAGACCTTACCAGGTACTATTATTTAGGTTGACAACTACACTGTAGGACCTTACAACTCGGGCACGACGAGAAAAACATAATAAAACATCCAACCTTTATTTTATAAAACTTAGAAAATTTAGTTATGCATGAATTCCTGAAAATCATAAATATCCAAAAACGTTACCACACCTACCGAAACTGAACTATCCAAAAATAATAATAAACGAAACGCAATACCAACTCTGTCTTAACAAATATTAAAATCAACATCCTAACTATTATGAATAACTAGTAAAAACCGATCCCACTATGACACACGCTCTTTACCGCTCCGGCCCGCCATCTTGCCTCGGTTCCTGCACGGCTCCCTGATTCATACCTGGAACTGAAAAATGTTCTCCGAAGGGTCAGCGTCTAATCTACCAAGCTAGAAAGAATATGGAAACTGTAGAACGTTTTGAAATCAGTTATCTAAAGTCAGCATACAAATCCAGAATCGCAATCATATCTCTAGAGGCCAATACCTAAATTAATTATGTCAGTCACAACAGTCACATACGCATTTGCAATCACAGTCACACAACAATGCAATTCTTCCTTTGTCCACAATCCATCTTCCAAGGCGCTCATCACCGCGCCGAGTGCAGAGGCATGCCCTCCCACTCCACTTCCCAATCTCCCTTCTAACTCCGGGCTAAGCCTCCACTGGAGCGCTTGCCAAAAACACACAGATAATAGTTTTCGTTTGAAGGGGTACGATTTTCCCAGTCACACGGGTCAAAGTAGCCAACTCTTCCTCAACACCAGCTACAATGGGCCGTATCGGAAACGGTACCAACACAGAGAAAACGTTCAAACACATTTAAAATCATTAACGCACACAACACACACAATGAGTTCCAAACAATTTAAAAGGTATTCGGGACTAGTTCCCAAAACCCGTCCTACAATATCGATACGCAGTCTAACAAGGGAGAAAAGAACCGAGCAAGTCGAAAAACGACTTACCTCAAACGAAGGATTCTTTGGCGTGGACAAAACTAAGATCTTGAGCAAAAGCAGTTTCCTAAACATAATAATAAGCACACTTAAATATTTAGCCAACCACACCCATCCCGTAATGGGTCTCAATTCTACAAATTAATCTAAAGATTTATCTACCCCACCAAAATACTAGCATAATTATTTAAGATAATCCAACGCCAAAACCATGTTACTATACGAATCTCTAGCCTATATTGTTAGATTACTTATGAATCTACTAATTAATGCAAATCTTGAAATTACTAATTAGCACTAACCAATTTAAACGATTCTCATCCCAGTACCACATGCCCAACTCCAAAACTCGTACAACAAATCAGCCCAACCCAATTCAACAAGTCAGCCCAACCCAATTTTGGCAAAAGCAGATCCGAATTCCCAGCTCTCTGTTTTTTTTTCAATCGATCAATTTGACTGAAGCAGGCTTTGACCAGCCTTTACGGGCCCCACACCCTCTTCTTCAACCTCGAGCCACCGCAATTCCCGAATCCTTCTCCTACCGACAACTCTGCAACGACACCCCTGCCTTACCTCCTCTCCTTTTTCCGACCCACCGCCTGCCCTATTTCCGCCACCACCGACCTCGTTTTCTTCCACGACTACACCAATTCCCCAACCCGATCTCTCCTTCGCCCTCGACTAATCCAATCCCCCGGCCCGATCTCTCCTTCGTCGGCGATCCTATAACGAGCCCCCTTGCTAACCACTACGCTCGTTCATCCGACCCCATGGAGTCGACTAAAAACCCTTTCCCCTAGACCCTACCTCGCCGATACTCGAATCACACCGAAGAGCGAAAGAAAGATAAAGAAAAGGACATAGGAAGGGGACCGAATAGAGACAGCTGAACTCACCGGAACGTCGGTATCGAACCGTCGACGAGAATGGTATCGCTGATGAATTGCTGAGGGTGCGGAAGTTGACCGATGGCAGTCACGGAGCAGATCTGCGTGACGATCGACGAAATTTCTTCTACGTAAAACAGGGAACGTGGCTCTAAAAGTGGGTTTGTCAATATATATGGTTTTACCGATATTTTGATAGCTATGGTGAGCTTAGGATAGACTTTCAGAATCAAATTGGTTATTCAGGATCAATTAGAATTAGGGTTAATTAATTAGGTAGGATAGAGTTTGTTGGGATTGATAGATTTAATCGGGACTAGTTAACAGAAGATAAGGTAGGCTTTAGATAGAGAAATATATATATATATATATATATATATATTTTATTTTTATTTTTATTCTTATATCGGAATCATTTAACGGATTAATAACTAATAATCCGGCTTACGAGGTTACTTGTGAAACAAGAACTCGATTGCTTGCGTTCTATGGAACTCGTTTTTCTAACCTAGAAGAAAACGAATCCGAATATTACATAGATTATATGTGAACCTTGTCTTATTATATTATAAATATGTGCATCAAATTTTTGAACACTTGTAAAATGTCATGTTTGACACATTCAATTGCATAAACAATCGGAAAAAAATTTAAAAATTTTCAGACGAGTTGAAGTTACCATTATACCCCTAATCTTTGCCCTTTCATTATTCTAATCTAAGTAGTTTTTATGTTAAGGAGTATTTTCACTTGAACCACCCACTTCCTAAACAAAAATAATCAATTTATATTAGTGTTACATGTCTTAAAATGAAATGTTATCTTATTATATATGTTTAGTGCGATTTCGTCGGGTCTTTTGGTCTTTCCCTTGTAGCTCTAAGCCAGGGGTGCGCCCATTTTGACCCCCAGATTTTCCGTAAGGAAAGTTCCACTGGGTAAATGTTGTTGTTTTTGTATGTTTAATGCGATTTCCAATTTTGGACATAAGATATTTCATTGTTAATCCATACATGTATAGCATATTCAGAAGAAGAGAATTTTTTGAAAGAAAACAATTCTAATTATTAATTTTTTTTTGAATAATGAGCTACCAGCTCATTACAAAGCAAACATTAGATCTCCCCAAAATTACAAGGCCAACCTAAATCATCACTGCAGATGATCTTGAAAAAATTAAAAATAAAGGTTGCATACAAAACAATTGTTTTAACCTTACTAACGAGATCTCATCAAGGCACAAATCCAAACAAAAAGAAGAGATTGCATGACGAATCTGCGGAATGCTGACATGCCTTCTTGCTAAGAAGTCAACGACTGAGTTAGCCTCCCTAAAACAATGAAAAAACACCATCTCAGAAAAATCCGACACCAAATTTCGGATATCCTGAATAATTGAATAAATCTCCCAAGGAACTTTCCAAATATTTTTTAAAGAATTGATAAGAACTAAATTATCCCCTTCTATAATAAGTTTGTGAATATGTAAATACATACCCACTTTTAACCCTTCCAGAAGAGTTGTTGCCTCTGCTTTTAAAACTGACATAGATTGAAGAGTCATTCTATCACAACCTAGAATAGTACTTTTATGATTCCTAAATATGAAACTAGCATAAGCACCCGATTTGTTTTGTTTGGAGGCGTCAAAATTAAGTTTCATCAAAGATGAAGGGGACTTAATCCAATGGGCTCCATTCGTTCTTTTAGGCCTATTTCAACATATTTTATTAGTTTTTGAGTTTGCAGATTCCCATTGCAAGAACTGAGAAATCACTAAATCACAAGGTAAAAGATGAGGAATAATCCTAGATAGGTTAAAGATAATTGAATTCCTATGACTCCAAATGAGCCATCATAAGAAACACAATTTTTTATTTATTTTTATTTAAATTAAGAGTTGAAATGAGGTTATCATTAATTGTTGAAATGAGGTTAGCTTCCTCTTAGATAATTGTGAACGTAATTTTGCAATTGTTTCAGAAAACTTATCATTTTGAACCCTACCTTTGGGAATCGGAATGCCCAAATATTTTTTCCAATGGTTGAAGTAACCTGAATATTTAGCATGCTGGCTAAGGATACAGTAGAAGCTCTAGAAATATTTGCCGAAGTTTGGAAAAATCTTTTATGAAAATTAATAGAAAGTCCAGAAATACGAGAGGATGTAGTTAAGAATTCTGTAATGTAATTCATATTAGCATAATTAGCATTTGCAAAAATAATAGTATTATCTGCAAGACTTAAGAATGAGATACTAGTCCCATTTTTAACTAATTGGATACCCACATGAGGACTTGTCTGTATGTAATCATTTTGAAGTGTTCTTGCAAGATATTCCATTGCTATTATAAAGATAAAAGGAGATAACAGATCTCCTTGATGGATACCACAGGTGGGAGAAAACTCTTGTCCTGGTTCATTATTAACTAGAACAGAGGAAGAAGAAGTAGAGATACAAGTCATAACCAAATTAACCCAATTATGATTAAAACCAAATTTAAGAAGAATGTGTGTAATAAAATTCCAATCAATTTTGTCATAAGTTTTTTCCATATCTATTTTCAAAGCCATCCACCCTTTATTACCTTTTTTCTTTTTGTGAAAAGAATGAAAAATTCAAGTGCTATTAGGATATTATCCTGTATCAAGCGTCCTTTAACAAAGGCACCTTGCAAAGGATGAGCTATCTTACGTAAAATATATGAAATTCGATTAGCTAAAATTTTAATAATAACTTTGTAAATTGTATAACAAACACTAATGGGTCTGAAATGACCTATTGTTTGAGGATTTTTCAATTTTTGGAATTAAAGTAATAAAAGATTTATTTATTGACCTCAACATATGACCAGAGTGAAAAAACATTGACCGCTAAAATAATTGATGAACCAACAATGGACCAACATTGCTGAAAGAATTCAGCAGTGAAGCCGCCCGGTCCAGGAGTTTTATCCGCCGACATTGTAAATATTGCACCCTTAATTTATGAATGGGTAGGAGATTTACTTAAAGCAATATTTTCATCTATATCAATTAAATTAAGAATGATATCCAAGTCAATTGGAAGGATAAAGCACAAATTATTTTTATTAAAAGATAATTTCATTTCTTTAGTAATGTGATGAGATATTGACTCATGATCATAGATAACCGTACCAAAATTCGTTTGAAAGCTTAAAATACGTTGTTTATAGAATTTGATTTTGGAGACTGACTGGAAATACTTTGTATTTTTACCATATTTTGTAAACGCTTAACTTTAGCCCGCTGTTTCCAAAAATTATGCTGAAATTGCAAAAGCAAATCATACTTATTTAAATGTCTTTGTAATTTTTCTAAAATGAAGGCATTAGAGGAATCATATAAAAGCGTTTCCTGTGGAGATTGTAATTGCCTTTTTGAAATTTTTAGTTGTTCATAATTATTACTTATATGACGTTTAGACCAAACCTTTGAATATTTTTTAAGGAGTTGAAGTTTCATATAAATTTTAAACGAAGAAGAACCATCAAGATGATAACGCCAAACTTTATGGACTAATTTTGCATAATTTTGGTTTTGAAGCCAATCATTTTCAAACAAGAAAGGGAACTTCCTGAATTTTGTTTGGAAATACAAAACGAGATAAGGCAATAGTCTAAAGTTGTAAATGGATGATGATGTAGTTTTAAATTAGGGAATTCATGAGCTAAAGACTAGTGGATAAGAAGTCTATCCAGTTTGTCAAAAGCGTTTTCAGTAGCAGTCGAATTTTTACGCCAAGTGAAAGGGAAACCCGAACAATTATCATCAATTAAACCAAAGTAAAATTTGAAATTTAGAAGCCGAAAAAATCTAGAAGCAGATGGCAAAAGGCCTCCCATTTTTTTCGTAATGCTACGAATTTCATTTAAATCTCCTACCAAAATAAAAGCTAGATGTGAGTCTTCTATAATTTGTTATAACGAGTTCTAAAAGCAATTTTTGATTTCCTCACGAGAAGGAGCATAAAAAATAATAATTAGGAAATCTAGATTATTGTGAGAGTATTTTAAAATGATAAGGTTCTAAGAGTTTAAAAATAATTCACAAGAATTAGTGAAAGCATTTTGACAAATAAGCAACCAAAGACCACACTTTGTACCTATACTTGGACTAAAAATTATTTTTTGGAACCCACATTTTCTAACAATCCATTAGTAGGCTCTATATCCGTCTTTGTTTCAGCTAAACAAAGGAAATTTAATTTATTTAGTTTTCTAAAAAACTCAATTTCTTCCCAAAAATTGGATCAACGCACACCTCGTACATTCAAAAAAGGCGATACTCATAAAACACCTATTAAAAAATGATGTTCATATAACCGATAACTCCAACATGTAATCAACCTCTTAACTAATTTTAACATTAACAGCAAACCAGTACTGAATTTGGCATAAAAATTAAACACTAGTTTAGAGAGTTTTAACAACATATGAAAAGAAAGTCCCAAGAAATAACATACATCAAGTGTGAAAATCATCAATCCTTTAATCATACAAAAAGTTAAATATAATTGTGTGCCAAAATTTTGTACTAACAAAAACCTATAAAGCCTATAATTCCAAACAAATCAGAAAAAGCCTAATTGATCAAAAAGCTTACTTAAAGATTACCAATAAACTGCACCTGTAACACCAAAGAACAAGGAAGACAACATAAATTGGACAATTAGTATAACACACAAACAAAGTTGCAACCATTATATTATAAAGATCAGTACTACAACGAGTAGAAACTTATATCTTACAAAGGTAACTAGTCTTTCTTTCTTCCCAAAACCTAGACATAACTCCCAACTAGACTTTGTGAAATTACCATGACACTTTCATGGATTTACCAAAATAAACATAACTTGATACCTATCAAACGCAAAGCTAAAACACACAAAGTAGAAGCAAGCATTAAACTGTAATTTACATAGAACAGACCCTTCAAAGTAAGGAACACTAATCATTAAATAGCTTGGTTCTTCCTAGCTTGAGTCTTTTTAGGTTTCTTGGATGAGGTTGAAGTTCCTATGGATTTATCATTCACAACTTCAACCTCTTTACATTTAGGGGAATCAGAGGAGCTTTCTCCAACAGACTTGATTTCAACCTCATTCAAGTGTTTCCTAAGTTGTGCATGAGCGGACTCAGACCCATTGACTATACCAGTTGAACCCATATAAACCAACCGAGGGATTAAAGTACCAACAACATTGCCAACACCATAACCTGGAGGAGCTAAGGGTGAGGCACATGCATAAGGTGGGATCATCATAATCTCAGGACATGGAAGGTTCATAGTTGAAATTGCATAAGCCATTTGTTCCCTGGTCTACATGGCCTGAGAAGGATTAAAAAAAGTAGTGTGGCCCGTTGCAACAAGCATATCAAAATCCATGATAGGAGTCAAAGAGCTCATAGTAGGCAAGGGTTCAAAAGCTGCAACAACTCCCACAGGAGCTGAAACAGAAGGGACCCCATGCACTAAAGAAGCAAGGTTTGCAACATCCAAATGGTTTACAACATTTGACCTAACAAAAGTTAAACTAGCAGCTTTAGAAGTGACAAGCCTTCCAACAAGGTTCCCATGCATTTTCAACCTACTTTGCCGAATGAGAGCAACATCAGATGAGTTGTCATCCATACTCAACTTGAGATTCCTTGCCTATATGTTATTGAGGGGACACTCATCAAAACTATGATCAGCTTCCCCACAACAAGCACAACCTAAAGAAACTGTTTCATACCAGACTTTCAAAGTAATCTCAGAGTTATCATAAGCCATAACCTTAATGCAACCTTTGAGAGTGACAAAGACATCAATGTTGATTAAGACCCGATAGAGTTTCATCTTATTCTTTGAATTAGAGACCTCATCAAGCCTGATGAAATCCCCAACCAGATTATCTCTTAAAATGAGATCAAGAGCTGAAGGAGTGAAAATATAGTAAGGCAGGGAAGGAATCCTTGCCCAAATATCAGCCTTAATAACTTCATCATTTGAAGGATTGAACTCTTGATATAAAGGGTATAGAGCAACTAATTTCCCTTGAACATGATAGGTCTTTTGCTATAAACCAATCTCTTGACTCCCTATTAGAAAACTTAAAGAGAACCCAAAAATTTGAGTATTCTTGAAACAAGATTTCCCCCTTTGCTAAATCTTTTCATGCATCTTTCATTTTGCCATTGATTAAAACAGTAGAGACTGGTTCTTCAACCATTTTCAAAAGAAGAGTGAAGTGCATGAGTTCATGCAAAAGCTTCTAGACAGAGGGAATTGCTATTGGATTTAGAAAAGGTAAGGATCCAAGAATAATGTTTGGTTGAAGGATATTATTTGAGGGAACAAACACTACCTCAGATGGGCTAATCTGATCATCAGAAGTGTGAGAGAGAACTTCATGAGCAGATAAAGGACCAGTAGGACTTAAAGGATTATCAGTATTGACATAAGGAGGAATATTTTGGTTATCAACGAAGAGGGCACCAACAAGGATATCCTCTACTTCCATGGAAGTAGGAAGTGCAGGTTGGATAGGAAAACTAACTAATGCATCTTGATAAGAAAAGGAGTCTGACATAACTGGAAGACACTTAGAACAACAAGAGAAACGAGTGTTTGTAGTAATTATAAAGGGCCGAGGATAGAAATATAGGAATAGGAGAGTTCCTTTAAATAGAGGAAACTCAAAGAGAGAGAAACCTAGATTTGTAATCAGTAAAAGATTTGTAGCATTTAAGGAGCAGAGAGAATAAAAGAATAATAATAAATTAAGTTTTAGAAAGCAGATATCACATGCAAAGAAAAGAGGTAAATTTTCTCTGTAAATTAAGATATGGAAGTAATAAATGCTAGCATAAGTAAACAATGAACAGTAAATATCAATGATGATCATTTTTATTGCACTCAGCTTAGGCAAGATAAGGGAGCTAGCCCCAATCAATGCCATATTAGGATAAGAACTAAACCTTAGATATTGTGTATTTATATAATAACCTGAGTTATAACATTTATTTAAAGACAAGGTTGACATAACCTGCAGAGAAAGAGGCATGCAGATCAATTTTATATAAAAATTCCTCAATATTAGAAAAAAAAACAATAAGGAAAGGAAATATTTAACATGTACTTATAAAAAGAACAATCGAAAGAGAGCCTGAAATCAGTAAACACTTTGAAATCTTTGAAAGGGAATAAAGAAGAACAAATTATTTTAAATTTCACCAACTTGATACATTGAGTCACCTTTAATAACAACTTTGAGAAGCAAGAATATATGTAAGGAGCAACCCCATTGAATGCAATAGAAAACTGACATCAAGTTTGATAACATACACAAGTATAAAAAGTCTTGAAGTTGTATAGGTAAAATTGTGAAATGAAATGAAGTTTCATAAATCAAAGGACCAAAAAATTCCAAACTCCAATCTGAATTTAACATGTGAAAATTATAAACAATATTATCCCAACAAGAGAAGTGAAGCATAATTACCAAGTAAAGGGTCATTTGAAGCCACCAAACTTTCAGAACTAAAAGTTTATTTATTAAACTGAAAAAATGTATATCATTAAGTTTAGGTTCTTTATAAGGAAATAGATATATAAAGTTCTCAACACTTTCTACCAACCCAGAAGGGGCAAACAAAGGAAAAAATTATAAAATCCATGAGTCCAAACAAAGAACAAGAGCGTGCATATTGATTTACCATCTCAAAACCTTTAAACTATCATAGAATATACTTGCAGGTTCATCATTTTGAATCTCATAAATCCAGTAGTTATAATAGGCCAACAACTCAACTTTGGAGAAAGCAGAAATGCAAGTCAACCAAAGGAGCCATTGAACCAAACCACAACTAAGGATGATCAATTTAAGAGCATACCAAAAGCCATTTTTCCATTGTATTTTTAAGAAAAGAAGAAGCATAACCCAAGCCAATGCCTTGCACCACTAGGTACAACACAAAACAAATATAAGACACCAATCATCCGTGAGATGAGTGAAGCAAATTTTGGATGCATAAGATCTCAACCTTATATATGAAACCCAAGACCCATATATTCAGGAAATCTTGATACATACCAAGAAACAGGATAAGAAGTTTGGAAAAAGGGTTAGAAATACCTTTACCTGCAAGAGTTGGCCAGCAAAGCCAAATCAACCCAACCAGAACAAAGGCAAAGAAGCTATCAACATAGCTAACTTCAGGAACATACCAAAGAACACCACAAGGGAACCAAATAATATAGAAAATAAAAGGAACAAGAACAAGAAATTGTAGCAACATAGAAGAGAAATCAAATAAACATACAATTATATGAAGAAAATATAGGAGACAAATCCCCCCACCAACCATATGGGGAAAATGCTTATTACCACAATAATTAATACGAATATAGAAAAGGGAAAATATGAACACCCCAATCATAACACAGATGAAAAGCAACAGTCCAACCAAGATGACATGCTTAAAATTCACTAACAAGAATGAGCCAAAATGAAGAACAATAAAGATAACCATGTGTTTAAAGAGAGGTAACATATCATAAACAACCAATTTGTAGCATAAAAAGGAAGAGGAGATCCTAAACAAAAATGATGAACCTAGACATGAAGATGCAATCATCAAAAAGGCATGAACCCAAGCTAAATCATGCAGATAACAAGACTTATGAATAATTACCACTAGCCAAGAACATTTACTATTAATAGAAACGATGAACCATAGAAAGATGTTACCTGAACGGAGCATAAAACCATCTTGAACCACAAGATAGGCACAAAGGAAGAAGACTCCCATAAATCTCAACAATGAGAATGCAGAAAAGAAATGATTTAAACAAATATTCTGCATCCATCACACACAAGAGAGATGTATAAGGCCACAAACATATAGGAAGAAGCAAATTTGATCAAAGGTAAGATTAAACTTAACATAAAAAATTCCAATTGTAGCATTGTTCAGATAGATTTTGATCCAAAGTTTGAATAAGGTTTCATCAGGATAAGTTTCATTCTCTAAAAGCAACAAATTAGACAGCTTCTCAATATTGAAAGACAAGGAGGTCAACCAAGAGAGAAGAAGCCCAAATCGAGGCAAGCAAAGAAAAGTTTGAAGGAAAAACCAACAACAAAAACAAGAAAAGACAAGGAGAAGAGAAGAAGTAATCTCATAACCTGTTAAAACTGAGATCCAATAGTTGGAAAGAAGGACAGAAAGGATATTGCCCTTCCATAGAAGCCTAAGAACAACAATCAACTTGACCAGAGATTCCTCAAATAAAGAGGAATCCAAAGCACCCCTTTTCAAAGTTGAAGACCTGATCTCAACCGAATCCCATAACTCAAAGTTGCAAGCATCAAGCACAAGGAGGTCACCAAAACCACACCCCCACAACAGATCCACATAACTCGAGAGTGAAGAGACCACAAACCAAGAAGAAAGACCAAACTGGGAAATCCAAGATCAAAAATTCCAAAGGAAGGACCGAAAATAGGCAAGAATAAGTTGAAAGAAAGGGGTAAATAAAGGGTCAAAACGGCACATAGACCGAATAAGGTTGAGAGGGCTAGAGGCAATTTCAGATCCAAGGCACAGATCCAAAAAATCCACAAACCCTAATGATTCATCACAAGTGGAAATTGCAAAAGGACTAACCAAAAACAACAACAAGCAATGAACAAGGAGGGAGAAGAACAACAAGAAGAAGAGGATGGATTTACATGGGGAAAGATCAAAGGACACACGAAGAATGGCGAAGAACTAAGGAGAAAATTCTCATTATTAATTGGATTTTTCATTGGTCCGGTTCAGGTGCGAATGGGCGCCCAGGTGCTAAATAAGAAAGAACAAGAGCTGTTAGATGAAGAAAAATCAAAGGCGCTAATCATTTCACTTAAAAGGGGAAAAACGGCACGGGCGAATTATTCGCGTATTTTTGAAAAAAAACGGAAATAGGATGCGCGCCCAGATTGTTCTCAATATTGTGGATTTGTTCATCAATAATGTGGATTTGTTTATAAACGCTATGATTTTGCTCATCAAAACTGTGATTTTGTGCATAAATAAACTATTGCTTATGCATCAAAAATCTATTGTTTCTACATATAAATTAACAAATGTGTATCAAAATTGCATGCAATATGTTCATCAACATTGTGATTTTGTTCATAAAAAATGAAAATAGGACATTGTGATTTTGTTCGCGTACACTGTGATTTTGTTCATCAACAATGTGATTTTGTTCATCAAAATTATGATTTTGTGAATAAATGAACTATTGTTTGTGAATCAAATATCTATTGTTTGTATATAAAAATGGATGAATGTATATCGAAATTGTATGCATTAATATATGTGTGTTCATTATAATTAGCCGTATGTGAGACAAAACTAATTGTTTTGATGTCGGTCTTGGTATTGTCTTATTTGACTCCTTTGAATTTGTCATTGTTACTAATGTGAAACATGTGGCTAATTCTTGGACTCCAAACATAGCTAAATAAGGCACAAGCACTCCTATTCGGTTTGCAGCTGGCTTGTTCTCTTATCATACATCATATTATTGCAAAGTCAGATAATTTATCTATTATCCTTTGCATTCAAGCTTCTATATCAACCTTAACTTATTTATGTACTATATTGAGCACTTAATTCGTTTCTTTTGTTGTGCTCATATTGGTAGACATGAAAATTGTGTAGATAGTCCTAAATGTACAAATTGATGGTATTGACACATATACATAAGTTTATTCCAATTCACAAATAAGGGTATAATAATGAACAAACAAGGTTATATCAATGAACAAATAACATTATACTAGCGTAGTTTCCCACCCCTTGCACAGATTTTTTATAAATTTTAATTAGATTTTATATGAAAAATAATATTTTACGTTCATCTTCCACAAATATATATCCAGTGTTATAAACAAATTCTTTTTATTAATAGAAAAAGAGGTGAGTAAATAGCTAAATCTCTTATATAATAAAAAATAGTTTGAAAAATCGATTGAAAAGGTTTTATCAATAAATTGATTTGGTTCAAACTACATATTTTTATACATAAATTATCTCTATTGGTAATTCTAGTATAAATTATCGCTATTGGTAAAAATATTTTTTGATAGATATCTTTTAAGTATATAATTTTGTATAATTCTAATACTTGTTTAGGAATAAAATATTTCTATAAATGATCTCTAAATATAAAAATATTTCCATAAAAGGATAGGAAAAGATTTTATAGTTTTAACAAAAATCTTCATTTTTATAAAAATACGTTTGCTTAAGAAATCATTAAAATATGGAAGTAAAAGATTTTATAGTTTTAACCAATCTTCATTTTTATAAAAATATGTTTGCTTAAGAAATCATTAAAATATGGAAGGAAAAGATTTTATAGTTTTAACCATATCTTCACTCTTATAAAACTACCTTTGATAAAAAAAAATTAAAATATTCCAAATTTTCAATTTTCAAGAATTTTATAATATCTATTAGCAATAGGTCTAGAAAGTATCATCACTTAGAAAAATTCTACTCAAAATTAAAATTGAGAAGGTAGGATATTTTGTAAATTAAGGTAACTAAATACTCTATCTTAATTAATTAAATATACATTAACAACTAATCTATAAGTACAATAAAAAAGAGTAAATAAATCACAATGATAAAACATATTAAAAGTATAAATATCGCTATTGAAAATTTGAACCAAGTCTTCATTTATTAAGTAGTTTGAACAAATTATTTCAAAATAGAATCTTGATATAAAATATCTCTATTGATAAAAATATCATGATCTTTGGATATTTCATGATCTTTGGATATCCTTATCCAATTTTGATCGGATAAAAGATAGCAAAATTAAATACTCCCTAACTACTAATAGAGTTTGGTTCAAATGAAACAAACTCTTATCATGAAAATTGAAAAGTATACTACTAACTAGGAAAAGTGCATTACTAACTAGGAAAAGTGCAATCCGAAAAGTGTACTACAAAAAATACGAAAAGTGCACTACAAAGTACGAAAAGTACAAATGCGAAAAAGTGCACTCTAAAGTAGGAAAAGTGCACTACGAACTAGGAAAAGTGCATTCGTTTCATTTTTTAGGATAAGAGTTTGTTTCATTTGAATCAAACTCAATACTAATAAAGATTTTTTAAGGAAACAATTTTTTTGGTGAGGTTTTTTAAGGAAACAATTAATTATGTTTACTTAATTCCTAAAATAAATTTTATAATTGATGTCATATATTATATAAATGTAGAAAAAGGATTTTTTTTATCAAATCTGATATTTCATGATCTTTGAATATCCTTATCCAATCAAAACTAAATAACTACTACCGATAATAAAGATCTATTTAAGAAAATATATAATTAATTATATTTCCTAAATTCCTAGAATGGTTGCAAATCTAAGAGTATCTTTTTAAAAATGTAAATTTTCCGTCTTTGCTTGTGAGATTGTGTATAACGAAGGGCTAGTATAAAATGGAAAAATAATTTTCATAATTGATGTCATATTTAAAAAATAATTAAATAGATATATGTAAAATTGTAAAGAGGCAAAGAAAATCATTAAATAAATATAACAGGTTTATCAAAACTTTCATGATTTTAAAATATCCGAATCTAAATGTGATACGATAAAAAAAGGGTTATACTATGCATAACACATTAAAAATAATAAAATAACTCAATTTATTTAAAATTTTCACATAAATCCTTCCTCCAAAACAACCCCCTCTCCCTTTCTCTGGCTTTCTCTGTTGAACGAAGTTGTGGAACAAAAAAACGCAGCAACCCTCTGACCTCTTTCTTGCTATTTTTTGGTGATTTTTTTGCCACTTATTGATGATCTTCAATGCTTTTTCAGATGCAAGGTTAATTTTGGGTTTGAACTTATCAAATCTATTCCAAACGTGGGTTAAAGCTTGAAATTTTAGGGTTTATTGATTTGTCAATTCTGATGCTGAATTGACTAATTGATTGAAAGTACGCATTTGTAGTGGTGAAAAATGATGAGATTTGTAAGTTCTCAGATTAATTTTGATCAAAATTGGATTGAAACGGATTTGTTGGATGAATGGGGTGTGTGGGTTAAAATTGGAAAAGTAGATCAGAGTGGTTGGCGGTGGCGGGGAGGTCGGCGGTTGCCGGTGTCAGGGATGATTGCAGTGGCTGGTGGCGGGATAGGAGAATGGTGGTTGACGATGATGGAATGAGCGTGCGAGATACAATAGGAGATGAGAGGGGAAAAGGAGGGATTAGGTAGTGATTAGTGAAGGATTAATTTGCAAATTAGGTTAAATTAGAGTTGTATTATTAGTTTTGGTGGGTTGTAAATAAAAGTTATGTAAAAAAAATTATCAAAAATTGATCAATAATTGTTAGAACAAACTTTTTAAGGAAATTTACAACTGATTTGCGTTTTCTTAATTTATAGAATGGTTGCAAAATAGAAAAATAAATTTTATTATTGATGTTATATTTAAAATAAAATAAAATAATAGATGTAAAATAATTTTGAGACAAAGATGAAATCACCTAATCAAAATTATATTTACTTATCTGAAATATAAAAAAATTATGAAATTATTTTTTTATATAATTTTTTTGGTAGTAAAATCTATTATTTTGTTAACTAAAAAATACGATATGGATTTTGTTCGTAGTGTTTATAGCGATTGGAGGTTGACTCCTTGCTCCTTCTCTAGAGGACCTCAATTTTCAGTAGTATTTCCTCCCTGCATTGATAGTTCAATCTTGTTTTTGTGCTCCTTGTCTCTTGTGTGTGCTTCTTTGTGTTAGGATTGGTTTTTAGGCGATCGAATTTTATGAATTGATCATTGTGTATATGAGTTTATCCTATGAGTATACGTTTGTCAAATTTTGGCTAGATGTCGGGATCATGGGGAGGTGGAGGAAGAGGGGAATACGGGTGGTGTGGAGGTGGTTGCATTGGTCGGGGACGATTAAACTTGAACAAAGTCGGGCTAACCCGCCCAACTTGTACCGCCCGCCCGGAAAAATGGGCGGACTTGGACAAGATTTCTAACCAGAAGGGTAAATAAGCCCGGCCCGCCTGAATTCATGGGCGGGACACGGACTGTAAGACCCCGACTTTCGCCGAGGCGATACTAGGTGGTAGACCCTATCCAGGACTACTCAGATTAGTCAGACAACAAATTCACTCATATCTTACAACTCGGGCACGACAAGAAAATGAATAAACAACCATTTTTTTTAAAACAGAAGTGGAAAACATGATAGTATTCTCGAGTTCATAAACAGAAGATAACAATCAAACCATTCTGTAATTCCAAACTATCCTAAATTAGTTCTATCCAACTAGTAACAACAATTTAAGAGACAACGCTTAATATATAAATAAAGATCCCAACAACCCGACCTAATGACCGTCACCAACCTCCGCTTCACCACTTTGTAGAGAATCCATCACGATTCTTGAAAAGTACCTGCAACTGCAAAAATATTCTCCGAAGGGTCAGCTACATATCTAATTCAAGCTAGAAAGCGTGAGATGCATATAGAACGTTTGAAAAACCACACAGAACCCTAGCAATCAATTTTCACACATAAATCAATAATTATCAATTCATATCAATTCAACACTTAACGTTAAATAGTCACACACACACACACACCCATACACACAGACACACAATTAGACAGACACACGGATACACACATACAAACCACATCACAATTAACATCACATTAAAATAAAACAATATCGCAATAGTAAAATTAATACAGATAGCATCAGTAATAGTAACAAGGATAACGGTAATATTCATAAAGATCTTCCCAACATGTATAACCACATAATACATTACGTTAAACAAAACCCATTAACACGAGGCCATTCAAACAAAATCCGCCAGATAATATAGCAATCAAAACAGTCCTCCTCAAATCCAAATGGCACCCTCCGGCCTCTCATCCATGGCCCACGGTCAGGGCGCATAACTAAACACGTGCCCATTTTCTTCGTTCACCCTTCTTTCCCAGGCTAAACCTCTACTAGAGCGTTCGCAAAAACATTTTATTTTATTTTTAGAAGGGGGTCCCTTCCATCCGCATAATCATGGCCAGGGGCCTCTTCCTCCTCAGCGTACCCGTACCCATGACCATACCGGTGGAACCCAATGCTCGCATAATGAAAAATGTTTAAAAATATTTTTTCATAATTCCAAAAACATATACAAGCACGTAATATGAAATCATTCCAACACAAGGTTTGCACATTCAATTCAATCATTTAACACATAACGGTCGTAAGCAAAGCAAGTCGACAAACGATTAATCTCGAAAAACAGAAACAAACACGCAGCGGAAGGAAAATAGACTCGAACAAATCACAGTCACAATAACAAGCACAATTTCAATTTTGATTCAAACACAATCATATTTGCAGACACAACCACAATTACAATTACAAGCACACTCATAGTCAAAATTAGAATCACAATCTAACCCAGAACCACAATCAGAAACACATTCACAATCACAAATTCAAACACAATCACAATTACGAACTCAATCATCGATTCAGACACCACATCTATTATAAGTACATTTATATTTACCAATGCAAACACAATCATAAATGCATACACCACCATAATTATTATAAGCACACTCATGGTCACAATCGGATTAAGAATTCACATAGATATAGAATAAAAGATTTTAGTTAAAATAATAACGAAGGGACTAGTTCCCAAAACCAATTCCACATACATGGCACTCAATCTAACAAGAATTGAATTAAGTCGAGCAGGTCGAAGAACGACTTACCTCAAACGAAGGATTCTTGCAGAAGACGGAAAACTAAGCGTGGATAATAGCGATTTCCTAAAAGAGATATTAGCGAGACATATTGAATTAGGTACGACCCACACATAACTTAACGGGAAACAAACACTAGTTTTACAAGGCAACTCACTTTCCACTAACTAGTGTAACATTACATATGAAGCACTGAACACTAGTCACTCACCTAATGATCAAGTTTAATTACTAATTAATTTTCCACCAAATAATACCATATTTAATTAACTCCACCAACATGAATATACCGGTCACAAAAACTAGATGATTTGTATAAGCACTTTCACCCATCAAAGCACCTCTACACAACTTAACAATTTCGATCGAAATCAGCAACTCCAATTCACCATTCAAATAAATTTTGGATAGATTAATTAATGCATATACATGATCAACACTAATTCAATAAATCCCCATCTAAACGCGCATCAAATAATTACAGAGAATAAAGCTGGTCTTTGATTTCAATTTCCAAACCACAAAATTGAAAATCCCAAAGTCGGTTGAAAGCTCGAATTCAAAGTCACCTACATATCTAAATACAAAACAGATTAAACCCCTTTACTTACCCATAACCCAAATAGTCACTGGCAAACACAACCAAGAACCAACTTCATTTACATCAGATTAACAGAACAGAACACAAGGCCATTCGAAAAGAAATCTCCGAACAGAATCAAGATTGATAGAATCTAGAATCCCAACCTTTAAAACGAATTAACACAAGGGTTGGACTCTTTGAAGCTGGCCTTCACAAGACCCGTAGGAATCCGCTTGTTTGCGGCGCACAGCGAGGTCAACCGGAGCTTGCGTGCGAAGTGAGATCCGGTGTCACGAGCAAATCGATTCCCGGCGTTGAACAGCCATCGTCGCGAGGGCTTGGAAACGGCGGATCTGATTTGCCCAACGAAATCGAAGCAGCGAGGTTCGGAGGCGGTGTAGTAGCGGACCGTGCAAAACTCCTCCTAGGTGGTGCGATCTACAACCGGTGTGAGGTAGCGAGACTGGTCTTGGCTGGCTCGGATCTTCGACCAAGTCAGAACCACGACACTCGAAGGTGATCTTCCTTAGGCTCCCGCTCCCGAGGAAGGGCAAGAAGCAAAAGTCGACGAGGCTTTCCACAGAAGCCACGACGGCAGTGGATGGGCCATTCGAAAAGAAATCTCCGAACAGAATCAAGATTGATAGAATCTAGAATCCCAACCTTTAAAACGAATTAGCACAAGGGTCGGACTCTTTAAAGCTGGCCTTCACAAGACCCGTTGGAATCCGCTTGCTTGCGGCGCACAGCGAGGTCGACCGGAGCTTGCGTGCGAAGTGAGATCCGGTGTCACGAGCAAATCGATTCCCGATGGTGAACAGCCATCGTCGCGAGGGATTGGAAACGGCGGATCTGATTTGCCCAACGAAATCCAGCAGCGATGTTCGGAGGCGGTGTAGTAACGGACCGTTCGAAACTCCTCCTAGGTGGTGCGATCTACAACCGGTGTGAGGTAGCGAGACTGGTCTTGGCTGGCTCAGATCTTCGACCAAGTCAGAACGACGACACTTGGAGGTGATCTTCCTTAGGCTCCCGCTGCCGAGGAAGGGCGAGAAGCAAAAGTCGACGAGGCTTCCCGCCGAAGCCACGATGCTGGTGAATGAGGGTGAAACCGTGGACTCGCGACGGCAAGGAGCGAGTTGCTCCTCCTCCCTCAGTTCCCTGATGAGGCGTCTCACGAGCGAATTTTTAGGGTTAGTCAAAGTGGGGAAGGGAAGAATTAAACGGGAAAAGAAAGAATCTTATAAAATGGGCCTCCTATTCTTACCCCCACAAATGGGCATTTAGGCTCAAAACTGATTCATCTAGAAAGAATGGGACGAGAGACGAAAAAGGACCAAATATCGGATTTTTGAAGATCCGAGTATTACAATATTTTTGACCTAATATTCCGGATAATCCGCCCGAATACCCGAATATATTATATATTTAAAATAAATGTTTATATTTATAAATAAAGATATGTTTGTAGAGAATAATTGGGGCCATTGATTGTAGAATTTGTACAACAGAGAGTTAGTTATTATAGTTCTTTCACCTTGTCACCTAAAAAGCTAGCATAAATACGATCTTAATTTCAAGTAATGTTAGACCGTGTAATTATAATACTAGGATTTTCTAATTTTTTAATGGACATGGAAAAAAAATTATTTATGAATTTATATCCGGGTCCCGACGGGCTACCCGGGTCCGGATGTCCGGGCGGGCTTGGACACCCTTGCCATCCCGAATCACCCGCTTGACCCGAAACCGCTCAGACAAATGGGCATAATTTTTTTTCAAAGCCCGACCCGGATCCGGCCCAAACCCGACTTTGTACAGGTCTAGGGACGATAGAGAGGACAACGATATGGTAGAGGAGGCCTCTATTGAATTTGATTGAAGTAAGTTGATGAAGAGGAAGATCAAATCTTGTCAAGAAGTAAATTGAATTGGATGATTGTAATGGATTTCTTCTCTTTTAAATATAAATAAATTATCTAAGTTATTTCAATTTTATGATGTGTAAATGCTAAAGCATTAGAGTTGTTTAAATTATAGATAAATATTATATGAGTTTATGATATTTTAATTAATATATTGTTGACGGGTGTTTTCTTGACTAACTGGACAACAAATAAATTTATAAGTCGAGACCCCGCTGAGTATAGAGAAGTCAGGATCGCTCAACGGGAAGCACTATTGTTTGTCTATCAATTACTAAAAATGAAATAAAGCAAAATAGAACAGAACACCTACGACCAACCTCGTTAACGACTTTGTCAAGGTCATTAACGAACCTGAATAACACTACGAATGCAGATTAACGACTACAAACTCAAGTTCGGTACCGAGGTAACGAATCTAAATAACGAGTATAGAGAAATCAAACTCAATGAAGCATAAAAACCTAGGACAAGGGTTACCACAACACAATCATGCATATAAACTCGTAAGAAGATAAAGATCATGCCTTTAAAAAGATAAATTCATCAACTTTCCCTGATTAGCAAGCAAATCAATCAATTCTCATAAATCAATTCACCCAATCACTTGTTTTGGATCCAAAGCTCGAAACTTTCGTTATCGAACAATATCAACATTCAAGTCAATAAACTTCTCTCTCGATCAAGTTAAGAACTCAAATTACTTCGACTATCGTCTAGGAATAACCACAACAACCAATCTAAAATAGATAAACGGCATTCAACACATCAACTTACTCATCAAACATGCATAACTATGCCCGGTTTCAACCCCGACCCTAGATAGGAAAACTACTCACTACTCATAGTAATAAAACAAACAACTTCAATAAGAGAGAACATTGAAAACAAAACAATCTTACTTCAAATTAAATAGAGAAAATATCTTCTTACAATATCCCGAAGAAACCGAAAACAAACAAGACAATAACGAGCAGACGAACCGCTTAACGACCCAATGCTTCTATCTCGATCGACCTTGGCTCGATGATCTTCCCACTTGACTTCTCTCGTGTCTGCTCTCTTAGAAAATAATCGTCCCTGTTCAACCCCCCCCCCCTCTAAGCTAGAAAAGAAGGGTATTTATACTAATAAAACTACCCTAAAAGATAGAAACTTACTCTAAAAAGATAGAAAGAATATCTAGAAAGATAACAAGACATAAGACATAAAATATAATAACCCTAAGACCCATTAAAAACCCTATTGACACGGAACTATCAAGATAGATTTCCGCACAGAGTCGGTAGACATCACAAAGATCTCTCGAAAAATTCTATCTCTAAGCCTCGTTAACGACCCTTCACAGCCTCGTTAACGAGTCTGGATTTGCTCTTCTTCAACTCTTCAACTCTAAAAGCCTGGACTTCGACTTCTTATCTTCATATTCTTCCGTCCTCCACCATAGTACTCCAATTCGGCTCCTAAATCACTCTTTCCTGCTCAAAACCTACAAAAAGACACAAAACGAAGTAGCTTCCATACTTCTCACAAAATATGCAAACTCATCAAAAAGACACAAAAACTAACTCCAAAACTACTAGAACTAAACTAAACAAACAAAGAAAACACATTAAAAACTAGACCTAAAACATGAATATCAAAATACCACATACTTAAACTTGCTTGTCCTCAAGCAATCACTAAACAAAAATCAAAACCAAACAATCATACTCAAAAAGCAAAAAGCCATCATATAAAAAGCAACTTCCAAAAACATAAAAGAAAATAGCAAATGACTATTAATGTCATCACACATATATGCACTAAATAGACATAAGCAAATACAATCCAACCTCTCAAGGGATATATGTGCTTCACTCAACTCTCAAGTGTTTGGGCTTATAAATTCAACTCCCAACTCATCATATATACAAAAACTCAATGAAATTGGAACTTATATCACCAAACTCTCCACCTAAGATTTGTCAAAACAAGCAAAGAAATCATCAAGAGAAACTTAGGCTCAATGAAAAACTTCATAGAAGTTTCCATTCGGCCGGGTTGTAATGGGGTTTGGTAAAGACAATAAGGCGTGGAAATATTTTGGCTATGTGGTGCTAATAATATCCGGGAATCAAAGACTCTTAAAAACTCACACATAACATCAAAACTCTCATAAAAACATACCAAACTCACTCTTCTTTATGCACACTCTTCATTCACCCAACATATCCTAGAAAACCTCATAAAACAACTCAAAAGAATCTCTGGCTTATCCTTTAAACACTATGCACATCTTACTTTTCTTTTCTCTTTTTTTCATATTTCTCATATTCTTTTCTTTGCGCAGCTTCGTTAACGAACAAACAGGGTCGTTAACGAGCCTCATCGTGTACACTTTCTTCACTTTTTTCTCTTTCAACAACCACTAACTTCCTTTTCGTGCATCCTTTCTTACCAAGAGATCTTTTTACAAAATAAAACAAGAGACTTCCAATCTACCCTTCCCAAAAACCCTTGATTTCAAACCAAACATAACTTTTTCATTCAACAAAACAATCCTCTCCAATCTAAGTCCCAAACCCTGGATAGGGTCAAGCTTATCTCGGCTAGGGAATATTATTGTGGAGCTAAAAATAAAAGGCTTCAGGCTCAAATTGGCTTCAAAAAGAAGGATAATGTAAGGGTGGATAAGGATAAATAGGGCTCAAGCAAAATAAGTTCTCTATCATATGATCTTCACAACTAATGAACTATAAATCTTATATAGGTCTCAAGTAATAGATAATCATCATAATTCCAAGAGATAATATGCATATAAAGAGTAAATCACACAAGAAAAGAAGAGGGATTTTTGATGTTCTCCCTATAAGGCCAAAAACAACTCAAAAGGTAAAATTTTTTGTTGGATTGCATCACTTATGCTAAAAAGTATACATGCTCAATTTTATCAAATGCTATTCCTTCATAAAACAACTTTAGATTGAGAATTAGGCTATGCTATCAAAGACATGCTTGCAAGGAATTATATGATCATGCTAGCAACTACTATCATAGAACTATAAGAAAAAGGGTATCTATCAATTCTAAAATATTTTTGGAATTTTCAAAATTTTCATTTTTTTGAAACAAAGAACAACTTAAAACACAAAAGACACATAAAACAAACAAGACACAAACTTTCTACCCTTTCCCACCCCATACTTAAAACAACAGTTCCCGACAACGACGCCAATTTGTTGACAGGTGTTTTCTTCACTAACTGGACAGCAAATAAATTTATAAGTCAAGACCCTGCTGAGTATTTCAAAGTCAGGATCGTTCAGCGGGAAGCATTGTTGTTTGTCTATCAACTACTAAAAATGAAACAAAGCAAAACAGAACAAAACATCTACGACCAACCTCGTTAACGACTTTGTCAGGGTCGTTAACGAACCTGGATAACACTACGAATGCAGATTAACGACTAGAAACTCAAGTTCGGTACCGAGGTAACGAATCTAAATAACGAGTATACCGAAATCAAACTCAATTAAGAATAAAAACCTAGGAGAAGGGTTACCACAACACAGTCATGCATATAAACTCGTAAGAAAATAAAGATTATGCCTTTGAAAAGATAAATTCATGAACTTTCACTGATTAGCAAGCAAATCAATCAATTCTCATAAATCAATTCACTCAATCATTTGTTTTGGATCCAAAGCTCGAAACTTTCGTTATCAAACAATATCAACATCCAAGTCAATAACTTTCTCTCTCGATCAAGTTAAGAACTCAAATTACTTCGACTATCGTCTAGGCATAGCACAACAAGCAATCTAAAATAGATAAAAGGCATTCAACACATCAACTTACTCATCAAACATTCATAACTATGTCGGGTTTCAACCCCGAACTTAGATAGGAAAACTACTCACTACTCATAGTAATAAAACAAACAACTTCAATAAGAGAGAACATTGAAAACAAAAGAATCTTACTTCAAATTAAATAGAGAAAATATCGTCTTATAATATCCCGAAGAAACCGAAAACAAACAAGACAATAACGAGCAGACGAACCGATTAACGAGCCAATGCTTCTCTCTCGATCGACCTTGGCTCGATGATCTTCCCACTCGACTTCTCTCGTGTTGGCCTCCTAGAAAATAATCGTCTTTGTTCCAACCCCCTCTAAGCTAGAAAAGAAGGGTATTTAGACTAATAAAGCTATCTAATAAAAAGGCTAGAAGATAAAAACTTTCCTAAAAGATAAAAACTTTCTCTAAAAAGATAGAAAAAATATCTAGAAAGATAACAAGACATAAGACATAAAATATAATAACCCTAAGACTCATTAAAAACCCTACACTCTTTCCTGCTCAAAGATCTCTCGAAAAATTCTATCTCTAAGCCTCGTTAACGACCCTTCACAGCCTCGTTAACGAGTCTTGATTTGCTCTTCTTCAACTCTTCAACTTTAAAAGTCTGGACTTCGACTTCTTATCTTCATATTCTTCCTTCCTCCACCATAGTACTCCAATTCGGCTCCAAAATCACTCTTTCCTGCTCAAAACCTACAAAAAGACACAAAACGGAGTAGCTTCCATACTTCTCACAAAATGATGTGATTCCATCTACCGAGTCATGGCCACATGATTTGAGTGAAGATTCCAGCCCAAAAGACAAGCCCAATGTGCACGATAAAGGGGAGCCAATACTTGGACAAGCAACCAAAGAGGATGTTCGAGGCGCTAAGAAGCCGAGAAAAGGAGTCATGCCCTATCTTGGGCGCATCACGCGAGCCCTAGCTAAGTCTATACTAGACAAAATCAAGGAGGAGCTCATGGCTCATAAGTTTCCGATGGCTAATGACGGTGAAGGTTGGAGTGTTCTTGTGTCTATTGGTTCAACTAGTGCTAAAACTTGACTTATGTTTTATTAAGAGTTGTTAGTTATGTTTCTTGAAATTATGGGGTTTATTTTGTAATTTCCTTGGGAGTTGTGGCTGAATGGTTGAAGCATGGGATTAGGGTTATTTAGTCTCATTTCAGCCTCATTGCTTGGTAGACCTGAACGAAATTGCCTTGTTTCCTTTTACTTGTTTTCAATCAAATTTCTTACTTGTTTTCTTCGTTCAATCTCTTGTTAGGGCATTGGTGCGTAATATCCGACGTTCTTGCAACCTTAGTTTGTTTTTCTTGGTGAGTCATATCCAAGGGCAACATCCATGTCCAACATTTTCATCAATCCATCTCCATTCGAACCATCTTCATCACCACTCGTCCAAGAGAGGATCTTGTTTTGCAGTCTTGTCAGTGCAAGAGCCATAACTCTCGAACCACTTATCCTCTAGATCTGAAATTTTGCGGGTTTAAACTATACTCACATATCTAACTCTTGGCTTTGGAATCACCCAATGCCGAGTCCGGATGAGGGAGATATACCCTTCTTATCCCAGACGAAATTCAGCCACCGAGCTTCACCACCTACGAACCAAGTGAAGAGTTTCCAAGTACTCTTGGCGATCTCTTTGCACCATCATCTACACCAACGATCCTCCCATCAAGTGGTATCAGATCCACGTGAAGGTATCACCATCTAAACCTTGTTTCGACTTTGGATTTCCACTCGTTGCAAGTGATTGTCAATTCCGACTTGTCCTTGTTGTTCGTGTGTGTGTGTGTGTGTTCGTTGTTGCGCCATTTTTGTGATCAATTTGCGTCCTTGAATTCTTGTTGATTGAGGTCAGAAATTTCATGAATCTTGGCTGAAATTCTCTTGCACGAACTTGAAGAAGAAAGGCCAAAGGTTCTTGATTGAAGGAGTAGTTGAAAGGTTGTCTTTATTCCATGTTTAATTCCTCCAATTAAGAGCTTGATTGAAACTTTGTTTGTTGGATTTTCTTAGCTGAATCACAAAGGGGTGAGGTATGTAAAACGTTCCCTTTTGAGTCCATCGCATGCTTGTTGAGTGGTTCAACTCTAGGATACGGGAACGACACCGAGAATTGCTAGTCTTGCTTGTTTGTGTTTACTCTTGGTGTTCGAGTTCTTCTTGTTGTCTTGTTGGTCATCTCCTACTTGCAACTTGTCGGATTTCCATCTCGAGCAAGTTTTGGTGATTAATTCAAGTGCACTCTATACTCTTGCTTTTCACGTGGTTTGTTAAGATGACCAGTGTAGGTGATGAAAAAGAAATACAAAAGCGCCTCTTGGACATATTGCGATCCTTGGAACAATCCATGCAATCCATGGAAACACGCATGGAGGCACGCTTTAATGCCTTGGAGCGCCCAATCTTAGGGCTGGATGAGACGACACAAGTGCCTCAAGTGGGGAAGATCAAGGAGACACGAGAAGAGGATAAAGGTTCGAGGACGACCCCTTATAAAGGAGAGGAGACTTCCTTCCAACAAAGAGTGATGAGTGACACAAAACAACCAAAAATAGAGACTCCTTTCAATGGATTGGAAGAACTCATTACCATCAAGTGTCCAATAGAATTGATGCACATATTGCAAGAAGAGGAGGAAGTTGTGGAATTGTCTCCTAAAATCAAGCATCGTCCTACGATCACTCCTAGCTCCATGAACTCGTTGGCGACACCATGGATGGATGCATTTCCTATGATTCTTTCATGTTTGCCCTTCTTGCTCCATGAGGAGGACGAGGCTGTTTTAGTCACTCCAAGCGGTGATTACTTTCCCTTTCTTGTGGAGGCCAAGAAGGATGTCTTTGTCATGGAGAATGCCACAACAAGGGAGCTAGAAGCCCTACCTTCTTTGTTGAGCTCACAAGGCTTGATAGATTCGAGGAAGAATCTTTTTGAAGGGGAGGAGGAGGATGTTATTCCATCTACCAAGTCATGGCCACATGATTTGAGTGAAGATTCCAGCCCTAAAGACAAGCCCAACGTGCACGATAAAGGGGAGCCAATACTTGGACAAGCAACCAAAGACGATGTTCGAGGCGCTAAGAAGCCGAGACAAGGAGCCATGCCCTATCTAGGGTGCATCACGCGAGCCCTAGATAAGTCTATACTAGACAAAATTAAGGAGGAGCTCATGGATCATAAGTTTCCGATGGCTAATGACGGTGAAGGTTGGAGTGTTCTTGTGACTATTGGTTCAACAAGTTCTAAAACTTGACTTATGTTTTGTTAAGGGTTGTTAGTTGTGTTTCTTGAAATTATGGGGTTTATTTTGTAATTTCCTTGGGATTTGTGGCTGAATGGTTGAGTCGTGGGATTAGGGTTATTTAGTTTCATTTTAGCCTCATTGCTTGGTAGACTTGAACGAAATTGCATTGTTTCCTTTTATTTGTTTTCAATCAAATTTCTTGCTTGTTTTATTCGTTCAATCTCTTGTTAGGGCATTGGTGCGTAATATCCGACGTTCTTGCAACCTTATTTTGTTGTTCTTGGTGATTCATATCCAAGGGCAACATCTATATCCAACGTTTTCATCAATCCACCTCCATTCGAACCATCTCCATCACCACTCGTCAAAGAGAGGATCTTGTTCTGCAGCCTTGTCAGTGCAAGAGCCATAACTCTCGAACCACTTATCATCTCGATCTGAAATTTTGAGGGGTTAAACTAGACTCACAGGTATAACTCTTGGCTGTGGAAACATCCAATTCCGAGTCTAGACGAGGGAGATCTACCCTTTCTATCCCAGACGAAATTCATCCATCGAGCTTCACCACCTACGAACCAAGTGAAGAGTTTTCGAGTACTCTTGGCAATCTCTTTGCACCATCATATACACCAACGATCCTCCCATCACAAAATATGCAAACTCATCCTAAACACACACAAAAATAGACCTAAAACATGAATATCATATATTTCATTAATTATTTTTAATTTATAATTTTAGATAAATATGACATGTAAGTGAGGGGGCAAAAATAACATGATGTGGCATAAGACGTGTAAAAATTTATATGATATGACTTAATAAAAACATGACACGTGGCAAAATCCAAGGTGGCGCATTCTCAATGTGACATGTGGAAAATGATGAGGTGGCCCAACGTGGAGGCTCCAAACCTTATTGCTTTTATATATATAGTAGATTCATGAATAAATAGGGTATTTTAATGAACAAACAATGGACAAATAAGGTTATATCAGTGAACAAAAAAGGTTATTGTTGGGCCCTGAATCTGCCAGCCCATTCTGTGACCAAGCCCACGAGCCCAGAGTCCGATTGCGAAGACCAGTTAGCCCAAAATCCTCCAAGAAGACGAAGATCGCCAGTTGAAGCTCGTCAATAACCGCTCAAGTGATGGATCTCAGAACGTGGGTAACAGAAGCTGTGATCGTGGATACATGAGGACGGAGGTTAATTTCGGTTGTAGGGTACAAATATGAAGGGGGAAAAATGTAAAGAGGATATCCATCAGTTGTACTCAAACTCACCTATTGTACTTACGAAATCTTGAATACAATCGATTGGCTTCGTTTGATCTTTTGTTTATCGGCTAGTTCGTCCTCACAAACTTGAATTTCTCACTCGTGATTGTAACTGGTCGGAATTTGACCAAAATAATTTGGCGCCCACCATGGGGCCCTAGCCGGTGTCACTTGCTTTTTTTATCGGAGTTAGGAGCGTTCTCGCCTGAAAAAATGACGAATCCACCACCATCCCTCCCTGCCGACGGAGGAGTCGGAGGAAGCCGGAGCGTTCACTTGGAGGAAGGCGCTCGCAGAGGTGGCGCCGAGGAAGTCCTGGACTTGCACAACAACCTGGATGAATTTGCAGCCAAGATAGCTGCCCTCCAGCAAGACATGACCAGTCAGAAGGACCGCAACCAGACCCACATGAATCATATCACCCAACTCACTACGGAGAATGCCAGCCTTCGCGAGCAGTTGCAAGCGGCTTCGGCGTCGCACAGCGGATCCTGCCTAGCCGGAACCGTCAGGGAGGCTACTGCCCGCCTCAACCTAGGGGAAGCCTTTAGGAGTGCCCCAGCGGACACCCTTTCAGGAGTGCCCAATGCCCCGACGTCCGGAAACAGGACCGCGGACACGGGAGTCTTTCACCCAGCGTATGACGAAAGAGTCGAAAGATAAGTACCCCCCACAGAACCCTTCCTAGAAGTACTTTTCAATAAATACATGCAGGATCGGCTCAAGGGATTAGAGGACAAAATCGCACAAATACCCGGGGTGCCCCCTCCCATCGAGAAGGAGGCCCCAAACGGTTATGACGAATCTCCATTCACGGCTCCGATCACCAGTGTGGATATCCTGAAGAGGTTCACCGTCCCAATAGTCCATACCTATGATGGGACAAGAGATCCCGACGAGCACGTCACCATCTTTAAACAAAAGATGATGACCAGCTCTATCCCGGGAGAATCCAGGGAAGCAATCATGTGCAAGGGGTTCGGTACTACTCTATCCGGCGCAGCCCTGACCTGGTTCATCAACCTCCCTAGGCGATCAAAAGAATGGCGCCGTCTTTTGATCGCCTCTCTCGGATTGCGAGGGTCAAGAGATACAATTTATAACCCGACCCCGTTGTAGTACGTGGTGGGTGTCGAACACTCGGGAAGTCTACTCGATCGATGTGCCTAGATACTAGGAAGCTATAAAGGAGAGCATAAAACAAAGGAAAATAAAGAAAACAGTCGGGACCGACACTGAGGTCACGTCGGGCCCGAGGTTGGCGACAAGAGGAAGTCGGGACCGACACTGTGTAAGTCGGGCCCGAGGTATCTGGGGATGTCGAACTCAAAGATTTTAAAAGTAGATCTTGGGCTTTTGGGTTCCTTCCCTAGTAGATTAAGGCTTTTCCACCCCAATTCAGGCAATGAGTGATGATCGGACTAGGATCGAGTGCTTTCGCCCTCGTTCCAACCACATCTACACCTCGATCCATGGGGAAATCCCCTTCGAAGCAAGGTCTTGAGATTGACACATGTTCACTTTCGCTACTTTTCCAATCTCAAGCCTTGATTCCCGACTTTCGCAAGGAATTGTAGCTCGATGTAGAGTGGGTTCCTTAGATCAAACACTCAAGGCTATGGAATTGGGGTTTCTAGCCTAAACCTAGCTAGGGTTTTCCCCCATAACCCAAGATCAAGGAGATCTACTCCATGTGACAAGCAAAGAAAGCAATCAAATCAAAAGAGAAAGCAATCATCATAATCAATCTCAAAACAAAGCAAGGGTTCATTTAAATCCAAAGCAATCCACAAATACAAATCAAGGGTTTTCAAATCCACAAGATCAAAGCAAATCAAAGCTAAACAATCAACAAAACCTCTCAAGTCTTCCTCCTCCTTGGCCGATTCTCTCTCTCTTCCTCCTCTTCTCCTTCCTCCTTGCTCTCCAAGTATCCTCTTGGCTCCCTTGGAACCCCCCATACTTAAACTTGCTTGTCCTCAAGCAATAACAATGTAAGCAAGACCGAAACATAATCTTCAAGTAAAGCCTCGTATGAAAACACATTTTAAGCACAAGTGATCGACATTCAAGCAAGATTACATCATCACACGTGATTAGGTGTTCCAAGGAATAAAGTCAATGCAACTAAGCCTCACTTTAGGGATATGTGAATGTGTATCACTCATCTTGTGTTTGGGTTTAGCAATGAACACTCAAGCTCAAAAATCATGCAAGTAAGGACTTTACTATTGAAGCTAATATCACCAATTCCTCCACCTAGAGATGCCTAATGCAAAGTACACAAAGAATTTCGAACTTGGCTCAATGGAGGTCCTCAAAGAGGTTCCATTCGGCCGGGTTGTAATGGGGCTTTTGGTATTTCTCAAGGTGGGAATTATTTGGTCGTGTGGTGCTTATAATGGGGATTGAACAACCTAAACTCTCACCAATTTCACCAAATTCCACAATTACTTTCACACTCACCCAAAAGACTTAACATTTTCCTTTCAACCCAAAATTTCACTTAACATTCCACTTCATCTTTGCTCTTATACTTTTTGTTGGATTTTCAACACTTTCTACATTTGGACCGACTTTCTTATGACATCGGGCCCGATGTTGCTTGTAACTCGGTCGGGCCATTTTCTTCACTTAAGCACTTTGCTTTATTCCACTTTACATTTCCAACATTTTCTTTCTTTCTTTTCTTTCTTTTTTTTTTCATTTTTGTACAACAAAGATGCACTACCCACATAATTCATAACACCATTCCTTGCCCTTAAACCCAAGAGAATCTCAACTCTTCAAATACAATCCCAACCTCTCTTCTAAAGTCCAATCCCATAAGGGTCAAGTCATATAAGGCTAGGAATAATATTTTTGAGGAGTTTCAAACAAAGGCTTAGGCTAGAACGGGGCTACAATCAAAGGATTAACTTCATGGTAGGATATGGAACATTTATGTGACTAGAAGAATAAAGTTCAAAATCAATGTGACCATGCTAGGACAATTCTCATGACGGTCTTCGAAAATAGATAAACACCGCAATAGCAAGTCTTACTAAGCATGAATGAGCTAATCACACAAGAAAAATGAGGGATATGCAAATATGATTAAGCATCCCTAAAATGGCCAAAAATCAATCTCACAAGGGTCACTCATACTTAGTTGCATAAGAACTCATCCTAAAACTCACATGCTCAATAAAACAAGCAAGGTATCATGATCATATCAAAAGCAACATCATTTTAAGAGGCTAAACTATCCAAAAATATGCAAAGGAATTTACATGCTCACATCATCATTAGCTTTTAATTTGGCAATCTAAGATGGGAATTTCTAGTCCAAAACCTACAAAACACAAAATCTTTTTGTTGTTTTTAACACAATTTTTTCAATTTTTTATGGATTTTTTTTGCAAAAATTTCTCTAAAACCAAAAACTCAAAGACTCAAACATTCCAAAAACAAACTAGAAACACGAACTAAATATCCTCAAAATAATAAACAAACATAAACAAGTGAAATCATGAACACACTTACCCCCACCCCATACTTAAAATTTTTGATGTCCCCATCAAACAAGGAAATCAAAACTTAAAAGCAAGAGAGAAGAGTATGAAAAATTCACAATTTCTTATTCTTCAATGGCATGTATAGGATCACTCGAAGGGGTTGTCACGTCTACGTCCTCTCTGGAGCCTTGCTTGCCGCTCCCTCTCGTACACTTGCTCTTGGTAGAAGTCTTGTGGTGGTGGTTGGAGTTGAGGCTCCGGGCGTGTCCATTGGTCCTCACGGGAAGGGAAGTTCCCGCTCATCCACGTGTTGTAGCTATCTTGGACTCGCCACCTTTGGTCTTCCACCTCCCTAAGCTCCTCTACTTCTCGTCTAGTGTAGCCGAGGGCCCGGTTCATCTCTTGTTGGCTAGCTTGGAAAGAACTTTGTTGTTGAAGCATTTGTTGTTGTTGTTGGTACATTTGTTGTTGTTGGAGATTCACTTGATGGACCTCTTGGAGAACATTTTCTTGTTGAAGTTGGAGGTGGGCCATTTGGTTGGCTAAGAAGGACATGTCCACCGATTGTTGTTGCTCGGGAAACACCATTCCCGGACCGTACCATTGGGCATAGCCTTCATAACCGCCACCTTGGAATTGCCCTCACCTTGCACCGCTCCCTTCTCCTCGTTCATAATGCCTCGGGACCTCACCACCATGGAATGAACTGGACCGACGTTGGGGAAAGTCGGGCCCGACTTGGTGTGTACCTCGGTCCGCTTGTGTTGGAGCTTGGTGCGTGGCTTGGAGGACGACCATCAAGCCTTGGAGGTGCTCATCTTCTTCACTTTGCCCTTGATCGACATCCATGTCCTCCCCACGAGGTGCAAACACGAAGTTGTCTTGGTCGGAATCCGGTGTAGATGGAGGGGAATTAAACCGAATGTGTTGGGATTGTTGTCGCCGCCCTTCTCTTGCACCTTCGGGGTCACCAAATGAGTGTGGCTTGCCGGTCCACACTTGGTACCAATTTTGATACCGAGAAAGATCATAGAGGTTGTGCACTAATCGGATCGACACACCATCATAGTTTGAGTGAGGGGCCAAGGAAATCATGTAGAGCTTCTCCTTGATGATGTTGGCCTTCTTGAAATACTTCATGTTCATGAACTCAACACCATTCGGAGCCGGAGAATACTTGTCAAGATCAACTCCTAGACGCATTGTGAGCCTTGCTATCATCCCGCCGAAGTAGATCCAAGAGGAACTTTGGAAGTCCCGCACCATCTTGACCCACTCCCATGCAAGGTTCATGGGCTTCTTGGTGTTGAAGAGCATCTCATGGAGCAACATGATCTCCTCCTTCATCGGCTTGCTCAACTCATGACGAGCATAGATTGCACACCCCAAGACTCGCACCATGACCCAAAAAAGAGGGCTAGCAATCTTGGTTGTGGAGGCGCCCTTTTCCATCTCACTCTTCCCGGCCACATGACGCCACACTTGGTTCACCTTCTCATTGTTGACGCCGGCCTCTTCTCTTGGGCATGGAAACCCGAAGTAGGTAGCCAAATCCCTAAGAGTGAGATTGTGGTCCTCGTTGCCCAATCGGAAAGTAATCGCCCCTTCCTCATCCTCCACATTATCATAAGTGCACTCGAATGTGGCCATAAATTCCGAGGTGAGGGCGGGGTAGTGAGTGTTGTTCCACCTTAGCATTCCATTAAGACCGATGTGGGAGTAGCATCTTGGAAGGGCTTGATCCATGTCCATCTTCCTCACGGCTTCCCAATCAAGCCACCTCGTGTGGTGCTCGAGCGCCATATATCTTTCATAATTCTCCACTTGCTCATCCTCCTCCAAATAGACATCATCCAACTTCGGCTCTTTCCTCGTCTTCTTGGACTTCTTCCTTGGCCTTTCCACATGAGAGGATGAGGCTCTTGTCTCCATTGTACCTACACACATCCAAACAAAAGGATCCAAGATAAACTCCATACAACCCAACAAAAGCACTCATCAACACACAACAACATTTCAACACCAAGGGAACCCCATACTTAGTCTCTAGACTCACATGCATCTCAATCCAACATAAATCATCATGGACATCTTCTAACAATAGCTAAGCAAATAATCATTCTACATCATGATTAGGCTATAGCCAACAATTAAACACATGAATCCACATGATATCACAAGAAGAGAGCAAAAACAACTAGGATCGACTTCCAACCTATGTCGGGCCCGACGTACTCAACCTTGGTCCGACTTGCTGGACCGACTTCCACAACTCGGGCCCGACTCTCCTGGGCACGTCGATCTTGACCTAGTTCATGCTTCGACTTCTAACCTCAAATCAACCCAAATCACTCTATCATGCACTTAAATTTCAAATTCAACCATCAAACATCCCTAATCGAAGTTCTAAATGGATCTAAGCATGCATAAACAACTTTAAAGCTCAATTTCACAAATCATGCAAATCCACCATTGATGCTAAAGCTCAAGCTCTCAATCAAACATGGCATTACTCAATCTATGCAATGAAAGCACAAAATTTTCAAAGAAATAAGTAGAGATCGAGTAACACATACCGGATTCGAAGAGTATTTGAACTTTTGAACAAATAAGCAACTTAGAACTCAAATTTCCTAGATCTAGATCTAGATGGGGGACGAAGGACTATATTGAACTCGAGATTTCTACTTGGATTCGGGTTTGGGAGGCCTTTTTGTGGTTGGAACGAGATGAAGTGGGATGGATGTGGATCGAGTGTGGTGAGGGTGGGGCGGCCGACTTTGTGAGTTTTTGAGGGAGAGGGGTTGTATTTTTAGGAATGGTGGTTGATATGAAGATGATAGGTAGGTGGGGGATAGTATTTAATGGGGGAAAGGGACAAATTAGGTCAAGGGCAAAATTGGCATTCCAACTAGTCGGATCAAGTTGGACCGACTTCATGGACCGACGTCCCTATGTCGGGCCCGACTTACCTGGGCTCGATGTGGGAGTATTCGGGTTACCAATTTTACTCCATCCTCATGCAACTTCTTTACCATATTTCCATTTAAATATTTCACCTCAAATCCTACACAACCTTGAAGGATGCACAACACCATAAATCCACAAAACACTAGATAAGGATTGGTTAGAGAAAAGCTAAGCTAAACTAAGAAAATCAAACTAAAATTACGAAAAGAAAGCTACTAGCTCGGGTTGCCTCCCGAGAAGCGCTCGTTTAGAGTCACTAGCTTGACTTCCTAACCTCAACCTTATGGCGGGTGAAACACAGTGAATTGCTCGCCATTGTTATGCCCATTCCCATTGCCTTCATACCCATAAAACCACCAACGATGGTCCACATAGGCATGGCTCTCCGATCTCGGGCTTATCTCATCATACTCCTCCAACGGATGAGATTTCTCCTCCTTGCTTGCTCCATCATGTTTTTCTTGCCCTACACCATAGTCATCCAAAGTATTCCTAGGAGATTCTATCAATTCACCTTTTAAATCACTAAGGCATATATAGGAGTCTCCTAGGTCATCATTCAAATCACTCAAGCAAATGTAGGAATCAAAATTTTGGGAAGAATTGTGATCTTCACCAACATTAAAAGGATATGAGTAAGGATACTCTTCATCTCCTCTTGATCTAGCATTGTTCCTTGACTCATCTTGATCCTTAAGTTGCTCCAACAACTCCCTCACTTGTATTTGTTCATTGAAGCTCTCATCACCCCCTAAAGCAACAACCTCCCTAGCAACTTCCACTTCTTCACGTTCTCTCTTGGCACTCTCTTCAAGCTTAAGAATGGCCAAGGCGTCCGGCTCATTCAAAGCTTTGTTGAAGTGGAAATCTACCTTCTCTTCCCCAATCTCAAAGGAGACCTTCCCGTTCTTGACATCGAACCTTGCCCCCGCCGTAGCTAAGAATGGTCTCCCTAAGATTATTGGAACCAAGGGATCCTCATGCATGTCCAAGATCACGAAATCATCGGGGACAAAGTACTTTCCAACCCTCACCGGAACGTCATCCAATATTCCTTTGGCCTTAATGATGGAACCGTCGGCCATGGTTAGGGACATATCGACCGGCTCCATTTCACCCAAATTTGCTCTTCTCCAAATGCTAGCGGGCATCACCGAAACACTTGCCCCAAGGTCATACAAGGCTTGGAAATTTTGAGACCCCACACCAATGGTTATAGCAAAACGACCGGGATCTCCTAGCTTTTGTGGTAACTCCATGGTCTTGACTTCATCTTGCATTTCCACTATGGACCTCTTCTTGCTCAAAATCTCCCTTAAAAACTTGGCATAAGATGGCATCTCACTCAATGCGTCGGTGAACGGGATAGAGATGTTCAAGCCTTGCAAGAGTTTGAGAAACCTCTTGAACTTGTTCTCAACAACATCTTTTGGCTTCTTCGAGGGATATGGAAGAATTGTTGCACCTTGAATCTTGCTTGGATCAACCTCTTTGGACTTCCCTACTTCAATTGCAACATTTTCTGAATGGACCGACTTGGGCACCATGTCGGGCCCGATGTTGTGAATCTCGGTCCTGGGCAGAGGAGTTGGATCGAGGTCTGTGTACGTCGGTCCCGAGTCGCTCTCAACCTCGGTCCGTGGTGAAGGAGTCGATCTTCTTGCTAGGTCGACTTCGGGGAACGTCGGACCCGACTTGCTGGGTAAGTTGGTCCGACTCTCTTCACTCTTCTTAGGCACGTGTGGCTCGGGTAGGTTTTGGCCACTTCTCAATCCAATTGCCCGGACTTCATTTTGATTGTTTTGAGCTCGAGGATTCTCCTCGGGTCGGCCCGGAAGTCTCCCATTCTCTCTCGGGGATTGAGTCGCAATTTGAGCAAATTGATTGTCGACTTGCCTCCTCCATGCACCAAACTCATTGAATTGGGTCCCCATCTCCTTGAACCCATCTCTCATTTCTTGAGCAAATGTTTGTAACTCATTGAATCCCGGTGGTCTATATGGTGGTGGTGGCGCCCTCGGCTCGTTTTGGTTGAAGTTGTTGTTGTAGCTTTGAGCTTGACCGTTGTTCCACCGGCCATTGCCACCATTGTTGAAGTTGCCTCTTCCACCAAAATTTCCTCGAACATAGTTTGCCTCCTCAATTCGCTCGGCCAAGCGCACTTGGCTCTCATTCGGACAAACTTGTGTAGCATGTGCAAAGGATCCACACTCCTCACAAGCTCTAGCATTTTGCTTGTAGTAGTGGACTTGCCTCTTAAGCTTGCTCACTTCACCTTCAAGGAATTGGAGCTTCACATCCCTATCAATGTCTTCTCCCTTCGGATCATATAACTTCCTTGCACCTTCACCTTGAACCTTCACCTCCTTGCTAGCTTGACTCACCCCATACATGGCCTCATAATCGGATAGCTTGTCAAGTAGCTCCCAAGCTTGATCCGGTGTCAAGTCTATGAACCCACAATCGGTGTGGAGATTGAGCTTGTCCTTCGTTACCGGATTGATGCCTTGGAAAAGGATGTCTTGAAGCACATATGGTTGTTGGCCATGAGTAGGACATTGGCGCAACATCTCCTTGAAACGGTCCCATGCTTCGAAGAGAGGCTCATTCGGACCTTGTTGAAAACTTGCAATCTTCCTTCTCAACTCGGTTGTCTTTGAGGGCGGGAAGAACTTCATCAAGAAGGCATCATAAAGTGTCTTCCAAGTTGTGATTGACCTAGGAGCTTGGCTCTCGAGCCAATGTGTGGCCTTGCCCCCAAGTGACCATTTGAACGCCTTTAGAAGCACATACTCCAATGTCTCCTCGTCGGTAGAGATCGTCTCACACATGTCCACAAAGCGTTTGACGTGCTCTATGGGACACTCATGTGGACGGCCCTCGAATTGATCTCGCTTGATGAGGGAGATGAATTGCGTCTTGATCTCAAAATTCTTGGCAACCTCGGGAAGCACAATAGCCGGCTCGGGTACCCTCAACTCCGTATGCATGTATTGGCGTGCATTCCGGGGTAGAGCGTTGAGTTGAGCCTCGGCTCTCATCCGTTGCTCCCGTTCTCTTCTTGCCACCTCCTCTTGATTGTCCCTCTCAAGTTGCAATCTAGCCATTTCGGCCCTAAGTTGAGCCAACTCCTCATCAATATGGAGAGCTTGATTCTCCATCCTTTTCCTTCTTCGGGCTTGCTTGAGAATACTTTCCGGATCACTCACAAACTCAAGCTCAAGTATTCCTCGGGAGGAACGAGCTAGCATACACCTATGAAACAAAAACACAAACCAAAACAAATCAAAAACAAACAAAGGGTTTGGGATATTCCCTCACCCAAATCACTACCAAAACACAAGAAACTAACCAAATTGGCACTCAATGCACTTAGACTTCCCCGGCAACGGCGCCATTCTTTTGATCGCCTCTCTCGGATTGCGAGGGTCAAGAGATACAATTTATAACCCGACCCCGTTGTAGTACGTGGTGGGTGTCGAACACTCGGGAAGTCTACTCGATCGATGTGCCTAGATACTAGGAAGCTAGAAAGGAGAGCATAAAACAAAGGAAAATAAAGAAAACAGTCAGGACCGACACTGAGGTCACGTCAGGCCCGAGGTTGGGGACAAGAGGAAGTCGGGACCGACACTTTGTAAGTCGGGCCCGAGGTATCTGGGGATGTCGAACTCAAAGATCTTAAAAGTAGATCTTGGGCTTTTGGGTTCCTTCCCTAGTAGATTAAGGCTTTTCCACCCCAATTCAGACAATGAGTGATGATCGGACTAGGATCGAGTGCTTTCGCCCTCGTTCCAACCACATCTACACCTCGATCCATGGGGAAATCCCCTTCGAAGCAAGGTCTTGAGATTGACACATGTTCACTTTCGCTACTTTGCCAATCTCAAGCCTTGATTCCCGACTTTCGCAAGGAATTGTAGCTCGATGTAGAGTGGGTTCCTTAGATCAAACACTCAAGGCTATGGAATTGGGGTTTCTAGCCTAAACCTAGCTAGGGTTTTCCCCCATAACCCAAGATCAAGGAGATCTACTCCATGTGACAAGCAAAGAAAGCAATCAAATCAAAAGAGAAAGCAATCATCATAATCAATCTCAAAACAAAGCAAGGGTTCATTTAAATCCAAAGCAATCCACAAATACAAATCAAGGGTTTTCAAATCCACAAGATCAAAGCAAATCAAAGCTAAACAATCAACAAAACCTCTCAAGTCTTCCTCCTCCTTGGCCGATTCTCTCTCTCTTCCTCCTCTTCTCCTTCCTCCTTGCTCTCCAAGTATCCTCTTGGCTCCCTTGGAACCCCCCCCCCCCCTTTTTGTGTGTGTGAGGGAACCCTTTCTTAGAAGACAAGAGGGCCTTTTATAGATTAAATGAGGGGCAAAAGTGGAAGTTCACAAATTCGTGCCTTGGAGCCCAAGTAGTCCGGTGACCGACTCGGCCCGACACGGAGGAACCTCGGGCCCAAGGTACTGTGCAACTCGGTCCGAGGTTGGAAACTTCAAAGTCGGGCCCGACGTTGTTGCATCTCGGTCCTGACCTCGTTCCACCTTCTTCTTAGTTGGCTTCTCTTGTTCTTCTTCATGGCTCGCTTCTCTCTTTCCCGCTTTAGCTCGGCCTTTGCTCCATGTCTCGACCCTCCTTCAAATTGATCCTCGATTCATGCCAAATTACCTACAAAACACATAAAAGGTGCGTAGTCTCCGAATCTCATAGAAATACGGGAACTAAGCTAAAAAGGAACAAAACGCACAAGAAAAGGGGAAAAAAACATATTTACAAAGGAAATCACATATGAAAACACCACCAAATAGAGAGACATCAGAAGTACCCGTAGTGGTTAGCCAACGTCGTGGTTGTGAGCAAGAAGAATGGGAAGTGGAGAGTTTGCATTGATTCCACGGACCTCAACAAGGCTTGCCCAAAAGATTCTTTTCCCCTACCGCATATAGATGCCATGGTAGATGCCACCGCTGGCCACGAGATGCTCACTTTCATGGACGGCTTCAACGGCTATAATTAGATCCAAATGTACTCTGCAGATCAGGAGAAAACGTCATTCATCACCAGCCAGGGGACGTACTGTTATCGGTTGATGCCCTTCGGACTCAAAAACGTCGGGGCTACTTACCAGCGGTTTGTCAATCGAATGTTTCAGCAACAGATAGGAAGGACCATGGAGGTATACATCGACGACATGCTCGTCAAGTCAAAGCAAGCCATCCACCATATCCAACACCTAGAGGAAGCTTTCCGGATTCTGGACAACTACCATATGAAGCTCAACTCGGCATAATGCGCGTTTGGAGTGACCTCTGGCCGCTTCTTTGGATTCATGGTTACCCAACGCGGGATCGAAGCCAGTCCTGATTAGATTCGAGTTGTAGCTGGTCTGCGATCACCCAGGTGCGTAAAAGACGTGCAGAAATTGACAAGAAGAGTGGCGGCGTTAAATCGTGTCATCTCGAAATCATCCGATAGATGCCGTCTATTCTACGATGTGCTGCGGAAAAACAAAAAATTCGAGTGGGCTCCAACCCATGAAATAGCCTTCCAGCAGCTCAAGAAGTATTGTCCAACCCGGTGCTATTGTCCAAACCCGAGGAGGGCGAGAATCTCTTTCTATACCTGGAGGTAACTGAGGCCGCTATCAGCGGTTACCTGGTGCGCGAAGATGGAGGAGACCAACTACCAGTTTATTACATCAGCCGTACGTTGCTCGCAGCTGAAACACGATATTCACCTTTGGAGAAGCTGGTTCTCGCGCTAGTCATGGCCTCTACGAAGCTGAGGCCGTACTTTGAGTCTCACACAATCACTGTTCGCACAAATTACCCATTGAAGACCACACTGAGGAAGCCAGAGATCACCGGGCGAATGGCCAAATGGGCGATACACCTGAGCGGGTTCGATATCACATTAGAGCTAAAAACAGCGATCCGAGCTCAGGCACTAGCGGATTTTGTGGCCGATTTCAGCCTTACGCTGGAAGGAGAAGCTAGACAACAAGATGCCTTAGTGATAGAAATTGAGAATTCAGGAGTCTGGAATCTGCATACCGACGGGGCTTCAAACAGTCAAGGAGTAGGAATCGGGGTAGTGATGAAATCACCCAGGAGGGACAGGATAGCACAAGCAGTACGGTGCGCCTTCGAAGCCACCAACAATGAATCAGAGTATGAGGCGTTGATATTGGGGCTAACAATCGCCCGAGACCTGGTCGTCAAGAAAATAGAGGTAAAGTGCGACTCGCTGTTGATCGTAAATCAGATCCTAGGGACCTTCGTCGCCAGAGACACCAGAATGGCAGCGTACGTGGAAAAAGTCAAAGGAATCGTGCGCGAATTTGAAACTTTCATCATCCAGCAGATTCCTAGAGAAGAAAATGTGCAAGCTGACGCCCTGGCTAATCTAGCTTTCGCCTTAGATCTTGAGGAGTTCGCATCAATTCCCTTGGTACATGTGTTATCTCTAGCAATCGAGCGGGAAACTGATTCACAAAAGCAGGGAACCTAGAGCGGACCGTTGCCAGCCAAAGGAAAAAACGTATACTCTCCCCGGGAGACGCTAGACAGCAAGGATCCTAGACAGTTGGAAGTCCTTATAGCGGAAATCTTGGAAAATCAGACAGTGAGAACCTTGAAGAGGTAGAGATTTTCGCCAATGAAGGTCCGGCAGAAGACACGCAGAATGCTCCCCAAGAAGAAGAGTGTTGGACATGGCCATACCTGCGATGGCTTGATCATGGGCAGCTACCAGCAGAGAAGTCCGAGGCGAGGGCGCTCCGAATGAAAGCCACTCGTTACAGTGTAAAAGACGGCGTCCTGTTCAAACAGTCCGCGATGGGGACCTCACTTCGCTGCGTAACAAGAGCAGAAGTACCCAGGATACTCAGGGAACTTCACGAAGGAGAATGTGGGAATCATTCTGGGGGGTGTAGCCTCTCAAACAAAGCTCTTAACCTGGGATATTATTGGCCTGCCATGCGCCAAGATGCGGCAGAATATTCTCAAAAGTGCGAAGCTTGCCAAAAACACGCTCCAACCTCTCACCAGCCGCCAGAACCGTTGCACCCGACGTTGACCCCGTGGTCGTTCATGAGGTGGGGGATGGATATCGTAGGGAAATTGCCGCCGTCTTCCGGCTATTGAGTATTCTTCCTAGCGGTGACCGACTATTTCTCCAAATGGATCGAAGCGGAAGCATACAAGGAGGTCAAAGAATCCCACGTGGTGGCATTCATCAAGAAGCATATCATCTGCCTCTTCGGGATACCTTCAGAGATTGTCTGCGATAACGGGTCGCAGTTCATCGGCAAAAGAACCAGAGAGTACTGTCGGTAGTGGAACATAGACCTAGTGACTTCTACTCCCCGCTATCCACAGGCTAATGGACAGGCAAAATCCAGCAATAAGGTCATCATCAACAATATGAAAAAACGATTGCTTAGAGCTATAGGACACTGGGCCAATGAACTGCCCTATGTCTTATGGGCCGACAGAACCACCCCGAAAACTGCTACCGGGCAGTCACCGTTCTCCTTGGTATAAGGCTGCGAAGCAGTGATCCTTGTTGAAATCACCGTGCCCACCACGCGGTATGGGTTACAAACGCCAGACTAGAACGCCGCCGAGCTAGCAGCTGATCTTCACACTCTGGAGGAACAGAGAGAAAGAGCGCGGTTGCGCCTAGCCAGGCACCAGCAGCAGGTGGCCCGCAGTTACAACAAAAATGTACGGGTCAAAGCCTTTGTCATCGGCGAATGGGTCCTTCGGAAGGTGTTCCAGAACACCAGAGAGATAAATGCAGGAAAGCTGGCCCCCGCTTGGGAAGGGCCTTACAAGATAGTCGGCATCGCTGGACAAGGAGCTTATCGACTAGAGTCCAGAGATGGGAAATCCGTCCCGCGTAGTTGGAACGCTATGCACCTACGGAGATACCATTTCTAAAAAATACACAAGTCGCCAGAAATGACCGAATAAACTAAAAAAAGAAGCGAGCCCCGAAAAAGGAAAAATGCGCTCCGAGGGAGTTATTCTCGGCAGATATCGCCAGAAAAGAAAAACTTCAACATACCGGACAACGAAAAGAGAAAATCGAAATAAAACCATGCAAAGTGGTACGAATGCTCAAAAGTTACAAGTATATTAAAAAACGTCTCTTGTATTTCGAAAGAATCTTTTACAAGCTATTATGTGGCACGAGAAATAATCTCCTAGACGTCCGCTATCCGGCGGAGTCACCAGTTCTATACAACACCAAAAGGCCGCTTCCTTGAAGCTCGCCAATCGACGTCGTGGATCCACCCCCCGAGTCGCCAGCTCTACTAGCAAGCGCCAGATTCTCGTTGGTCAGCGTCAGGGCACTACGGGAAGTCAACAGACACCGTCCTTTGCGCGCCTTCCAGGTAGGCAATCTTCTTAACCGGCAAGGGATCGGGGATAACCCTCGAGTCACCCATAACACTGGTAAGAATTTTCCTCACCCATCGAGCCATAGCTATGCATCTCTTAAACGATCAACCTTCTGCAGGGGTTGCTCGGACACCAGTCGGCACGCAGCAGAAAGATACCTGCAAAAACGCTAGCAAAAACACAAGCAAAAACAACAGCCAAACACAAGACGAATAGGAGCATCAGGCAAATAAAACCCCAACCCCTTGACAGGGGGCAGAAGACGAAAACATTGTATATGTGGCCCCTCCATCATCCTGAAACCCTCACAGACGCCCGATAAACGGCACGCCCGTGAGGTACTAATTGTCTCTTAAAACTATTCTAGAATAACACCAAAAGAATTTTTTTACAAACAGCCTGAGCCGCCAGAATCCTTAACATCCACATAAAGACTATGCAGGACCCCCTGAAACAACATTCTCTTCCGTCTGCTCACCATCCTCCAAGTTCGCCTGTTCCGCTGGAGACGATGGAGAACCCATCAGGGACGCAATGCGAGCCGAAGACACGCCATCAGGGAAGGAGCTCAGGAACTGATCGTTAAACTTGTCCGCATCCCCAAATGTGAGCTTCCCTGCCTCAAATTCCCTGATAATCTCGAGCCACGCTAGCATGCTAAAGAAGGCCCCAATATCCTCTGCATCCGCCTTTCCCATTGGAGGCACCCCAACAGCCTTCACTTCAAGTTCCCTCACTAAGCAGCCAAAGCCTTGGCCCGAGCAGGAGCAATCACTCGCTCCAGCTCCGCGACCCACACCTTTTTAGCCTCCTCCTGAGCAGCCAAAGCGTTGGCCCGAGCAGCGGACTACTCTCGAGCCTTAGCTATGTCTTTGTGGTACTTAGCGATCTCGTTGTCCATCTCGTTGATGAATAGGCCAACCTCCTGGAAGAGCTGCATACGACGAAAAAGGAAATCAGAACAAAATTCTAAATAGGCCAGAGATCGTAAACACCAGATAAACAGGACGGAAGGCTCATTACCTTCCAAGCTCCCAAGCCTACCTCGGTCGCCATGGCGTGAGCAGAGACGGGGGCCGGATGTTTTTTGAAGTTAGGGTCCTGATACCGCTGGAGAGATTTCCAGTCACAGGACGCGTCGTCCAGAAGTTCAAGAGAGTCATCATCGCTTGGGGTTGGGCGCTTACGAGAAGATCTGGGGGCGTCCAATGGTTCCTTCTTGACCGCGGGAGCAGTTGGAGGCTTCGAATCACTGGAACGGGTCTTCCTAAGGATCAAATCCGAAGCAGAGAAGGAGTAACCCGATTTGCGCGCCCGAGTTTTTGTAGAAAAGAAAGAGGGACAAGTCATGAACCATAAAGGTCATCGCTTAAGCCCAAACCGCCAAGGAAACACTTACCCACGGAGGGAGCAAAAGCTTTGGTTGAAGTTGGAGCTACTGACATCTTGACAAGAGGGAGGTAAACTTTCTTGATGTCCGAAGGCTCGACGAGAGAAGCCCCGAACGTCCTTTGCGCAGAGGTAAGCTTGAAAAGCTTCGACAGCACCCTCTCCAAGTTACTTGGCAGCTCGACATTGTTTGGAATGCCTGCAAAACAGAAGGAAAGAGGATGAATAGGCGTTAAGTCACTTTGGGGATCAATGCCAAAAAGGAACAAAAATTCTTACTAGCAGAGTTCCATTTGTCATTCAAGAATAGGCGACTCTCAGGAGTCAAGGATACAATCTCGACAAAGAAGAAACGGTTAGCCCAACCCTTCTCATTAACCTTGGTGTTCAAGACGAGAGGTTGGCGAGCAGTCCGGGACTGTAGTATGAAACGTCCCTTCCTGACTGTGGTAATACGGTAGGCTTGAAGCAGGTCCAAAACCGAAAAATCCACCCCCGCAACCTCAGCCATTCGACTCACCCAGAAAAGAATCTTCCAGGCAGAGGGAAGGAGTTGCGCGGGAGAAAGCTTAAACCGAGCCAAGAACTCCTGAACCAAAGGAAGAAAAGGAAAACAGCATAAAAAAGTGAAGGAGAACTCGAAAAAACAAACCCAGCCAGGACGAACCCAGTCTGAGTGTTCGACATTGGGACACAGAGCAACCACACCCCCAGGAAATCCCCCCTCTAAAATGGTTTGGTTCATCTCATCTAGGGTCATCGTATTTGGAACCCTATCACACTCCTGGAGTATGCCCGAAGGCAGGAAGCCGTGTTTGGAGACCGCTCTGTCTCTCACCATTGAAGGGTCAACAAAGAAATTAGAGAAGTGAAGAAGGAAGAACAAAGGGCAATTATTTCGTACCTCGGGAGGGATCGACTCGAAGTAGTGAATGATGAATTACCCCAGACGAAGGCAGTAAATATAGTGGTTTCCCGTCTTTTCATCTGGTGAAATTTCGGTCTGGTCCTCGGTCCAAAGATTTGGAGGATTTCGGTCCTGGTCCGGTCCGGTTTTGGACCTATGCACAACCCTAATATCAATGAACAAACAAGGTTATATCAATGAACAAATAAGAGTATATCAATGAACAAATATGAGTATATATCAATGAACAAACAAGTTATATCAACAAACAAATAGAAGTATATCGATGAACATATATGGGCATTGAGACCTCTTGATTCAAGCTCGGGTTTGTCTAAACTTGATGTCTAAGCATGGTAATCCATGGAGATTGCGAAGCTTGATCCGTCATGGCTCCTAAATGATCTAGAAGGGCATGAGTTGCATCTTGTATCTTCTTGTTTCGAGTTCTTGTGATTGGTCCGTCAAATGACACCCTTAGCTTTTCCTCGACGTCGTTTGGAATCATAGAAGGATGTTTGACATCAATTATTGAACTTGAAAAAAGAAGACCTTTGAGGTTTAACTTTTGCTTATATGTTGTAGACAACTTGGAAGTATCTTAATGACCTTATCTTTAACAATCAAAACACAATTTTTGGTTTGAAAATAACTATATTTGCATAAAAAAACTAGATAATATTGTATTCATACACATAGATAAGGTTAAAAAATAAAATTAAAAATTAAAAAAGTTCGAAATCGATGAACATTATTATCAAAAACTCGATGCACAATTAGTTAGTATTGATGAACAAATGGTGAATAAGGATGAACAAATCGCTAGTTTTGATGAACAAACTGGACGCGTCTCATAAAAACGTATTTTTTGAAAAATACGTGAATTGTAAAGCAAAAATTCGTCTGTGTCGTATTTTATTGAAAAATACGCGAGTAATACAGGAAAAATTCCCCCGTACCGTATTTTATCTTTTTAATGAATGTTTAATCAGGGGCATTGATTTTTTGAAATGGACGAGCGAGATTTATTCTTAATTCTCACCTGGGTAACCACTCTCACACGACTCTTTCTCTTTTTATTGAGAGTTTTTATTGAGAGGCATTATTAATTGGATACACACCCACCGGGTTGATACAGGTAAGAATGAAAAAAATAGAAAAAAAGAAGAAATAAATCACGATTATCTATCTATTACTAATAACTAAAGCCAAAGCAATTTTTGTCATCACATTGCGCCACATCACCCCTTTATTAAAATAATAGTTTTAAATAGTTAATTATGCAAAAAAAGTTATCTCCAAGTAAACATAAAGATAAAATATCATTTGTAATTACCCCCAAATAAACATGAAGATAAAATAATATTAGTAGATTTGACCAATATAGATAGAAAAGCACAATGTGTTTATTATATTTGTAATTGATAAAATAAAAAAAAAGATAAAAAAAATATTTACACGTGATCACATATATATCTTTGAAATAAAAATAGTCATATCTATCTATAACCATATATTAAAGTTGTAGCTTTTTTAGCCACCAAATTAATTTTGGCCCTACCTTATATTTAAAAAAATTATTTATACTATCTCTTTCAATTAAATTCCTTTCTATTTATTTATGTGGAAAACATTAATTTGAATTTTAATTAAAAATAATGAAAATTATTTTATCTTTATCTTTTTTTCTATTTATAAAAAATATTTATCTTAAATCAAATTTTAATAATAAAAAAATAAATTTTTTAAATATCCTTATAATTGCTTGCCTAAATTGAATTTTGCTAAAATTTTATATTATCTTTTCCTTAATTTCTTTTTTTGGATTTTTATGTAAATATAGAAGTTTTTTATCTTTAAGAAATTCTATATTTTTTTTATCTTTTCTTATCAATTATCTTTTTAATTTTTTTTGAAAAGATTTTTAAAGAATTGAATTTGATTTTTTTTTTTAAGAATTTACATTATTTTTGACTTTTTATTTATTTTTGTATAATTACTTTATTAATATCATATTTATAATATATCAGAAAATTGATAAGTCATAGTCGCTCGTCACTTTTATAACTATATACTAAAGCGGAGGTTAAAAAAATTATTAAACGACACATGTCGCTTTTAGATTGGACCACAACACCACTTTTATTAAAACCAATCTTTGATAAAATAATTAAGTTTAATATAAAGATAGTGTAATGATGTATGCACAATCTTATATCACTATGGATAGAAAATCTCATTCTTAATTTGTTAAAAAAAAATCTTTTATAATTGGATATGATAAATAGGAAGATTATTAAGATATTTTTTATGTTATATATTATACTAATATTATGATATTTATTTTGTTTTTAGATAGAATGCATAGGTTAGATTTAGATAATTAAGTTTAATATAAATTAAAGATAGTAATCTTATATCACTATAATTAAGTTTATTTTGAACGGTGCCATGTATATAATAAATTGATTCGTAATACTAATAAAATATTATTGTTTCAAATAAACAACTTTTATAATTTATTGACTTTAAATATTTATTCAAAAATTTATATTTAAGCATTTACGTGATTATTTTTCCTGGATAATAAATATTTTTAAAATATTTTATTTTTAATATTTTATTTAAGAAAAAACTCGTACAAAGTACGCGAATACATACTAGTTGATCCTATTTATGAGCGGTTCGAATTCGGTAGAGTTGTTTAAAAACTTTATGGGTGAAGTACTAAAACCCTATAGTAATTTAGTAAACCCTAGGGAAAATAATCAAAAAGAAAAAAATCAGAATTAGATTTGGTGAGAGGCAAATCTAATCTAACCATCTATACTTTATTTAACGATTGAGATTTCTCCAACTCTACCCATAGAGTTTTTTTATAACTCTACTGAAGCCCATTCCATTTACGAGTCACTGCTTTCCGAGGACAATATCGTCAAGAAATACTTTCAACGTCTACATCTCCCGACTAGCCGTTGAGCAGTGCAAATTCACCCCTTCCGTATAAGAGAATAATCTCACAATGACTAAGCACCTCTCTCGCTCTCTCTGCTATTCGCTCCCGCTCTCTTGCTCTCTCCTGCTCGCTCATTCGCTCGATCTCTGCGTTTTGGTCCACTAATCGACGGAATCTGCGCCTGAAGTTCTTCTGCTCATTGCTTTAATTCTTGTTCAATCTATAGTTCTTTGTTCTTTATATTATTATTTTCCACAATCTGCTGTGCTTCTTTGTTTTTGTTTTGGTGTTTGTGTTTTTTGATTGCAGAGTATTTTGGCCTTCTCGATTCGCACGCCATGGATCCGTGCTCAGCATCTCGAGTTCACAATCTCTCCAGGAAGAAGTCGAAGAAAAAACGTAATATTCTAAATACCTGATCTCAATTTCGTTTGGTTTAAGGAATTTTCTCAATTTGTCTGGTTCTAGGGTTTCGGGATCTTCGAGTTTTAAAATTTGGGGGTTTTACCTTAAACTGTAGTAATAATCAAGGGGAAATCTAATTATTTTAAATCTGTAATCAATTAGGAATCCTATCATGAAAGTCTGAAAATTAAGCTTCTCCGAAGTGTTCTTGGTTTGATTTTGCGGTTTTCTTCCACCAGAAACATAGCGGGGAATCCATTATTAATCTGAATTGGGAATCCGTTTATCGACGTCCAACATCTAGGGTTCGCATTGGTTTGATTCTGCGGTTTTCTTCCACCAGAAACATAGCGGGGAATCCATTATTAATCTGAATTGGGAATCCGTTTATCAACGTCCAAGATCTAGGGTTCGCATTCGTTTCCGATAGGCTTAAAGCACCTGTTATTGTTCTAAAGATTTATTTTTTATTATATATATGTATTGAGATTTAGGTGTTTATGGCCAAGATTTATTGGAAATAATTCTAAAATAAATGTTCAATTAATACTTTATATGGTGCTTGTAGAGTTCTAACACTTTTTCACACGTTGATTGGCAGTTGGATAGGTTCATCCCGAACAGGTCAGCCATGGATTTCGATTATGCGCACTACATGCTGACGGAAGGGTGCAAGAAGGACAAGGAGAATCCGACTTTCAGTTCTCCAGCGAAAGAGGCCTACCGCCAGCAGCTGAGAGAAGTATTTGGCATGAACAGGACGAGGATTCTTGCATTCAAGAACAAGCCACCTGCCCAGATTGAAACAACACCACCACCATGGGAATCTTCCTCTCTCCAACAAAAGCCAGTTAAGCCTCGTCGACACATTCCTCAGGTGAGTCTATCATTATATATATAAACTAGTTCCTTATATATTTTTTGAGTTTGTATTCAAATTGTATGTTAAATCTAGGAAATCTGCTGGCAGTTGATTGTGATCTTGAATCTGGTTAATGATAATAACTAATATAATACTAGTTGAGTTTCACCCATGACCATAATATACTAGTTGATTGGTGTTTGTTTCTGATTAAGGGCCCGTTTGGTGTAAAAGTATGGAAAGGAAAGGGAAAGGAAACAAATTTATATGGAAGAGTGGTGTTGATCCTCTTTTTTTTTTGTCTAGAGAGAGAGAGAAGGGAAATGATTAGAGGAGAATAGGGGATATGCTTACCCCATGTCAAAATGAGGGAAAAGGATGGGGAGAGTTAGCTCAAATTTTACATGAAAATTGGGAAAAAGGGGTAATGGTTACCACTTGTATCAATGAATCATAAATTAAAAATAGGCTAGATACATTTCCTTAACCATTTCCTTTCCACATCTAAAACCAAACGGGCCCTAAATAGTGATTCACCCATGCCTAATCTCAAATTTTCTTGATATTTGGCACTTAATTTACCCTTGGCCATGAACCCCCTTTTTATGTGTGGATTTTTTATTCAAGTAACTCTTTTTTTTTTCGACCCAAACTGGAAATGTAATTGGAAGATGAGTTAGTTGGAATTAAATAGTGACTCATTCATGACTAAGTTGAATCTGTTTTGAACTTAATCTCAAATCAACTTGATGTTTGTTTCTGATTAAATACTGATGCACCCATGTCTAATCTCAAATCTTCGTGTTTGAAACTTTATTTTGTATGATGATGATCTTGAATCTGATTAATGATGATTAATGGCTATTAACTAGTTGAGTTTCACCCATGACTACTAGTTGATTGGTGTTTGATTCTGATTAAATAGTGTTTCACCCATGCCTAATCTCAAATTTTCTTGATATTTGGCACTTAATTGAATCTGTATGATGATGGTGTGATGGTGATGATGATGATGAGGATGGATGACTTAGATGGAATTAAATAGTGACTCACTCATGACTATGTTGAATCTGTTTGGAACTTAATCTCAAATCAACTTGATGTTTGTTTCTGATTAAATAGTGATGCGCCCGTGTCTAGTCTCAAATCTTCATGTTTGGCTCTTAATTTGAATCCGTATAATGATGATTGATGACTTAATTGAGATTCACTCTTGCCTAATTTGTAATCAGCTTGATATTTGTTTCTGATTATATAATGATTCAATATCTAATACAATATTGATAGTAATTGATGTCTCAGTTCACCCCATGACTAATCTCAAATTAGCTTGATGACTGTTTCTGTTTACGGCGTTTTGACTCATGAGCTATTCTGATTCTGATATGCAGACTTCGGAACGCACTCTGGATGCTCCGGATCTCATTGATGATTACTACTTAAATCTCCTGGACTGGGGCAACAGCAATATTGTTGCAGTTGCTCTTGCAAACACTGTCTACTTATGGGACGCTTCAGATGGATCCACATCAGAGCTTCTCACAGTTGATGATGACAAGGGCCCAGTCACTAGCATCAGCTGGGCTCCAGACGGACGCCACATTGCCGTGGGATTAAACAACTCTGAAGTCCAGCTTTGGGACTCCAAATCTAACCGACAATTAAGAACTCTAAAAGGCGGTCACAGAGCACGCGTGGGATCACTCACTTGGAACAGCCACATCCTGACAACTGGTGGGATGGATGGTCGGATATTAAACAATGATGTTAGAGTGAGAGAGCCCATTGTTGCAACCTACAGAGGTCACCAACAAGAAGTCTGTGGTCTGAAATGGTCGGCCTCAGGACAGCAATTGGCTAGTGGAGGCAATGATAATCACTTACATATCTGGGATCGGTCCATGGCATCTTCAAATGCAACGACTCAGTGGCTGCACAGGCTTGAGGAACACACTGCTGCTGTTAAAGCTTTAGCCTGGTGTCCTTTTCAGAGTAATTTGTTGGCAACTGGTGGAGGTGGAGGTGACCGAACAATTAAGTTCTGGAATACTCATACGGGGGCTTGCTTGAACTCGGTTGATACTGGGTCACAGGTGTGTTCTTTGGTGTGGAGTAAAAGTGAGCGTGAGTTGCTCAGCTCCCATGGGTTCACTAAGAATCAACTTACTCTTTGGAAGTATCCGTCTATGGTAAAGATGGCTGAGCTCACTGGTCACACCTCCAGGGTTCTTTTCATGGCACAGGTATTTATTTAATTATTTTTTTTCTGGGTTCAATTTGAAGAAGTGGGTTTACTGATATATTTTGTACATTTGGTGTGTTGCTCAGAGTCCAGATGGCTGCACAGTAGTGTCTGCAGCAGCTGATGAGACCCTAAGATTTTGGAATGTATTTGGTACACCTGAAGCTACTAAACCTGCTCCAAAATCAACTCCAGAGCCATTTGCCAATGTCAACCGTATCAGATAATGCTGCTGCTGAATTGACAAAGCAAGAAAGCAATGGATCTGCTACTGTCAGCGTTAATACTTAAAAGAGCAGTTAGTTGTCCAAGGTAAAAATTCTTTTCCAGCACAAAAACTGAATGGCACTTCTCTCTCACCGTTAACAGCTCTCACTGTTAACATTGTTAACAATCTTGCCATTCTTTGCAGATTCATTCGTGTTCTAGTTGGAGCGGGAGGAAATACATCCCTCTAACTGCGTCATAGATTGTCTTGCTTTTTTGCCTATGCTTTGTTTTTTGTACAGAGTGACGAATGGCAAGGTTGTGTGCATAGTACACTAGATACAACAGATTGCTCCAAATCCAATTGCAGTTTGTTAATGTGTGATTCCATGTTAGAGATGTTGCATGCTTGAGCAACTTGATGAATTAGTTTGTCGACTGTATTTTTTTTTGTAATGTATGTTTTGTTCATTGTGTTATTTTGTTGATTTCTTCTCCAGTATCAAATGTGAATAAAGCTCACTGCTCATCCAGTCCCATCCTCTTTGTTCGCAGTTACAGTTGCAATTGTATTTCAATAATCAATTTTCATAACTAAATTTTTACAAGTACTAGGTGAACACGCGGAAATAAGAAATTTTTATTGGCACTGTATTGAAATTCATTTAAAAACCAAGAGGACACATTAAAATACTACATTATATATACTTACATCCTCCTTTGTTAGAAATATTTACAAGTCACAACAGTAAGGTGTGTAGAAAAAAATGCTTCATGAGCTCGATTTGTCTACTCACATATGAAGATGCTTCAAAATCGATTTACAAGTGATTTGTCGGCCTCTTCGAATCAGGTGCCAGAAAAGTAACCAGAACACATATGAACGCAACTAATTATGGTGTTTGAGAAAAGTTTGGGGCAACCTCTTGTAGAACTATTCTTTAGGAAGCTTATAAGAGTGAAACAAACATAAATGGATTCCTGAAGATGTAGATTGAAATTCCATATAAGGAACATAACAACAACCTTTAGTTTATCCAACTCAATTATAGAAGGCTATTTGGTAATTGATACGTATCATTGACACAATCTTCTTACACACCAATTGAATCAAAACAAACTGAGCCCTCAAGGAGAAAGTGAGGAATTAATCTTTGTTGTAGGAAAAAGGGAAGAGTAACCAAGCAAGAACATGAAAAGACTCATCAAACCATAAGAAACTTATTTTTACAAAGAGAAACTTGACCAATTCAAAGCTAAAATTCAAGGCCCGTGAATGATCAAATTCAGGATGCATGCCTTGATAAATCGAATTCAACAAATCAAAGACTTCATTACGAGGCCTCATCTTTAGTAACAAAAGTAAGAGAATAACCAGCGATCAGAAACTTGTCTAGAATAGGGTCGAACCCAAATAAAAAACTTGTTGGAAGAAGCTGAAAATCCTACTATGGCTAAAAGGTCAAATAGGAAATGTAAGCAACCAAATCAAAAAAATTTGAAGAAGTAAGAAAGGGGGTCAAACAGGAAATGTAAGCAACCAAATCAATTTTTTTTTGAAGAAGTAAGAAAGGGGAGATACAAGGGTTGAAAGCCTACAGTTAGGAAGCGATAATTTACCTAATAGAGCTACTTCCTTTCACATCTTTTTCAATTGCAGTTAGGACAAGCATAAAAGCAACATATCTTATATAGCATGTACAAATTTTATGCACATAATATTATACTTATGTCTCTTGAAACAATCAATCATAGAAAAAAAAATCAACCGCACCATCAGAATTTCAAGAATCCTTTTGTTATCTGTCTCCTGCGACCTTAAGTAACTAATTATTGTTCAACTTCTCAAATGAAATTGCATTTCTACTTCTAAGTTGGTAAGACATAAAATTTTGTTAATTCATATGAAATAAATTGAAGTAAAAATCAATTCATAATCAAGGTAGGAGAAGAGATAAAGAAAGGCAAGATTCAAAATGCAAAACAAAAACATGAAGGGAGAATTAGTATTGTTGGATGATAGGTTAGTCGAAATCAATTATGGGAACTGTATCGAAAAGTTCCCACACGCAGCGGAATAAACAAGTATGCAGGTAAATAAAACAATAGATACAGTTCCCTTATAGAGGAACCCCACAACGATCAATTAACCACGTAAGTAAACCTCTACCTCTCTCTCGGATGATTTTTGAATGAGTTAACTTTTCTTTATTGCTTAGTTCCCTTCAGGTCACAAGGCAAAGTACAAACTTCTATGTTCCTACTAGGACTCTCTCCCTAGGCAACACTAATGCACTCTCTCGACCCTAACCCGGTGAACACTCACAATCAAAGACAAAGCGAAACTCAAACCTCTCTCTCTCTCTGTCTCTTCTCTAGAGTTCCCCTAGACCTAGGAACTCTTTCTCTCTTCACCTTCGTCGAGATTAGCTCGGCGCTTGGGACTTTTCACCAACTTTACGATCTTTGCTTGAGTGGACCTTTCAGCTCTTTTCTCTCAGTGTTTGGATTTGATGAATGTGAAAAGTGAGCAACAAGGTGACTAATGAAGGGTTTAAATAGGCGTAATGAGAAACCCTTATGCACTTGAGGTATTTGTCCTAAATACCCTTTTTGCCTTGCTCTCCAAGTATGATTCCTTAAGGTTGACATGTGACTTTGATTTGAATTTGAAATGTCAACTCTTGAATCAATCCGGACCATTGGATGGTCGTCGTCTCTGTGTTGAGGCTCTAATGGTCTGAGATGCCTCTGTGTTCGAAACAAACAGGATCCTTGAAAATGTGCTGAGATGTCACTTTCACGCATGCGCCGGTTTCGTCTTCTTGGTTCCCTTCTCCTGGAAACTCTTCTTGACTTTTGTGGGATTCCTGTTCTTCATGTTCAGTTCCCATCGTGTGGGAACTCTATTCTCTTCTGAGGTTGGTTGCTTTCTTTTCGTCGTTGCATTAGTTCCCATGGTGCGGGAACCTGTTACCATGTGCTTTACTTTGCGACGGGCAACCTGTTCTCTTCTGAGGTTGGTCACTTTTTTTTCGTCGTTGCATTAGTTCCCATGATGTGGGAACTCTTTGATCTGTGCTTTTACGACGTGCAACCTGTTAAACTAAAATATCTGGCAATTGACGTTAGTTCTCATGGGTGTTTGTCATTATCAAAACTGATGCGTCGCTATCTGAGTGCGCGACACTCGGCACACGACGACGTTGTGTCTTGGTTAAAATTTTGGCATGTTGTGCGGAGCGCTAGGTGCGCCAAGGCTGGTTGCAACCGAGCCTTGACCTTGGTGGGTGCTCGACGCTTGGCGTCGCTGTCCACTTGGTTGGCTCGTAGGTGCGCCTACTATAGGCATTCAAATTGATTGTTTAAATCAATGAAATCATATTTGATGTCATGGATTGTTTTCCTAGTTTTGGAAATGATAAAGAATGTGATTGAGTTTAAAAACTTGGATTATGACATGCCCCATATGGTTAATTGGGGAGGCTCGTGTTGTATGTCATTAGATTGGATGAATAGAACTTGTTTTAGAATTTTGAAAGGCTGATTCTTTAAGCTTTCAAACTTAACAAGTGGATGGTCCAGAAGAGACCTGTGAGGAATTTGATCAATCCTCGGATCCAAGGAAAGTGTCAATGCGCCATGAAGGCTTGAATTTGACAACTTTGGTATATTAAGTCTTATGGTTAAGATGACCTTTGAAAGGATTAGTGGAAAATAATGGCATGGTTAAAGGAAGACAAATCTTAACATGTGTCTTGAGCACTTGGGATAGGATGATTGTCTTATGAGCATAATTCTTCATGTTTCTTTGATATTTGATATCTAAAAAAAGAAAGAATTGAATCATCTCATATTATCATATGGATGATGATCCTATGGGAACTTCCAATAAATTGGTGGTTAGGATAAAAGTGGTACATAAAATGGAATACTTTATGTTGAATGGCCCAAAAGCAAAGGAATGTCATTTAGGAAGTCTTTCTAAAGACTCTATATGCTTATAGCATGGAAAATATGGCAAGTTTAATCACTTTGGTTAAGAAGTGCTTAATGAGTCTATATGGAAATGACATGGTTTATTTGGTAAAAACCAAATGAAATGGATGAGAGAGTAAAGATCTTATCTATGGAATTCTTCATTAATAAATTATGAAGATGCCAATGTGAAGAGATGGAGATGAATTAGATTTCCTAAATCTTCGTCTTGGTTTGTAAAACATTGGAATGGGAAAGGAAATCCCATGATTAATACACATGTTTAGAACACCTATGGATCTATGGATGCACGGTTATAGAAAAGGTGTGTCATGGCTTGAGGATGCTCTAGTGGAAAAAGGTGTTGATATCTTGACATGTCCATTTGTCAAAGATATGATTAAGATGCTTAAGGCATTGGATGTGTGGATATGCTGGATCACCTAATTATGGAATACCTTTAGTCGACGATCGGTCATGAATTCCTAATCTTGGTGATGGGAGCTCGTTCTTGAGAAGTCTCAAGAGGCAACTTTGCTAAATTCAATCTTGGTGTCGGATTTTGACATCTAAGTGTGAGTGGATATTATTCTAAAAGGAATAATTCATATTTAGAGTCAACTCGGTTGAGTTTTGTTAATCACACAATAAAATTGTTGAACTCTCGTACCAAGAGGTTTAACATAACTTTTGGTGTTAAATTCAACTCGAGGGATGGGGTTAAAATCCTAATAAACTCTATGATTTGGACGCCCAATTCCCCCTTACCAAAAGGTATAGGGCAGAATTCAATGTGGTAAGCCAAAGACATAGAGTTGGAGAGCATAAAAAATCCCATCAAGGTTTTTTGCTCTAGCCTAAATGAAAATAGTTTGAAACAAGTTTTCATTAATGAGTTTTGGGAAATTGCTATGTAGGGCAAGTTAGAAAACTCAACTAAGCAGATGTGGAATTGAAGGCTTCTTCCAAGATAGAGTTCAAGGGTGACTCATCTATAAGCATATGTGAAATGGATATGGGAGGTAAAAGCCTTTAAAGTGTCAAGTAAGAAATAAACGTAAGAAAATCATGTGTAATTCTTACGACGTGCACTTAGACAAGTTGATGTGGTTCAATTCTAAGAAACACCACAATTCTTTAGTGCTTGATTGTGATTGTTACAAGTTATAAATTCAAGTCCAAGGACATTTATTTCTATACATAAAGTTTGTTTAAATATATTTTGAGTTTTAATGACATTGCTCAAATGGGGGAGGAATGTTGGTGATTTGTGAAAAGTCACCAATCCTGTTTAGAGCATGTTGAGGTAAAGAAGTCACTAGGAAATGTCGATTGAGGTGACTAATGTGACTTGCCATGATATGATAAAGAGAAGTAGTCATGTATAAGAAAGATCCAAGTTAAGGCACACTAACGTCAAGGAACAAAACCTCATGTGCAACGGCACTAGACGAGGGCGCGCCTAGATGGCGACGTCGCTCGGCAGCGGCACAAGGCTTCGGCACTTGGTGTTGACGCGCCGATGCACATGGCGCGCACTTGCATGGCTTTGGCTCGGTGCAAGGGTGAGGCGCTCTGGTGCTCGCCTTGGAGGTTCTTGCCTTGGTGGTTGGGGCGCGTCTTTGACGTTGCTTTGGCACGGCCATGGCTGCACTGTGCTAGCGGCGCACCTTGTAGTCGATCAAGACTAGAGTTTGTTTACGTGAGGGTTTTCAGGACTGAATCAAACACAAAGTGTGTATCTCATGGATCGATATTCATGAGTCCAAGTGAATAAGGAAACTCAAGTGGCATTGCATGAGGAGTTCGTCCAAGTGAAGGAAGAACCACAAACGTCATGGGAAAACGACTTCGTTCAAGTGAAGAATGAAGAGGAATCATGGGATTCGGATAAGGTACGTTTAATCTTGATAGATATGTCTTGCCAACATGTCTATTGTTTCATATGGTGCGTTTTATCCCACAACTATATTGCGGTATCCCTTGGCATGGAATAGGGGCAATATTTGTTGAAGGAAAGCTTGATCTAATCGAGTGACTCGTAGCCTTTATCCAAGTAACTTAATAAAATGTTTTGAGTGGGTCAATGGTGATTGCCTTATGGCCTACACCCAACGAGACTACCCTTCAAGGTCTACTCACAAGATTACCTTTCGAGGTCTACTCAAACCGCCTTGTTTGACAAGGATCGACTTTCACTTCAACTTATTTATGCAACATACTATTCCATTTTCATAACCCCAAATACCAACAAGGAACACATAATCTTAAGGTAATAAGAAAAAGATAGACCGATTGGGGAACATTTAGTAGAGGGCTTGTTCATGGAATGGAGGAGGAGGAGGGTAACTTTTATTGGATGTCTAGAAGAACATTATTTTATCATTGAACCCACACAGACGATTGAGAGCTTGAAGAATAGAGGTGGAATCTCCTTGTTTGACGAACACTGGTTGTTCTTTTTCTGCATGCCATTTTTGGGAGTGCTTCATCCTTTGGATACTAGACATATCCATTTCCTGTCCGAGCTCTTCTTCCTCCTTCGGATGATAAACATCATTCCTTTTCATAATCTCCTTGACCACAACAGCATACGACAATCCATGGATTTCCTTAGCAACACATTTACACATGTGCATGATCATTATCCTGGGCAAGTTGATCCTTTTCTTGCGTAGGAACAGATCAAGAAGAATGGCGTCATTGGAGTTGAGCATTGTGTGTTTCTCCTGCCTCGGGATCACCACCCTGGTGATGTACTGGTGTGCCATTTTGCCTAGTTGGCTCAGTTCGTGGGTCAAGGCATCCTTTCCTTGAGCGGGAACATGCCCTAGCAACCTTTTAAAGATGATCTCCCTTCCATCTGAGTTCTGCAATGGTTTTAGAGGGAGAATTTCAAAGCCTTCACTTGGTACTTGAAGAATTTTCTTGATGGCGGCATAAGTGAAGGTGAATTCATTATCCCCGAAGATGCAACGAATCACCGAATTGAGATCGATTCCCTCCGTCAGTGCGAAATTGGAGTAGATGAGTTTAACTTGTGAGGGATCCATCTTAACTGGTTCCGAGGAGAGAGTTTCCCATTGTTGGAAATGAATCAATTCTTGTAGCTACTTGAATTCATTTTCTAGTAGGAACTCTTGGGTGATGACAATGGAACCACCAGCTTCCTATCCCCAAAATTAGCAGTTCATTTCTTCTTTTTATCCTTAGCAGCTTTGACAATCTGCTTCTTGCCCCCTATTTCTTAGAGCTTCGGGTAGAAGACCGTCCCGAGGTTGATTTAGTGTGTCCAATGTGGAGAGGAAGTCCCATGTGTTCCTCTCTTTCATCCTCATCTTCGTCCATGTTAATCACATGCCTTTCTGCGTGGAGTTGTTCAATGGCAAGAGGGGCAAGGTCTTCTTCAAGTTCTTCTTCCTCGTCTCCAATGATTATGTGCTTCCTCTTTCCGGATATGTGACCGGTGGAAATTGAGGTAAGAGGGTCTTTGGATTGTGTAGAAGTTCCCTTAGTCGGTGGGAACTCTTCTCTCTCAAACTATGAGAGGGTTTGATAAAGGAGGAAGGTGGAGAGATCTTTGTGTTGAGGATTTGGTATGTGATTGGTTTTCTTTTGTTAAGATGCTTGTTCTTTGGTAGATTGAGTTGAATGGCGTCGGAGTTTTCATCCATGAAATTGGAGGGATTTGACATGGGACGCTTAGGGATGAGGCAGTCGTAGATTTTGGTGTGGTGTTCGGCAAAGGAGGTGGAAGCGTCTTTCAGAAAAAGAACAAATGGGTCGGTTTTTTGAGATAGTGGTTTGAACACTGTCAATGTTGACGGTGAGGGTTGAGGATCCATCTAGCCTTGTGGTTAGAATAAGGGTATTGCATCTTGGAGTTGTTGGAGGTGAGTTTTGGGGTGTAAGGCTCGACTGACCATCTTCTTTCTCAAAAGTAAGTAGAGGTGCTCCTTGATATCATATATGTAATTGGGATCATGTGTTTCAGAGTCAAGGCCTTGAAGAAGAATCCTTTTGAGATATTCAGGATCATTTTATAGGAGATGTTCGATGAGAGGATTTGGGTGGATAGTGGAGTATTGGATCTTGTTGATTGGTTGCCCCTGGCTTGCCATTTGTGGAAACAGAGAAGGAAAGAAAGGGTTAGAGTTAGGGTTTGAAGGGAGGATAAAGACGCGTTTGTGAGAGAATGCTTTGGAGAAGATGAAGAAAGGGAAGGAAGGAAGTGGTTTAAAAGGGGAGAGAAGATGAAAGGATGAGGGAAGGTGAACCAGAGTTTCCTTGGGAATCGGATCCAATTTCTTCAAAATCTGACCAGACGGATTATCTTCCATCACAAATTTAATTCTTTTCAACTTAAAAGTCTTCACGCATCACAAATCTGTCTTATCAACTATCCGGTTTCCAAAGCTGCTTCTCTTTCTAATAATACAAATTTGGGTCATCTGAGGCAAACTGTGCTTGTTGTTTCCTTGAGATATTGAGAAGTTCCTTTCTTCTCCCTCCTCACTTCCATGAACAAGTGATAAAAGGCTAGGTTTGGATACACATTGGATTTTTTGTGAAAACATGACAAACAGAGGTATCCAAACAAGAGTGGGCAGGTCACGAGATTTTATCATCCAGGTAATTGAATCCCATTTAAAGGGTTTTCAACAAGTAAAGGTCTCATAGGAAACGTTTACCTGGATTTGGTTTCAGGGGCAGGTCTCATGATCAACCATCATTTCGGCTTATGATGAGGGACAATAAAGATTCGGTTGATCATTTTGGGCCAAAAGAAATTTTAACCTTAAGAAGTAGTTTCTGTGCAAGATAATGAACATGCTTCATGCAAGGAGTGATTATTTAAAAAAAGGTTGCTAAGCCATGCAGTTCCCTAGTCATGCCAAATCCAAACTAGCCAATCATAAGGGGAATAATAAACAGGGACTTGTTTGAGTTAAGGCTATCGTCTCTAAGAGCATTTGAAGTGCTCGAAGAGATCTCTATGCCATGCATAGACGGAGTATCCACTATCTACTTTTCAGTCCCACATAGGTTCACAAGAATTCCACCAAAGTAACTGATGGATTTTCATTTTAACGAAGCTTCAAAGAAAGGATGAGTTGATTGTCATACCTGGGTTGTGACCTTTTGTTCTCATAGTCACTTTTGTTTTCGTCATGTCTCTCCCTTTTGGTTGATCATGGGTAGTCTTTCTTGATAAAATTGCAATGCATTGTTCCCTTGTCCTTTTCGTCGAGGAATGAGTGATCTCCATCGACCTTTTGTTTGTAGTGAGGTGGGGTTACTTTTGTTCTTCTTGATCATGTTGTTGGGAACTAACAATGACCCACTTGATGTTTCCCCTCTCTACAACCTGTAAGATCAGTTAGATTTGTTTAATTGTTTAATTGGTTAAGATCAGTTAGTGTTCTTTAGAATTGTTTAATTGGTTAATTAGTAATGTTGGTTTGAAATTATTGTTGTTTGTTTGGATGTCTTGATCGGGAATAGTAGGTTAAAATACTATTGTTTTCTTCAATAGATTTGTTGTTAAATTGTCGCTTCTGAAGTGTGCCAATAAATAGTAACTTAGGTTAGAATCGAACGGGTGGCAAGATTGGGTTGTCTTGGAATTGTAAGTGGTTAACCAAAAATTGATTATTGATAACTTGCATTTAGGTATAGCTTAGGTTGCATATTTATGTTTATTTTGCAAGGTTTTAGTTTACTCTAGTTTAGTTCTTATGTTTTTAGATTTCTAGGAAATTCGGGTTTTGCGCTTGTTTTGTTCGGTTTTGCAAATCTTTAGCTAAACAAGCATGGACGGGACGAAGTTTCGTGGACTAGGGTGGAGTTTGATGAGGCTTAGAGTGATACAAGTGAAGATTAGAAGAGCTAAGCCCCAAGAGCTTGAGGGATAAAAATGCTTAAATCTAGGCTATGCATTGGAGTTCTTGTTTCGACACCTCTATCTTGCAATGCTTGGTTTGGGAGCTACATTGGTATCACTGGAAAGATAATTCAAAGAGAAACAATCCATATATATCTTCTGAGTCCAAATTCTAACTCGAAGGTGGTCAAAACAGCCTATGAAGTATCGCTTCAATGCTGAATCGAGAGTGCCGCGGGCAACAACATCATGTGCCATGGCCGCGCCACCATAGGAAGACACTCCACCGTCATTTTCTCCGCGGACGTGTTGGGCCGTGAAGTTGGGCTTCGATATGGGCTTTTATGATATATTTTTTGACATGTTGGATGTAATTTCGGGATTTATGGGTCTTTGGATATGTTAGGGGTATTTAAACCTTGTTTCTCTCTCTTTTCAAAATTTTGGATCATAATTTGGAGGCTAGGGTTTCTTCTCTCAAGAGGCAACCTTTGAACCTTCTGTAAGCTTTTCTTAATCTAATTATGCATTGCTAAAATCCTTTGTGTTTGACTATTTAGTAAAATCATATATTGCATAATATTGTGATGTTTGATTGATTCTCAACAACTTGAATAGGTTTTGTTCTCTGTGCTTAAATTGAATCAAAGTTTATCTAGGGTTTTGTTAGCTTGATCACCTAATAGAATTTTTAGCTTAATTTACAACTAATTTGATTAATTCCCATTTGGGAGTGATTAGATAAAGTAGCAAGTATAATTATTTGGACCCGTTCGGGCTTTTCAGTTGTAGAAGGGAATAAACCACTGATAACTTGATTAGTTGTTTGCGTTGAGTATTTGTTTTTATCGATACTTTGAACTTAAAGATGTCGTTTAATTGAACCTAGACGTTGTTCTAGGTTGTTAGATGATTAGGGTTGTTTAGACTGTTTGCTCTTTCAATTAAATATAAAGTTTTGGATAATAATCCACGATAGTTTATTCAAGTGAATTGAGAATCAAGAGAATGAATGATCAATAAGCATATCTATGATGGATCTAACTAGTTGAACACTTGTCTCTCATATATTTATAATCAACTTTACATTCATATTTACTTTTTAGTTTGCATCTTAGACTAGATAATCATTCCAAAAAAAATCCCTTTTAGTTACTTGGCATCTAAGTAACAACACAAATACACAAGTCTATGTGGGATCGACCCTTGCTTACCATTCTACTTAGATTGGTTAAGTTAGGATTCTTTGATAGGTAAATGACTGAAAAATACCTCATCAAATTTGGCGTCGTTGCCAGGGACTTGTGTATTTGATGAGGTATTTTTCAATCGTTTTACCTATCAAAGAAACCTTAACTTTACCAAACTCAGTAGAGCGATAAGTAAGGGTCGATCCCACATAGACTTGTGTATTTGTGCTTTTACTTACGTGTCAAGTAATAGAACTAAAGGGGGGTTTTATGGATGATTGAGTAACTAATTAATCTAATGTGCAAATTAAATCTAAGTATGAAGGCAAATATGATTGTGTTTAAACAAGTATGAGGGAAGTGTGTTCAACTAATTAAATCCATCATAGATATGCTTATTGATCATTGATTCTCAATTCCCTTGATAGTCTATCGTGGATTATAATCCAAGACTTTATATTTAGTTGAAAGAGCTAATAGTCTAAACAACCCTAATCATCTAACAACCTAGAACAATGTCTAGATTCAATTAAACAACAGCTTTAAGTCCAAAGTATCGATAGAGACAAATACTTGACGCAAATAGCTGATCAAGTTATTTGTCTCTATCGATACTTTGGACCTAAAGATGTCGTTTAATTGAATCCAGACATTGTTCTAGGTTGCTAGATGATTAGGGTTGTTCAGACTGCTAGCTCTTTCGACTAAATATAAAGTCTTGGATTATAATCCACGATAGATTATTCAAGTGAATTGAGAATCAAGATAATCAATGATCAATAAGCATATCTATGATGGATTTAATTAGTTGAACACGCTTCCCTCATACTTGTTTAAACACAATCATATTTGCATTCATACTTAGATTTAATTTGCATATTAGATTAGTTAGTTACTCAATCATCCATAAAAACCCCCTTTGATTCTATTACCAGACAAGCAAGTAAAAGCACAAATACACAAGTCTCTGTGGGATCGACCCTTACTTACCGCTCAACTGAGTTTGGTAAAGTTAAGGTTTCTTTGATAGGTAAAAAGATGCAAAATACCTCATCAAATTTGGCGCCTTCGTTGAGGACTCGTCGCTATTTGTGTTTTACTTTGTGTACTATTCTTGGTGTTGTGAACCTATCTTACAATTCATAACACCCTTGCTACTAATCATGGCTTTGCTTGAATGTAGACAATTGCAGGATGAACACTTCCATGACTATTTTTCAAGATTTCAAGACCATGTGTTTGAACTTGGTACTTGGGGATTACAATACAGTGATGGAGAGGTAAACATGGGAGTTATCCATGGTATGAATCTTGAGACAAGGGGATTGGCAGATTACATGAGCAATGAGAGGCTTTTATTTATGGGACTTGAGGAATTCTGGGATTTCTTATGTTTCATGAGCCATCAAAGCTTTCTAGTTGAGTCATCTTCCCAACCACCCCATCCGGTTGATAAGTCTCTTGAGGATATAATCAGGGATCTCTCCAATGGGGCAGATGCTTTAATCAAGGAGCATTGTGAGTCATGTTCTTCATATTTTCATTCCACAATCTCATGCCCTTTTGAGTTGTGTGAAAGGAGTGGTGGAATCACATTGGAGTCAAATGATCATGAGTCAGACACTCAAATGAAAGTTGAGGAGCAATCTAAGATACTTGATGAGTGTTATGTTAATGAGTTTGATGCCCAACATGAATTCACACCTATAAGTCAAGTTGAGCAGATCATCACAGACCCAAAAGAAGTTTGTGATGGCATTGAGATACTTACAAAGCGTAAGGTGCCTGAGTCATCTTCACTTATATGGAGTCAATTGCTTGAGGGTTTTGTGGTTTTGGAAGAAGATTACTTTGCCGATCATGATGACTTCTTTGTTGATGAAGTAGACAACCATGAGGGAGAAAATCAACATGATACATTTGTCATGGCTCTCGCTGTCATGGTGTGCTCTATGTTAGGCCTTGACATCCCATGCTTCAGTTTCCACACCTTCTCACATCCAGAGCTTATGGAGTTCCAAGTTAAGGAACCAAGTCAACACAAGGTGGAAGCTGAAAAATATATGGAGTTCTTCTTGGATAAAAATTGGAATTGTTGACAAGTGTTTTGATTCTTATTGTAAATATTTTCTAAAGCCACCACTTGTGCTGAATTCTTTTGAGCATATGCCACTTCATGCCAATTGGGCACACATGTTTGATAAATTAAAACGGTCTTTGAAAGTTATATTATGCTTAATTGATTTATCATTGTGTTACTTACCCTTTTATGAGATGTGTGTGCATGGATTTGACATGTTATTAAGGGCATTGACAATGTCTAATCTTGTCAATTCATGCTCAGGGTCAAGCTAATGACATTAAACAAGCGCTTCTGGGAGGCAACCCAAGGCTTAGAGTAGTTTTGTTTTTAAGTTATAATCTTTTGCTTTTTAGGTAGTTTTTGTGTGTGTTTGTAACACCCCTATTTTACAATATTGGGTATTACCGCCAGTGACCTCGGACTTTCCCGTCCAAAGTCACCCAAGGCTTTTAGAATGATATTGAACTCATACAAATGCGGAAAATTAACATAAACGTTACATAAATAAACGGATGCTCACGAATGAGAGTTGATTCTTTAATTGAAGATGAAATTGACCAAAAGCGGAATTTTATTTATTGATAAGAACTTTCGTTCATTACATTAAGGGTCGTTTTACAAAAGAGGTAGCAACGGAAAGTAAAGCCGTTTAAAAAGGTTTAAAATACGCAATCTAAAATTACAAGAATGTTTTCCCAAGACAACTCATGTGATGATGATTTGCTTGGTCTTTAAAAAGGGAAGAGCTAATGCACTATCTTCGGAATGCCTTGCTCTTATGAGAATTCCTTCCTTCCTTCATTGTCGTCTTGCCTTGACCTTCAATTCTCGCCTAACGTTTCTCGAACCTTCTAGACTTCATCTTCAACACTTCGGTGTATATTCCCACAGTCTGGCATTTGTCGCGAAGGGTGAGAAATACCAGACCAAAATGCGGAAGTAGGGGAATTAGTCTAAGGAGACTACAGAAGCGGGAACGGAACTTCCCAAGGGTATTTTGGTAATTTAGCAATGTCGAGAGAGATATTATCGGGTTGTGTTTAAGATAAGGCTTATTTATGTGAGGTTTTAATGGTACGAAAGAGAGCGTATCTCAAGCGGAGATAGCTCGATAATCGAGTGAAGAGCTACTAGATTGTAGACTTCTTTTAGAATCGAGAGTATGTTGGGAACGTTATTAATTCATACAAGTTTAAAACCTCTCGCGCCCTGAGCGGACCGAGAGTCGAATCGATCATTTGAGATCGGTCCGGTTTTGATGTCTTTTAAATGTGCATTGGGCACTTTATCTTATATCGTGAAGAAAAGTCATTTATTATCTTTAATGATTTTTAAAAAGGGGGTGGGGGCTCGTATGGCCCGGTCCACCAAGAGAAACCCAGTTTCCCGACACTTAGCTAGAGTGCGCTCGTCCCTCCTTGTAATCGGAGCGGACTGGATCAAGATCCTGAAAGTCGTACTTCAAACACGTAGGCATTACGACTTAGTAAGATTATATAGAGGCGTCGGCTATTCCACGCCCCTCACTAGTTCGTTCGACATCGATCTCTAAACGAGACCGTAAACAATCAAGGCCACAACCAAACTAGCATGAATAATCCTATCAATAATAAAGAGCAAACTATACTAACAATGGGGTCGTTTTATCTAACAATCGATATTTCCTAGGTTCCTTTTGTTACTTAGCACACAAGTTGTTCCCAACATCGAGAATTTCACGGAGATGAATATATAAGGTTACAAGGGGAATTTCCACTTGCCTTAGCTTTTACGATTGTGTACGAACGAACGAACGGAAAATGTTGTCCTCGAAACGGAACGGAGGTTCGACCTATCGACACGAGTGATACGAACGAACTTTAATAATAATTTCTTTAAATTCTTTTAGAGTTTTGGAAATTTTCATATATCCTTTTTATAAGAGAAATAATTACTAAATTATTATAATAATAATTTAGGTGGAGGTGAATAAAATAATAATATTCCTTATTATTATTTTATATTTGTAATATCCTTGTATTCTTTATAAAATCTTTATTATTAATTTAATTACTATTTTCTTTTGGAAGATCAAGTCATAACATTATTTAAATTATTAAAATATTCATTTTTACTTAACTTATTATTATTTTCTTATTATATCCAAGCAAGGATAATATCTTTATATAATCATTAAGATATAGTTTTCATAACTATATGAAATATTGTTTTTATAAAACTAATCTTAGGGTGTGAAAAGTCTAAAATACCCTTGTAGTTGAATATCTTTTATTTCTCTTATTATTATTTTAATAACCACCTTATCATATAAGATCTTTTTAAATCTTTATAATATATACTCATTATAACATCCTTCCCTTTTTATTCTCTTTAAAAGAGACATACCATATTTATAAATATACTTATAAGGTAATAAGGCTTTTTTCTAGAACTTTCCTTAAATAGAAATCTCTACTATACTTATTATGGTAACTATTCAAGTATAATATTTAATAATAACCTCCTATCATCCATTTAATAATTTACCCATGTACCTTTTAGTTTATAAGATAGAAACATGCCTTATAACATTATCTTATAACTAGGAGCATATAATTTATTTATTTATATCTAAGATCATAATAATATCTTTTCTTATCTTTTATACCTTTTTATATAAGATATCTGTTGGGACGTTGTTGGGACCTCTGGTTCTAAGCAATGGATCAACGATTCACTCCTCTTTAAGTTTTGATAATGACAAACACCATAGGGAACTAATGTGGTTTGTTCAAGTACTTCTAAGGAACACAGGTACAGCAAAGAACTCCTATGAATGACAAAGCCACTACTAGCCACAATGAAGAGTTTCCATCAAGGGAACTCTGAAGAGGAAAGTTCCCTTGAAGTGGGAACTCCCAGAAACAAACAAGAAAACACAAGCTTACAACGATGAAGAGTTTCCATCAAGGGAACTCTGAAGAAGTCAGTTCCCATGAAATGGGAACTCACATGTGAAGACAACGACCGTTCAGCGCAGATCGCGGGATCCTGTCTCAGACAGCCAGAGGGAACAGTCTGAGGATCAGACTGTCACGCTTCATCCAACGGTCCGATTGATTCAAGAAGTTGACCTAGTTCAAACCAAAGTCACATGTGAAGAAAGTACAACTTGGGCATCAAGCAAAGGGCATTTTGGACACAAACGAAAGATGCTACTGCCCAAGACAAATGGACTATAAAGCCAAATGAATAGTACTCGGTTTGAGTACTTCTCCCAGAACTTACAAAACACCCACATCTGAGAAAAGAAAGAAAAGGAAGAGAAGTCCCCGCCGGCGAGTGTGTGATCTCGACGACGGTGAAGCTGAAGTTCCCTGGAGCAAGGGAACTGAGAAGTCAGCGTAAGGTTTGAGTTACTTGTGTTTTGCTGTTGTGAGCTTAGGAACTCAGTTGAGAGGATTTACTAGTGTTGCTAGAGTTAGGAAGAACTTGTAGGAACAGAGAAGTGTAAATCCGGCTGTGTAACTAAGGAACAAAGCAATCAATATAAGTAAGTCATTCAAAATCCTCCAAGCGGAGGTAGAGGTTTACCCATACAACTAGTTGGTTGTAGTGGGGTTCCTCTATAAAGGAACTGTCCCTTTAACTGTTTTTATTACTTGCGATTATTTACTTCCGCTGCCTTGGGAACAGCTTAATTGCCAGTTCCCAAGCTCACTGCTAACCGATTACGATCCAACAATTGGTATCAGAGCGAGCGCTCTAGATTTGTGTTAGCATCGCAGGTGTCAAAATGGCTCAGGAACTTACTCAGGTGGGGAACAATACCAGCAAGCCGCCAAGGCTTATAACAGGAAGATTTGAAAGCTGGCAACGAGACATGAAAGATTGGATGCGTGGCCAAGACTACCAAGCCTGGTGCGTCATCGAAAGGGGGAACTTCGAAATCGATCCAGCTATTGTCAACGACCTCTCAAAGTGGGGTCCCAACGAGTACAAGTGCATGGAGGCAAACTACAAAGCAAAACAGTACCTAAAGAGGTCCATGTGCGTACAAGATTGTGACAGGGTTGCAAACCTTGACACAGCCAAGGAAATGTGGGAAGCCATCCAACAAATGCACGTTGGGAGCTCAGATCTCAGAGAAGATCTTCAAATGAACGCAAAGAGGGAGTTCTACAACTTCCAAATGGAGATGGGAGAGTCCGTCGATAGCTACCAATCCCGGTTTGAAGGACTTTGCACTAAGATGGAAGGATTGGGGATCACAAAAGAAGAAATCACCCACAAAATGAAGGTCCAACAGCTCTTCAATGGATTGACTGGAGAATGGGCAAACGAGAGAACGATGTTCAAGGAAAACCCAGAAAATCGAACACTTATGCTTCATCAAGTGTTTGGAAAGCTAGTGGGACATGAGAAGAGGAAGATCGATGATAAGGAACAAACTCGAGCTCATCGAGGGATCGCACTCAAGATCGAAAAGATGCTCAAATCAACCCAAGAACAACATGAAGACTCTGAAGAAGAAGAGGATGAAGAGCTAGTTCTTGTAACAAAGGCTCTTCGAAATTTCTACAAAGGAAAGTCTCAACGGAACAGTGGGAACTGGGGAAAGGGACAGAGTTCCCAAAGAAAGCCCACGGAGAAGGATCTCTCAGAAGTGACTTGCTACAAATGTAACAGGAAAGGACATTTTGCGAAGGAATGTCCACAAGGAACTGAAGGAAGAAAGCAAGGAAAGAAGGCTTACATCGCTACTTGGAGCGATGATGAAGACGAAGATCCTGAAGCATGGGCACTCCCGGACATGTGTGGCATGGCCATAGGAGAAACCACTGGGGAACAACCCAGTGAGGTAACCACTGAAACTGTTCTTGATTCCTTGAGTAATTATGAAAAACCTGAATTGTTGAAAATCCTTTCAAGTCTTGTTAAAGATAACATAAAACTGCAAAACAAGTTTGAAAAACAGGAACACATAAATTCTCAATTAGTTGGTCTTGAGCCCTGTCCCAACTGCATATCCCTTCTAGAAAAACTCAAGTCCCATGTGTCTCACATCGTAGATCTAGAAAGAGAAATCAAAACTTTAGAGAAAGATGAGAACACCCTCCTGCAAAACCTGAGTAAGACTCCCGAACACCCTGAAGTCTCTAGTTCCCAAATCAAGTTTGTCCCAGCCAGACATGGCATAGGATACAAAGGTGAGTGCTCCAAGAACAGAAAGTCACCCCTGAGCGAACATGAGATCCATGAGTGTAGGGCCTTAGAACTCCAGTGCGAGAAACAGAAAAATGCTCATCTCGAGGAGAAAATCAGGGTCCTAGAGAGTGGAAACAATGGTGAGAAAGACTACTATACTGGGAACTCTAGACATAGAATCTATGTCAAAATTGCTAAGGGAAATGGGTCTCGAGTGTACAACAAAGAAACCATGGATAGGAACCGTATCCAGAGACCACACCCAAAATACTACCTGGGAGAATACTACAAGACATGTTGGCACTGTGGTGCTCATGGGCACTACAAGGATGCATGTCCCAAGAAGAGAGCCCAAATCCCTAGAAGCCATGAGTTCCCAAACAGACAAAAACGTCATGCTCATCACCAAAGGAACTCCAACTCTCAAAATTCCAAAGACATCAACATTTCTGACTATATCTTAAATGAAAATGTTTTCCCTTGCAAGGGACCTGGCAAGAGTCATCTTGCCTGGGTCTCAAAACACTAACTTTTCCTTGTAGGTGGCTGTGAGAGGGAACAGTACATGGTTCATAGATAGTGGATGCTCGAACCATATGACAGGGAACAAGGATATCCTCATCTCACTCCACACTCATGCCGAAGGAGGCCACGTCTCATTTGGCAACAAGAACAAGGGAGAAGTTATTGGAAAAGGAGAAGTGTTGCTCAATAGATCTATTAAAATTAGCAACGTAAATCTGGTAAAGGATCTGGGATACAATCTGCTGAGTGTCTCCCAGATGTGTGATCAAGGGAACAACATCGTCACTTTCGACTCAGATGAATGTCTCGTCATCAACAAGAAGACCAACAAAGTAATTCTGAGAGGAAGAAGATACAACAATGTGTATGTGGTGGACACCAACTTTGAACCACCAATGAAGCTGTGCCTTGCGAGTTCCCAAGATGACACGGAACTCTGGCATCGAAGACTGGGACATGCTGGTGTAAATCAAATCCTGAAGCTTTATCTACAGGATCTGGTCATTGGTCTTCCACGGATCAATCTCGAAGGAGTCAAAATGTGTGAAGCATGTGTTCGAGGGAAACAGACCAGGACCTCCTTCAAACCGAAGAAGGTGGTAAGCACAACCAGGTCCCTGGAGTTGATTCACATGGATCTCTGTGGTCCCATGAGAACAGCCAGCTACGGTGGAAAAAGGTACATGTATGTCTTAATTGATGATTTTTCAAGATTCACCTGGGTTGTTTTCTTGAAGGCAAAATCACAAGCGTTTGAAGAATTTGAGCCCTTCATCAAAAGAACAGAAGTAAGCTTGGGGCTGAAACTGAAAGCAATCAGATCTGATCACGGAACTGAGTTTCAAAACTCGGAGTTCCTAAACTTCTGTGAGCAAAATGGGATCTCTCACAACTTTTCAGCTCCTCGCACTCCTCAGCAAAATGGAGTGGTCGAGAGAAAGAACAGAACTCTGGAAGATATGGCTAGAACCATGATGATCGAAAGTGGAGTTCCTGAGTACTTCTGGACTGAAGCAATCTCCACAGCTACATACATCCTGAATCGAGCCATGACAAGGCCCCTGATCAACAAGACTTCCTATGAGCTCATCAAAGGGAGAAAACCAAACATCTCACACTTGAGAACATTTGGTTGCACATGCTTTGTTCACAACAACGGAAAAGACAATCTTGGCAAATTCGACCCCAGAAGCGACGAAGGGATCTTCCTGGGATACTCATCACAAAGCAAGGCTTACAGGGTCTACAATAAAAGAACCAAGAAGATAGAGGAAAGCATTCATGTCGTCTTCAATGAAAAGTCTGTAAAGATGGGAACCGAGTCCCAAGGGAAGGGAACTCTGTTCAAGCTAGTCAGACATGAAGACGATGATGATGACGAGGATGAGCCAAGGAAAAGGGATGAAGACTATCCAAGTGCAAGCCATATCCCACAACCAGGGAACAACGACGAAGGTCCAACCCTCACTGATCAAACCTCCCTTGAGGCTCCCTCCTCAGAAGAACTACAAGAAACCTCCAACTCTCTCGAGGTCCCCTCTTCAGGGAACAACTCTGCTGTCCCCCAAGACAATACACTGCCAGAATCAAGTATTCAAGGGGAACAAAGAAGGAACCTGCCAGAAATCTCTGAAGAAACATCAAATGAAGAAGCTGAAGATGAGAGTTCCCATGAGGATAATACACATGCAAAGGAAATCACTCTTGCAAGAACCTTTCGACAAAGGAAGGACCACCCCTTGAGAACATCATCTCCCCTCTTGATAAAGGTGTTCTAACTCGCTCCTCTCTCAATAATTTTTGTGCTTTTAACGCGTTTGTTTCAATGGTGGAACCCAAAAATATCAAAGAAGCATTAAAGGACCCGGACTGGATTCAAGCCATGCAAGAGGAACTCCACCAATTCGAGAGAAACAAAGTTTGGAAGCTAGTTCCTAGGCCCAAAAACAAGAACATCATAGGAACCCGATGGGTTTTTAGGAACAAGCTCGATGATACTGGAGCTGTAGCAAGGAACAAGGCTAGGTTAGTAGCACAAGGATACAGGCAAGAGGAAGGGATTGACTACGATGAGACCTTCGCACCAGTTGCCAGGATAGAGGCAATCAGACTCCTCATCGCCTATGCTGCTCACAAGGGATTCAAACTTTATCAAATGGATGTGAAAACAGCCTTTCTAAACGGACATCTCAAGGAAGAAGTGTATGTGGCCCAACCTCCAGGATTCGAAGATGAGAAAATGCCCAACCATGTCTATTTCCTGGAAAGGGCCCTTTACGGACTCAAACAAGCTCCCCGAGCTTGGTATGACAGGTTTGCTCAATTCCTCTTGTCCCATGGATACCTTCGAGGTTCCATAGACAAGACTTTGTTTTTAAAGAAAGAGTCTAAAGACACTTTGATTGTGCAAGTATATGTTGATGACATTGTTTTTGGAGCAACTAACGAAACTCTTGTAGAAAAATTTAAGGACCTCATGAGCAGTGAGTTTGAAATGAGTCTCATTGGGGAACTCATGTTCTTCTTGGGACTTCAAATATCCCAAACAAAGGAGGGAACAAAGATCCATCAACAGAAATACATCAAGGAAATGCTCGTGAAGTATGGGATGGAACATTCAAAGCCCATTGACACTCCCATCTCACCAAATTCAAGGCTAAATGCAGATGAAACAGGTATCAGTGTGGACCAGAGGAACTATCGAGGTATGATCGGGTCCCTTCTCTACTTAACAGCTAGTAGACCTGATATCATGTTCTCCGTATGTCTTTGTGCTCGTTTTCAAGCTAACCCTAAGGAATCACACCTGAAAGAGGTGAAGAGAATTTTCAGGTATCTCAAAGGGAACAATAACTTGTGCCTTTGGTATCCAAGGAACAGTTCCCTTGAGCTCATTGCATACACAGATGCTGACTTTGCAGGGCACTTGGTTGACAGAAAGAGCACTTCAGGAATGGCCTAGTTCTTAGGATCCTGCTTAGTTTCGTGGGGATCTAAAAAGCAAAACTCAGTTGCACTCTCCACAGCTGAAGCTGAATATGTGGCTGCCGCATCATGCTGTTCCCAGGTCCTATGGCTTAAGTCACAACTCCAGGATTACGGTATGTCTTTTGGCCCAGTTCCCATACTTTGTGATAACACTAGTGCCATAAACATTTCCAAAAATCCTGTGCATCATTCTAGAACTAAGCATATTGATATAAGACATCACTTTCTACGTGACAATGTTGAGAATGAGAACATTTCGATGGAACACTGTAGAACTGAAGAGCAAATTGCGGATATTCTTACCAAAGCTTTAGACAGACGTCCCTACCAGCGTTTTCGAATGCTTCTAGGGATGATAACTCTAAACTAAACAAGTCCCTGTTTATCTCTCTCCCAATGCCTGACTAGTTTATCTAAAATTGCATGATAAGGAACTTGGATTCATTGCTTTCACTATGCCATGATTACTAGTCTAGAAAAAAAAAATGTGTACAAAGGAACTCTATTTCTTTTGGCCCAAAATGATCAACCAGAGTTCCCTTTATCCCTCATTACAAGCCACCATGACGGTTGATCATATGACCCACCTTAAGCTAGGGATCAGACAAATGCTTCTCATGAGCCAAAACATTTCCTTTATCGAGTTGCAAATCGTCTGGTTCCCTTTGAGTTCCCTAGCCCCACAAAAAGATGAGTGTGAAGTTCTCTCAACCACTTCACTCTCCCTGACCTTGAAAGGATCATGGGAACTGCTGCATCTACAAAGGGAACACTGACTAATCTTCAAAGAAAAACCGTCACTTGGGAAGCGGACTTTCGTGTCAGAAGCTCTGAAGCGTTACAGGCCAAGTATTCAAAATTTGAAAAGGACTTTCCAAGAGATTGTGACGCGTGTCCAGAAGCGTGCTTGAGAAGTTGAAACGGCGCCCCACGTTCATTGGGCAACGGTTATCGAGGTTATTTCACTTCCCCTTCTACCCTTCACCTCCTCTCTCCTTTAAAACCCCTCTTTGCCATTTTTAGGTCCTTTACTCCATCTTTCATCCCTGTCATTCGTCTTCCCCAAATCCCTTTCACTCTTTTTTCAAGAAACCTCCAAAACCTCCCAAATTCTTACAAAAATGGCCCCTCAACACACATTCGCACAAATCAAAGAGTGGGTACTTGCCAATCCTCGCACTCTCTTCATCACTCAACTGAACGAGATCGAGCAAGAACATGACCCAACCATGAAAGATGTCCTCATTCAAGGGCTATACAATCAAGTAAGCCCTTTCTTGCCCCCTCCTCCTCCTCAGGTTGATGAAACCGTCTCCTGGACCTCTTCCTCCTCCGAATCTCTTCCTCTTCCACCTCCAACCACCAACACCTCCTCCGGAGTTGTCATCGTTGACAACTTCGGAGATGCTCGCCCCTCCATCAATGAAAAACCCCATAAATCCAAACATCGCCACTCATCCAAACATCGCCACTCATCCAAACATCGCCACTCATCAAAAGATCCCTCAAAATCCAAAAAATCCAAACACTCCCACGACCCCTCCAAATCCAAAAAGCGTAAACACTCTGAGGCCTCTGAATTCTCGGAGCCCAGAAAGAAGGTTTTCTTCCGCTTTGAGGACTACCTGAACTGCTCCAAGGAGAGTTCTTGTGCTCCCAAACCTCCCTACCTTTTTCCTTCCGACGATGGGAACTCCGAACCCCAGAGTCTACTTCCCTCTTCCTCCTCCATCCCTCCTCCTCAAATCAAGGGACCTCCTCCGCCACCTCCTCCAGTTCCCGCCACGATGGGAACTCCAACATCCCAACCTCCTTCACTTCCTCCCTTTCCCATCACTACGGGATCTCCAACTCCACCTTCACCTCACAAAACGCCTTCTTCTTCCTCCCCAAAACACATTTCCACCAACCCCATCTCCACTCAACTCACAACCCCTATTCCTTCTTCTCCTCTCCCCTCTTCCATCACGTCTCCCACCACCACCAAACTCCCCTCTCCCTCACCATCCAAAAGTACCGTCGCCCTCTCCTCAGACGACGACGATCTTCCTCTTTCTGTGGTCATCGGCAAAATGACCAAGGACCCTCCTCCGATCATCATGGGAACTTTGGAGGAGGAAGCCCAGCTCAAGGACATCGAGGAAGAACTCAACAGGGGTCCCTCTGAGCACACAGTCTCCCAAGGGACAAAGTCCCCAGAAAAGGTTGCTCCTCAAGAGCCAACAGAGACAAGGGACCTCGCACCAGCTGGAGGTGCTGAGGCAACAACAAGTCATCCTGGAGATGACGCGGAGGGCTCGGGTTCGAGCTCCTCCGAGGAAGAAGGGACCTCCCATGATGAGGTCGAAGAAGAAGAAGAAGCTCCAGCTTCAAAGGAGCCAGCACGCATCCCTACACCTGGACACCAAATGGTGGTGTCCGCGAGTTCCCCACAACCAAGGGACCGCGTGCTCATGATCGAAGCGGCTGCACCCCCTCAGCAGAAAGGACCTCGCACGGTCTCTAGGGGGAACAAATCCAAAAGCAAGTCCAGAAAGGGGAAGGGGACCACCAAGCATCATGTCAGTGAGCGCCGCAAGCTTCTCCATCACCTCATAGTTTCCCAAGAGGCGCTGACTGAAAATGGTCTGGAGGAACTATGGGAACTGATCAAGGCCCAGGGCTGGGAGAGACTCTGCCAAGAAACTGTGAGCGTAGATCCCTCACAAGTGCGTCAATTCTCCAACAACTTCACTATCACCAACGACGACACTCAGGGAACTCTCTCCCACGAAGGCGACGAGTTTATTTTTACCACGTCTACGATCCGCCTTCAACTCCAGGTCCCTGGTCAAGGGCTTAGCGAGTTGCCCAGCAAGCTCTGGGGCGACTTCAACAGCGCCGAGGTGTACAACACAATTTTTGAGGGTCGGGTTCCCTCTAAGGTCCACTCGACGCATCATCTATCCTTGGTTGCCAAGCTCGCTCACCAATTCATTATCAACGTGGTGGTCCCACGTCAAGAAAAGCGCCTGGTTGTCAACATCCCCGACGCCATCATCCTCTACCACTTCCTCCTCAAGAAGCCCATAAATCTTCCCCGCATTATCCTTGGGCACATGGAAAAGTGCATGGCCTCCAAGTCCCATTCCCTTCCCTACTCCGGGTTGATCAAAAAGCTCCTACAAAAAGAGGGTCTCTACGATGCCTCTAAAGAAGAAATCGAGCTTGGAAGGGAACTGGACATTCAAGTTGCCCAGAAGATGAGGCACTCGGAGCCTGTAGAGGAGGCGGCTCCCCTAGAGTCTGGTACACAAGAGGGGAACTCTCCAGTGTTGCTCCGCATCGCCAACACCCTCGATCAGATTGCTAGGGACCAGGCAGTATTGGCCAGAGGACAAGAAAATCTTACCCAAGTCCTTACGCGCCTCTGTGACGCCTTGTTTCCTCAGAGCCCATGATCTCTCCCTTCTTGTTCCCTTAATCCAAATATGACCACAAAATTGTACTTGGGTTCCCATTGTACATATTATCTTAAGTAATGAAATGGTATTTATTTTGATTGCGTGTTCCATTCTTTCCTAATATTGCTTTGCTTGATTTTCGATGATGTCAAAAGGGGGAAAGATAAAAAATGTGAGATGAGTTCAAAGTTTAAGTCATCACAGACCACGCATAAGCTAAGGGGGAACAATTGCATAAAAAGCCTAATAGGAACTATGTGTCTCACCAGAAGTGGCTCCCTAAATCTAAATGTCTCACTAAGAGTGATTTCCCAAAATCATACTTAGGAACTCATCAGCATATCATTCATTGAAATATTTGCATTTTTTTTATGGGTTTGTCATCATCAAAAAGGGGGAAATTGTTGGGACGTTGTTGGGACCTCTGGTTCTAAGCAACGGATCAACGATTCACTCCTCTTTAAGTTTTGATAATGACAAACACCATAGGGAACTAATGTGGTTTGTTCAAGTACTTCTAAGGAACACAGGTACATCAAAGAACTCCTATGAATGACAAAGCCACTGCTAGCCACAATGAAGAGTTTCCATCAAGGGAACTCTGAAGAGGAAAGTTCCCTTGAAGTGGGAACTCCCAGAAACAAACAAGAAAACACAAGCTTACAACGATGAAGAGTTTCCATCAAGGGAACTCTGAAGAAGTCAGTTCCCATGAAATGGGAACTCACATGTGAAGACAACGACCGTTCAGCGCAGATCGCGGGATCCTGTCTCAGACAGCCAGAGGGAACAGTCTGAGGATCAGACTGTCACGCTTCATCCAACGGTCCGATTGATTCAAGAAGTTGACCTAGTTCAAACCAAAGTCACATGTGAAGAAAGTACAACTTGGGCATCAAGCAAAGGGCATTTTGGACACAAACGAAAGATGCTACTGCCCAAGACAAATGGACTATAAAGCCAAATGAATAGTACTCGGTTTGAGTACTTCTCCCAGAACTTACAAAACACCCACATCTGAGAAAAGAAAGAAAAGGAACAGAAGTCCCCGCCGGCGAGTGTGTGATCTCGACGACGGTGAAGCTGAAGTTCCCTGGAGCAAGGGAACAGAGAAGTCAGCGTAAGGTTTGAGTTACTTGTGTTTTGCTGTTGTGAGCTTAGGAACTCAGTTGAGAGGATTTACTAGTGTTGCTAGAGTTAGGAAGAACTTGTAGGAACAGAGAAGTGTAAATCCGGCTGTGTAACTAAGGAACAAAGCAATCAATATAAGTAAGTCATTCAAAATCCTCCAAGCGGAGGTAGAGGTTTACCCATACAACTAGTTGGTTGTAGTGGGGTTCCTCTATAAAGGAACTGTCCCTTTAACTGTTTTTATTACTTGCGATTATTTACTTCCGCTGCCTTGGGAACAACTTAATTGCCAGTTCCCAAGCTCACTGCTAACCGATTACGATCCAACAATATCTTTTAACAAACTAACATGCTTACAATTTTATGCCATTAATTATGTATATAACATACTCTTAGTATATCCACTATTTTTATTTAATAATTCTCATGTCTTGAGATTTACCTTTATTATTTAATTTAACCAAGCAAGACAAAAGCTAAAAATAATGGAATTACTTATTTTGATTTTATCTTATTTAACCAACAAGATCTTTTTAACAATATCCTGTCTATGTTAAAGTCATTTTTATATTATGCAATTTCCTTGAGTTCATATTAATATATTTTAACTAAATGTAATAAAAAGGATAAGATTTTTACCCTTACCATATTACATCTTTTATTCTTCCGTATAAATATCTTTTAATCCATATTTAAATCATACAATATATCTTAAGACTAATATATCTTATCAACATATTTTTAAGCTTATCATATGCTTTTTTTAAAAAAAGACATGAAATCACTTTATATATTATAAAAGGTCTTAAGGTGATAATTTCTATCATCTTGCTCAAATTCTTTTATTCATTAAATTAAGCTTCAAGTAAGGTAAACATATTGTTTATATTATACTTTTCAAGTATATAAACTCATGTTTTAAATTCCATGATTTTATCTAACAATATTCATATTTAAAATCATCTATATTATTCTTATAATATATTTGAAATTATTCTATGTCTTGCCATATTTATTTCTTTTTATAAAAACCATATGCATGTTATTTTTCTTTTCAAATTATCAACAGCCTAATATGCTTAAAATATCATTGTTATGAATTTTAATATTCTAGAAATTCATATATACTTATTAAAAATTATATTTCTCCTAGATAGGCATGCAAATTAATTTAATTACATAATTTCCTTTTTAGAAGTTTATTTATAATTTTTAGTGAATTTATTTAAATAAAAATTATACATATGTAAAATTATTTTATAAAGAGATAGAAAATTAAAATACTAGTCGGGAATTTATACCGAGTGAAAATGAGAGCGGAATGGGGCATGGATTTTGAGACGGGCGGACTAATGGGCTTCTTTTTTCTCCTTGTACTAAAATGGGTGAGAACAATCTGATTTGAATTAGGATTTGGGCCTAATTTATTCAGCCCAACTAATTAAAAATACCCAATTTTTAATTAGGCCCAACTCCACCCTCTATCTTCTTCCTCCCTTCTATTAGCTTTTACGTAAAACAGAACCAGGGAGAGACATCAGGCGGACGACGCTGTTGGGGGTGGACGAGTAGGGCACCGGCGGTGGCGGCCTGGGCGGCGGCAAGCGCAAGGTCGGCGGCCCTACTGGTGGTCGGTGGCGGTCCGATGGCCAAAGGGGAAGGAGAAGAGGAATTTTGTGGATTTTTCTTGGAAAAATCAGATTAGGGGGAAATTTTAATTTGGGATTTCTAGGCTTGAATGGGATTGAATTTGTAAGAGGAAGAGAGAGGAAGCTTGTGTGAGCTTATTGTGAATTTTCGGACCTATTTATAGGGGAGATTGAAGCCTCCATGGATCCACATCTCCATGGATGGACCTCTCATGGAGAAGGAGATCCATGGTGATTGGTCCAATTTGTGCTTGACACAAGGTGAGGTGAGAAAGGCAAGCAAACAATGGCCATTGGAGAAGAATGGAGGTGGAAACCATGGGCTTGAACATACGTCAAATCAATCAGACCATTGATTTGGGCAATTGGGGAAGAAGAATTAAGAAGATAAAAAGAACTAAAACTCCTTAAATAAGTAGATGAGTTACAATGGCATAGCGGGATTGAATGTTTGTTAATGTTTGAAGGGAGCAAGAGGTCACGGGTTTGAGTTCCCCTCTCGCCCCTTTTTATTTTTGCTTATTCTTGTATTTTCACTTGCATCTTTTAATTAATATTAGCTCAAAATCCGAAAATTTATTAATTATGTTTGTTTGAAATTTTATTTTACTCTGATAACCCTTTATAATATTTTTATAATTTTCATAGAAAATTATAAAAATAATTAAATTCTCTTCTTAAGAAAAAAAATTTTAGCTAATTATTCAACTTGCTTAATATATTTAAATTAATTCTTAATTGTTATTGTAATAAATTTTTATAACATCTTTATAATTTAATATGAAATTATAAAGATTATTAAGTTCTCTACTTTAGAGAAAAAAAATATTTGGGATAATTACCCATTTTATTTTATTTAGAAATTAGCGGATATTACAGTGTTTTAGATATCCAGTTCTAAAGACAAATTACCTATCACCACCACCGTCGGATTTCCCGCCGCACTACCCGGGTAGCTAGATTGTAATAAACTTTTACATCCTCTTTATAATTTAATATGAAATTATAAAGATTATTAAGTTCTCTACTTTAGAGAAAAAAAAATTTATTGGGATAATTATCCATTTTATTTTATTTAGAAATTAGCGGATATTATAGTATTTTAGATACCCAGGTCTAACGACAGATTACCCATCACCACCACCGTCGGATTTCCCACCGCACTACCCGGGTAGCTTCTTGTGAGTTTTTTTCTTTCCCTTTCTTTTTATTTTACTTTGGAGACAAAATATGTTTTAAGCATGGGGGAAGGGAATTACTTGTTTGCATTGCATATAGTTGCATTAGATTAGGCATATTTAATTTTTGCTTGCATTGATTAAAAATCTTGAAATATGAAAAAAAATCAGAAGAATTTGAAAAAAAATATTGCATTTAGGTACTTATTTCCCCATTGTTTGATACCTCTTGTGTTTCTATGCTTTGATGAAATTATAACCCGTGATTTGCATGATACGCTAAGTTTCAATGATATGAGCATGACCTATGATTAATTTCTTTGACTATAGGATTGAGCATGTTTAAATAGCTTGAGTTTTAGATTCATTCTGAAGTTCTATACACAATTTGCCTTGTGAGATTTTTGGCCTTACATGATTATTTTTGTTCTCTTATATTCTTGAGTGTATCACCATGATTCTCTAGCTCTAGAACTTGCGTTTATATAATTTGAGGTTTATAATCGGAAATTATAAAAATGAGATTATTAATACAAATTCTGAGATACAACTTATTGAAGAAAAAAATAATTTGTTCTAGCCTAATTGACATTTCACTATAAGTTATTATACCTTATTTGTTAAATTTTTGTTACCAAACCACGTTGGTTTTGATATACAACAAACAGTTCATGAACCCAAGTCCCGACCTTGTCGCTCAAGTAGATATCGTGAAAACCAAGGCAAGTGGATGGTTCCTCTACATTTAAATTTTTAAGCGAGAAGTTCGTTTTTTGTTAAAATTTCTTTGTTGGGAACTAATTTGTGAGTTATATAAAATGAGCTAGATTGTTATTGTAGCAGTTTAGTACTAATGACCACACCACTGTTGATAGGGTATTCTCGGCCAACAAATAAATTTGTAAGTCAAGACCCCGCTGAGTACAGTGGAGTTAGGATCGTTCCACAGGAAGCAAGGTTGTTTGTCTATCAATCTAACAAAAATCAAATCAAATCAAACAAAACACTCACGAGATGCCTCGTTAACGACCTTGTCAGGATCGTTACCGAACCACCGAACACAAAAATACTAACTAACGACCTAATTAAATTCCTAATTAATACTTGGTACCGAAGCAAGTATTCAGCAACAAAGATTTATCAGAAATAATTCAATAAAAACAAAAATCTAGGATAAGGGACACCACAAGATAGCTAAGCATAAGAATTCGTAAGAAGATAAGATCATGCCTTTAAATAGTTAGAGTCATCAACTTTCATTGACTTAACAAGTAAATTAATCTATTTTCATAAACTAACTCACTCAATTGCTTGTTTTGGATCTAAAGCTTGAAACTTTCGTTTTCAAACGATATCAACCTTCAAGTTACTAACTTTCTCTTTCAATCAAGTTAAAACTCAAATTACCTTAACTCCTGTTTCGGTATTAAGCACAACAAACAATCTCAATAAAGATAAAAGGCATTCAACACACAATCTTACTCATCAAACATGCTCAACTATGCCGGGCTTAACCCCGACCCTAGAAAAATAGACTACTCACTATTCATGATTAAGAAACTAAAAACTTCAATAAAAGCAAACATTGAAACAAAACTCAAACTTAAATTACCAACAAAAATATCGTCTTACAGAGATCTAGAGGAAAACCAAACAAAACTATCACCGAACAAACTCGATCAACGAACCTCGGAAACCGTCGTTACCGACCCTCGTCACCGACTTCCGATCCGGTTCTCTCTCCTTCGGCCTTCCTCCAAATCTTCTCCAAAACTAGCTCTAAAATTCAACTCCAAAATTAAGCCCCCCCCTTCTATGCTAGATAGAAGGGTATTTATACTAGAAAATCCTAAAAAACTAAAAAGGCTAAAAGATAAAAACTTTCCTAAAAAGATAGAAACAATCTCTAAAAGATAGAAATAAAATCTAGAAAGATATTAAACCCTAAAAATACATATCCTAATAACCCATAAAGATTCAAAAAATATACTCAACCGATACGGAAATAAATTCCCGCTCAGGATCGGTGAATAATAAAAATAATACTCGAAATCTTCTTCTTCGTGGCCTCGTTAACGACCCTTCACAGCCTCGTTAACGAGCCTGGGGTTTTGTTTTCTTCAACACCTCCTCTCGTATTCTCGAGCCTTGACTTCTTAAATCTTGCACTTTCCCGTCCTTCACTGAGATGCTCCAAATTTAGCTCCATTTAGCTCCTTTTCTCGCTAAAACCTGAAAAATACACAAAATAGCGTAGATTCCACTCTTTTCATAGATTTATGCAAAACTATCTAAAAATACTTAAAACTAAGCCTAAACTAGACAAAACTAATCCTAATAAGCAAAGAAAACCTATCAAAAGCTATACTAAAAATGCGAACATCAAAATACCCCATACTTAGACTTGCTTGTCCTCAAGCAATAAACAAGATACTAACCAAAACCAAAACAAATCATGTTTATCAAGACATAGCCATCTTCAAAAAGCAACATCTACACATAAGAAAATTATAGCAAAAGACTATTAACATCCTCACACATATATGCACTTAAATAGACATAAAATAATACAATCCAACCTCTCAAGGGATATAATGTGTTTCACTCAACTCTCAAGTGTTTGGGCTTATAATTTCAATCTCTCAACTCATCCTATATACAAAAACTCATAGAAATTGGAACTTATATCACCGATACTCTCCACCCAAGATTTGTCAAAACAAGCAAAGAATCATCAAGAGAACTTAGGCTCAATGAAAAACTTCATAGAAGCTTCCATTCGGCCGGGTTGTAATGGGGCTTGGTAATAACAATAGGGCGTGGAAATATTTTGGTCATGTGGTGCTAATAATATCCGGGAATCAAAGACTCCTAAAAAACTCACACATAACATCAAAACTCTCATAAAAACATATACCAAACTCACTCTTCATATTAGGCACACTTATTTTCACTCACCCTTTATCATCCTAGAAAGTCTCATAACCAAAAATAAAAGAATCTCTTGATATCATCTTTAAACACAAATGCACTTCGACTTTTCCTCTCTTTCTTTCTCTTCTTTTTTTCTCTTTTTCTTCTCGCTGCCTCGTTAACGAACCCACATCCGGGTCGTTAACGATCCACCGTATACATTTTTTCCCTTAAAACTTTATTTTGTGCATCTTTTTATCAAGAGACCTTTCTTACATGTAATAACAAGAGACTTCCCAATCTACCCTTCCCAAGTACCCTTCAATTCAAGCAAATATAAACTCTTTTCTTTTCAACAAAACACAAAACTTTACCTCTCCAATCTAAGTCCTAATTCCCGGATAGGGTCAAGCTTATCTCGGCTAGGGAATAATTTTTGTGGAGCTAAAAAATAAACGGTTTCAGGCCAGAATTGGTTATCAAAAGAAGGAATAATGTAAAGGTAGATAGGGGATAATAGGGCTCATAAAAATAAGTTCTCTATCATATGATTTTCACAAGTAATGAACTAAAAATCTTATAAGGGTCTCAAGAAATAGATAACCATCACAACTCCAAGAGATAATATGCATAAGGAGAGTAAATCACACAAAAAAGAAGAGAGATTTATAAATGTTCTCCCTATAAGGCCAAAAATTTCTCACAAGGTAGATTTTGTTGGATTGCATCATCTATGCTATAAAGTATATGTGCTCAATTTCATCTAATGCTATTCTCTTCTAAAAACAATAATTTCAATTTTAAGAATCCGGCTATACTTTCAAAGACATATTTGCAAGGAATTATATGATTAAGCTAGTGATTGCTATCATAGAACTTTAAGAAGGGATATCTATCAATTCTAAACTCTTTTTGGATTTTTAAATTTTTAAATTTTTTTGGTTTTTCCGATTTTTTTTCATTTTAAAAAAAATAACAACTACATAGAACACAAAAAACACCTAGGACATAATTTTTCTACTTTCTTCCCACCCATACTTAAAATTACAGTGTCCCCACTGTAAGAAAAATAAGAAGAAGAGGGAAAAGAAATAGAAAAGAAAACAAAAAATTAAAAAGAAAAAAAAGAAAGACATAAAACTTACAAAAGTGGAAACAAGGAAAGGAAACTTCATCTTGAGATTGATCAACGGTTCGGTGGAGGAAAATAGTGCTCAAAGTTCCCCATGAAGTCATACATCGTCCTCCAACGCTCAGCATCCTCCGCCTCTCTCTGACGTTGTCGCTCGTCCTCCATCGACATGCGAGCGGAATAGACGGTTTCCCATCTATCCATCCTCCGATGAATGTGATCGGTCTGGAGGTGAAGTTGTTGCATCCGTGCAGAAGGATCCTCGGCCCATGGTGGTGGTATGCTCGATCCTGCGTACTCGGGCTGAGGAGGTGGTGGGTAGTGAGGCTGGAAATGGTCTTGATACATCATCGGGTTGTAAGGCATTAAGCCATATGCATGAGGGTCGACAGGAGCTGGTGGAGGGTCGACAGGAGCTTGCGGCACCTCGTTAACGAAGCTGGTTGCCTCGTTAACAGTGTTGGGCGGTGGGTGGAAATGGTCGTTAACGACCCTGGTTGGCTCGTCGACGAAGATGTTGCCTCCTAATTCCTCCGTCTCCATGTCTTCTTCTTCAAAGTTGAGCTCCTCAGTGCCGCCCTCGGTGTCGGCTTCCTCGGTTTCATTGCCTACTACCTCGGTATCCTCTTGCTCATCTTCTTCTTCATATTCGTCCACGTCGTCTCGCTCAAACCGGGTGTGACATGGCCTAAGCGAGAGCTCATCCTCCGGTTTTGGTTCCAATGGGTAAGGCTGGCCCGTCCACACTTCGTACCAATTCGGTACGTAGAGTAGCTCGTACATGTCGAGGGAGGGTATAACTACTTGATCTCGAACCTTCACCTTGTAACCTCCCTGGGCTTGCACGAAAATTCCGGCACTATACCAATAGTTCTTGTTGAGGAGTTGAGCGTGGGCCGATGTGTAGCGGGTGAGATCCACTCCAAGATTCTTAGCCAAGAGGCTAACCAAATTGCCACACCACACCTCCTTGGATTTGTGAGGGCCGGATAATGTGGCAAGCTCTCTTGCTTCAATAAGTGTGCGGCCCCAAGGATGATGAAGGCGTCCTTGACATCCGTGTAGATGCCCGTAGAGACGGCGCTAGACTTCGAGAACCATCGGGTGTAATGGTCCTTCTCCAAAAAATCCCGGTAGCGCCGTACTTGGCTTTGACTGCTCAAAATCACATCGTCCTCACGGGGTGGAGATGGAGACCTGTGGTTCCTCCTCTTCTTCTGGGCTCGGGTGGCGGGTCTGCTTGAACTAGCCATGGATCTTACAAAATAATCGAAAATTTCCAAGATAAGATCCACTCAAAAATAATAGGTGTGAGACCCCATACTTGGTCTCAAAATTAACCTCGGAATTATTCATAAACTACCCAATTGGGTTGTTCACGAGTCTGGGCTCGGATCGATCATCTATGAAGTGCAGGGTCGTTAACGAGCCTGGGTGGGTCGTTAACGACCCGCTGAGAGCAAAACCAGAAATTTCCGAGATTAAATCTATCTCTAATTCAGCTCAAATCAAGCATGCAATCTTCTATTATTCTCCACAAATCCCCCATTGGGTAAAAGCACCCCATAATTACTCAATTACCCATCTCGAACATGCTAAAAATTTCCCGGAATTTTGACATGCAAAGTTCGAATTTTTAGATATAGAACAAGAAAAATCCATGCTTTCCTATCTAAAGGTATACAATAGCAAATCTAACATGAATCATCTTTCCTAAAACATAAACAACTAAGCCCAATCAAGAATTTTTAGAACGGAATTTAAGCATGCTCATCGATCTCCCTAAAAATCATGATTCAAGATATGAAATTTAACCCTATAGATAATCAATCATGCAATTTCAAGCAAGGGTTTAGAAATCATACCGGAGAACCGAGAATTAAAAGAACAAGGGTCGGAATCGGGGTAGTTAACGAGCTCGTTGTCGACGGTGTGTAGCCTCCGAACTCCGGTAACGATGGCGTCTCCGATGGTCGTTAGCGTGGGAATTTCCGACTCGGTGGGAGAGGATTGAGAGGGATTGAGAGAGTTTTGGGTTTGAGAGTGAATGTTGGAGAGATTGTGGTAGGATTTTGGGAGGGGTAGAAGGGTTTATATAGGAGGGGTAAGGATAGAAGGGGTGGCGGCTAGGGTTAAAAAATTTCACTAGGTTAGAATTACTTACCTGCCCCGTATTGTGACGAATCGGGTCGTCTGAACCGGGTCGTTAACGACCCTGGGTGGGTCGTTAACGAGCCACCGTAGCCTTCTTGAGTGAATTTTCGACCCCTTTTTTCCTGAAATCTTGTTAGCTCAAAAATTTTATTTCTATCCTATTTAAAAACTAAAAAGAAAAATAAAAGAAAGCTAAGAAATAATCTAAAAAGAAAAGAAAAGAAAAGAAAAAATATAAAATAAAATAAACCTATTCTAAAAAGCGGGTTGCCTCCCGTAAGCGCTATGTTTAACGTCGTTAGCCCGACGATCTCTCCTGCTAGTCTCGTGGTGTGAGAGCCATGGTGACTCTTATCTCCTCATCTGGATCAGGCTGCTCATGGAATTTCTTCAACCGGTGTCCATTAACTTTGAAAATGACGCCTCGGTTGTCAGTCAACTCTACTGCTCCGTGAGGATAAATGTGATGAACCACAAATGGCCCACTCCATCGTGTCCTTAGCTTCCCTGGGAATAATTGGAGTCTAGAGTTGAAGAGAAGTACCTTATCGCCGATGTGGTAAGTTTTGGGCACCAATTTTCGGTCATGCCACCTTTTGGTGCGCTCCTTGTAGATTTCAGCATTTTCGTACGCCTTCAGCCTCAATTCTTCTAATGCTTGCAAGTCCATGAATCTTTTTGCTCCAGCCGTATCGAGGTTCATGTTGATCTCCTTGAGAGCCCATAACGCTTTATGCTCCATTTCGACCGGTAAATGACACGCCTTGCCATACACTAGATTATAGGGGGTGGTGCGTAGAGGCGTCTTGTATGCTGTCCTATATGCCAATAGAGCGTCATCCAATTTGGAGGACCAATCCTTTCTAGAACGGGAAACTGTCTTCTCTAATATGCTCTTTATTTGCCTGTTTGAAACTTCAACTTGGCCACTTGTTTGGGGATGGTAGGGTGTTGCCACCCGATGAGATACCCCATACTTAGCCAAAAGGGCTTGAAAACTTCGCTCAATGAAATGGGAGCCACCATCACTGATAAGGACTCTTGGAACGCCGAATCTGGGGAAAATATTGGTCTTGATGAATTTAGCAACAGTCTTGGCGTCGTTAGTCCTTGTAGCAACAGCTTCCACCCACTTGGAAACATAATCAACCGCAACTAAGATGTACTTGTAGGATCCTGAGGCGGGAAACGGTCCCATGAAATCAATGCCCCATACATCAAATAGCTCAACTTCTAATATCCCAGTTAGCGGATTTTCATGTCTCCAAGTTATGTTGCCTGAGCGTTGGCATCCATCACATGCTGTCACATAAGCTTGCACATCTTTGAACATGGTGGGCCAATAGAGACCACTTTGAAGAATCTTCGCAATAGTCTTGAATCCTTTTGCATGACCTCCAGTTGGCAGTGTGTGGCATTGACGGATCACGTTTTCAATCTCCTCTTCTGGGATACAACGCCTAAAGAGGTGATCACTTCCTTGTTTAAACAAGTAGGGATCGTCCCAGTAGTATTGTTTCACATCATGGAGAAATTTCTTCTTCTTTTGTGGGGTAAGGCCCTCGGGAATTACGCCTCCTACAAGATAGTTAGCGAAATCCGCAAACCAAGGGGCTTTTGGCCCTCTAATAGCATGGATTGATATTGAGGAAGAAGAAAATGAAGAAGGAGAGGGGGTGGATTTTAATTGAGAAGACTTAGGTTCAGAAATCTTACCTGGGTGGGTCGTTAACAAGCTAGGCTTCCATTTATTGACCTCGGTACCGACCTCCCATAGCTCAGTAACGACCCCATTGGCTTGATTGTCGACCAAACTTGAACATTTTCCCTTTTTATTTGTGTCTTCCAGCCTCGGCACCTCGTTAACGATCCTGAAGGGGTCGGTAATGAGGGTCTTGTAGAGCTCAACCTCGTTCAGCAGGAGGTGTTCGTCGGGTCTGGAATCATTTATCGGAACTTCATTATTGGACTCGGTGATATGCTCAACTGGCAACCTGGACAAGTGATCCGCCACTAGATTTTCTGCTCCCTTCTTGTCTCTTATTTCATGATCGAATTCCTGCAGTAAGAGCATCCAACGAAGCAATCTAGGTTTTGCATCTTTTTTAGCCATTAGGTATCTAATGGCCTCATGGTCGGTATAAACAATCACTTTGGATCCAACAAGATAGGACCGAAATTTTTCAAAAGCAAATACCACATCAAGGAATTCCTTCTCCGTTGTGGTATACTTACTCTGCGCTTCATCCAGCGTCTTATTGGCGTAGTAAATGGCGTGGAGTTTCTTGTCCTTCCGTTTCCCTAAAACTGCGCCAACTGCATAGTCACTGGCATCGCACATGATCTCAAAGGGTAATGTCCAGTCTGGGGACTGCATGATGGGGGCGGACACAAGGGCAACCCTTAACCTGTAAAATGCTTCAAGACATTCTGGAGACAGCTCAAACACCACATCTTTCATTAGTAGGTTAGTCAAAGGTTTAGCTATCTTACAAAAATCCTGAATAAATCGCCTGTAAAAGCCAGCATGCCCTAAAAAACTCCTAATGTCTCTTACAGAGGAGGGAGGAGGTAGTTTTTCAATAAGCTCAATTTTCGCCTTATCTACTTCTATCCCTCTTTTAGAGACAAGGTGTCCTAGTACTATCCCCTCTTGAACCATAAAGTGACACTTTTCCCAATTCAGTACAAGATTGGTTTCTTCACATCTTTTAAGCACTCGTGCAAGGTTAGCAAGACAAGAATCAAATGAAGAACCATAAACAGAAAAATCATCCATAAAAACCTCTACAATATCCTCTATCATATCTGAAAAAATGGCCATCATACATCTTTGAAAAGTAGCAGGGGCATTGCAAAGCCCAAATGGCATTCTTTTGTAAGCAAAGGTTCCATAGGGACATGTAAAGGTTGTTTTCTCTTGGTCATCAGGATGAATGGGAATCTGCCAAAAGCCGCTATAGCCATCTAAATAACAGAAGTAATCATGCTGGGCTAAGCGTTCTAAAACCTAATCTATGAAAGGAAGCGAAAAATGATCTTTTCTAGTAGCTTTATTGAGTTTCCTATAATCAATGCACATTCTCCAACTAGTGGTGGTTCTAGTCGGAATAAGCTCTCCCTTTTCATTTTCTATCACAGTCATCCCCCCTTTCTTAGGGACTACATGGACCGGACTCACCCATTGGCTGTCCGAAATAGGAAATATGATCCCAGCATCAAGTAATTTAATAATTTCCTTTTTAACTACATCTTTCATGTTAGGATTTAATCTACGTTGATGCTCTATGGTGGGTTTATGATTGTCCTCCATGTAAATCCTATGCATGCAAAGAGAAAAGGATATGCCAGTTATATCATCTAGGGAGTAGCCTATGGCTTTTCTATGCGTCCTAAGCACACTCAGGAGTTTTCCTACTTCTTCATCTTTTAATCCAGCATTAATGATGACAGGTAAAGTAGAATTAGGACCGAGGAATTCATACCTGAGGGAATCTGGCAAAGGTTTAAGTGTTGGGGACGGTTCGGCAGGAATTAGAATGGGCTCTTCTGGTTCCGTCTTCAACACTTCATGAAAGCATTCAAAAGCTGAGATCTCGCCATCTTCGGCTAGGGTCGTTAACGAACCTGAGTGGGTCGTTAACGAGCCTGCATCTTCTGCCAGGAGAATCGGTAACGATGCTGGAGGACTCGTTACTGAGACTGCAGTGGTTATTTCTGCCCATCTTTGCCCTGAAATTTCATCATTGCATGCTGATCGTCCTATGGGGTCTCCACATTCAATGATCTCCTCGTGGGTGGAGAGCATCTTGACTTCAGCTTTGTCAGACTCCCTGGATTGTTTGAATCGGAATTCCGTCACCTCATCCCTAATTTCGAAAGTTAGGATTCCTCTCCTAACATCGATTATAGCTCCTGCTGTGGCGAGAAATGGTCTTCCCAAAATAATAGGCACAACTGGATCTTCGGGCATTGCCATCACGATGAAGTCATTAGGAACAAAGAAATTACCCACTTGAACTGGGAAATCTTCTAGCAGCCCTGTTGGTTTGATGCAAGATCCGTCTGCCATATAAAGTCGCATGTTGACAGGCTCTAGTGGTCCCATATTTGCTCTAGACCAGATTGAGAGCGGAACAAGACTAGCACTGGCACCAAGATTGCATAAAGCCTTGAACTTGTGGTTGCCTATGCCGATTGTGATTGCAAACCTCCCAGGATCTCCAAGCTTTTCTGGAAGAGCTATGGATCTGACCTCGTCCTGCAGCTCTGTAATAGATCTTTTCCTGCTAAGAATATCTTTCAAGAATTTTGTGTAAGCCGGCATTTCGCTTAGGGACTCAGCGAATGGGATGGAAATATTAATGCCCTGAAGGATTTTAACGAAACGCTTGAACTTACTCTCAGTAGAGTCCATAGATTTCTTAGTTGGAAATGGAAGAGTTTTCACCATTCTCGGAACCAAGTTGGGCTCGAGAGGTGAGAGTACCGGGTCGACACTGGGGTCGTTCGGTGTCCTCGGCGGGTCGTTACCGACCCTGATAGGGTCGTTAACTACCCTGGGATTCAGAGGAGGACTCGGATTAGTAGACTTACCTGGGTTAGGGTCGTCAGGGATCCTTGGAGCCTCGTCATCCTGGCTTGTAGGCTCGGTACTAGCTCTCGCTGGCTCGTTAACGAGCTGGTTGGCGAGATCTTTTTCCTCCTTCTCTTCAGCTTGAACTCTCTCCGGTAGTGTCTTCACGCTTCTGAGGTGTACCGCTGCTATTTGGCCTCTAGGGTTCTCCTCGGGGCGGCCCGGGAGTTGCCCTTGTGGTCTTGGAATCCGTGCAGCAAGGTCTCCTAGTTGGGAATCAACACTCCTCTTCCAAATATCGAACTCTCCCCATCTTTTATCCTGTCGGTTCAGCTTGGCTTGGACGTCATCAACCTTGTTGTTCACTCCGTTGATGCTCTCTTTAATCTCCTGAACCCATGATGGCGTCTCCTGATGGCCTGGAGGTCGATATGGTGCAGGTCGTCTATCTTGTGGGGGTCCTGTGTAATTGTGATTTGTATTCTCATTGCCCCATGGTTGATAGTTGTTTGACCTATCATTATAATTAGGTTGGTTCCTGTAGGGTCCTCTCATGTAATTCATCTCAGCTATCGTCTCAGCGGTTCTAACCTGCTCAATGTTAGTGCAAGCAGAAGTACTATGCGCAGAAGAACCACATTCTTGACATGATTGAGAGGATTTCAGAAAACTTACCTGTTTCCTCAAATGGTTGACCTCATCTTGTAAAAATTGATTTTTAACATCGGGGTCAACTTCATCTCGGTTGGGCACATAGAGACGTTTTTGAGTTTGTGGATCCTGCTGGGTTCCGTACATAGCATCGTAATTCGCCAGCTTGTCCAACAGTTCCCACGCCTCTGTCGGGTTCATCTCTATAAAACCGCACGCAGTATGCGTGTTGATGCGGTTCTTGGTCTCCGCGTTGATACCTTGGAAAAAGATTTCTTGCAATACATATAAAGGTTGCCCATGAGTAGGGCATTGTCTAAGCATCTCTTTAAATCTTTCCCATGTTTCAACAAATGTCTCATTAGGCAACTGGTGATAAGAGGTGATGCGTTTCCTTAACTCCGTTGTCTTAGCAGGAGGGAAAAACTTTGTAACAAATTGATCACACAAAGCTTTCCAAGTCCTGATAGACTTAGAAGGTAGGCTCTCTAACCAGTTCAGGGCCTTTCCAGTAAGTGACCATCTAAAAGCTTTTAACAGAACATATTCTAGCGAGACACCTTCAGCAGTTATGGTGTCACATAAATCAAGAAAATTTCTAATATGCTCCATAAGGCACTCAGCAGGTTTCCCTTCAAACTGAGCCCGTTTAATTAAGGATATAAATTGAGACTTGATCTCAAAAGGTTTCTCTATCGCAGGAAGCACAATAGGAGATTCTAGCACCCTCAGTTCCGGATGCATGTATTGCTTGGCATTCCTTGGATAGGCGTTTAGCTCCTCTTGCAGTCGAGCCTTGTCTGCGTCAGCGCCGTCCTTCTCGGCTTTCAGTGCCTCCATCTGGGTCCGGAGGATCTCTAACTATCGAGCCATCTCTTCAGCTGTGGCCATGGCTCGGTTTTCTCGGGGTCGTCGGTGCAGGGAACGTTCGGGTTCTGAGTAATAACTAGAGCTATCAAACTGAAGCCTTCTTCGTCCTACCGGCATACACTGAGAAAACAAACAAAGAAAACAAAAATTAAAAACAAAAACGGGGTCGGGCTAGTCCCGATCCCAAAGATAAACTAACAACTCGTTGCTTCCCCGGCAACGGCGCCAATTTGTTGATAGGGTATTCTCGGCCAACAAATAAATTTGTAAGTCAAGACCCCGCTGAGTACAGTGGAGTCAGGATCATTCCACAGGAAGCAAGGTTGTTTGTCTATCAATCTAATAAAAATCAAATAAATCAAACAAAACACTCACGAGATGCCTCGTTAACGACCTTGTCAGGATCGTTACCGAACCACCGAACACAAAAATACTAACTAACGACCTAATTAAATTCCTAATTAATACTCGGTACCGAAGCAAGTATTCAGCAACGAAGATTTATCAGAAATAATTCAATAAAAACAAAAATCTAGGATAAGGGACACCACAACAAAGCTAAGCATAAGAATTCGTAAGTAGATAAGATCATGCCTTTAAATAGATAGAGTCATCAACTTTCATTGACTTAACAAGTAAATTAATCTATTTTCATAAACTAACTCACTCAATTGCTTGTTTTGGATCTAAAGCTTGAAACTTTCGTTTTCAAACGATATCAACCTTCAAGTTACTAACTTTCTCTTTCAATCAAGTTAAAACTCAAATTACCTTAACTCCCGTTTTGGTATTAAGCACAACAAACAATCTCAATAAAGATAAAAGGAATTCAACACACAATCTTACTCATCAAACATGCTCAACTATGCCGGGCTTAACCCCGACCCTAGAAAAATAGACTACTCACTATTCATGATTAAGAAACTAAAAACTTCAATAAAAGCAAACATTGAAACAAAACTCAAACTTAAATTACCAACAAAAATATCGTCTTACAGAGATCCAGAGGAAAACCAAACAAAACTATCACCGAACAAACTCGATCAACGAACCTCGGAAACCGTCGTTACCGACCCTCGTCACCGACTTCCGATCCGGTTCTCTCTCCTTCGGCCTTCCTCCAAATCTTCTCCAAAACTAGCTCTAAAATTCAACTCCAAAATTAAGCCCCCCCCCCCTTCTATGCTAGATAGAAGGGTATTTATACTAGAAAATCCTAAAAAACTAAAAAGGCTAAAAGATAAAAACTTTCCTAAAAAGATAGAAACAATCTCTAAAAGATAGAAATAAAATCTAGAAAGATATTAAACCCTAAAAATACATATTCTAATAACCCATAAAGATTCTAAAAAGATACTCAACCGATACGGAAATAAATTCCCGCTCAGGATCGGTGAATAATAAAAATAATACTCGAAATCTTCTTCTTCATGGCCTCGTTAACGACCCTTCACAGCCTCGTTAACGAGCCTGGGGTTTTGTTTTCTTCATCACCTCCTCTCGTATTCTCGAGCCTTGACTTCTTAAATCTTGCACTTTCCCGTCCTTCACTGAGATGCTCCAAATTTAGCTCCATTTAGCTCCTTTTCTCGCTAAAACCTGCAAAATACACAAAATAGCGTAGATTCCACTCTTTTCATAGATTTATGCAAAACTATCTAAAAATACTTAAAACTAAGCCTAAACTGGACAAAACTAATCCTAATAAGCAAAGAAAACCTATCAAAAACTATACTAAAAATGCGAACATCAACCACCACCACCACCACCACTACTACTACTACTATTGTTGTTGCTGCTACTTTAGTTATGCGATAGAATTAAACTTATGTTGAATTATGTGTGACCTTATTTTTGATTTATGTCTCATCGGAGACAATGATGTTAATTGGATTAGTTTCAAGGAGGGGATCTTGGTCTCTAGAACCTCTCTTAAAAAATTATCTTGGGATGTTTCATTAAATATGTCACTCTAGCTTGTCTCCACCATTGGAGGGAGCATTATATCACTCTAGCTAGTGTTTTTGGCTCTCCACGCATGTGGTTGATAATGGATAATCGAATTTCCCTCTAATCTCAACAAGAGCTTGAGCCGATTAAAAGGTACCAACCTATTTGTATTGTTTTGTAACTAAAATAAGACAAGCACACTAAGCACATTAGTTAACTTACTAGGAGTCTAGGATGGTCGGTACGACATTGAAAATTTTTCTCACTACCAGATATGATCAACTGATGGAGGCTTTTCATTGCCTTGTGTGTTTAATAATTGTTCCCAATAATGCCTCATAATTTTCCAATAGGACCCACTCATAGTGCTGCCCCATCTTGTAAATAAACATGTCACATTTTTCTCTATTTCGATGGAAATATTGATCGACTATCATATCAGTGTTCAGTTTTTATTCAAAATACAATGCCAATATGTTCATTCACTACCAACCATAACTTTTTCCCTACTTGCTTAATCTTTCCTTAGACTAACTTGACTTGCTTATTCAACTGCATAGCTAGTTGGTGTGCACCGTCTGTTATATGACACATCAAGATCCAAGGGTGTGGAGATCAAGAATTGATGACTGAAGATTGAAGACGAAGCCATTCTCTTTGAGCAAATTATGTTAGGTTACTTAATAGATTTTTTTTCTTAATTTAATTAGTAGCGCAATTTGTAAACAGTTAACAAAAATGTTAATCTTTTGCATATACTTAGTTTTCTTAACTTGGATTGTTCTAAGAACATATTTATGTATAAAGTTGTTGAATTCACTTTCGTAAGCCTAAGTAATCCCAGATTAAAATATAAGGTTATTGGCGGTAAGACCTTCGAGATTTAAGGGATGCTACACTCCTTTGGTTTTGAAATTATAATTTTGATTTTGAATTCTTGTTGGGAAGTATATTTTCTTAGTAAGAAATATAATTATAACCTAAATTTGTCCAATTTATAAGGTATATTAAAAGAAACATTATTATTTTCGTGCCATTTTGGTGATAGATGAGAAGTCTAAAGAGGTGGCAAATCCAAGTTCCATTAGGCTAGAACATTCGCCCTTCACACCAGTAACTGAATCAGGCATAGTAATGTCCTTCCTATGAAAGCTTTCAAATCACTTTGGCATCGCAGAAAAGGTACAAATGAAATGGATACAAATAAAATATCACTTTCATAATTGTACTTTCTTCTTTGTCTTCTTATGCCGATTTGTCAAGATACTTAACTTCTCAATCACTTCTTTGATTTGACTTTATTTTTTTTGTCTTTTTATTTATAAGTACCTAACAACCTCTTACTCCTTCCTTTGATTCGATTTTCTTACTCTTGTCTTATTTTAAGTTTATGTAGACATGTGAACATGTATTAGTTGTGTGGAAAATGTTAATTGTGAATGGGGACGTGAAGAAAAGAAACTTATGAAAAATAGAGCACATTCAAGCTTTCTACTCTTCTATTACAAAAAAAAATTAATATTATTCTTTGGGTTATTTTTGGACAAATATAAATGAAATTTATAAGGGGTGACATTAAACAACTTCAGTCAAATTTTGGTAAAAATAATTTCAGGTCGATTAGACTATGCTCTTAATATATTTAATTCATGTAAATTAGGTCAAGATTGAATTTTATATGAAATTTATTCTTCCAAATTTTTATTATTCTTGGACTAAGATAAGTTTATCTTCCATAGATACATTTCCTATGCTTTAATAAATTTCATCAATCTGATTCAACCTTTTATATATGCTTAATAAAATATGATTTTATTACAAAATTATAATATCTTGTCTAATGAATTTAGATTTTGGATATACTTTTTGTAACTTCATTTAAAACAATTGTATAGATTATTGTAATCAAATTTAATATAAATTAAATAAGCATAAATAAGTGAATATTTAAAAATTACTAACTTAATGCATCAAAAAACCCTCTTAACACGAAGGCATGAACAAATTGGGTCCAATGGTCATTCATAAAGAATTGGAACATTCTACCCTAGTCTACCAACAAACTTCCTAAAAAATGTATTATAACATTTTTTAGTAGAACCATATCAAGTATTCTTGTAAAAGAATGTGAGATCGTTTGAATGTGAGAGATTGTTTGTTTTTTTCTAAAATTCCAATAACCTAATATGTAGAATTTCACTAAAATGGATGTGACCTAATATATCAACAATAAAGCATTCAAATTATACAATTAAAAAATAAAAACATAATGTAACCTCACAATTTGGTGAAACATTACTAGTGATAAGGAGTAATTATTCCCTCAAAAAATAACCAGATTTAAAGTGAATAAAAATTAGAATATTGAGAAACAAAACAAAAATCAAAAGCACTTTTGTGTTGTTATTTTTAGTTTTATCCTCATCCTTCCATTTAATGCAGAGATGAGACAAATTCCGCATCCTATGAAGTCGGGAATGGAAAATGGTAGCCCACTCTTATTGTTCATACCGACAATCATCTTTCCTTATATCTCTCTCTAAAAAAATAGGGATGGAAATAAATAATTTCAATAGACAACAAGAACACGATGACAACAAAAATGGAGGTAGAGAAGAGCACTTCCCAGATGAAAGTATTGAAAGGGGAATTCGGTTATATACTCGAAGATGTTCCACACTTATCTGATTATATCCATGATCTTTTTGTAAGATTAATTTATCTTTTTTTCTCTGTTTTCATCAACCTGAATTGTCCATGATAAATCATTATATTTTCTCTTATTTAAAAACAATTTGATCTATAGATGTACAATGGAAGGTAATATGGTTTTCATTTGTAACAAAATACATATACCATGCATTTTTTATTGTTAGAGGAAACAAAAAATATATACATCTTAAAATTGTATGGTATAATTCATTAATATAGATCAGAAAGTACCATGAGGATGAATTTCGGTTACCGTGTTACTATAGTTCTTAATAAATTTGTGAAAATATTGTAAATTTGGAATATCGTTATGAATATTAGACTAATGAATTATGCCCTAGGGAAGATAGATTTCAATGAGTAACATGATTTGTTCGAATTTAGAATTTGTGCTAAAAAAAATCAAAAAAAGGTTGAATGTGATGTTGATCATTATGAGAACTCATGAAAATCTCAGTTATCTTTTTTTTATAATTGACATTAAAAATAAGTTATTATGATTAAAGAATTTATTACTATTTAAATTGGCCATGTACAAATTACTATATGAAGGAGCTAGTTTTTACATGAATTTCTTTACATGGTCATATTTGTTTGCAATGAGAGAAAGTTTAATGATTTTTAACCTTGTTCCTACACAAGGACACCAAAATCAGTAAATATAAAATTGGCATAGTTGATATTATATTTTTATATATTCACCATATTTTTCTCATTTTTATTATAGTTTACCAAAACTATTCTAATTAAATATGATAAATCATTAAATTGATACTTGTATTCCTTAAATTTTCTATGGAAATTTATTGACAAAAGTATATCGTTATAAGTAGATATTTAACAAAAAATATCTTAATTAAATATGATATGAATTTACATTTCAATTTATTAAAGCAATGGTTCCATCTCTATTATATTGTAGTGTTAAAAGTGACTTGTAGCTACGACAATGAATTTTACAAAAAAAAAACCTTAATGTAATAATTTCATCTCTAGTTTTTTTATGTGTGTTAATGGTATTTTATAGCTACAAGTACAACTAATTCCTTTGCAAGTGACAACATGACATATTCCTTGTTATTGGAAGAATATAGAAATTGCATATTTAATCCATACAAATATACTAATGAATATTAAACTATCCTAGAAGCTGGGTGTTTTAGTCTTATGAATAAGATGAATTGCATATTTGTTAGTGATTCAACATCATATCGAATAATTATTTTGGTCATCTTTGTGTTAAACATATGAAAACATATCATAAAAAAGTACGAAGAAGAAAAAGTTTTTAAATTATTAGTTTCATGAAAGTCATCTTGGATATTGTATGTGTTTGTTTATTCCTTTTATCATTCATTGTGGCTATCCTGTTAAATGTTTTGGAGAAACTCAATTAAAAGTATTTCTTAGTAGATATTGTGTTCTTATTATAGGTTTGTATAATACATTTTAGTTGTGGTTGTTTTTTTATATATTATCTTCTTGTAATATTAAAATTTTAAAATTATATGTTTTTCAATCAAATCTTAAATTTAGATACTTACATATATTAATACTTGTATGATAGACGTTCCCAAACCCAATGCAAGACAATCCGGCGTATCGTGTTGTAAAGTAAGTTGACTTTTTTTTAAACCTAGAAAATTAAGCATGTTTTGGATAAACATAAAAAAAAACATTTGTTTCAGGCAATATTTTGTGGACCAAGATGATTCAGTTCCCGAAAAGGTAGGATACTGCTTTTATTTAACTTTTAGTTATATATGTATTGTTTACACATGCATATAGTAAAATAGTTTGATGATGGGATGAAATGACATGTTTTTTTTTGGCATCTTAACTTGCAGGTGGTTGTTAAAAAACAAAATCCTAGAGGTATACATTTTCGTCGTGCAGGAGCTCGACAACGGGTACCGTCTCTAGCTAATTAATTCATTGTGGAGGTTTATTTCATAAACAAATATATAGATAATGTCGAATTAATTACACCTTACTGCACCAGGTGTATTTTGAGGGTGATGATGTAAATGCTTGTGTGGTAACATGCGGTGGCCTTTGTCCCGGTCTTAACACAGTAGTCCGAGAAATTGTATGCAGTCTCAACAACATGTATGGGGTTGGCAAAGTCCTTGGAATCGATGTGAGTGTATTATAATTAAATATACCATCAAATCAATTGAATCAAAAGCCTTACATATGTTTTTGAATGTCTTACCAAATAAATTGCATTATCAATCAGGGAGGATATAGGGGCTTCTATTCACGAAATACCATTACATTGACACCTAAATTTGTTAATGATATCCATAAGCGTGGTGGTACTATCATTGGAACATCTCGAGGAGGTCATGATACTGCCAAAATAGTTGATAGCATACAAGATCGTAAGATAACTCAGGTAATCATGCAACTTTTTTTAGAATAGAATAAGATTTGTTACTTTTTCCCAGGATTGATCATTTATGACTTCATATATATATATATATATATATATATATATATATATATATATATATATATATATATATATATATATAATAGGTATACATAATTGGGGGTGATGGAACACAAAAAGGAGCTGCTGCTATTTATGAGGTAATTTCTTATATTTTTTTTACAAATCGATCGATAGTTTGTAAATTTATAACCAACTAGCTTAAGGCATACATTTATGGACTTTGATCATAATATGGTGATTTATATAATTAAGTGAGCACTTCTCATATTATTCAATTCAGATTGATTAAAATTATAAATACATTAATTATTATGCATCAAATTTCCAAAATTTATCCCTCTACTTGTCACATTAGCTAGTTTAGTTATTCATTTACCATCGATAGCTATTTTAAAATAATATATTAGAAATTGCATATTGGAAATTGTATGATGTAAGTGTAAACTCATATATTGACAAAGATAGCTATTTAGAAATTGTACATTAATTTAATGGCAAAATTTACCATCAAATGATTGGCTATATTTTTATCTCTAACTCCATTTAAAATTGGCCATCCTCTAATTAAAATCTTAAGAAATTTTATTTGTGTATGATTTGATTATTTGCAGGAAGTTCGACGACGTGGACTTAAACTTGTCGTGGCTGGAATACCTAAAACCATTGATAATGACATCCCGGTACTTTATATCTAGTAAAATAATACATTTGTTGCTTTAAAGGGAAAACTGAAAGTAAAAAAGGATTGTTCTTTGTTATAATTAATTTTTTCAATGAGAAACTTTTAAATTGATAATTTTAAAATCCATTTATCTAAATTATGCTATTGATGTGTACAATTGAAGTCATTGTTTGCCTAAAACTGTGCACATCGAGTACAACACATTAAGAAGGTAAAAAATGACTTATTATTGGAAGTGTGTACTTGATATATTTTTTATACAGATAATTGATAAGTCTTTTGGCTTTGATACTGCTGTGGAAGAGGCACAACGTGCAATTAATGCTGCTCATGTTGAAGCTGAAAGCATGGAAAATGGAGTTGGAATTGTCAAGTTAATGGGTCGTTATAGTGGTTAGTGATCTTATAATCAATTTTTAGTTTATCATATCATAAAAACTTTAAATGTGTAGTTGGCTTCTCTATGGGAGAATTTTATATTCTAATTTTCAAAGTTGAAGTAAGAACATAAAAGGATAAGCTACATATCATCTTTGCATTGGATTAAGCTTTACCTTACTTGATAACCTTCAAACTTACTTTAAGGAACTTGATATATCTTCCTTAAAACAACAACGTCTTCCTAATTTGGTGGGTACAACGTCTTCCTAATTTTATATTCTAATTTTCAAAATTGAAGTAAGAACATAAAAGGATAAGCTACATATCATCTTTGCATTGGATTAAGCTTTACCTTACTTGATAACCTTCAAACTTACTTTAAGGAACTTGAAATATCTTCCTTAAAACAACAACGTCTTCCTAATTTGGTGGGTACATACGTCTTTCTTCGGGCGTGGAAATAACAGGTTTAGGATAGTCGAATACTCCATTAGTTTGTATGAAAGGATTATTATATAAAGAATTATAAGAAGTAGGGTTAGAAGCATACCTCTTTTCTCCACTAGAGGATCACGTCTACTTATTTCTTTGTTATTGTGCACAATTATGCTTTGTGGAAAGTGTTTGCACCTCATCAAAGGTGTGTATATCCTATGCTATATTAAGATTATCCAAGAATTTCATCTTAATGGCCTTAGGATAGACGTATATGCCTTCTAGCTCGCTATAGAATTCTATTGGGATCAAAGGCCTTGTTGACACATAACCACCTTTTACATCATTCACTCTTCATAATCATATATATATATATACTTCTTTCTCGTGAAAAAAATTATTTAGGTCATGTATCAATAAAAAGGTCTTGATGTCTCCTATTATTTGTAGTATTGAAGCACCAAGTTGGAGCAGTGCCTTGAAAATAAATTGTCATCTCTTAAAAATACATGATATAGGATGTGTTTAGTTTGATGCTTCCTCTTTGTGTACTTCTCGACATCATACACACCTAAAAAAGGTTCAACTTTAACATGAATTAGTAAATTATAAGTAATATTTTAAAATTATTGTTGTGGACAAATGGTTGGTTATCATGGTTGGGTAGCTCGTTATGGGCCTCATCTTGAGAAAATTTATGAAGAGAAGATGATCGAGCTCCTCATAATCACAATCTAAACCGTCGTCATGATTAAATGCTTGTAAACCTTGATGAAGAGTAGATGTAGTGTGTGATGCATTAGAACTTAAAGTAGGTATGCCTTATGGACTATGCAAACAATTAAATAGAATAAGGCACCAAAATTTTGGTACACCAATATTTTTAAAACCCCTAATATTTAAAATATTCAAATTTTATTTTATGCATGCTTGCTTTAGTGGTCAAAGAAAGTGTATTGTCAACAATTAATTTAAGTTTGAACCTTATAGATATCTTTTCCCTTTTTTGCTCTTTTGTTATTAATTTTTGGAGCCTATTTTTCTATTCTCATTCTTTTTATCAATATGGGTATAATAATTGGTTTTGGCTAGGGAAAATTTATCAATCAAATGTATATTTGATTGATTTTAGAAACTATATTGCTTAACATATTTATTTATAAAAAAACTTGGTAAGAAAAAAATTTGAATTTTTACTTAATACAACAAATACAATAATTAAAAAAATTAGTATCTAGACAAATATTTAAATGAGAGAGGATTGTCAAATCCTAGGAACTTATAGATATTTAACGGATTTTGAAATATATAGCCACATGGTACTAGGGCTTGTTGGAAAGTGTTGTGGTCGTGGAAAATTGAGGTGGTTCTAGCCTATGTAACCTAATTAGGCAAGGTGTGCTTGGTGAAAGTCGTGAGTGTTTCTAGAAATCACAAGGTGAGAGCTTTATGGAAATTAGGGATAGAGATTCAAATGAGTTTAGGTTATCCCAATTCTGTAGATTAGTTTAGGATATTTGTTAGTGGTAGTATAAATGGCGAATGCCAAGGGTGTGGGTGGGCGGCCATCCCCATTCACCGAAGTTAGAAGTAGAAAATAAACAAAAGTAGTGGCACTAGAGGCGGAGCCAGGGAGGGTCTAGAGGGTTCTGATGACCCTCCTCTAGCTTAATGAATTATAAATAATACATTAGTTACGGTTAATAGGATGGAACCAATCTTGCGTAGTGGTTGTGTATCCACTCTACATTCGAGTAGACCCATGTTCGACTTTTCTCACAACATCCTCGAGTCTTAATTTCCTCCCTTCCGTTGCATGGGTTACATGTACCTTCCTTTAATTTTCCTCTTCCATATCCAATTCATTACATTGGGTTGGCACATTCAATTTTTTTTTGTTTTAGTGACTACTATGTCTTAGTTATTTTACATGTTCTTGAATGAATTCATTAAATTTATTCAAAAATTAATAAGAGATAGATTTGAATTCATATATCATATATACACGAAAATAGCTATATTGTGCTCTGATAAAGAGTATAATAATAATTATAAAGACAAATTATCTTATATATACCATATAAGATTGGATTTTCCACCATTTATTGTCCTCATTTATCATGAATAATAATAATACTCGACAGTATGCCCTTCTCTTTTAGTCCATCCTTTGTTACATTTAGAGTTAAGCATGACTCCTCCTTTAAATTGCTTTGGCTCCACCATTGCCTCTCCTATTGCTCGAAAATGGTTCGATCACTTTAAGCCAATTTTGACTGGTTTTTTTGTGGATATTAAACTCCAAGATTCGAGAAGAATATTTGGATAAAATGCCTGATTGATTTGGACAAATGTTCTCTAGAATTTAGTTTGAATGGAGATTGTCGCAAAAGGAAGTAGACATAAAATAAGAAATATAAACCCAAGGGCAAGTTGAACTAATTCAAGTTCAATTCTGCACTTCTAAAGCGAACTTTATTAGATGTTCAACAGAAAAAAATGAATTTTATTAGATGAAAACTGAAGTATAAGTAGAAAAAAATCGGTTCCTAACTTTGTATCTGAAAAAGGTATTTAAATGAGTCGAAACAAAAACCTCATGGTACTACCCTGAAATCCTAACCACATGAGTAGATATGCTCGAAGGCTAAGAGTATGATTATGGTCATTTTAAAATAACAAGGCCAATACCAAAGTGTTACAAACCAATGAAAGCCTTGACCCATATAACCTTGAATTGTGTCTAAAATATACATACAATTCTAATAAACCCATAAGAGGTGTCTCTAGTATTCATCAATATATTTTTGCATATATCTAGCCTTATAAGAAGAGAACTTGTTGCTTCTTTGACTTTTTTATCCCTTGATCTAGCTAGTATTACTATTAGGGCCATCATTAGGCACATGAATTATTTTATCAATGTCTCTTGTAGTCATATATACAAGGTGAATGCTTAACATCGATCGATATCTATACAGTAAATATATACTTGTAATGATATATGTCTATCAGCATTCACATTAGCTATACGATATGCCTCCATAACCTCTAAGAAATCATGCATATATGTGGTGTTTGTAGGATTTATTGCAATGTATGCTACACTTGCTAGTAGAGATGTGGATTGTTGCTTGATTCCAGAGTCACCCTTTTACCTCGAAGGCAAAGGTGGACTCTTCGAATTCATGGAGAGGCGTCTCAAAGAAAATGGGCACATGGTTCTTGTGATTGCTGAAGGAGCTGGCCAGGAGCTTCTTACCGAAGAAAGCAAACATGAGGAGGATGCTTCTGGGAATAGGCTTCTAAAAGACGTTGGTCTATGGATGTCTCAGAAAATTAAGGTAACCTAATTAAAATTTCATTAATTCTTACATATATATTTAATTTATGATGTTGGTCTATGGGCTTCTATATATGATGCATATGGTATTGTTTGGTTGCAGGATTATTTTGTAGGTCAACGTAAATTAATCTTAAATCTTAAATACATAGGTCAGTTACGCTACTAGAGAATTTTAATTAATTGAATAAAAATATTGATTACTAATACTATATATAAAATATTTATAAATTTTTCAAGTTGTTTTCCAGACCCAACCTACATGATTCGTGCTGTTCCTAGCAATGCATCAGACAATGTTTACTGCACACTTCTTGCACAAAGTGCTGTACATGGAGCCATGGCTGGCTACACCGGGTTTACGGTTGGACTTGTAAATGGAAGATACACTTACATTCCTTTCAATGTAAGTACTTAACATGTTATGCTTTAATTTTTTATGTTCCATCAAAACATCCATTTAATTGTACGTATACATAAATGAAGTTGTTATATATACATATACATAAATGGATCACCATCGCCTTTTTTGCTGAATTCAATACAGCGTATCACTGAGAAGCCAAACAAGGTTATTATAACTGATAGAATGTGGGCAAGGGTCCTTTCATCCACAAACCAACCAAGCTTCGTCAAACCAAAGGATTATTCAAATGACAAAAAGGAAGTTGAGCTTGTGACTCCAGAAATGGTCGAGGAAAAATGTAAAATCAGTCCTGCATAGAAGAAATGTATACAAGGTTTTTAATAGTTTACTTTACGTACTTGCAATGGTTTGCTCAAGTACATTTGGTTTAAACTTCTCATTTGAATAAAGTATTATTTCATTTAAGGGTGAATTTCACAAAATCACCCATCAATTATATGTTTGTGCATAAAAACACCCGTAAAAGTCAAAATTATAGTAAACCACCCTTAAAAATTCTGTTTGCACATAACCACCCAAGCTATAATCCCGTTAAATCTCCTGTTAGCATCCAAGAAAATTATAAAGATGCCCTTATTCGGTCTTGTTTCACTTCTCATCCAAAACTACTTTATACCAAAAAACTACTTTAATACTATTGAAATTCATGTATCTCTCTCTACTTTTTACGTTTTTCAAGACACAAAAATAATTTTTCACCCAAAAACTACATTCTACCCAAAAGTAAAATCCCCTTGACAATTTCCATTTTCAACGTGAAAAGGAGAACAACGACTGGCGTCATCATTCGACTCCTTCATCGACTTGACCGTCAATGACTTCCATCTCTACAAACATCGCTCTAGATAACACAAAATTGGTGAGGTCAAACCCACCGTCGACGACTCTATCCTGCTTGTCTTCATCCGAAGACCTTGCTTGCGTTTGTTCGGCCGTACATCCCACCGCCGACAACACTGCACCAAAATCGGGATTAGTCCACTAGTAGGCCAGCCACCCGTCCCTCGCTATGTCGCCATCTGCCTCTGTCTTCCTCAACATCATCACTCAGACCACTCGCACCCTTCTCTCCGCCGGCTTGACCTCTCCGACTTCTCCGATCTCAAATCCCTTTGCAAATCACAAAAAAATGGAGGTATTGCAGTGATATTCTCCACCATGGGTAGAAGCATGAAGGGGAAGATGCCCTTCCCTAACCAAAATTCCACTCACAAATCTCGATCTATCAACATCTCTGAATTTCTAAGTGGATTTCTAGCTTGTGCTTTTTTGAAATATAACATGGGTATCTTTGTAAATTACTTAGTATTTAACATAATATTTAACGTTTCATTGAATCGGGTGGTTATGTGCAAACAAAGTTTTTTTAAGGGTCCTATGCTGAACGTGCCCAAGTCATTATTCAGAGGAAAAGCATCATAAATATGTCCTATGCTGGACGTGCGCAAGTCATTCGATCAATCATGGAAGGTATAATTTCCTTTTGGATGCAAAATGCGTTGTTACCTAAATGTGTCTTAAAAAGATTTGAAAGTTTATGCAGAAGGTTCCTCTGGTCAGGGAATTTGGATGGTAAAAAGTCCTTGGTTGCCTGGGATAAAATGTGTAGACCTTATGAGAATGGTGGTCTGAATTTTAAAGCGTTGCTTTCTTGGAACAAAACAAATATGTTTAAGCTTTGCTTTGATGTGTACATGAAAATGACAATTTGTGGACTACTTGGGTGAGGAGAAATTATGTTAAAAGACAAGATTTTTGGGAGGTAAGAGCTACCAACAAAGACTCATGGATTTGGAAGTCCATTATTGGAATTAGAGATGAAATACTGAATAAAGTCAGGAATTCCCAAGGCCAGCTGAATTTGAACTGTATGTTTGCCAGAAATGATATGAAAATGAATACTAAAGTTCTCTATAATTTCCTGAGGCCAAACATGGGTAACTCTGAATGGTGTCTGGTGATTTGACAAGGTATTCAGGCAAAAAAGTGGAGTTTCATATGTTGGTTGGCTACTTTAGAAAGACTACCTACAACTTTGAAACTTTTTAAAATGCGAATAATAAGCAGTTGCTCTAGTGTTCTATGTGGTTATGCTGAGGAAAATGAGAAACACCTCTGGTTTGACTGTTGTTTTGTTAAAGAGGTTATTGAGAAGATTTTGTGCTGGATGGGTGTAACAGCTCGACATGGATCCCTAAAAGAATGGTGGATGTGGTTCAGCAGATCCAGGAGGAAAAGAAACAACATATACCAATCAAGGATTTTGGCCTGCACATGTATTATATACTACACTTGGTGCTTTAGAAATCAGGTTATTTTCCAAGGCGTGAATCCTAATGTTGAAGTTTGTGTCAAAAATATTATGGAAGCATGCAAACTGAGGCTTACTGTAAAGCTTAAAATGGAAGGAAGGAGAGGACTAGCTATGAGGAATAGATTACAACTATAAAATGTTTGTTCTCTTTTGGGATGGTCGGGCTGGTTCATTTTTGTTTTGAGAATGACTCCCTTACTTGTACTTTGCTGAGTGTTGTGGCTGCTTAGTTAGGCATGATGAAGCAAATACAGGTATGGCCTACTTCTAAGCATTGTGGTCTTTCCCTCTTTTAGTGATGGGCATCAGGATAAAGAGGGTTAAAGATCCTAGCTGGGCTATGGATATTTCTCTTCTCTACTTGTTGTTCTGGGTTGGGATTTATGGGTAGTTTTTTTTTATTGTAAACACACCCTGGTTCTATATTTTTTGAGTGAAACTTGTGTTGACAAGCTGAACGATGAAGCAAAATAGAACTTGACCTTCACTTGGGACTTATTTTTAGCTATAGTATATTGTTAGTGCTGAGCATTAGAATACAATATGCTATGGCCATGTCGGGTTTTGGTTGTGTATAGGCACTCTGTTATGAAGAGTTGTACTTTTACACTGCTACTGGCTTTCTCACTAGTAGTATATGTGTATTCCTCCCCCTTTTCTATTACATTTTTACCATTCGCAAAAAAAGTTTTTTTAAGGGTGGTTTTCTAGAAATTTTGATTTTTTATGGGTGGTTTTGGGCATAAGAATATAATTGATGGGTGGTTTTGTAAAATTCACCATTCATTTAAAGGATCAAATTCCTCCATCTATTAAATGTTTATCTAATAAAAATAATGTTAGACATATTACATATTAGAGGTGATGCCCGTGCTACTCACTGGCGCATCCAGGGGGCATGGGTGGGCGGCCGCCCCCGTTTGCCAGAATGGTAGCCTTGATATGTGAGAGCGAGGGTGGCGATGCAGGTTAGGGCGGTCATGGAGGCTGGCAAGGCGAGGAGAGATCGTCGATGGAGGTTGGAGTAGGGCGGCGATTCGAGAGACGATCGACAACAATCGACCTATATATATAGAAAGGTTGAAGGAGGCGGCGACGATCTAACGTTGATGGGATAAGTCTGATGAAGTGTTGATAGAAAAAATATGATTGGTAGCTTGTTGGGCCTTCTCAGCCCAATTTCATAATAATTTGAAACAAAATATAGGCCTAAAAGGCTCATATTGAAGGAAATTGGTATTTAAAACGAAAATGACATTCTGGCCTTCTTCTAATTTGAGATAAAAAAAATACTTTTGAAGCTAAATATACTTTAAATTGTCTTAAAAATAAAATATAACTACATTTTATCTATTTCAAGGTAAAAAGAAAGTAAATTTTATACCAAAAGTACTTTTCATCTCAAATTAAAAGAATATTTAAATTTGCATTTCTATAGTTAAAAGAATATAAGTTTTGCTAAAATCTTAAAATTCTCTATGGTTATGAATTAAAATCAGATATGGATAAAAAATTGATTTTATCAATTCATGAATTCCTTTCACCAATCCAATTTGATCAATTTTTAATGTCAGTTAGTGCATTGTATAGTTTACATATTTTTAAAAATAATTAAAACTTCAAAGATATCGAGTCAAAGTTTCATTGTTTTATGACATTTATATTGTACTACTTTTAGGTTTTATGTTTTTATGTCAAAGTAGTGTGATTATTGTACTATTTTCATATTTAAACTACTTTGATTTGTTCGGGATAAATTTTTTGCTACTAAATTTGACTAAAGTCCGCCCCCATTTGAACCATTCTGGATCCGCCATTGGTGTTGCGCAAGGATTAAAATATTATTTTAAAATTTAAGTCAACATTTGTAATATAATAAGTCTATAATATTGGTAATGTGCTATATAATGCAACTTTGAAGTTTGTAAATACTTTTTTGAAACACATATTAAATATCACATTGTTTGCAATTGAATAACAAAAATTACAATATTTCACGTTGATATGATAGATATCTACCCTAATACATTATAAAGTAGAACCCAAGTCTATTGTAAAATTTGGCATTTTTGAATAAATTAATGTGAAATTATACGTTAATAAATTTTATAACAACTTATAGTATTCTTGCTATATATACTAAATAGATAACATGTTTATATAATTTTTTAAGTATATAATTTTCTATCTATGGACTATGTATTTGTTTACTACAATAGATAACATATCTATAACTATATATTAAAGTTATACCTTTTTGAACTACCAGAACGATTCTGGCCACACTGCATATTTCAAAAATTAATTTTTACTTTTATTATTATAACTTATTTCAATTAAATTCTTTTTTAACCATTTAAATTTATCTCTAACATCAAACAAAAATCTATTTAGTATAACAATATCTTTTGAAAGCTTCCTTATACAAATATTTAAAATTAAAGATAAAATATTTTAAAATAAATATAAATTTTTTAGCATATATCTTTTGACGAATTTATTTATAGATATATGTTGATTTTCTTTTATAATTAAAAATTAATGATAAATATTTATTTTGTTGAAAATTAATAAAAATAGATAGTAAAATATTTAATAGATTTATTGAAATATTTGGTAATCACTAAGTTTACGTACATGGAAAGTAATAAAACATGAATAATATAATATTTAGTCTTATATAATCTTTACTTTATTGTACTACAAGATGAGTTTGTTTGCCACAAGTACTATTTATAATGTCTCTAAAATATCGAATCGTGTGTACGAATCATAGTCGTACATGGTACGACGGGTACAACTAGTTATATGTTTATCATAGACATATAGCTGGATACATAGAATGCAAATCCAATGAAATTTTTTAATAATTTTTTAATTATGAAATATCACATTGGATGCTTAAGCAAAATGAGTGTTGATTTAATTATTAGAGGTTTGAGGATGTCAATATGTTTGAGGAGTTGAATATATTTTTAAATGTGGAAATTAATATATATATATACTTATTTAATATGGGTGTTATGATATTCATGTTTTTGGTCTAGTTTTTAGTGTGTTTCTTATTTTGTTTAGGTTTAGTTTTAGTAGTTTTTAGAGTTAGTTTTGTGTATTTTTGGATAAGTTTGCATATTTTGTAAAAAGTATGAAAGCTACTCCATTTTGTGTCTTTTTGAAGGTTTTGAGCAGTAAAGAGCGCTTTTAAAAGCTTCATTAAAGTGTTGTGGTTGAGGTCGGAAGAACATGAAGATAAGGAAGTCAAAGTCCAAGTTTTAAGTGAAGAAGAATTGAAGAAAGTCAAATCCTAGGCTCGTTAACGAACCTGTGAAGGGTCGTTAGAGAGGTATAAAGATAGAGTTTTTTGGTGGATTTTGTAATTCCGACGGACCCTGTGCGAAGGTCGTTAACGATGGTTCCGTGTCGGTAGAGTTTTAACTGATTTTAGGGTTGTTATATCTTATATCTTTTATCTTGTTATCTTTTAGAGTAAGTTTTTATCTCTTAGGGTTTTTAATAGATAGCTTTGTTAGTATAAATACCCTTCTTTCTAGCCTAGAAGGGGAGGACGAGTTTTATTTCTCTTTGGAGAGCCGAATCGAGAGGAGAGACGTGGAGAAGAATAACGAGCTGGTTCGATCGAGAGAAGAGCTAGGGTCGTTAGTCGGGTTTGCTCGAGTTTTTGTTATGTGTTTTCGGTTTCTTCAGGATAATGTAAGACGATATTTCTCGTATTAATTTCAAGTAAGTTTGTTTTGTTTTCAATGCTTTCTTTTGTTAAAGTTGTTTGCTTTGTTACTATGAGTAGTGAGTAGTTGTCTTATCTAGGGTCGGGGTTGAAACCCGGCATAGTTATGCATGATTGACGAGTGAGTTGATGTTTTGAATGCCTTTTATCTGTTTTTAGATTGCTTGTTGTGCTTATGCTTAGACGATAGTCGAAGTAATTTGAGTTTGCAATTTGATCGAAAGAGAAAGTTGTTCAATTACGAAAGTTTCGAGCTTTGGATCCAAAACAAGTGATTGAGTGAATTGATTTATGAGAATTGATTGATTTGCTTGCTAGTCAGCGAAAGTTGATGAATTTATCTATTTAAAGGCATGATCTTTATCTTCTTGTAAGTTTATATGCATGGCTATGTTGTGGTAATCCTTGTACTAGATTTTTATTCTTAATTGAGTTTGCATTCGTACATTCGTTATCGATTTAGTTGCCTCGGTACCGAACCTGCGTTTAGGTCGTAATTTCTGTGATTCGCAGTGTTACTCAGGTTCGTTAACGACCTTGACAAAGTCGTTAACGAGGTTGGTCGTGTGTGTTTTTGTGTTGATTTGCTTGTTTTTTCCTATTTTTAGTAGTTTATAGACAAACAACCGTGCTTCCTGTGGAGCGATCCTGACTTCGCTATACTCAGCGGGGTATTGACATATAAATTTATTTCTTATGAGGAAAACCCTCTCAACAAATTGGCACCGTTGCCGGGGAAGAAACAGTGTTTGTTTGTTTATCTGTGTGTCTGGGAATAGTCCGACCCCGTTTTTTCGTTTTAATTTCGTTTTTTTGTTTGTTTTCTCAGCGTATGCCAGCTGGACGTCGTAGGCTCGAATTTGACAACACCGGTTATTATTCAGAGCCCGAACGTTCCCTGCACCGTAGACGCAGAGAAAACCGAGCCATGGCTGCACCTGAAGAATTGGCTCGACAGATGGAAGTCCTCCAAAAGCGGATGGAGGAGCTACAAGCTAATAGAGATGTCGTTGGTGCTGAAGCTAAACGTCAACAAGTCAATAGTGCTCGTATACAAGAAGAACTGAATGCCTATCCGAGGAATGCCAAGCAATATATGCATCCAGAACTAATGGTGCCGGAGTCTGCAATTGTGCTTCGAGAGATAGAGAAGACCTTTGAGATTAAGTCTCAATTTATATCCTTGATAAAAAGGGCTCAGTTTAAAGGGAAACCTACTGAGTGCCCTATGGAACATATTAGAAACTTTCTTGATTTATGTGACACCATAGCTGCTGAAGGGGTCTCACTTGAATATGTTCTATTGAAAGCTTTTAGGTGGTCTCTTTTTGAAAAGTCCCTAAGCTGGTTGGAGAGCTTACCTCCTAAGTCTATCTGGACTTGGAAGACTTTGTATAATCAATTTCTTACAAAGTTTTTCCCTCCTGCCAAGACAAAGGAGTTGAGAAAATGCATCACCTCCTATCACCAGCTGCCTAATGAGACCTTTGTAGAGACATGGGAAAGATTTAAGGAAATGCTTAGACATTGCTCTACTCATGGGCAACCTTTATATGTTCACCAAGAAATCTTTTTCCAGAGTATTAATGCAGAGACGAAGAACCGCATCAGCATGCATACAGAGTGCGGTAACATAGAGATGGACCCTACAGCTTCATGAGAATTGTTGGACAAGCTGTCTAACTATGATGCCATGTATGGTACCCAGCAATCACCCCAGCCCAGAGGCGTCTCTACATGCCTAACAAGGAAGATGTTGACCCAGATGTCAAAAATCAATTTCTGCAAGACGAGGTCAACCGCCTGAAGAAGCAAGTAAGTTTTCTGAAATCCTCTCAATCTTGTCAAGAATGTGGCTCTTCTGCCCATAGTACTTCTACTTGCACTAACATAGAGCAGGTAAGAGCCGTTGAGACATATGCTGAAGTGAACTATATGAGAGGCCCATACAGGAACCAACCTAGTAATTTTGACAGGTCAAACAATTATCCAATGTGGGGCAATCAAAATCCGAAATCTAACTATGCAGCACCTCCACCGGATAGAAGACCTGCACCATATCGACCTCCGGGCTATCAAGAGCCACCATCATGGGTACAAGGGTTACAGGAAGGCATTAACGGAGTTAATAACAAGATTAACGAAGTTCAAGCCAACCTTAACAACCAATTAAAACGATGGGGAGAGTTCGATGTGTGGAAGAAGAATGTCGACTCCCAACTAGGGAACCTTGCTCCACAGATTCCAAGACCACAAAGGCAACTCCCGGGCCGTCCCGAGGAGAACCCTAGAGGACAAATAGCAACAGTGCATCTTAGGAGTGAGTCGTTACTGAACCAGAGAGAGCCCGCAACTGATGAGGAAGCCACGGCTCAGCTCGGTAACGAGCCAGAGAGAGTCGTTACTAAACCTGCATACCATGGTGACGTTGCTCCCAGGGTCGTTAACGACCCCAGCCCATGTAAGTTTCCTATTCTGAGCTCCTCTCCCAATCCCAGGCTCGTGATCGACCCTTCCAGGGTCGGTAACGATCCTCCGAGCACACCAATCGACCCTAATGTCGACCCGGTAGCATCACCTCTCGAGCCCGAATTGGTTCCGAGAATGGTGAAGTCTCTTCCTTTTTCTGCTACGAAATCAAAGGACTCCACTAAGAATACATTCAAGCGTTTCGTAAAGATTCTCCAGGGCATTAATATTTCTATCCCATTCGCTGAGGCCCTAAGAGAAATGCCGGCTCACACAAAATTCTTGAAAGATATTATTAGTAGGAAACGATCCATTACTGAGCTCCAAGATGAAGTCCGATCCATCGCTCTACCAGAGAAACTAGGCGATCCAGGGAGATTTGCCATAACAATTGGCATAGGCAAGCACAAATTCAAGGCTTTATGTGATTTGGGAGCCAGTGCTAGTTTGCTCCCTCTTTCAATCTGGTCAAAATCAAACATGGGACCATTGGAGCCTTTAGACATGAATTTCTACATGGCAGACAGATCAAGCATAAAAGCTACAGGAGTCGTAGACGATTATCCCATTCAAGTTGGGAAATTCTTTATTCCAAATAATTTTATCGTCCTCGACATGCCTGAAGATCCTCAAGTCCCCATTATCTTAGGCAGGCCATTCCTAGCTACAGCAGGTGCCAGGGTAGACGTGCGGAAAGATCTCCTCACTTTTGATATTGGAGAGGAACGCATAGAATTTAGCCTTGACCAAAATGACAACGACCCAACTGCGGCCGCACAGATCGAGTTGACCCAACAAGAACTCGACATAGCTGTTTCTAACGACTCTCCTCCAATTAACAAAGAAGACGAGAATTTCACACAAATTTCCACCGAATCCCCCTGGTCCGGAAACGATTCTCTCATACAACATAATGACACAAATTTCCACCGACTCCCCCTTGGTTCTCGAATTTCACTAACCCCCTATGTAGGAATGTCGGGCATATTGCTAGAAGATAAAGGACCAAATTTAGTGACAAAAGCCAATAATGCCTACAAAGCTAAGTATGGGGTCCCTCAAAACCCTGACATATCTGCAAGAGAACCGCCTTGAGCCAAGGTAAGTACGTCGGGCTAACGACATTAAAAATAGAGCTTACGGGAGGCAACCCGGTTTTAGTTTTAGTTTAGTTTAGTTTTTCCTTTCTTCTAGATCTTTTTCCTGGCTTTCTTTTGAGTTTTTTAATAGTTTTTAAGGTAGCAAGATAGAATTGTTTTTAGGCTAACCTGAAACAGGAGTTGGGCTCGGAAAATCACTCGAAAGAGGATACACAAGCTCGTTAACGACCCCCACCAAGGTCGTTCACGACCCAGTTCGGCGACCCGAAAAAGGAAACGGGCAGGTAAGTATTTTTGACCTAAATCTATCCTATATCTTTTACTTGTGCCGCCGCTTACCCTCTTCCCCTACCTCTAGCCCTCTCCTATAAATCCCTTCCTAAACTCCCAAAATCCCACCCTCAAATCTCTAAAGCTCGAATCTCTCAAAATTCTACCGGTTTTCCTCACCATCGATCGGAATCAACACCGCCCTACCCCCAGAATTTTCCGTTAACGAACCCGCCACCCTTGCATTTGTTACCGGCGAGAAATCAAGCTCGTTAACCACTCCCAATATCAACCTCGTTCTTCAATTTCTCAATCCAACAGTATGATTTCTAAACTCTAACTCCTTATTTGCAAGATTCATGAATTTAGGGGTAAAAGTTTCATATCTTGGTCTTGTTTGAAGTAGTTGAATTGCATGTCTATTATTGCTCAATGATTTTAGTGCTTCTATTGGTGTTTGATCTTGATTTATATTGGTTTGTTCTTGCTTGATTTCCCATTGAAATATGATTAGGAAAAGCATGAATTACCTTGTTCTTAAATTGAGTGATCTTCACCATGAGTTTTTGGGCAATATAATGTTGGCATCTTCGGGATGGGTAATCGAGCAAGTATGGGGTGCATATACCTGATTGTGTATCTTATGCGGGATTGTGTGTGACGCATGCTTGATTTATTGCAAAATTTTGGAGTCTTTAGCATTCGGAAACTGCGACTAGTTCTCAATCAGGCTCGTTAACGACTTATCTAGGCTCGTTAACGACCCTGCAAATTCCCTAGTCCAAAACACCAGTCCAGGCTCGTTACCGACCCCAGTTGGGTCGTTAACAAGGCACTTCAAGAGCAATTTCGAGACTAAGTATGGGGTCTCTTTTCTATTGACGTGTATGGATCTTATCTTGAACAATTCATATTTTGCAGGACCATATGTCAAGTACTAGCAGAGCTCCAATAAGGGCCCAAAAGAAGAAGAGGACTCAACGGTCCCCAACTCCCCCGCGCATGGATAATGTGATTCTGCGCACCCAAGCTCAAGCCGACCGCTATGATGCCATATTAGAGAAGGAACACTACACTATGTAGTTCTCAAGGTCGAGTGTTAAGGCAATGAGGATATATGAGGATGTCAAGGAGGCCTTTGCAATTCTAGGGGTGCCTCAGTTGTTGAAGAAAGAAGAGGTACCATACTACCCGGAAGGACGGATACGATTCCGTTTGGGCAATGTTAATCACAAGATTCCCAACCAAGACCTCGGAAGGAAGGATACGATTTCGTTTGGGCAATGTCAATCACGAGCTCACTATGGAAGAGTTCAACGGATTTCTCGAGCTTCCTAATCTTTCTCGAGATTACAATCTCAAGGACTACAAGGTTATAAGGACTTGGGTCTACATTACCGGGGAAGTTGAACCCTCCGCTGCAGCACTTTCCGGGGCAAGCATCATCAACCCCATTTTCTGGATCATTCTCCGTTTCTTAGCTGCTACATTTAGGCCCAAGAGAGAGTTGAATAGGCCAACAAGGACGGAAGTTGCATGCCTCCGAACAATACTCATTGAGGATCCCGCCCCATTGAACTTGGGGTATGAGTGGCTACAATATGTCGAGAAGCAAGGGGCCAAGTCCAAGGAGGTATGGTGCGGATATTTGGTTAGTCTCTTGGCGGCCAACTTCGGAGTCGATCTTTCTCTCTACACGTCGTCTCGTGCCCAATTGCTCAACAGGAACTACTGGTTTGCCTCCAATATTTTTACCCATGTTGAGGGAGGGAATACCACCAAAGTACAAGGCCGAGATGTCATCCGCACCGGGGATAAGTTGGAGCTTCTTTACGTACCAAATTGGTACGAGACATGGATGGGTCATGCATTCCCGTTAGAGCATAAACTGCAGGATGAGCCATCGTTGAGGTCGTGTCACTGTGACACGGTTTGCTAGAGAAGGAGAGGCAATGGATGATGATGATGAAGAATCTGAGGCGGGAACAAAGGCGGGCACGGAAGAGCTCGACATCAAGGAAGATGACCTCGATACTAAGATTCTGGGCAACAACAACTTCGTTAACGAGCCCACCAAGGTCGTTAACAATCACTTTGAGGCTACTATCGAGGCACACAACTTCGGTAACGACCCCCCGCAGCCACCTACCGAGCCCCATTCCTATGGACTTATGCCCTACAATCCGATAATCTTTCAAGACCACTTCCAGCCTCACAACCACTACCAACCACCTCCTCAGCCCGCTTACACTGGATCGAGTGTCCCACCTCCATGGGCCGAAGATCTATCATCTCAGATGCAGCAGCTTCACCTACAACAGACACACATTCACCAGAGGATGGATAGGTGGGAGAGTGTCTATTCTGCTCGTATGGAGCTAGATGATGGGAGGCATCAGCAGAGAGAGGTGGATGATGCAGAGCGTTGGAGGACGATGTACGATTTTATGGGGAATTTTGAGCATTGGTTCCCGCCACAAGGGTGTTGATTCAGTATGAGAGTTGTTTCTTTTTCGGCTTCAAAAATCTTGTAAATTTTTCTGTTTTCTTATTCTTTTTCTTTTTCTTTTTCTTTTCTATTCTTTTCTTCTGCTTATTTTTATTACAGTGGGGACACTGTAATTTTAAGTATGGGGTGGGAAAGGGTAGAAAACTTGTGTCTTGTTTGTTTTATGTGTCTTGTGTGTTTTAAGTAGTTCTTTGTTTCATAAAAAATAAAAAATCACAAAAAATTGAAAATTTTAAAATTTTCAAAAAAAAAAAGAGTTTTAGAATGGATAGATACCTATTTCTTATGGTTATATGATAGTAGTTGCTAGCATGATCATATAATTCCTTGCAAGCATGTCTTTGATAGTATAGCCTGATTCTTGATATAAAGTTGTTTTTATAGAGGAATAGCGTTTGATGAAATTGAGCATGTATACTTTTTAGCATAAGTGATGCAATCCAACAGATAATTACCTTGTGAGTTATTTTTGGCCTTATAGGGAGATCATCAAAAAAATCCCTCTTTTTTTCTTGTGTGATTTCCTCTCTTTATGTATATTATCTCTTGGAATTGTGATGTTTATCTATTTCTTGAGGCCTATATACGATTTATAGTTCATTACTTGTGAAAATCATATGATAGAGAACTTATTTTCATAAACCTTATTTATCCCTATCCACCCTTACATTATCCTTCCTTTTGAAGCCAATTTGAGCCCTTAAGCCTTTTATTTTAAGCTCCACAAAATTGTTCCCTAGCCGAGATAAGCTTGACCCTATCCGGGGATTAGGACTTAGATTGGAGAGGTTTGTTTTGTTGAGTGTAAAGATATAATTGGTTCGAAAATTAAGGGTTTTGGGAAGGGTAGATTGTAAGTCTCTTGTTTTGTTTTGTAAAAAAATCTCTTGGTAAGAAAGGATGCACGAAAGGAAAGAGTTGTTGTTGAAGAAATTTGTGTTGAAAAAAAAAGAGAAGATGAGTACACAATGAAGTTCGTTAAAGACCTAGTTGGTTCGTTAACGAGGCTGCGAAAAAAAATGAAAAAGAGCTGAAAATAATAAAAAAATAAGAGAAGTAAGATGTGCATTTGTGTTTAAAAGATAGGCCAGAGATTCTTTTGAGTATGTTTTATGAGACTTTCTAGGATATGTTAGGTCAATGAAAAGAAGAGCGCATAATGAAGAGAGAGTTTGGTATAAGTTTCATGAGAAGTTTTGGTGATGTGTGAGTTTTTAGGAGTCTTTGATTCCCGGATATTATTAGCACCACATGGCCAAAATATTTCCAAGCCTATTTGTTTTTACCAAGCCCCGTTACAACCCGACCGAATGGAAGCTTCTATGAAGTTTTTCATTGAGCCTAAGTTTTCTTGATGATTTTTGCTTGTTTTGACGAATCTTAGGTGGAGAGTTTGGTGATTAAGTTGCAATTTCTATGAGTTTTTGCATATAAGATGAGTTGAGAGATTGAATTTATAAGCCTAAACACTCGAGAGTTGAAAGACTTGAGAGGTTGGATTGTACTTGCTTATGTCTATTTAGTGTATATATGTGTGATGACGTTAATAGTCATTTTCTATTTTCTGCTACGGTTTTGATGTTGCTTTTTAGTTGATGGCTATTAGCTTGATGAGCATATTTGGTTTGGTCTTGATTAGTGTTTAGTGATTGCTTGAGGACAAGGAAGTCTAAGTATGGGGTATTTTGATATTCATGTTTTTGGTCTAGTTTTTAGTGTGTTTCTTAGTTTGTTTAGGTTTAGTTTTAGTAGTTTTTAGAGTTGGTTTTGTGTATTTTTGGATAAGTTTGCATATTTTGTAAAAAGTATGGAAGTTACTCCGTTTTGTGTCTTTTTGTCGGTTTTGAGCAGGAAAGAGCGCTTTTAAAAGCTGAATTGAAGTGTTGTGGTGGAGGTCGGAAGAACATGAAGATAAGGAAGTCAAAGTCCAAGTTTTAAGTGAAGAAGAGTTGAAGAAAGTCAAATCCTAGGCTCGTTAACGAACCTGTGAAGGGTCGTTAACAAGGTATAAAGATAGAATTTTTTGGTGGATTTTGTGATTCCTGTCGGCCCTGTGCGGAGGTCGTTAATGATGGTTCCATGTCAGTGGAGTTTTAACTAATTTTAGGGTTGTTATATCTTACATATTTTATCTTGTTATCTTTTAGAGTAAGTTTTTTTATCTTTTAGGGTTTTTAATAGATAGCTTTCTTAGTATAAATACCCTTCTTTCTAGCCTAGAAGGGGAGGACGAGTTTTATTTTCTCTTTGGAGAGCCGAATCGAGAGGAGAGACGAGGAGAAGAATAACGAGCTGGTTCATTCGAGAGAAGAGCTAGGGTCGTTAGTCGGATTTGCTTGAGTGTTTGTTATGTGTTTTCGGTTTCTTCAAGATATTATAAGACGATATTTCTCTTATTAATTTTAAGTAAGTTTGTTTTGTTTTCAATGTTTTCTTTTATTGAAGTTGTTTGCTTTGTTACTATGAGTAGTGAGTAGTTCTCTTATCTAGGGTCGAGGTTGAAACCCGACATAGTTATGCATGATTGACGAGTGAGTTGATGTTTTGAATGTCTTTTATCTGTTTTTAGATTGCTTGTTGTGCTTATGCTTGGACGATAGTCGAAGTAATTTGAGTTTGCAATTTGATTGAAAGAGAAAGTTGTTAACTTGAAGGTTGATATTGTGCGATTACAAAAGTTTCGAGCTTTGGATCCAAAACAAGTGATTGAGTAAATTGATTTATTAAAATTGATTGATTTGCTTGCTAGTCATCGAAAGTTGATGAATTTATCTATTTAAAGGCATGATCTTTATCTTCTTGTAAGTTTATATGCATGGCTATGTTGTGGTGACCCTTGTCCTAGAATTTTATTCTTAATTGAAAGTAAGGTCTCGTCGCTTCGTTGCTAGTGAGTTCTCTCTTGCTTCTAGTTCTTCCAAGGCTTCTTCTTGCCTGGCTTACGCCAGGGTCTTGAGCCATAAACCAAGGGGGTGCATCATCACGTCATTGGGAAACGGTCTCGTTGAGGAACCTGATTCCGGCCCAAGAGGCGTTGACCCAGCAGCCGCCAGCTGGTTCCGGAAGCGACGGACCAGCTGCCTGCCTCCCGTAGCTCCAACTAAGTGAAAGTCCTAGCACCCAAATGAGTCTCCGCCACTTCCAGCAACATGGAGTTGATGAGCAATAACATCACCATGTAGTCATGGGAAGGAAAGCAAGGAACTGATACGCAAAACTGACTGGCAAGCAAAGCACAACGTCCGATCTTGCTTCAATAGGCTTTCTTCCTCTATGTCGGCCTGTCGAGTTACCTATCTTTTAAGTAAGTCAAAGCAGTTCAAGCCAAAATGCTACACTCCTTAGTCTGGGATTGATCCCACTAGCCTTAGTTCTTTTCTATATATTCTATTCTTCCTCAACTGACGCACTAGAAGGAAAGACTCCATGGGTTAAGGCAAGTAAGACAACAAGCAAATAAGCATGAGTGTCCGGAAGTTGTCATTGTATACTCTCGCGGGAGAGGAGTTTGGTGTGGAAAAACCATTCTCACTTCGAGTGATGAATCAGTGGGAACCTGTGTCCCGACGATTTCTCTTTGTTCTCTTAAGAAATTTCGAGTTTGATCGAGGACACTTCTCCCCAATAAAACCGTACCCAAACAATAATATTCCAGAAGAAAATGCACCTAAGATCAAATATTTCGAGCCGGCTTCCGTATAAATCTCATACTTTCTTTTTGATGCTGCGATCACATAAAAACATAAACTTTGAGTGGATAAGATGGCTGCGCTCCAGCTCACTCAAGAATGGGACGACAGTGGTCCGCCGGCAAGCTCGTTCTGATCTTGGACGCAGTACATTGGAATCCTGAAGCAATGTGCCCAGATCGTTACGCCTTTCGTGCGGGTCGGAAATTACCCGACAAGGAATTTCGCTACCTTAGGACCGTTATAGTTACGGCCGCCGTTCACCGGGGTTGGAGAACCTTCTTTCTAAGTCGAGTGACTGGGGACTACCTCCTCGCTGGAAAAACTACATTCTTGCTTTTGGCATCTTCCCCCAGACAAACTGAGCGCGAGCGGTAGCCTTGATCGACGTTAGCGACAGAATAGAACCACCCTAGTATATGAAAGAACCCTTTTTTTGCAATTCCTATGATGCAATTGGGGCTTATCGTCAAAAAAGAATCAATCTATATAGTCCTTTATGGCTCCAGTGAGTTTGCATTCGTTATATTCGTTATCGAGTTAGTTGCCTCAGTACCGAACCTGCGTTTAGGTCGTTATTTCTGTGATTCGTAGTGTTAGACAGGTTCGTTAACGACTTTGTCAGGGTCGTTAACGAGGTTGGTCGTGTGTGCTTTTGTGTTGTTTTGCTTGTTTTTCCTGTTTTTAGTAGTTGATAGACAAACAATCATGCTTCTCGTCAAACGATCCTGACTTCGCTATACTCAGTGGGGTCTTGACTTATAAATTTATTTGTTGTCAAGAATAACCTCTCAACATGTTACAATTTTTTTTATTTTTAAATGCGTTATTGTTTGCTATTAGTGAAATTTATATGAATGAAATTTTGATAGTACATACCCTGAAATGGCGGAGGATGGATGAGGAAGAAGATCTCTCGACTTTTAACCTAAGCATACATGTTCCTAAGTTAGGCACACATGTGCGCTTACGTTAGGCGTACTGGTGCGCTTACCATAAGTGTACCGATTTTTCCGCATGAGCTACCTGTACGCTTCACCAGATGTTACGCCTGCTCTTTTTTCCCATTTTACCCTTGTATGCTTAAAAGAGGTGCACCAAATTGTACTTCTTATTTAAGCGCACCAAATAGTGTCCATTTAGCTAAAAAATGTCCATTTAGCCGAACCATACATTTAATCCAATGCCTCATATTTCTTCCTTGGTTTCTCCTTAAATGGAGATTTCTCTAGATCTTAATCTTGTATATATCTATATGTATAGTACGGGAGTCTAGTGATCTCGTAATTATTTTCAAATTTTTTCCTAATAAGACTTTAAATCAAAATTGATGGCCGGATTGGTGGATGGATTGGTGGTGCAAAGTGATCGCCTTAAGAAGGATGAAACCCTCACTTGGTTCGATGGTGGTGGAGATGGTGCGTGATGAATATGGATGCAAGGCTCGGATATGACTCACCGAGAGTTGCAAACTAAGTTGAAGGAGAAGTTGGATATGACTCACCAACAAATCTTCAACAAGATTCAACAAGAAATGCAAGAACTTCCATTAGAAAAACAAATCATAGGAGAGCATTTTTGTAAGTCTAAGAAGAAAAGACAACAAAACGTGGATTTTAATCCCTATTAGGAACGCCCCATCCTATTCAGCCCACACTCCTCTCAAAATTACATAAAACACCCTAAAGTTTTAAGAACTTGACAAACATATGTCAAATTTTTGCACTAGTTTCACCAAAATTCACAAGAATACTACACCCTTCACCATAGTTAGCCAAAGTCCAACTTATGAGCCTTGAGCTCATCCTTGATTTTGTCAAGCATTTCCCTAGCACGTGCTTACGTGATGCACCCAAGATAGGTTGTGGTGCCTTGGCTTGGAACCTTGGCGCCTCGGACACCGGCCTTAGATACCCGTCCAAGTGAAGACTCTCCTTTGTCGAGAATGTTCGTCTTCGCATTAGAGTTGGAATCCATACACAAATCATGGAAAAAAGTACCATAACAAGCGCCCGGAGAAATGGCCCAATCAAGCATAGGCAATCGCGCGCCCATCGGCGTCGTGTGCAAGGGCGCACAACCAAGCGTCGACATCGTGTGCAAGATCGTGTCAAGGGCCAGAGTCATGTGCAATGGCGCGTCACATGGCTGTAAGGGCGCGAATTGTGGCTGCAAAGGCGTGAGGCCGGGGGTCGGCGCAATCCAGTGCAAGGGTGTTGATTGCTTGCATATAGATAGTGTTTTGGATGCATGTTTACGTTTCTTTTGCTTTGTTTTTAGGTAGTTTTAGTTAGTTTCTTTAGTGTCTTAGAGTGTCTAGGAGTTTTGGATATTTTCACTTGTTCTATGTTGTTTTACAGGTCTTAAAGTGAACAAGTGTGAAAGGAATGGATACCGAAGAAAGAAAGTTTGAATTCGGGTCATGCATTGGAGTTGTTGGCTCAACACCTTTGTTTCATGAGGGTTCGTTCAAGAGCTATAGTCATCTGATGAAGTGGAATTTGTTATCATTGGAAAGCTAATTCAAAGAGCTACAATTCATGTTTAGTCTGAGTCCAATTTCCAACTTGAAGGGAGTCAAAAAAGCCCCCGAAGTGTGAACTGAATGCTGAACCGAGGAGTGCTGATTATTGATGGCAGCGGGCGCCTCCATTATGGGTCGTGAATTCCGTTCACCCCATGGCTTTACTATCCTAGTATTTTTGTAATAGGTGTATATCTTTTTATTATGTCGTTTGGACCTAGTTTCCTTCTTTATATTAGGGTTTTTAGGGAGAAGAAACTCTCGTCTATCTATTATCATTATTCTCTCTTTCAGACTTTTGAGTTCTTAGCTTTCATGAAGAACTAAGACCTATTACTAGTCAGACAGTTTGAAGCTTCATTTTGACTTTCAGTTGTGAGATTTCTACTCTTTATCTATTACATGGGATTATTCTACTCTCTTGATTGAATTGTTTATGTGATTAGTTTCAACAATTTCTAGGGTTATTATTATTAAATCTCTATTGCTAGATCTAGAGAAATTACTGGTTGAGTTTCTCTATTTCATAGTAGCAAACTGCATTGTAGTAGTATTTGGTTGTGCTAGTCTATTGTAGAAGAGAGTTGAATTGCGATCTAGAATAAATCTTGGTTGTTTTATGCTAGATTTGTATCCTACCTATATTCCTATACTTAATGTTGCTTTTATTTTGAATCTTAATAGTTTCAAGGTTATTCAATCAGTTAGGATTGATAGTATCTGGTTGTGCTATTAATTATCTTTGAAAAGGAATTGGAATTCCATATGCATGCGATATTGAGTGAAATCTATGATCAACTTCACATACTAATGTGGATTTCTGTTTGACTAAGTGTTTTTCCAATTTCATAAAAACTCCAACTTTAATTGCTTTAGTAGTTTTTGCATGCTTGATACTTAGTTTAATTCACAAACTCCTTGTTGTTACTTGATTTAACATAAATACACATAAAAAGATAAATCTACATCCCTGCGGATTCGACACTTACTTCCCTAAGACTACAGTTATTAGGTTTGTTAGGACTATTTTGCATGGCCGTGATTCGCACGACCATTTCAACGCTATCAAATTGGCTCTGTTGTCGGACATGCAATAATTGTCTTTTGGATAATTTTTGTGCCAATCTTGGTGTTGTGAACCTATATTACGGTTCATATTACTTGTGCTACTAATCAATGGCTATATTTGAGTGTAGATAGTTGCAGGATGAACACTTCCATGACTATTTTTCTAGATTTCAAGACAATTTGTTCAAAATTGGTACATGGGGATTCCGATACAGTGATGGAGAGGTGAACATGTGAGTTATCCATGGCATGAATTTTGAGACAAGGGAATTGGCTGACTACATGAGCAACGAGAGGCTTTTATATATGGGATCCGAGGAATGCTGGGATTTCTTATGTTTCATGAGCCATTAGTGCTTTCAAGTTGAGCCATCTTCCCCATTGCCACAGCCGGTTGATACGCTTCTTGAGGATATAAATATGGATATATCTACATTGACAGATACTTTGATCAGGGAGCACTGTGAGCTATGTTCTTCACATTTTCATTCCACAACCTCATGTCCTTTTGAGTTGTGTGAAAGGAATGGTGGAATTACATTGGAATCAAACGATTATGAGTCAAACACCCAGATACAAGTTGAGGAGCAATCTAAGTGTTAGAAGGTAAATTTTCATGAAATTTTCTTTTTCGTGATTTGGCTAAAATAATATAGTTTAATTATGCGTATGAATTGGACCCATAGCTTGAATTATAACATTTATATATTGACAAGTCTTATACCAATCTAGATCCAATATATTTAAATGTCAATTAGTGGGTGGTTGATAATATTTTCGACCGTTCCATTATTCTCAATAGAATAATATTTTCTAGCCAGACCTTTTGTACATATTTGCATGCCCACTTGTGTTCGGATAAAAAAAAAGGAGAAGCATGCAATTAAAAAGGGAGGTGGGATATCAACTTTTAATAGTGGAAATATGCCCATTAAAGTCTAATGGAAGCCAATTAAATGGCCTAACCACCATTAATTCTTAAATTGTACCAATTTCTAGTAATCGTTTTCATGAGCAATAGGTAATGGTTGCTAGTAGAATAGGTGGGTACTAATTAATTACTAAGGGTTCAATAAGAAGTGAGATTCCTATAGCCCATGTTAGTATTTTCTTCATACACCTATTTAAAAGAAAACTAGTCTTAGTTTCCGTATCCTGTACGAGATTTTATAAAATTATTTTATTATTTATATGTATTTATTAAGTTTTGATTAAATTGATATTGACAAGGATATTTAAATAAAATTATACGTGTCTTATCTACAAAAAAAAACTACTATTTCTAAAAATAATTATTAAAAATTGATATAGGCAAGGATATTTGTAAAAAACTTGTAAAATTACTGTATTATTTAATTATATTTGTTAATTTTTTTAAATTCATATTGACAATGATATTTCAAAAAAAAAAGCTATACGTATCTTATCTACAAAAACACTATCATTTCTAAAAATAATCATTTAAAAATTGATATATGCAAAAGTATTTTTTCTAGACATTGTATGATAGTATAAAAAATATCCTAATGATCTTCCTATCTATCATATCCAAAAATAAAAAATTATTTAATAATGGGATTTTCTATCCTATATTCTAAAAACATGGATAAGAATTTATCATATCCAAAAATAAAAAAAATAGTTTTAAAAAAAAGGGTGTTGTGGCCCAATCTAAAAGTACATGTGTCGTTTATTAATTTTTTTAACCTCTGTTGAAAGGGTTTCTTGACAACAAATAAATTTATATGTCAAGACCCCGCTGAGTATAGCAGAGTCAGGATCGTTCCACAGGAAGCAAGGTTGTTCGTTTATCAACTACTAAAAAGCAAACAAAATCAATCAAAAACACTCACAAGCAGCCTCGTTAACGACGTTGTCAGGGTCGTTAACGAACCACCGTACACAAAAAGACTCAATTAACGACCTAAATAAATTCGGTACCGAGCCAAGTAACTCAACAACGAAAATTCACTTAAGATAATTCAAATAAAAACAAAGATCTAGGACTAGGGACACCACAACATAGCCAAGCATAAAAACTCGTAAGAAGATAAGATCATACGTTTAAATAGATAGAGTCATCAACTTTCGTTGACTATCAAGTAAATTAACCTACTTTCGCATCCTAATTCACTTAATTGCTTGTTTTGGATCTAAAGCTTGAAACTTTCGTATTCAAACAATATCAACCATCAAGTTACTAACTTTCTCTTTCAATCAAGTTAAAAACTCAAATTACCTCAACTTTCATCTTGGTATAAGCACAACAAACAATCTCGATAATAGATAAAAGACAACACACAATCTCACTTATCAAACATGCTCAACTATGTCGGGCTTAACCCTGATCCTAGAAAAGAAGACTACTCACTAATTATAACTACTAAACAAATAAATTCAATAAAAGAAAACATTGAAAACAAATTACTACTCAAATTAAATAGAAAAATCTGTCTTTCATAAATTCAGAAGAAACTGAAAAAAGAACAAAACATCGAACCAAAATCTCGATCAACGAACTCGGTAACTCTCGTTCACCGACCTCCGAACTCGACTCCGATCCTCTCGCCTCTTCGGTTATTCCTCCTCTCCAAAATCTCTAAAAAAGTCTCCTCTCTCTCCTTCTCTTCTATGCTAGATAGAGGAGTATTTATACTAAAAAGGCTAAAAACTAAAAAGGCTAAAAGATATAAACTTTCCTAAAAAGATAGAAATAAAACCTTAAAAGATGGAAACAAAATATAAGAAGATAACAAGACCTAAAATATATAATAACCCTAAAAATCACAAAAAGATACTCTACCGACACGGAAATAATTTCCCGCACAGGATCGGTGAGTCACAAAGTTACCCTCGAAATTTCTGTCACGTGGCCTCGTTAACGAGCCCTCACAGCCTCGTTAACGAGCCTGGGCTTGGTTTCTTCCACACTTTTATCTTGTAAATCTTGAACTCTGACTTCTTCAAACTCGTATTCCTCCGTATTTCACTGTAGCGCTCCAAATTCAGCTCCATATAGCTCCTTTTCCTTGCTAAAACCTACAAAATACACAAAATAGAGTAGCTTCCATACTTTCCATAGAAATATGAAAAACTATCCAAAAACACACAAAACTAAACCTAAACTTATCAAAACTAAACCTAATAAACAAAGAAAACCTACTAAAACTATACTAAAAATGCGAACATCAACCTCCGCTTTAGGTTATAGTTATGATTATGATATGATTGAAAAACGTGAATGAAGTGGCTTTTTTAAATTAGCCTATATAACATAAGCCCAAAGTAAAGGATAGCAGTGCACCGTTAGCAAAAACCAAACGTCTATTTCAATATCAATTACCATCATTTAATTGCTCCTTAATTTGAGCCATTAAATAGGTGATTTATAGTCTCCAATTCCTCCCTCTATCAAACATTTTCTCTAGAAATAAGAAGGCAATTAATTATGTTCACCTCCTTAAATTAAAGTAGGTCTTCAACCCCTATTTTAAATATATATAGGATAGGATAGGATGTTCATGGGCTATACAGAGGGGGGAGATCGATTCTGGGTCTTCTTTCAATATACCAAAAATGTAGAAAGAGGAGGGGAAACTCTCTGTAAAAAAGATGAACGAAGGAAAAGCATGAAGGGAAGCCATAACCATTCCATGAAGTTCTTCCTTGTTCAACTAGTGAGTGTTACGAATTAATCAAAGTGTGTATGACGCACTTACATTGAAATGGGTTCGTTTGTGATACTGAGCAGAGATTGAACCACACCAAAATGGGTTCGTTTCTCATATTGAAATGGGTTCATTTCTCATACCGAAATGGGTTTATTTCTCAAACCGAAACGGTTCGTTTCTCATCCTGAAACGAGTTCGTTTCTCATCCTGAAATGAGTTCGTTTCTCATACCGAAACAGAAATTCTCTTTTTAGAGACATAATGTTTCATCAAATGACAAAAAAAATCGAAACAAAGTGTCTCTTTTTAGAGGCAAAATGTTTCATCAAAAATAAATTGAAACAAAGTGTCTCTTTTTAGAGGCAAGATGTTTCATCAAAAAACAAATTGAAACAAAGTGTCTCTTTTTAGCGACAGGATGTTTCATAAAAAAAAAATCGAAACAAAGAGTCTCTTTTCAGAGGTAGGATGTTTCATTAGATGTAAAATCGAAACAAAATGTCTCTCTTTAGAGACACGATGTTTCTTCAAAGTTCAAACAAAACATCTCTTTAAAGACATGACGTTTTTATGGTCCGAAACGGGTTCGTTTCTCATCTCATACTGAAACGGGTTCGTTTCTCATACCGAAATGGCTTCGTTAAAAGATTTGAGGTATGTTCACCAATAGAGTTTGTTAAAACTATATATAAGGTAAAAATGAACTCAATTGTCCTAGGGGCCAAGCTATCAAAAGAATGCTAGTTCACCATCAATTTGGCCAAATCGATTCTGGGTTGGAGCATCAACAAGTAATCAACATAATTAATTACCTTGAGAATGCTTCATTTCGAACCAACGTACAAGAAATCAATTGAATGGTGGAGGCTTCTTATATATATGTGATCAAACAATGCACCATGAGTTTATTTTGGAGCAACAAGCAGCAAACTAATGGGCTTCGATCGGGCATTACGACCATTATCTTGTTAAATTGATAGTCATGTCAAGTCACCACGTCACCAAAGACCGACTGGCATCTGACTCAAACATCATGCTAATAAGTCCACTAATTAATTAGTGGTCTCATATGGAGAGGATGATACAAAAGTTGCGCTTGTTTTCATCTAAACTTAATTGGGTACAAATTGGGTACAAATTCAAAACTTATTTGATGGGTCCTCCATTGGATTTAACCAGCTAAGTTACCCATAAATATTATATACTTGAAAAAATACCTATCACGAGGGAACTTGTTATAATTTGAACATGTATCTTGTCTCTCACAAATTTAGGGCTAAGATTAAAATATCTTCTTCTTAAGAACTACGTTATGACTTGATGTTCTTCCATAGACTACATAGGAAACTTGGTACAAAATCAAAAGAACATACCATGTTCAGTCGCACATAATAAAAAAATAATTGGATGAACTACGGTGATTTGATCCCACTAAGGGTACGTAGGAAGTTTGACATATAGCATAAATGCTCGTCGAGTTCAATCACAACGCCAAATAAAAAATGTCTTTCGATGAACTACGGTGATTTGATCCCAATAAGGGTACGTAGGAAGCTCGACATATAGCTAATGCTCGTCGGATTAAATCACAACTTAAAATTAAAAAATGTCTTTTGGAGAATTACGTAAAGACTTGAAGCCTATAAAAGGCTACATAGGTAACTCAATATCAAATTAATATATATTGAGCTCAGTCGCAAATCCCAATTTAAATCATCAAAGTGGTCAAGACTATTCAAATAGTCAAGCTCAAAGCATATTTAATTAATTATGCACGCATAACCCATATTCTCAAAATTATTTGTGACTAATATAAAATATTTAGTATCATTTAAAGCACAAAGTTTGATCTAAAAATCTCATTAGTCATAATTAACTTGGATTGTATAATTAAACCCAAAACTTAAGGATTACGTTATGACTTGATGTCCTTCCACGGACTACGTAGGAAACTTGGTATAAAATTAAATACATACCATGTTCAGTCGCACATATAAAAAATCAAATAAAAAATAACTTTATAGAACTACGATGATTTGATCACAATAAGAGTACTTAGGAAGCTCGACATATAGCTAATGTTCGTCGGGTTCAATCACAACTTCAAATCAAAGTCTAAAAAAAACTCTTCTTGCCGAACTACGAAGATTTGCTCCCATTATGGGTACATAGGAAGCTTGACATATAGCGCAAATGCTCGTCAGTTCAATCACAACCATAAACAGAAAAATCAAACCCAAGTGCTAGTGGGAAGTTTAGATGACCTTTCCTAGAAGGTGGGTCTAATTTTCTCCACACCATGCAAATGATAGTTGAACCGAGCTTAGACAACCCTTCCTAGAAGGTGGGTTTAGGCTCGTTTCTCTGATGCATGAAGATCCAACCAAAAATTAAAACCTCTAAACTACGTAAGGCTTGATTTCCTTTAAAGAGATACGTAGGCAACCCGTCATAACTCGGGTGCAGCCCAAATCAAAAATTAAACTAAAAAATCTTCAACGTGTCTATATTATTAATAGAGTTGTAAAGAGGTATAGATAAGGGTCGAACTTAAAAATCAAATAGATGTGTTTGTACAAAGTTGTTTTCCTTTAACAAATTTTGTCTAGCACTAAGACACTTGATGTGAGTTATGAAGATGATATTGATGCCCAATATGAATTCACACCTATAAAGCACGCTGAGCAAATTATCACAAAGCCCAATGAAGTTTGTGCTGGTATAGAGATACAGAGCCTAGGGAGCCTGAGTCATCTTCACCCATGTGGTGTCATGAGTTTGATGTTCTGTGGTTTTAGAAGAAGACTATTTTGTCGACCATGATGACTTCTTTGCTGATGAAGTAGACAACAATGAGGGAGAAAATCATGATGATACATCTGTTAAGGCCCCGCTTTAATGGTCTGCCCTGTGTTAGGCCTTAAAATCCCATGCTTTAGTTTCTCCACCTTCTCACATCCAAACCTTATGGAGTTCCAAGATGAGGAACAATGTCTAGAACACAAGGTGGAAGACGAAAAATATTTGGAGTTCATCTTTGATGAAAGTGGTAATGGTGACAAATATTTTGACCCATATTGTAAGTATTTTCTGACATCACCACTTGTGTTGAATTTGTTTAAGCATATGCTATCTCATAAAAATAGGGCACATATGTTTGATAAATTGAAACAGTTTTTGAATAGTATAATATTCACTTTTAATTTATCATTGTGTTACTTATCTTCTTGTGAGATGTGTTCACAAGCTTTTGACAAGTTGTTAAGGGCATTGACAATGTCTAATCTTGTCAATTTATGCTAAATGTCGAGCCACGGCATTAAATAAGGCGCTTGTCGAAAGGCAACCTAGCCAAGGTACTTCCTTTTTTTCTTTTTCTAGCTTAGTTGCTTTTGTTTCGAATTTTCCTTTGTTTCTGCCTTGGACTAACCTGCAGGTATGCAAAAGAAGGAGCGCAACGGAACTAGCGGCGCTCCCCATCGACATGGCAGCACCCACTGCCAATTAAATCGAAATAGGATTGGCTACGACGTTATCGGCGACGTTTGCCGCCAAAAATACGGCGTCCGCCGCTCGTCAAGCGGTGACCGCCACGAAGGTGACCCCTCGTCGCCTCAAATTTCCGAAAAAGCGGCGACCGCCGCCCATTGGCGGTGCCCGCCGCCTCTATGATGTTGATTTTTTGCCCTTTTGATGTTGCTCACATCCTATTTGTAGATGCCTCGGATGTTGAGAAGGCTTCTAAAACACCTGTTTTTCCGTCGCGGCCACCACCGTTCACTTACCCCAATTAGTAGTTGGTTTGTGAGTTTTTCTCTTCTCTTTACTTTTACTTTACATTGGGGACAATGTATGATTTAAGCATGGGGGAAGGAAATTACTTGCTTTGCATTCATGTAGTTGCATTAGATTAAGCAAATTTATTTTATGTTTTGCATTGACTAAAATCTTTAAAAAAAAAATTGCATTTTAGGTTCTTATATTTCAATTGTGTAAGACCTCTTGTGTTTCTAAGTTAAGTATGGATTTTAACCCATGACATGCATGAAGTGTTGAAGTTTCTATGAATTGAGCATGCTCTTTGGCTATTTTACTTTGATTATAGGATTGAGCATGTAGATGAGCTTGAGTTTTATATTTTTTTTTTTGAAGTTCTAGAACAAAAGCCTTGTGAGATTGATTTTGGCCTCTTTTATTGATTAATTATTCTCTATTTCTTGAGTGTATCACTTTGAATTTCTAGATCTAGAACTTGAGTTTTGACTCTTTTTTAAGGCTGCTTTACTTGACTATAATGCATGACATTAAAATGATTGAGTCATGTTTCTTATTATCCTATTATTTCCCTTCCTACCCTACAAGATCCATGTTTTAACACCCCATTTCTTTTGAGCTTTAAAGCCTATATTTGATAGCTCCGCAAAATAATTCCTAGCCTATATAAGATTGACCCATTCGAGATTTAGGAATTTAGGTGGATTTGTTTGTGTGGTTGTGAATAAGTATGGGGGAAGTCTGATAGAAAGGTAGAAGGAAAGAAAACTCATGAGTGAAAGTGAAAAAAGTGAAGATGAAAGTTTGTTGTGAAAAGTGTGCTTCTAAGAATAAGTCTTCATAATTGTTATAGTGAGTTGAAAAAAGAGGCAAAATTGTTAAAAAAAAAATAAAGAAAAAAAAAAGAGCTTAAGTCTATGTATGAAGTTGGTGAAGAAGAGTGGGAAGTATTAATAAGTGAAAAATGTTGAGTTTGGGTATAGTTAGTTATTTATCCCGGATTTAGCACCACATTACCAAATATGATCCCTTCCAATTTCTCTTTACCTTGACCTCGTTACATCCCTTAAAAAGACCTCATGATTTGTGTTGTGTGTTTGGTCCACATCGGTGGAGAATTAGGACGCTGATGCAAGCCTATGGTAGTCTAGTTTTTCATTGTTGATTTGAGTGAAACACATACCTTTAAACACTTGAGTCAAATTGCATTCTAGGACGTCTTGATCAAGTTATAATTATATGTTGACTTGCTCTATGGATTATGAGATGAATGCATGGATTGCTATGTTGTGGTGTGACTTGGATCTACTTCTTGCTTGAGGACAAGCAAGGTTTAATCATGGCGGAATTTGATAGCTTGCATATAGGTAGTGTTTAGGATGCATGTTTACGTTTCTTTTGCTTTGTTTTTATGTAGTTTCAGTTAGTTTCTTAAATGTCTTAGAGTGTCTAGGATTTTTGGTTTTTGCTCTTGTTCTATGTTGTTTTACAGGTCTTAAAGTGAACAAGTGTGAAAGGAATGGAAACCGGAGAAATAAAGTTTGAATTCGGGTCATCCATTGGAGTTGTTGGTTCGACACCTCTGTCTTGTGAGGGTTTTTTCGGGAGCTATAGTCGTTTGATCAAGTTGAATTTGTTATCATTGGAAAGCTAATTCAAATAGCTACATTTCATATTTTTACTCCGAGGCCAAATTCCAACTCGATAGAAGTCAAAACAGCCCCCGAAGTGTGACCTCAATGTTGAACTGAGAAGTGTTGACTATTGTTGGCAGCGGCCTCCGCCATTATGGGCCGAGAATTCCGTTCAATGCGTGGCTTTACTATCCTATTATTTTTGTAATAGGTGTATATCTTTTTATTTATGTCGTTTGGACCTAGTTTCCTTCTTTATATTAGGGTTTTTAGGGAGAAGAAACTCTCATCTATCTATTATCATTCTTCTCTCTTTCAGACTTTTGAGTTTTTAGATTTTATGGAGAACTAAGCCCTATTGCTTAGTCAGACATTTTGAAGCTTCGTGTTGACTTTCAATTGTGAGATTCCTACTCTTTATCTATTGCATTTGATTATTCTACTCTCTTGAATAAATTGTTTATGTGATTGGTTTCAACAATTTCTAGGGTTGTTGTTATTAAATCTCTATTGCTAGATCTAGAGAAATTACTAGTTGAGTTCCCTATTTCATAGTAGCAAACTGCATTGTACTAGTATATGGTTGTGCTAGTCTATTGTAGAAGAGAGTTGAATTGCGATCTAGGATTAAAGCTGGTTGTTTTATGCTAGATTTGTATCCTGCATATATTCCAATTTTTAATGCTTCTTTTGAATTGAATCTTATTAGTTTCAAGGTTATTCAATTAGTTAGGACTGGTAGTATCTGGTTGTGCTATTAATTATCTTTGAAAAGGAATTGGAATTCCATATGCATGTGATATTGAGCGAAATCTATAATCAACTTGTCATACGAATTAATATGGATTTCTGTTTGACTAAGTGTTTTTCCAAGTTGATAAAAACTCCAACTGTAATTGCTTTACTAGTTTTTGCATGCTTGATACTTAGTTTAATTCATAAATCTACCTCCCTGCGAAGTCGACCCTTACTTCCTTAAGACTACTGTCTTCAGGTTTGTTAGGACTATTTTGCATAGCCATGATTTGCACAACCATTTCACCGTTATTAGTTGCGGTGCTCGGTGCGTGTCAAGGTGCACCAAGGTGGTGTGGCGGCACTTGCAAAGGCGCCCGAGATGGCTCGGGAGATGGACTTTCATAAAAAACTCTAACAATTATCTAATAAAATTAGTGTTGAATATATATAGAAATTAATCAAGTGACGAAACGCTTATCGAAAGGAATGTTTGGATATTACAAAACTCACTAGCTTCGAATGCTTCCTCTAGCGAGTCTGATGCAGTGTTAAATCTGAAAAGAATAAAGAAATTCATCTAAATACCAATAAAAGTATTAAATTCACAATTTCATTTGAAAGACCAATTCGAAATTTGACTTACGATACATGAAAGATTTCTATACTTTATCCTCTAAATCAGAAATCTTCTTTAACAAACTCTTGTAAATCCCATTTCCATCTCTAACATCTTTCAAGACAAAGAAAAAGCTGCAATAAAACTCATCTAATGATACAAGAAACTCGTCGCATAAAAATACTAATTGGGGGTCACATAAATCTGCTTTGGTTTGACTTTGAAGTCAATATAATTCTGAAATATTATTCTTAGTCCAGTTTCCGCCATTCAACATGACAAATAACATCCCAATAAATTCGGCATCTTCAAATTATAGTTCTAATACCTTGAATTGAAGCTGAAAATCATAAATAATATTTCATGCAATTAAAACAACAAAACACATTACACACAAGATTTAAGTGCAAACCCACATTACCTTGATTTTAGGGTCATCAATAATGGTTGTAAATTTAGTTTCTACAATCTTTTCTCGTGAAACTGAGCATGAAGGGAGAAATTATGAAGGCGGTTCCTACAAGGATTTACTATTATATGCATTATACATGAGAAGTGTTAGTGCACTAATTGATTGCTCCTTCTACACCTTCTGGTCCAACTTCATCTTCAACCTAGGACCTACAAAACAATGGACAAAGGGGGCAGGGACTCCCTAATCCACCTTCGATGCATAAGTCAAAAGAAGAGTCGTCGATCGAGCGTCAAGATAAAAGACAAGAAAAGCTAGAAAACTCAACGAGTATGAGAATTTCAAAATATCTAAGCTGAGCGAATATCAGCTTGTTCAATCTCTGAATATGTGTTTCAATATGCTCTTCATACACGGTGAAAACGTGTATTTTTAAAGGAAGAGAGAGGGCAGTGTACTGAAAAATCTGCCCCAATGCCGGCCCAATGCCTTATGCCACAAGCAATCAATGTCTGGTTCCCCACTCCAAGTGAAAGTTCTATATTTTCATTAAGATAAAATCTTCCATTATGTCGCATAACCACATATTTAATTTTATAATAAAATATTTAAAGATATAAAAAGCACAATAAATAAAATATCTTTATGGCGGTAGATAGAGAAAATAATAATGATAGCTAAATTTTACCCACTCATTAGAACTAATCACGTAGATATGTACTTACCACATTGATGAAGGATCTTGATGTTGTAAGCGGTGCAAGGCAATCCGAGGAAGACCTGAGCAATCTTGATGGAGGAACTTATATTCTGGTTCACGAGGGCAGATCTCCCTCGTTAGGACTTGAAATTGGGTGATTCTAAATCCTAGAGTTAGATCTACGAGTCTTCTTTAATACCTCAAAATTTGAGATCAAAATATCTTGTGGATTGAAAGTTATGCCAGTTTTACTGAGGTGTCACAGAATCCACTAAGAAGAGATTTCGACATGCGTTGATGGTGTTTTTGAAGGGGATCATGGATCCGAGTTTGATGGAGGAGGAGATGGTAATGTTGAGGATTAAAAGTGATGGGAAAGTTGATAGTGATGATGAATTGAGGATTGGATATGGACAAGCAAAACTCAAGGATATGACTCACCTTGAATCTAACTTGAACTAGGAGGCTCGGGCTAGGATGTGACTCACCTAGATCGAATCTCCGGGCTTGGATCGATATGACTCACGATCAAAAAGATCTAAACAGAAAATTGAAAGAAAAAACAAAGGAAAAACGTGCTTAAGAGGAGACAAAAGATTGGGATGTGTTCATCAATTCTTGTCTACTAGAAAACTAGAGCCCTAGTGGCTTATAAAGAAAGACCTAAGGGAAAAACTGACATTTGCCTTATGAAAAGTTTAACAAATAAAAAAATAGACCCAAAATCTCCAAATGTCATAAAACACTCTCACAATCCAAGCAATGAACCACACAAGTCGTGGCCTTCTAACCAAACACGCACGCATCACTATTTCACGATGTGATGGCCTTAGCATAGTCACATCATCCTCCCTCCCTTCAAAAGGATTCGTCCTCGAATCCGAGTGCACTTCCAAGTGAAAATCACATGAACGCCACAGCTTAGTGGCAAATCTATCCCGAAAGCATTAAACCAGACACGTCTCATCATGGCGATCTCCTCGGTGATGTTGGGGACATTTTTCAACTCGCACTTGTTCAAGGTCGTTCTCTGAGCTCCGAAATCCAAATTGAGTGATTCGAAGTCCCATTCTGAGCTCACGAAGTCTACTTTATGTCCTCCAAATTTGAGCAGCATTAGACCATTGAGTTGAAAGTTACACCATTTTTCCCAAGGTGGTGCAAATTGATCCGAGAAGAAGGTTTCACATTCCTGCAAAAGATGAGAGATGGGTGAGGGTAGATGACCTAATTCTTGATTAGAAAACAAAGATTCATGAAAGAGAAGTAGAAAGAAAACTTTACTCCCCTTGATGGTGTGAACAATTTCCTTTGGTTTGGCGAGTAAAATAGTCTTCCCTTTCTCTTCTTTCTTGGTGGGATTCTCCTCATGATATAGGAAGGGTAAATTGGAGGGAACCATAGGGAAAGCTTCCATCCATGGGGTAGCCAAAGAATGGATGGAGCTAGGAGTGATGGCAGGATGAAGCTTTATTTTAGGAGATAATTCCACAACTTCCTCCACTTTTTCCTTAGAATCCACTTTCTCTTCAACTTCTGTTGGAGGTTCATGAAGTGGCTCTTTTGAAGTAGCTTCATCCACGAATTTGGAGGTAAGGTTAACCACAAATTCTTGGATGAAAGGCTCCTCGATTGGTTTTGAAACATCCACCTTAGGTGAAGGTTCAAAGACTTGATGTGGTGGAACCAAGCAAGATGAATGCTCTTTACCCCTCTCTTGGACTTTTTGTGGCTCCACACTCATTGAAGGACAATAAGGTGGTTCTTCAAATGTGGCTTGTCCTCTAGGTGTTGGATACCAAGGCTCATTGGCGCCCCTCGTGGAAGCTTGGTCTTGATGATGAAAATCCCAAGCTTGATGATGAAAATCCCATGCTCCATGTCCTACAACGTTAGTGTTAGAAGTAGAATATGAAGGGTAAAAAGGATAAGCCTCAACATATACTTATGGTACATACCTCTCCATGAGAGCTTGTTTGAGCTCTTGCCACGTACTAATGGGATGGTATCCTTTACGCCTCCTTCTCTCCTTGTGATCATACCACCAAGTACGAGCCCCATGGATTAAGCGTATAGTGGCATAAGTAACTTTCATATCTTCAAGATAGCCGCCATAATAGTAAAAAAAATGATCGAGCTTGGAGATCCAAGCTAAGCAAGCATTGACATCGGATCGGCCGTCAAAATATGGAATATAAGACCTTTTAAAATGGAACTCCTCATAATATGCACTTGTTCTGGATATCTTGCACACACTCAACAAACAAGATTATCCCACAAATCACAAGTAATGACAAAACACAAGTTCCTCCTAAATCAACCAAGAAAGAGCAAAGGAATGCAAGTGCAAGGTCAAGGCAAGGAGTTAGGTATGGCTAGGCAAAGAACAATCCAATGCACACACATGCACCCGAACTCAACAAGGACTTATAGGAAAAGAAGCTACTAGGCACCAAGTGTTTTACACAACAATAATTTATGCAAAGATTTAGGCCATTGCTAGGCTCCACAGTTGGACTACTCTTTCTGTGCCCGACCCCTTATTAGCTTTACACCGCCGATAAGGTTTTTCTAGCTTCGTTTCTTTTTCTGTGCATGGCCACTTATTATCTTTACGCTTGAAATGTGGTGAATATATATAGAAAGAGAAGGAATATACAGAACACGCTTGACCGGTGAAAAAGTACAACCCCAACCTCGGATATGCAGATCCGGTCAAAAATGCCCTACGGGCCTAACAAAAACGAGTCTAGGACCTCATCCCCAACCTATATACAAAAGCCTATAAATATATGCAAAACCCGAGTATTACCCGGCTGCCCTATGTACAACTCACAAGGGCAAACATGTGCAAAATATCAACACAAAACTAGGTGTGAGACATCACCACCTACACATCAAAAAAGCTCTCCTAAGCCTCACGGCTCGAGCATCAAACCACAAATCACCAAAGGCTCTAAATGTGAACACCACAAAAAAGCAAAAGCCACCTACACATACCTCAAAGGCCGAGTTGTCTTCGAAGGGCTTCTAATTGTCTTCCTTCAAACTTGCATGAAGCTTCAAGTCTTTGTTTAGATGCAATAATGATTTCTTGGGCACAAGAGACAACATTTGGTTCAATTCCCTCATGAAGCACATTAGTCCTATGTGATAGCATGCATTTAGGTAGTGTTTAGGATGCATGTTTACATTTCTTATGCGTTGTTTTTAGGTAGTTTTAGTTAGTTTCTGTAAGTTATTAGAGTGTATAAGAGTTTTGGGTTTTTGCACTTGTTCTATGTTGTTTTACAGGTCTTAAAGTGAACAAGTGTGAAAGGAATGGAACCGGGGAAAGAACGCTTGAATTCGAGCCATCCGTTGGAGTTGATGGTTCGACACCTCTGTCTTGAAAGGGTTCGTTCGGGAGCTATAGTGATCTTATGAAGTTGAGTTTGGTATCATTGGAAAGTTAATCCATAGAGATACAATTCATGTTTTTACTCCAAGTCCAAATTCCAACTCGAAGTGAGTCAAAACAGCCCCCAAAGTGTGACATGAGTTCTGAACCGGGGTGCTGGCGGCACCCGCCGCCAACCTAGCGGCGCCCGCCGCCCCTGACCGCCGCGGAGACCTTACTTGCCACGTGTTTTGTTTCTATTGGTCCTTTTCTATCATTATTATTCTGAGATATTATATTTTTGGACCTAGTTTGATATATTCATTCATACACTATAATCGTATTTCCTATTCAGAGTTTTTAGCTTTTCATGGAGAACTAAGCCCTTTTGCTTAGTCAGACAGTTTGAAGCTTCATTTTGACTTTCAGTTGTGAGATTTCTACTCTTTTTCTATTGCATGGAATTATTTTACTCTCTTGCTTGAATTGTTTATGTGATTGATTTCAGCAATTTCTAGGGTTGTTATTAAATCTCAATTGCTAGATCTAGAGAAATTACTGGATGAGTTTCTCTATTTCATAGTAGCAAACTACATTGTACTAGTATCTAGTTGTGCTAGTCTATTGTAGAAGAGAGTCAAATTGCATTCTAGTATAAAAGTTGGTTGTTTTATGCTAGAATTGTATCCTAATTATATTCCTATTTGATAGGCGTGAAATGGTCGTGCAAATCACGGCTATGCAAAAGAGTCCTAACAACCTAAAGATTGTAGTCTTAGGGAAGTAAGGGTCGAATCCACAGGGAGGAGATTTATATTTCTAGTAAATTTTTTGTCAATTAAAGTAAAAGGGTTTTTAGAACTAAACTAACTATTGAGCATGCAAAAACTAGCAAAGCAAATAAATTTTGGGTTTTCAACAATTTAAGGAAACACTTAGTCAACCAGAGATCCACATTCGTATGACAAGTTGATCATCGATTCACTCAATATCGCATGCATATGGAATTCCAATTCCTTTTCAAAGATAATTAATAGCACAACCAGATACTATCAATCCTAACTTAATTAATAACCCTTAAACTATCAAGATTCAATTCAAAAGCAGCATTAAGAATAGGAATATAATCAGGATACAAATCTAGCATAAAACAACCAGCTTTTATACTAGAATGCAATTTAACTCTCTTCTGCAATAGACTAGCACAACCAGTTACTAGTACAATGCAGTTTGCTACTATGAAATAGAGAAACTCAACCAGTAATTTCTCTAGATCTAGCAATTGAGATTTAATAACAACAACCCTAGAAATTGTTGAAATCAATCACATAAACAATTCAATCAAGAGAGTAAAATAATTCCATGCAATAGATAAAGAGTAGAAATCTCACAACTGAAAGTCAAACGATGCTTCAAACTGTTTGACTAAGCAAAAGGGCTTAGTTCTCAATGAAAAGCTAAAAACTCTGAAAGGAAAATATGATAATAGTGTCTAAATGAGAGATGCAACTCTCTAAAACCTAATATATCAAACTAGGTCTAAAAAGTCTATCCAAAAATACATATATCTCGGTTTAAAGCTGACATAAGAAGAGCCAATAGAAATAAAACACGTGGCACCATAAGGAATCTCGCGTTGGCAAGGGCGGCGGGTGCCGCCAGCAGCAGAACGCTGATCTTTGTCTTCTCTTCAATCCAGCTCTAAAACTTTAATAATATGCATCTTCGGTTCTTCTTCTTCCTAGTTGTAGATAGCATATAAAACACCTAAAAACACCATAAAGTCATGCTAAAACTCCTCCTAAATAAACAATATAATTGTGTATATCAAACTCCCCCACACTTGAATCTCACTCGTCCCTGAGTGACTCAAAAAACTATCACTCATAAAAAACTATAACCACCGGATCATCAAAATGCAAGGAAGCTTACAAAGAGGAATAAAAGCATTCTCCTGCAAGCTCAACACCCAACCTACACAACAATACATATAGCAAATAAGCTCTAACTACCCCACCATACTCAACATCAACATAAATGAGCAAATCATCATCAACATCAAATCAACATCATGCTCAACTCAAACTACTAAACAATCCTCAATATCTATCAAAACATCAAACATCAACCCACCAAAAACTAACCACTAATAAGTGCATCAAAAACACCAATAAAGAGAGTGAAAATCTCCATAAATCTACACCTTATACCTCCAAGTGAAAACCTACCCAAAACACTCCTATACTCCACTTCTTATGTCGCATGCACCGGTAAAAAGATAATCCTAAAACACTCTTTTTTTCACTCGTTTTGCTTAGGCGCCCTTTCAGGTTTTCACCTAACACTCTCTTTTCATTTTTCAATAATGGACTCACCAACTCACACCATTCGGAATCTATTTTTGCCAAGGCCTAGTGCCTGCCAGATTACCTGCTTATTACCTAGACCGCCCTTTTAGGTTTTCAGTCTATCCCAGGATTTTATTTTGCCTTTTTTCAATTTTTATGGCTCTTTTTTTTAATTTTTTATTTATAGCACATCAATAGTAATATATTTCAACTCCCCCACACTTAGAACACACATTGTCCTCAATGTAGTAAAGACAAGATAAAATAAAGGGGAAGTAAAGAATAATACCACTACTGATCAAATGGCGGTGGTGGTGTTGGATACGGTGGATAGTCAGGATATGAGGGATAAGCGGGCCACACTCCTTGAAAAAACTGAGCCTTTTGCTGGAAATAGCTAGTCTATTGCTGAAAGAACTGAGACTGATCCTGGTGGAACTGATGGATCCGGTCTATAGAAGTAGACAAAGCAGACTGCTGAGTAAACATCTCATCCTGACGGACTGAAAGCTGACGCATCTGGCGCATCATATCGTCCTGCCTAGCTCAGACCAGTGTCAACTCCAGAAGTACTAGGAAAATATGACCCCGGGACATCCTCATGCGTAACTGTGTCGCCCTGAGGAATAGTCTCTGGAAAAGGTTGTGAAGTAGATGGTGGAACAGCCTGTGGAGCAGCAAATGTAGTGCCGGGAGCTCTAGTAGGAACTGACAGCTGTCGGAGATCAAAGTGATGATACTCAGGTCCATAAGGTAAGCCAGCAATGGGTAGAGGAATCTTAAAAGTACCCGTAGGAGGACCAAATGAGTAGGAAAATCGACCTCTAGCCTCAGTAATATATCCAGCATGCCTCAAATGCCTAATGTCACAAGTGAAAGTGGAAGACACTCTCTGAGATGCTGGGGGAAAAGGAATGTTCAGAAATTCCCTCAAAATAGAAATCATACCACCAATAGCAATCTTGCACTTGATCTGGCCCCTACACTTCTTGCAGCAAGTAAGAAACTGAGCTCTCCAATCTCTGATAAGCGTGCACTAGGGTGTCAAGCTCCACATAGTCTCTAAATCAGTGTAAGAGACCTTGTTTGCCTCAGTGTGGCCATACCAAGCCATCCCAATCACCTTATGAGCAATCCGTAAACAAGGATGAGACCATTTGTAATTCTTTTCTCCTGCCTTGGGATCAAATGAATGAAAACCAGTAGTTTGATACCAAAAATTCAACTCCTCACTAGAAGCATCCCAAAGATCAGAAATAGAAGGTTGTTGAGTAATACCAAATGCCTCCTCAAGGCTAGCATAAGTCAATACATGTACTGAACCTCCTAGCTGAAAAGAAATCCTCCCATTCTCATGGTCATCCTCTAAAGTAATCAGAAACTCCCTAGTCTAGGCCGGGAATGTGGGAGCACTCTTAAAGAAAAAATTACCCAATCTAGCATGGGTCAACATCTGCCTAGTACAACGCTCCAATCCTAACTGCCTCATAGTAACAGGATCAAAAAATAGAGTAGATACGATCTCCCGTCCCTCAATAATCTTCCTCCGAGCCTCATGGATCTCGGAGGTGGCGGATCTAGAACTCATAGCACGCTTCCTAGAACTCATAATGCTCAATATGAACTCTGAATAGACAGAAAAGAGGAGCAAATCAGCCGAAAATACCAGGAAATAGGAGCGGCGGGCTGGAAAATTGGCAGCGAGCTCGAAGTTCCTGGCGGCGGGTGCCGCTGATCTAGGCGGAGGGTGCCGCTGATCTTGGCGGCGGGTGCCGCCTCGAATATCTTCGAAAAAATCGCCGGATCTGCGGCGGTTGCCGCCTCGAATATCTTCGAAAAAATCGCCGGATCTGCGGCGGTTGCCGCGTGAGTGATGCGAAGGAGGGCGGCGAGGCGAGCGACGAGGCTGGAGGTCTCAAAAATGTCGGAGGTGTGCTTGGATCTTGCCGGATTTGGAGTGGATCTGAACTTGAAGGTTTTCTTCCTCTCCTCTCTTGGTTTTTTTTTCTTTCAATAAGCTCTCTTTTTCCACTCTTGATGATTTTTTTATGAGCACTCAACCCTCTATTTGTTTTTAACTCACCAGCACTCCTTTTTTTTCTATTTTTCTATTTTTATTTTTATTTTTATTTTTTTAAAAAGAAAAATATGGATATACCTGTACGGAAGGGGCGGCAGGTGTCGCCGTGCTTATGGCGGTTGCCGCTGGAGTGGCAGCGGTCGCCGCTGCCACTTCGTAGCTAAAATCCTGAAAAAATAAATGGCGGCGGGTGTCGCCGTGCTTACGGCGGTCGCCGCCAATTACGTTGTCCTCCTTTGCTCCGTCCTGCAGGTTAGTCCACACAAATAAAGGAAAACCGAAAAAAACAACTAAGCTAGAAAACAAAAATGAAAGAAAGTACCTAGGTCGGGTAGCCTCCCGACAAGCGCCTTATTTAACGTCGTGGCTCGACGTAATGCCAAGTCATCAGTCTTTAGCGTCGGGCTTTGTTAGGACAGCTTCCTCAATTGTGTCTTTGGTAAATCCTTCATGATACTTCTTCACTCTTTGACCATTCACTTTGAATAAAGCATGAGTTTTGGAATCATAAAGCTTTGCACCATGGGGAAAAACTTGAGCAATCGCATAAGTTCCTGCCCAACGGGATCTTAGCTTGCCTGGAAAGAGTCTAAGGCGGGACTGAAATAGAAGAACTTTGTCACCAGCTGTGAAGTCCTTTCTCAATATATTTTTGTCATGCCAAGCCTTAGTTCGCTCCTTGTAGTGAATAGCATTATCATAAGCTTCAATCTTGGCCTCCTCCCACTCCTGTAATTGGAGCTTTCTAAGCTCCCCAGCTTCTTCCAGTTGTAAATTACACTTCTTGATAGCCCAATAGGACTTGTGTTCCAACTCAACTGGGAGGTGACATGCCTTACCAAAAACCAACCTAAAAGGTGACATACCAATAGGTGTTTTGTAAGCTATCCTGTAGGCCCATAATGCATCATCAAGCCTCTGGCTCCAATCTTTTCTGCTAGGAGACACCGTCTTCTCCAGAATAGATTTAATCTCCCTGTTTGATACTTCAGCTTGGCCATTTGTTTGAGGATGATAGGCAGTAGAAACTCTTTGGTTGACATGATACTTCTTTAATAGGGCAGTAATTTTCCTATTACAAAAGTGAATTCCCCTATCACTTATGAGAGCCTTGGGAATTCCAAACCTGTTGAAAATATGAGACTTCAAGAAATCTGCAACAACTTTGGAATCATCAGTCCTGGTGGCCTTCGCTTCCACCCATTTGGAAACGTAGTCCACCGCAAAATATATATATTACCACTAGAGTTTGGAAAAGGTCCCATAAAATCAATACCCCAAACATCAAATATTTCACAAAAAATTAAACTAGTTTGGGGCATTTCATCTCTACTGGACATATTTCCAACTCTTTGGCACCTGTCACAGGATTTACAGTAGTTGTGTGCATCTTCAAAGATGGTAGGCCACCAAAATCCTGCATCAAGTACTTTCCTAGCAGTTCTTTGAACCCCAAAATGTCCCCCACATGCTCCAGAATGACAAAGTGTAAGGAGAGAATGTACCTCATTTTTTGGAATGCAACGGCGGATTACCTGGTCAGAGCAGTGCTTCCAAAGCTAGGGGTCATCCCAGACAAAAAATCTAGCTGTACTGCGTAGTCTGTCCCTTTAAACGGTTGAGGGAATTCACTTGTGCTGAGGAAGTTCACCAAGTCTGCATACCATGGCTCTATGGTGCTCATCTTGAATAAGGACTCATCCGGAAAGCTTGCTTGAATCTGCTTTTGAGGGGTGCTCTCTTCTTGAACAACTCTGCTGAGATGATCAGCCACCAGGTTTTCAGCACCCTTGTTGTCCTTGATCTCGATATCAAATTCACTGAGCAATAGGACCCATCGAATCAATCTTGGCTTTGCTTCTTTCTTTGTCAGTAGGTATCTCAGGGTAGCATGATCAGTATATATGATGACCTTTGTTCCAAGGAGATAAGGTCTGAACTTCTCAAGTGCAAATACCACTGCAAGCATCTCTTTTTCTGTAGTAGAATAGTTCCTATGTGCACCATTCAGGGTCATTGATGCATATTGAATCACATGAGAAGCTTTGGCTTCCTTTTGGCCTAGCACAGCCCCTACCGCATAATCACTAGCATCACACATTATTTCAAAGGGCTTAGACCAATTAGGAGCCTGAATAATAGGGGCACTTGTCAAGCGAGCCTTAAGATCATCAAAGGCTGCCTGACACTCAGTTGTGAACTCAAACAACATGTCTTTCTTCAACAATTCGCACAGGAGTGCTGAAATCTTAAGGAAGTCTTTAATAAACCTGCGGTAAAAACCTGCATGGCCTAAAAAAGAACGAACTCCGCGCACATAGGATAGGGCAAAGATTGAATTACTTCAAGCTTTGCCTTATCGACCTCAATACCCCTAGCTGAAACTATATGACCAAGCACAATACCCTGTCTACCATGAAGTGACACTTTTCAAAATTAAGCACTAAATTAGTGTCAACACATCTAGCAAGTACCAAAGTTAAGTGATTTATGTTGGTAAGTTTGGAAATCAGACTGAAATAATTATTTATTTAAATCAGAAATTTAATTTCTGGAATGAATAAAATTAAACAGAAAACTGCCTAACTGCAGTAATTGATTTAACTTCCCTAACTGCTCTGAATTAACTGTCTAACAGTTTCAGAGGGAATAAACTATAAATACAGAATCAGATCTCTACAGAAAATTAAGAGAGAATTTTCAGATTTGTTGTCTGATTATTCTAGGGCTTTGTTGTATCCTAGGAAGTGAGTTTGTCTGAAACCCTAAAGCATTCTAATAGGGGACAAATATCACTTTAAAGAAAGTGATTTTTCACGCCTCAAAGCAAATTAAAATACCTATATTTCCAACAATTTTAAAGTGATATTTGATCATGGAGGCGGGATCGCAAGCAGCAGCCCTAACGCTTATGAATCAAGATTTCTTCAAACTTGATCGTTTTGATGGAACCAATTATAATCGCTGGAAAGACCAGATGAAGTTCCTATTGACTGCTCTGAAGATCTCCTACGTTATAGAAGACAATCTGGCGGTTATCCCTGAACCAACCGAAGGAGAAAGCGAAGAGATTAAAGAGCAAAGGAAAAAGAGAGAGGAAGATGAAGTTCTCTGCAGAGGCCACATTCTGAATCGTCTTTCTGACAGGCTGTATAATCTGTTTACAGCCATCCAGTCGCCTAAAGAAATCTGGACTACGCTGGAAACGAGATACAACAACGAAAAACAAGGAACAGATAAGTTTCTGATCATGAAATACTTTGATTTCTCCATGAATTCTGACAAACTTGTAATGGATCAAGTTAATGATTTGCAAAGTATAGTCAATCGTCTTAAGGAATTAAAAATTGATATTTCTGAACCATTACAAGTAGGAGCCATAATTGCAAAATTGCCTACGTCTTGGAATAATTATAGAAAGAAACTTCTGCATACTAATGAAGAACTCTCCCTAGAACAATTGCAAAAGCATCTAAGGATAGAGGAAGAAACCAGGAAGAAATACAATAAGGATTCTGAATCTGATTCTAAAGTGAATAATGTTGTTGGTGATAACTCTAATAAGAGTGCAGGAAATAAAAGGAAGAAATTCAATGAAAATCACAACAACAGCAACAAACGATTCAAGAAGGATGACAAAGACACCAGGCCAAAGTGTCATTTCTGTCAAAAGCCTGGACACTTCAAAAGAGACTGCAGATTTTGGAAGAAAAAGCAACAAAAAAGTGGAAACAAAGAAACCAACATGGCTGGAAAAGAAATTTCAGAAATTGTTGCTATGATCTCAGGATTACAGATTGGTATGGTGATTGAACTGAACATGGCAGCGGCTGAAACTACCAAGGACTGGTGGTATAATTCTGGCGCTATAGTTCATGTATGCAACGACATCTCACAATTTTCAGATTACAAGGTTTCTGAAAAAGATGATGGAGTCCTAATGGGCAACAACAATGTGTCTAAAGTTGTGGGGATGGGAGATATTCATATTCAGTTCAGTTCTGGAAAAGGAGTCAAATTAGCAAATGCTCTCCATGTTCCTGAGATTAGGAAAAATCTGGTTTCTGCATCTCTTTTATGTAAGGCTGGAATTAAGGCTGTTTTAGAATCTGATAAACTTATATTGACTAAGGCTGGAACCTTTGTAGGCAAAGGATACTCTTGTAATGGAATGTTCAAACTCAGTATTATAAATAAAAATATCAGTTCTGTTTATTCTGTTGTCTCTGCTGATTTATGACATTCTAGAACTGCTCATGTGAATTTTAGGACTCTTAAATTAATGTGCAAGAATGGTATGATTAGTGGAGACTTTAATCATATACATAAAGATTGTGAAATTTGCATTCAAGCAAAAATGTCTAAGAGACCTTTTCCTGCAGTAGAAAGGACTAGCGAAATTCTTGATCTTGTGCATTCTGATATATGTGAATTAAATGGAATTTTAACTATAGGAGGAAATAGGTACTTTATCACTTTCATTGATGATAAATCTAGATATACTCATGTCTATTTGATGAAAAGAAAAGATGAAGCATTTGAAAAATTTAAAATTTATAAAGCTGCAGTGGAAAATCAGAAAGAGAAAAAGATTAAGATTCTAAGAAGTGATAGGGGTGGTGAATACTTCTCTACAGAATTCAATGAGTTTTGTGAAATTAATGGGATTATTCACCAAAGAACAGCCCCATATACACCACAGCAGAATGGATTGGTTGAAAGAAACAATCGGACTCTTTGTGATATGATTAATGCAATGATGTTGAATGCAAAAGTGCCTTCAAATCTGTGGGGAGAAGCTTTACTCACAGCATGTCATTTACACAATAGAATACCTCTAGAAGAACAAAATTATCACCATATGAAATCTGGAATGGTAGACAACCAAATTTAAGTTATTTGAAAGTGTGGGGCTGCATAGCTTACTACAGAATTCCAGATCCTAAGAGAACTAAATTGGGTCCTAAGGCAATGAAAAGTATTTTTCTTAGTTATGCAGAAAATTCAAAAGCTTATAGATTTCTGGATATAGAATCAAATTTAATTATTGAATCCAGAGATGTTGAATTTTTTGAGACAAAATTCAGTGGGGATACAATTAGTGGCAATGCTGAAAATGTTACTAGAAATGATCCACCACATGAAGGTTCATCAAATTCTTCTAGAAAGAGACAAGCTGATGTGCCAATTGAACCAAGGAGAAGTCAGAGAGTCAGAATTCAGCAGCACTTTGGGTCTGATTTTTCATTACCAAATGATGTATTGCTCCTAGTTGAAGGTACTAGGAATGAATTATTGACTGAAATGCCAATAATATTTCAAATAGATCAAATAGATGGGGATCCTAGAACCTTTAAAGAAGCAATGGCTTCTAGAGATGCAGCATTCTGGAAAGAAGCTGTAAATGATGAAATGGATTCAATTCGATCCAACAATACATGGATTTTGGTGGACTTGCCTAATGGCTCAAAACCTATATCTAGCAAGTGGGTATTTAGAAGAAAATATAATACAGATGGCACTATACAAACATTTAAAGCCAGACTTGTGGCTAGAGGTTTTAGACAAAAGGAAGGTGTAGATTATTTTGATACATATGCACCTGTAGCTAGAACAACATCAATAAGAATTCTTTTAGCACTTGCTTCATTGTTTAAATTAGAAGTGCATCAAATGGATGTTAAAACAACATTTCTAAATAGAGATTTGGATGAAGAGTTGTATATGGAGCAACCAGAGGGCTTTATAATCCCTGGGCAAGAAAAGAAAGTATGCAAACTAGTGAAATCCTTATATGGATTAAAACAGGCTCCTAAGCAATGGCATGAGAAATTTGATTCAGCCATCTTGTCTTTTGGTTTTAAACATAATGGAGCAGATAGATGTGTGTATACTAAGTTTGCTGAAAATTACAGTGTTATAATCTGTCTTTATGTTGATGATATGTTAATTTTGAGTAATAACATGAAGGGAGTAAATGAGACTAAAGACTTCTTAAAGTCACAATTTAAGATGAAAGATTTGGCGGAAGTAGACACTATTTTAGGTATTAAAATTCAGAAAAATAGTGGGGATTTTACTCTCTCTCAGTCTCATTATATTCATAAGATGTTAGACAAATTTAAGCATCTTAAGATTAAAGAAGCTAATACCCCATATGATCCTTCATGTAAATTGTTTAAGAATGAAGGCAGATCCAACTCTCAAATAGACTATGCAAGCGTAATAGGAAGTCTAATGTATGCAATGCAAGGTACAAGACCTGATATTGCGTTTGCAGTTTGTAAACTGTCCAGATACACTAGCAATCCTGGAATTGAGCATTGGAAAGGAATTAATCGAATTCTAGGATATCTGAAAAGGACAACAGATCTGAAATTATCCTATAGTGGATTTCCAGCAGTTTTAGAAGGTTATACTAATGCTAGTTGGATATCTAGTACTGATGAAAATAAGTCAACTAGTGGCTGGATTTTTACACTGGCAGGAGGAGCAATTTCATGGGCTTCAAAGAAACAAACATGTATAACTCATTCTACTATGGAATCTGAATTTGTAGCCCTTGGTGCAGCAGGAAAAGAAGCAGAATGGCTGAGAAATTTTCTCTTGGATATAAAGTTGTGGCCACAACCGATGCCAGCCATTTTTGTATTTTGTGATAGTGCTGCTACAATGTCTAGAGCATATAATAAGATTTATAATGGAAAATCTAGACATATAAGCTTAAGACATGCTTATGTTAGACAATTAATTAATGATGGTATTATTACTATTGTCTATGTTAAATCTTGTGAGAATCTGGCTGATCCTCTCACAAAGGCAATTTCAAGAGAAATAGTAAGGAAAACTTCAGCCTCCATGGGTTTGAGGTTAAATTAAAGTCACCACAACAGGAACCCAACTTCTTTCTGGATAATTCAGTTACGAAGTTTAAAGGGTAATAACAAGTTGATGATAAGTGATTGGGACTGCACATATAAGGAAAATGAATCTAGTGCAGAATAGTAGGATGAGTTTTTATACTCTTAATAAGGTCCTAGGAAAGTTCTAAAGAACTTTAATGGTTTAAAGGATCTTACCTATATAAACAACATAAGAGTGGAGTTGCTCTTAAACAAAACCAATTGTTTTGTAAGTTGTTTATGAATCCTGGATGAACTCAAGGCTTAAAATAGCATGTTTAAAATAAAGTGGAGAATCTGGAAATGTCATATGTATGCTTTGTCCGGTGTTGACTAAAGAAAGATGGTTTAAGGAATTAACCACCATTGATTCTGTTAGCACTTTGATGAAGTTATACTAAATGGATGTTTAAGTTGAAAAACACTTTCCATTATGTGTGGCATTATTGATTAAAAGTCTGATTTACAAACTTAGTGGGGAATTGTTGGTAAGTCTGGAAATCAGATTGAAATAATTATTTATTTAAATCAGAAATTTAATTTCTAGAATTAATAAAATTAAACAGAAAACTGCCTAACTGCAGTAATTGATTTAACTTCCCTAACTGCTCTGAATTAACTGTCTAACAGTTTCAGAGGGAATAAACTATAAATACAGAATCAGATCTCTACAGAAAATTAAGAGAGAATTTTCAGATTTGCTGTCTGATTATTCTAGGGCTTTGTTGTATCCTAGGAAGTGAGTTTGTCTGAAACCCTAAAGCATTCTAATAGGGGACAAATATCACGTTAAAGAAAGTGATTTTTCACGCCTCAAAGCAAATTAAAATACCTATATTTCCAACAATTTAAGCATGCATCAAAATTATCCCCATGTATAGTAAAATCATCCATGAATACCACAATGAAATTCTCAATGTACTCAGAAAAGATGCTTACCATACACCTTTGGAAGGTCCTGGGAGCATTGCACAACCCAAATGGCATCCGACGATAGGCAAAAGTGCCAAACGGACAAGTGAAAGTTGTCTTTGCTTGATCTTCAGGGGCAATGGCTATCTGAAAGTAGCCTGAGTACCCATCTAGAAAGCAATAAAATGCTCTGTCTGCCAATCTCTCAAGCATCTGATCAATGAAAGGAAGGGGGAAGTGATCCTTCCTAGTGGATGCATTCAGCTTGCGGTAGTCAATGCAAACTCTGTAACCTGTCTGCAGTCTTGTAGGGACCAATTCTCCTTGATGATTCTCCACCACTATAATCCCCCCTTTCTTTGGTACAACCTGTGTGGGGCTAACCCATTTGCTGTCAGAGATAGGAAAAATCATACCTGCTTGCAAGAGTTTCAAAACTTCTTTCTTCACCACCTCCATCATAGGTGGATTTAGACGCCTCTGTGGTTGCCTAGATGGCTTCTCTTCTCCTTCCAACAGTATACGATGCATGCAAGTAGTGGGGCTGATTCCCTTGATGTCAACAATGGTCCAACCAATTGTTGTCTTGTACTCTTTTAGAACCGCCACTAGCCTGCATTCTTGATCTTTTGTGAGCTTGCTGGAGATGATCACTGGTAATGTTTCCTTGTCTCCAAGAAATACATACTTGAGGTGGTCTGGGAGTTGCTTCAACTCAATCACCGGTGCCTGCACAACAGAGGGTAACAGCTTTTCCCTAGGCAGGGTTAATGGTAAAGGAGTTTTGCCAAGTGGCTCAAGAGGAAGCTTGTAATAAGCATCCATCTCGTTTACAATCTCCTGTATATCAGTTGATAGAGTAAAATCCAAACTAGAATCAACAATAATAGATTGCACATCATCTAGTTGATTTTCATCAAAGACATCTTATACCACAGGCTCAAGCATATCAATAGCATAGATAGAGTAATCATCAGAAGGATATTTCATGGCTTCATAAATATTATAATTAATGATTTGACCATCAAATTCCATGGTTAAAGAGCTAGTGCTCACATTGATTTCAGTATTGGTTGTTTTCAAAAAAGGTCTCCCTAATAGAATAGGAATTGCATGATCATCATATTCCATTTTAGGCACATAGAAATCAGCAGGAAAAGTGAGATCACCAATCATAACCAAAACTTCCTCTACAAAACCTATGGGACGAACATTAGACCTATCAGCTAATTGAATAGAGATATTAGTGGCATGCATAGGTCCAAGTTTCAGAGATTCACAGAGTGTAGAAGGCATTACATTGATGGAAGCACCCAAATCTAGCATGGCTTTTTCAACTTTAGTACCTCCAATTGTAATAGGGATAGTAAACATACCTGGATCCTCGTACTTCTTAGGTAAGCGTTTTTGAAACACAACTGAAACATGCTCGCTTACCTTCACCTTCTTTTTGCTGTTTTTGTCCTGAATCCGCTTTGTAGTGCACATCTGCTTCAAGAACTTTGCATAGCGTGGGACTGACTTGATCAAGTTAAGGAGAGGAATGTTGACCTCAACGTTTCTGAACATCTCGAACATGTCTTTGTCCTGCTTCAGGGGCTTTGTACGCTTTAATACAGATGGAAACGGGACAACTGGCTTCCATTCAGGGAGAGCTTGAGATCTTTCTTCATTGGAGGCTTCAACAGATAGGCGGCGGTTGCCATCAGAAGGGCAGAGGTCGCCGCTTATTTCGGAAAAAGTTGGCGGCGGATCATCATCGTGGCGGCGGGCGCCGTTGTCTTGGCGGCGGGTGTCGCTGTCCTGGCGGCGGGTGCCGCCAATTAATTTTTGGTTGCCGCTAATTAATTCCAAATTGCCGTAGCCAAGCTCCCTTTGGCGGCGGGTGCCGCTATCCTGGCGGCGGTCGCCGCCGTCGTCTTCGACAGATTCTTCCACTATTCCGCCTTCAAGTTGTTTCCCACTCCTCAAAGTGACAGCACTGACATTACGAATATTCGGGTTGACTTCTGTTTGAGAAGGAAGTTTACCCGAATATCTTGCTTTTAGTTTGCTTACAGCTTCAGAGATTTGACTCATCTGTCATTCCAGGTTGTGAATGTTGGCAGTATCTTGGAACTTCATTTGATTTTGAGTCAGTTGAGCCATACTATTTTGATGTTGAGCCATATTATTTTGAAGAGTGAGATTACTTTGCACCAACATCTTCATCATGTCATCCAAAGAAGTAGCGTCATTGTGATTCTGTCCTTGAGGCCTTGGCACATATGGCTTAACTTGTTGAAACTGATCTTGTTGCTGCTTTGACTCAGGCTCTCTCCACCTGAAGTTCTGATGATCTTTCCAGTCAGGGTTGTAGGTGTTTGAATAGGGATCATTTCTTGGCATCATTTGATACCCTCCAACTGCATACACTTCCTCTTGTAGTGTAGGACATGAATCAGTCGGATGAAAGACGTCATTACAGATTCCACACGCCTTAGCCTGTTGAGTAGTACCCTTCAACTTCAACCGCCTCACTTCTTCTTTCAGCACATCAAAATCAGCTTGATCAATTGTAGAGTGAGAGTTGGCAGCTGACAAGTTTTTAGAACCTCTTCCAGTATATTGCCTAGACTCATCAGCCAGCGTAGAAAATATTTCTAGAGCCTCGTCATAGGTTCTTTTCATGATGTTTCCAGCACAATAGGAATTGACCAATCGGCTGTCATCCTCACGAAGTCCTCCATGGAGATAGAGAATAAGATCATGATTAGCATAACCATGGTAGGGACAACTCTTTACCAGCTTCTTGAAGCGCTCATAATATTCATAAAGCGACTCGTTCGGGAATTGCTCTATGTTACAGATCTGCTTCTTGAGTTGATTAGACTTGATTGGAGGGAAGTATTTGTCCAGAAACAACTTCTTCAAGTTTACCCAAGTAGTAACGCTTCCAGGAGGTAAAGTATGATACCAGTCTTTAGCGGATTCTTTCAAAGAAAAAGAAAACGCTCTCAGCCTCATCTGTTCTTCAGTAAAATCAGAGGGACACATGCTGGTGCAGACATCAAGGAACTCATCAAGATGTTGAATGGGATCCTCAAGTGGAGTTCCGTTGAATTTTGGGAGTAGATGGACTACTCTTGTCTTGAGCTCAAACTTCACCCCATCACCAAGGGTTGGGAATTGCACTGCACGCGTAGGCTGATTCAGATTAGGAGCTGTCAAGCTCTCAAGAGTAACTCATTGATCACCCATTGTTCGGATTCCTTGCAGTAGTGCACGCACAGCTTGACGAGTTTTGAAAAGAGTCCGTTCAATTTCTGGATCAAAAACAAGTGGTGAATTATTAGTACCACGGGTGTGAACCATAAGATAGGTTCACACCAAAATTGGCACAAAAATTACACAAAAGACAATTATTGCCTCCCAGGCAACGGCGCCAATTTGATAGGCGTGAAATGGTCGTGCAAATCACGGCTATGCAAAGGAGTCCTAACAACCTAAAAACTGTAGTCTTAGGGAAGTAAGGGTCGAATCCACAGGGAGGAGATTTATCTTTCTATGTAAATTTTGTGTCAATTAAAGTAAAAGGGTTTTTAGAACGAAACTAACTATTGAGCATGCAAAAACTAGCAAAGCAAATAAAGTTTGGGTTTTTATCAATTTAAGGAAACACTTAGTCAACCAGAGATCCACATTCGTATGACAAGTTGATCATCGATTCACTCAATATCGCATGCATATGGAATTCCAATTCCTTTTCAAAGATAATTAATAGCACAACCAGATACTATCAATCCTAACTTATTGAATAACCCTAAAACTATCAAGATTCAATTCAAAAGCAGCATTAAGAATAGGAATATAATCAGGATACAAATCTAGCATAAAACAACCAGCTTTTATACTAGAATGCAATTTAACTCTCTTCTGCAATAGACTAGCACAACCAGTTACTAGTACAATGCAGTTTGCTACTATGAAATAGAGAAACTCAACTAGTAATTTCTCTAGATCTAGCAATTGAGATTTAATAACAACAACCCTAGAAATTGCTGAAATCAATCACATAAGCAATTCAATCAAGAGAGTAAAATAATTCCATGCAATAGATAAAGAGTAGAAATCTCACAACTAAAAGTCAAACGATGCTTCAAACTGTCTGACTAAGCAAAAGGGCTTAGTTCTCCATGAAAAGCTAAAAACTCTGAAAGGAAAATATGATAATAGTGTCTGAATGAGAGATGCAACTCTCTAAAACCTAATATATCAAACTAGGTCTAAAAAGTCTATCCAAAAATACATATATCTCGGTTTAAAGCTGACATAAGAAGAGCCAATAGAAATAAAACACGTGGCACCATAAGGAATCTCGTGTTGGCAAGGGCGGCGGGTGCCGCCGGTCTGGCGGCGGGTGCCGCCAGCAGCAGAACGCTGATCTTTGTCTTCTCTTCAATCCAGCTCTAAAACTTCAATAATATGCATCTTCGGGTCTTCTTCTTCCTAGTTGTAGATAGCATATAAAACACCTAAAAACACCATAAAGTCATGCTAAAACTCCTCCTAAATACACAATATAATTGTGTATATCACTATTCTTCATTCTGCTTTTGAATTGAATCTTGATAGTTTCAGGGTTATTCAATTAGTTAGGATTGATAGTATCTGGTTGTGCTATTAATTATCTTTGAAAAGGAATTGGAATTCCATATGCATGCGATATTGAGTGAATCTATGATCAACTTGTCATATGAATGTGGATCTCTAGTTGACTCAGTGTTTTCCCTAAATTGATAAAAACCCAAACTTTATTTGCTTTAATTAGTTTTGCATGTTAGATAGTATTTTAATTCATAAAACTCCCTTTTACTTTAATTGACATAAAACTTACATAGAAAGATAAATCTCCTCCATGTGGATTCGACCCTTACTTCCCTAAGACTACAGTCTTTAGGTTGTTAGGATTCTTTTGCATAGCTGATAGAGCATATAGATGTAGTTGTTAGAGCATGTTTTTATTCTCGTTTTATGCATTTTTAGCTAAGGTTTCATTCTAACTTTAGATTAGGTTTCATTTTCGTTTAGTTCGGAATCTACGCGTCTTTGTGCGTAATTGCAGGTCGGATGGTGGAAGACGGTAGATGGAAAGATTAAGACGGATCTCGGGACGTGTAAGGAGCATTGGAAGTGAAGACCCGAGGCAAGAACTACAAGACATGAATGAAGGGACCAAACCGCGGAGCCAAAGTCAAGACCGCGCCGAGTGGAGAAAGTTGTTGCGGCGTCAGCGCGGGCAACTCCGGGTGGAGCGCGACCGCGCTCTGGGGCGTCACAAACCGCGCTCAGCGGTGTCGGTGCGGCGTGGATTTGGGCTTCCGCGAGATCTTATGGGCCGACTTTATAAGTATTTATTTTGATATTTTTGGATCTTTTAGATATTTTTAGCTTGATATAAATACTTTCCTTAGATTTATTATTGGATTATGCTATCTTTTGGAGTTTTATGCAATTTGGAGATTTGTGGGAGACAAACCCTAGTTTTTGCAATTGAAGATCAATTTGACTTTGTAAGTTTGATTTCTCTTTAATGTTGATTTCTAGCTAAATCTCTCATGTCCAACTAGTTAGTTGAAGTTGTGTGCATGATCGTTTGTGAGATTTGAGTGATTTTAGTTTGCCTTGACTAGATTGAATCTCTCCGTGCTTAATTGATTAAATTCGCTTAGGATTATAATAGATTGGCCACCTATTCTACTTCTAGGTTGAATTACAACTAGAATAATTAAATAGACGGTGGAATTTGATTATACATGGATGAATCCTTTGATTAAACTTAAAGACGGTGTATATTAAGGTTAATCAAAGGCGGAGAATTTAATCACAAGATTTCGTGAATAGACGGTGGAATTCATGAATATTGTTTCTATTGAATGCTTTGAACTTAATTGCATGATCAACTTGACATAGAAGGTTTTCTAGGTTAATTGGTCAAAAGGTTGTTAAAGACGGTGTATATTAACAGCCACAATAAGCTTAAATTTATAAATTCACAATAGATTAGTCAAGGGAAATTGAAATAAGGATAATCGATGATCAAAACTCATGTATGCAATGGATACGAAACTAGTTGGACGCTTTTCTCCATATTAGAATCTCAATTTACTTTACTTGCTTTGATTAATTAGTTTAATTACTTAGATTTTAGTTTACAACCATAAACCCCCCTTTTCTGCTTAGTAATATTAAATAAATACGAATAATTTGAGTCCTTGTGGGTTCGACCCTTGCTTCCACTATACTTAGGTTAGGAAGTTAGGTATTTCTTTGACAGTGCTTTTATAGCGACGTAAAAGTGCTCGTCAAATTTGGCGCCGTTGTCGGGGACTCGACTATTTATTTGTATTTATCTAGTGTTACTTTTTATTTTTTTGGGTGTGAACCACTTGTATGGTTCATACCCATGCTACTAATCCATCTCTTGTTGCATTTGATTCAGAAATTGAAAGGACAATCTCTAGGTTGCGCAGGCAAGCTCGTGCGAATTCTCGAGAACTACCGTTCAATCTGGCATCTTCCTCTTCTTCTTCTGATTCTGATTCTGATAGCGTTCCTGAAATACCAGAGATGGCTCAGACACTGAGACAGTTAACTGCACCAGATTTGGCACAACAACCATTGGCGGTGAAGATACCTGCACTCCCTGACGGTGTCCAATTTGAACTGAAATCAGGATTGATTCACCTCCTTCCTCAATTCTATTGGAAGGCTGGTGAAGATCCCAAAAAGCATTTATCGGTTTTTCATGTTGTCTGCACTAGCATGAAACCAAATGGAATCACTGATGACCAAATCAAGTTGAGAGCTTTTGCGTTCTCTTTGAAGGATGCGGCGAATGACTGGCTCTACTATTTGGCTCCTGGCAGTATCGAGACTTGGGAGGAGATGAAAAAAGCTTTCCTTGAGAAGTATTTTCCAGCCACAAAGCTCTCAAGTATGAAAAAGAGCATTAGCAACATTGAACAGCTCCCGAATGAATCGCTTTATGAGTATTATGAGAGGTTTAAGAAGCTAATCTCAAGCTGCCCCTATCATGGGTACTCTAAGATGGATCTTGTTATGTACCTTCATGAAGGATTACTGGATGAAGAACGCCGACATATTAATGTTGCCTGTGGAGGGAACATCTTGAACAAGACTCCTGAACAAGCTTTTGAACTATTTCACGAACTTTCTGAAGGCTCTCGTCAATTCTGAAAAAGAGCTTCAATGAAGGCAGCCAATTCTGTTGATGTTACAGCTTTACATGAAGATGTGAATGAGTTGAAGTCAATGTTCAGGCAATTCATGCTGAAGGGATCACAACAAGTCAAGCCTTGCGGTTTCTGCTCTGATGTTACTCATAAGACGGATGTTTGTCCTACTCTTCATGTTCAAGAGGAGGAAATTAATGCACTTGGAGGCTATGGGCCAAGAAGACCAGCATATGATCCTTATTCAAACTCGTACAATCCAGGTTGGAAGGATCATCACAATTTGAGGTACGAAAATCAGAATCAACAGCATGCACCTCAAAACGGGCCTCCAGGTTTTAGACCTCCTTTTCAACATCAACCTCAGAATCAAGCACCGAATCAAGGTCCATCCTCATCCACAGATGATATGATCCATGCTCTTACCCAGAATATGGCCATGATGCAGCAAACTATGGGCCAAATTCAGCAGGATACCAAGTCAAGCATCACCAACTTGGAAAATCAAATGAGCCAACTTGCACAGGCAATGAACAAATTTGAAGATAAAGATTCCAACAGGTTACCTTCTCAGAGGGAACTCAATCCTAAACAGAATGTGAATGCAATCTCTCTCCGTAGTGGTAAAGTGTTGGAAAACAAAGCCGGAAAGCCACAAACATCGCTTGATGAAGAAACCGAGGGAGGCAAAACCTCGGACTTGGACGTTCAGCCTGAGCGCGGGCAGCCCAGCAAGGGGTGTCAAACCGCACCCCCAAGCTCTACATCGCGCCCCGAGGGACCAAGACACTACGGCCTGAGCGCGAGCAGTACCGGGCAGAGCGCGACCGCGCTCCCGGAGGACCAAACCGCGCCGGCGGTAATTTCCGAAGAACCTCCGATTCTTTCGACGTCGGTTCTCAAACCTCCCCCACCTTTTCTCAAAGCCTTAAAGGAGACCCGTAAGATCGAGAACGATAAAGAGATCTTCGAAACATTTAGAAAATGTGAGGTGAATATTCCGCTACTCAAGCTTATCAAGAGCGTTCCCCGCTATGCTAAGTTTTTGAAGGAGTTATGTAAGGTCAAGCGGAATCAAAAGCAAAAAGGGAAGCAAAAGATCAAGGTCAGTGAGCAAATCTCAGCGGTCTTCCAAAGACGATTGCCACAAAAATGCGAGGACCCAGGTATGTTCACTATCCCTTGTATCATAGCTGAGAGAAAATTTGAAAAGGCTATGCTAGACTTAGGTGCTTCTATCAATGTTTTGCCTTATTCAATTTATGAGTCTCTTGAGCTAGGTCCATTGCATGCAACAACCGTAGTTATTCAATTGGCTGATAGGTCTAACATTTACCCGAAGGGGATAGTAGAAGATGTGCTTGTTATGGTTGATAAGTTGATTTTCCCTGCTGATTTTTACGTACTTGAAATGGAACATGACAAGCATGCTGATCCAATCCTTTTAGGTAGACCATTCCTAAAGACAGCAAAAACTAAAATTGATGTGTGTAGTGGCTCATTAACCATGGAGTTTGATGGGGAAAAAGTGGAATACAATATCTATGATGCTATGAAATTCCCCTATGATGTTCATTCGTTGTGTTCAATTGATGTGTTAGATACTCTTGTGCAAGATTTCTTTGACATTAATGATCATGATGAATTGCAATCTACACTGGAAAACTCTGTGGTTGATAAAGATGAAGTGGAATTTATGCTTAATGATGATATGCAAGAAATTGTAGCCGAGTTGAACGCTCACTATGAGCGACCACTCTTGCTACCGGGCTCAAAGCCCATTCCACTAACAGTGCCAAGTGAGAAGCTTGTTCCCTCTATTGTGCAGGCCCCACAGGTAGAGCTCAAACAACTGCCGGACCACCTCAAGTACGCTTTTCTAGGTGATGGAGATACTCTACCGGTGATAATTTCCAACAAGCTGACTCAAGATCAAGAATACCGGTTGCTGGATGTTTTAAGGGAGCATAAATCCGCTATAGGATGGACTATTGCCGACATTAGAGGAATAAGCCCCTCTACTTGTATGCATAGAATCCTATTAGAGGATGAAGCAAAACCCTCAAGACAACCACAAAGGAGGTTGAACCCGCCTATGATGGAAGTTGTGAAGAAGGAGGTCCTGAAACTTCTTCAAGCAGGAATGATTTTTCCCATATCGGATAGCAAATGGGTAAGTCCCACTCAGGTCGTTCCTAAGAAAGGTGGAATCACGGTGAAGGAGAATCAAGATGGTGAGCTAATTCCAACAAGAATTCAAACCGGGTGGCGTGTATGCATCGATTACCGAAAGCTCAACACGGTAACCCGTAAAGACCATTTTCCTTTACCTTTTATTGACCAAATGCTTGAGCGAGTTGCGGGTCGTTCCTTCTATTGTTTCTTGGATGGGTATTCAAGTTATTTTCAGATAGCAATTGCACCCGAGGATCAAGAGAAGACAACATTTACTTGCCCATTTGGCACATTCGCTTACAGAAGAATGCCATTTGGTCTATGTAATGTACCCGCCACTTTCCAAAGGTGTATGGTCAGTATATTCTCTGAATACATAGAGAGCTTCATTGAAGTCTTTATGGATGATTTCACAGTTCATGGAAATGATTTCGATTCTTGTTTAACTCACTTGACACTTGTGCTAAAACGTTGTGAAGAAACTAACCTTTGTCTTAATTCTGAGAAATGTCATTTTATGGTAGAACATGGCATAGTGTTAGGTCATATAGTGTCATCTAAAGGTATTGAAGTTGATAAGGCAAAGGTTGAAGTAATTCAATCCTTGCCTTATCCTACTAATGTTCGGGAAGTACGTTCTTTTCTTGGTCATGCAGGTTTCTACAGCAGGTTCATTAAAGACTTCTCCAAGATCGCTTCACCCCTTTGTGAGATACTCAAGAAGGATGTGACCTTTGACTTTAATGAAGCTTGTAAAAAAGCTTTTGATGAGTTGAAGGCTCGCCTCACCACTGCCCCAATAATTCAGCCCCCGGATTGGTCCCTACCTTTTGAGCTGATGTGTGATGCAAGCGACTATGCGGTAGGAGCAGTTTTGGGCCAAAAGATTGGTAAGGCTTCTCATGTTATCCATTATGCTTCTATGACTATTAATGAAGCACAGAAAAATTATTACACCACCGAGAAGGAACTCTTGGCGGTGGTGTCTGCTTTGGAAAATTTCGGTCTTATTTGCTAGGTACAAAGGTGATCGTCTACACGGATCATGCAGCCCTTCGTTACTTGTTGACGAAGAAGGAGGCAAAACCCAGGTTGATTAGATGGATCTTATTGTTGAGTGAATTCAACATTGAGATCAAAGACAAAAAGGGGGCGAAAAACGTGGTGGCGGATCATCTTAGTCGCTTAGTTGATGAGGGGGAACGAGGTGCTCAAATCACACCGATTAGAGAAGAATTTCCAGATGATACCTTGTTTTCGGTATGTGTACTTCAACCTTGGTATGCTCATTTGGTAAATTTTCTTGTTTCGAGTGTATTTCCTCCCAGCTTTAGCAAGGCTCAAAGGGATAAACTCAAGAGTGAGGCAAGGTATTATGTGTGGGACGATCCATATCTTTGGAAACATTGTTCCGATCAGGTAATCCGGCGTTGTCTTCCGGATAATGAGGTAACTTCAGTTTTATTATTTTGTCATTCTTATGCTTGTGGGGGGCATTTTAGTGCTAAGAAAACCGCTAGGAAAGGATTGGATGCAGGATTCTTTTAGCCTACTATCTTTCGGGATGCGTATGCCTTTTGCAAATCCTATGACCGATGCCAAAGGGTCGGAAATATATCCCGCAGGGATGAAATGCCTCAAACTTCAATTATCTTTTGTGAGGTATTTGATGTTTGGGGTATAGATTTCATGGGCCCCTTTCCTAGCTCTTACGGGAATATTTATATTTTATTAGCGGTGGACTACGTTTCCAAATGGGTGGAAGCGAAGGCCACCAGGACTGATGATTCCCGAGTTGTGGCAGATTTCTTGAAGGCGAATATATTCTCTAGATTTGGGATTCCTAGAGCTTTAATTAGTGACAAGGGATCCCGTTTTTGTAACCGAACGTTCAGTGCGCTCTTGAAGAAATATCATGTCACACACAGGATTTCTACGGCCTACCACCCACAAATGAATGGCCAAGCTGAGGTGTCAAACAGAGAGATCAAAGCCATTCTTGAGAAGAAGGTGTCGCCAAACCGGAAGGATTGGAGTACTCTCTTAGACGATGCTTTATGGGCGTATAGGACGGCTTACAAAACATCGATTGGAATGTCGCCTTTTCGGTTGGCGTTTGGTAAAGCTTGTCATCTTCCGGTGGAGATCCAACACCGAGCTTATTGGGCTGTGAAGAACTGTAGTCTGCAGATGGATGAAGCCGATGAGTTGAGGAAGCTTCAGTTGCAAGAGCTTGAGGAATTACGGTTAGAAGCTTATGACAACGCGGCCATATACAAGGAGAAGACCAAAGCTTTGCATGACAAGAAAATATGGAGGAAACGTTTTCAGGTAGGTGATAAAGTTTTGCTATATCATTCTAGACTCAAACTTTTTCCAGGTAAGCTGAGGTCGAGATGGACGGGGCCGTTCGTAGTAGCTCAGACGTTTCCTCTTGGAGCGGTGGAAATTTATGATGAAGCCACTCATTCACTACAAAAGGTGAATGGCCAGCGTTTGAAGCCGTATTTTGAAGGATTTAGCAATGCTATTCTTGAAAAAACGGTTTTGAACGAACCAAACACATGAGCGGTAATACGTCAAGCTAATGACGTTAAACAAGCGCTTCTTGGGAGGCAACCCAAGCTTTGTTTTGATTTTTTTTAATTTTATTTTCTAGATTTATTTGTGTTTTTGGTTTGTTTTTTGTGTGGTTTTCGGTTTGTTTTTGTTTTTCTTAGTTATAGGTAAAGTCGAAAAACAGGGACACGCGGTACGAGGAGGTCAAGACGGCCTTACACTCATAACCCGGGAATAAGAAAATCGAGGCCGAGCTTCTGCGGCCAGGACGCAGGTTGAACCACTCAGATCGCCCCCGCGCTCCCATACTGAAACCGCGCCCCGAAGGGCCAACACACTGCGGCCTCAGCGCGGGCAAAACCCAGGAGAGCGCGACTGCGCTCTCAAGGGCCCCAAACCGCGTTGAGGCCGGGTTCGGCGCAATAAATCTGAAAAGCCTCCTATTTTTGCCACATTCATCTTCTTCCTCCTAAAACTCACGCAGCCCCCATTGAAGCCTCTCCATTGAAGCTCCTCATTCAAGCTCCTTTGAAGATCAAAACTCCAAATCAAGCCCGGATTTGCACTCCTAGTCATCAAACAAGTAAGATTTCTAACTTTTCTCTTCAAATTTCATCCCCAAATTGAAGATCTCAACCCAAAAATTTACTAAGTTATGTTTTGCATAAAAACCTCAATTCTAGGGATTTTAAGGCCAAATTTCTCCAATTTAAGTCTAGATTCAACAATATTAGCATTTTATGAGTTAGTTTCATGTCTAGAACTTGAAAAATCCATAATTTCAAAATTAATTAATTTTCATGCTAATTAATCTAGGTTAGTGGGGGAAGAGAGTGTTTTGAGAACAATTATTGTCTTTTATTACTTGTTGGGTGGATTGCTCTTGCCGGAGCAATCGAATTGTGCTTGTTTTTGGTGTTTTTGATTGTTGTGTAGGTAATACCATCATGGGTCGAACCAAGGTTCCCGCCAACGCATCCTCATCGGGACCTAGTCGCCCTCAAAGAGCAACTAGAGCAACCCGAGCAACATCAACTAGAGCTCCAAATGTTGCACCCTCTTCCTCTCGATCCCGAGCTCCACCTAGAGCTTCTTCCTCAAGCAATGTGATTACACCGGCAACTTATGGTCTTCAATTCCGGGACACGAGGCATCTAGATCGGTTTGATCAATTGAAAGGGCATGAAATTCAAGCTCCGAGATACATTGACTGGGATTTGTTGGAGGAGTTGGGTTTGGCTAGTGAATTGAGGAAGATAGAGTTTAATCACAATTTGACTGTGTTGAGCATGAGATTGCCTGTTTACCGAAACATCATGTTGGAGTTCTTGAGCACATTGGAGGCTCATATCTTAGAGGGGAGATTTGCTAATGAAGGGTGGTGCAATTTTCAGCTAGGTGGGGTGATGAGAAGCATGACTCTTAATGATATCAACAAGCTGTTCAGATTTACTCAATACCATATGAATGTTGATAGATGGGAAAACCACTCCACTTTTATGGATGATGAAAAGTGGGCTCTCCTTTGTGGGACTGATGAGTACTTGCCTTCTAGAACCAAGGCGTCTGGAATTTCTCATCCAATAATCCGAATTCTTCAGAGGTTCTTGATGTCTCTCTATTTGGTGGTGTTTTCATATGTGATTTCCTTTGTAAATATGTTTCTTTTTCCCCTTTTCTTGTGCGTTTTGTTCCTTTTTAGCTTAGTTCCCGTATTTCTATGAGATTCGGAGACTAAGCGCATTTTATGTGTTTTGTAGGTAATTTGGCATGAATCGAGGATCGATTTGAAGGAGGGTCGAGACATGGAGCAAAGGCCGAGCTAAAGCGGGAAAGAGAGGAGCAAGCCATGAAGAAGAACAAGAGAAGCCAACAAGAAGAAGGTGGAACGAGGTCCGGACCGAGTTGCAACCACGTCGGGCCCGACTTTCAAGTTTCCAACCTCGGATCGAGATGCACAGTAACTCGGGCCCGAGGTCCTCCGTGTCGGTCCGAGTCGGTCACCGAACTACTTGGGCTCCAAGGCACGAATTTGTGGACTTCCACTTTTGCCCCTCATCTAATCTATAAAAGGCCCTCTTGTCTTCTAAGAAAGGGTTCCCTCTCACACACACAAAGGGGGGAAAGGGTTCCCACACTTGGAGAAGGAACCAAGAGGATACTTGGAGAGCAAGGAGGAAGGAGAGGAGGAGGAAGAGAGAGAGAATCGGCCAAGAGAGGAAGACTTGATAGGTTTTGTTGGTAGATTTGCTTTGATTTGCTTTGTTCTTGTAGATTTGAAAACCCTTGATTGGAATTTGTGGATTGCTTTGGATTTGAATAAAACTTTGCTTTGTTTTGAGATTGATTATGATGATTGCTTTCCCTTTTGATTTGATTGCTTTCTTTGCTTGTCACATGGAGTAGATCGCCTTGATCTTGGGTTATGGGGGAAAACCCTAGCTAGGTTTAGGCTAGAAACCTCAATTCCATAGCCTTGAGTGTTTGATCTAACCCACTCTACATAGAGCTACAATTCCTTGCGAAAGTTGGGAATCAAGGCTTGAGATTGGCAAAGTAGCGAAAGTGAACATGTGTTAATCTCAAGACCTAGCTTCGAAGGGGATTTCCCCAATGATTGAGGTGTAGAAGTGGTTGGAACGAGGGAAAAAGCACTCGATCCTAGTCCGATCATCACTCATTGCTTGAATTGGGGTGGAAAAGCCTTAATCTACTAGGGAAGGAACCCAAAAGCCCAAGATCTACTTTTAAATCTTTGAAGTTCGACATCCCCAGCTACCTCGGGCCCGACTTACCAAGTGTCGGTCCCGACTTCCTCTTGTCGCCAACCTCGGGCCCGACGTGACCTCAGTGTCGGTCCCGACTGTTTTCTTTGTTTTCCTTTGTTTTAAACCCTCCTTTCTAGCTTTCTAGTATCTAGGCACATCGATCGAGTAGACTTCCCGAGTGTTCGACACCCACCACGTACTACAACGGGGTCGGGTTATAAATTGTATCTCTAGACCCTCGTATTTCGAGGCGATCAAAAGATTGGTGCCGTTGCCGGGGAAGTCTAAGTGCATTGAGTGCCAATTTGGTGAGTTTCTTGTGATTTGGTAGTGATTTGGGTGAGGGAATAGCCCAAACCCTTTGTTTATTTTTGATTTGTTTTGGTTTGTGTCTTTGCTTCATAGGTGTATGCTAGCTCGTTCCTCCCGAGGAACACTTGAGCTTGAGTTTGTGAGTGATCCGGAAAGTATTCTCAAGAAAGCCCGAAGAAGGAAAAGGATGGCGAATCAAGCTCTCCATGTTGATGAGGAGTTGGCTCAACTTAGGGCCGAAATGGCTAGATTGCAACTTGAGAAGGACAATCAAGAGGAGGTGGCAAGAAGAGAACGGGAGCAACGGATGAGAGCCGAGGCTCAACTCAACTCTCTACCCCGGAATGCACGCCAATACATGCATCCGGAGTTGAGGGTACCCGAACCGGCTATTGTGCTTCCCGAGGTTGCCAAGAATTTTGAGATCAAGACGCAATTCATTACCCTCATCAAGCGTGATCAATTCGAGGGCCGTCCACATGAGTGTCCCATAGAGCATGTTAAACGCTTTGTGGACATGTGTGAGACGATCTCTACCGACGAGGAGACATTGGAGTATGTACTTCTAAAGGCGTTCAAATGGTCACTTGGGGGCAAGGCCACACATTGGCTCGAGAGCCAAGCTCCTAGGTCAATCACAACTTGGAAGACACTCTATGATGCTTTCTTGATGAAGTTCTTCCCGCCCTCAAAGACAACCGAGCTAAGAAGGAAGATTGCAAGCTTTCAACAAAGTCCGAATGAGCCTCTCTTCGAAGCATGGGACCGTTTCAAGGAGATGTTGTGCCAATGTCCTACTCATGGCCAACAACCATATGTGCTTCAAGACATCTTTTTCCAAGGCATCAATCCGGTAACGAAGGACAAGCTCAATCTCCACACCGATTGTGGGTTCATAGACTTGACACCGGATCAAGCTTGGGAGATACTTGACAAGCTATCCGATTATGAGGCCATGTATGGGGTGAGTCAAGCTAGCAAAGAGGAGAAAGTTCAAGGTGAAGGTGCAAGGAAGTTATATGATCCAAAGGGAGAAGACATTGATAGGGATGTGAAGCTCCAATTCCTTGAAGGTGAAGTGAGCAAGCTTAAGAGGCAAGTCCACTACTACAAGCAAAATGCTAGAGCTTGTGAGGAGTGTGGATCCTTTTCACATGCTACACAAGTTTGTCTGAATGAGAACAAAGTGCGCTTGGCCGAGCGAATTGAGGAGGCAAACTATGTTCGAGGAAATTTCGGTGGAAGAGGCAATTTCAACAATGGTGGAAATGGCCGGTGGAACAACGGTCAAGCTCAAGGTTACAACAACAACTTCAACCAAAACGAGCCAAGGGCGCCACCACCACCATATAGACCACCGGGATTCAATGAGTTACAAACATTTGCTCAAGAGATGAGAGACGGGTTCAAGGAGATGAGGACCCAATTCAATGAGTTTGGTGCATGGAGGAGGCAAGTCGACAATCAATTTGCCCAAATCGCAACTCAAGTCCCGAGAGAGAATGGGAGACTTTCGGGCTGACCCGAGGAGAATCCTCGAGCTCAAAACAATCAAAATGAAGTCCGGGCAATTGGATTGAGAAGTGGCCGAAACTTACCCGAGCCACAGGTGCCTAAGAAGAATGAAGAGAGTCGGACCAACTTACCCAGCAAGTCGGGTCCGACGTTCCCCAAAGTCGACCCAGCAAGAAGATCGACTCCTTTACCACGGACCGAGGTCAAGAGAAACTCGGGACCGACGAACACAGACCTCGATCCGACTCCTCTGCCCATGACCGAGATTCACAACAATGGGCCTGACATGGTGCCTACGTCGGTCCAACCAGGAAATGTTGCAAGTGAAGTGGGGAAGTCCAAAGAGGTTGATCCAAGCATGATTCAAGGTGCAACGATTCTTCCATACCCCTTGAAGAAGCCGAAAGATGTTGTTGAGAACAAGTTCAAGAGGTTTCTCAAACTCTTGCAAGGCTTGAACATCTCCATCCCGTTCACCGATGCATTGAGCGAGATGCCATCTTATGCCAAGTTCTTAAAGGAGATTTTGAGCAAGAAGAGGTCCATAGTTGAAATGCAAGATGAGGTCAAGACCTTGGAGTTACCACAAAAGCTAGGAGATCCCGGTCGCTTTGCTATAACCATTAGTGTGGGGTCCCAAAACTTCCAAGCCTTATGTGACCTTGGGGCAAGTGTTTCGGTGATGCCCGCTAGCATTTGGAGAAGAGCAAATTTGGGTGAGATGGAGCCGGCCGATATCTCCCTAACTATGGCCGACGGTTCCATCATCAAGGCTAAGGGAATATTGGATGACGTTCTGGTGCAAGTTGGAAAGTACTTTGTCCCCGATGATTTCATGATCTTGGACATGCATGAGGATCCCTTGGTCCCAATAATCTTAGGAAGACCATTCCTAGCTACGGCGGGGGCAAGGTTTGATGTCAAAAACGGCAAGGTCTCCTTTGAGATAGGCGAGGAAAAGGTCGATTTTCACTTCAACAAAGCTTTGAATGAGCCGGACACCTTGGCCATCCTCAAACTTGAAGAGAGTGCCAAGAGAGAAAGTGAAGAAGTGGAAGTTGCTAGAGAGGTCGTTGTGTTAAGGAGTGATGAAGTCTTCAATGAACAAATACAAGTAAGGGAGTTGTTGGAGCAATTCAAGGATCAAAATGAGTCAAGGATCAATGGTAGCCCAAGAAGAAATGAAGAGTATCCTTGTTTATATCCTTTTAATATTGGTGAAGACCACAATTCTTCCCAAACTTTTGATTCCTACATTTGTTTAAGTGATTTGAACGACGACTTAGGAGACTCCTACATTTGCCTTAGTGATTTGAAAGATGAATTGGTAGAATCTCCTAGGAATTCTTTGGATAACTTTGGTGTAGGAAAAGAAAAACATGATGGAGCAAGTAAGGAGGAGAAATCTCATCCGTTGGAGGAGTATGATGAGATAGGCCCGAGATCGGAGAGCCACGCCTATATAGACCATCGTTGGTGGTTTTATGGGTATGAAGGCAATGGGAATGGGCATAACAATGGCGAGCAATTCACCGTGTTTCACCCGCCATAAGGTTGAGGTTAGGAAGTCAAGCTAGTGACTCTAAACGAGCGCTTCTCGGGAGGCAACCCGAGCTAGTAGCTTTCTTTTCGTAATTTTAGTTTGATTTTTTTTTTGTTTAGCTTAGCTTTTTTCTAACCGATCTCTATCTAGTGTTTTGTGGATTTATGGTGTCGTGCATCCTTCAAAGTTGTGTAGGATTTGAGGTGAAATATTTAAATGGAAATATGGGAAAGAAGTTGCATGAGGATGGAGTAAAATTGGTGACCCGAATACTCCCACATCGAGCCCAGGTAAGTCGGGCCCGACATAGGGACGTCGGTCCATGAAGTCGGTCCAACTCGATTTGACTAGTTGGAATGCCAATTTTGCCCTGACCTAATTTGTCCCTTTCCCCCATTAAATACTATCCCCCACCTACCTATCATCTTCATATCAACCACCATTCCCAAAATACAACCCCTCTCCCTCAAAAATTCTCAAAGTCGGCCGCCCCCTCCCCTTCCATACTCGATCCACACACTCCCTACTTCATCTAGTTCCAACCACAAAAAGGCCTCCCAAACCCGAATCCAAGTAGAAATCTCGAGTTAAATATAGTCCTTCGTCCCCCATCTAGATCTAGATTGAGGAAATTTGAGTTCTAAGTGCTTATTTGTTTAAAAGTTCAATACTCTTCGAATCCGGTATGTGTTACTCGATCTCTACTTATTTCTTTGAAAATTTTGTGCTTTCATTGCATAGATTGAGTAATGCCATGTTTGATTGAGAGCTTGAGCTTGAGCATCAATGGTGGATTTGCCTGATTTGTGAAATTGAGCTTTAAAGTTGTTTATGCATGCTTAGATCCATTTAGAACTTCGATTAGGGATGTTTGATGGTTGAATTTGAAATTTAAGTGCATGATAGAGTAATTTGGGTTGATTTGAGGCTAGAAGTCGAAGCATGAACTAGGTCGAGATCGACGTGCCCAGGAGAGTCGGGCCCGAGTTGTGGAAGTCGGTCCAACAATTCGGACCGAGGTTGAATAAGTCGGGCCCGCCATAGGTTGGAAGTCGATCCATGTTGTTTTTGCTCTCTTCTCGTGATATCATGTGGATTCATGTGTTTCATTCTTGGCTATAGTCTAATCATGATGTAGAATGATCATTTTGCTTAGCCATTGTTAGAAGATGTCCATGATGATTTATGTTGGATTGAGATGCATGTGTGTCTAGAGACTAAGTATGGGGTTCCCTTTGTGTTGAAGTGTTGTTGTGTGTTGATGAGTGCTTTTGTTGAGTTGTATGGAGTTTATCTTGGACCCTTTTGTTTGGTTGGATGTGTGTAGGTACCATGGAGACTAGAGATTCATCCTCTCATGCGGAAAGGCCAAGGAAGAAGTCCAAGAAGTCAAGGAGAGAGCCGAAGTTGGATGATGTCTATTTGGAGGAGGATGAGCAAGTGGAGAGTTATGAAAGATATATGGCGCTTGAGCATCACACAAGGTGGCTTGATTGGGAAGCCGTGAGGAAGATGGATATGGATCAAGCCCTTCCAAGGTGCTACTCCCACATCGGTCTTAATGGGATGCTAAGGTGGGACAACACTCACTACCCCGCCCTCACCTCGGAATTCATGGCCACATTCGAGTGCACTTATGATAATGTGGAGGATGAGGAAGGGGCGATCACTTTTCGATTGGGCAATGAGGACCACAATCTCACTCTTAGGGATTTGGCTACCTACTTCGGGATTCCATGCCCAAGAGAAGAGACCGGCGTCAACAATGAGAAGGTGAACCAAGTATGGCGTCATGTGGCCGGGAAGAGTGAGATGAGAAAGGGCGCCTCCACAACCGAGATTGCTAGCCCTCTTTTTCGGGTCATGGTACGAGTCTTGGGGTGTGCAATCTATGCTCGTCATGAGTTGAGCAAGCCGATGAAGGAGGAGATCATGTTGCTCCATGAGATGCTCTTCAACACCGAGAAGCACATGAACCTTGCATGGGAGTGGGTCAAGATGGTGCGAGACTTCCAAAGCTCCTCTTGGATCTACTTCGGCGGGATGATAGCAAGGCTCGCCATGCGTCTAGGAGTTGATCTTGACAAGTATTCTCCGGCTCCGAATGGTGTTGAGTTCATGAACATGAAGTATTTAAAGAAGGCCAACATCATCAAAGAGAAGCTCTACATGATTTCCTTGGCCCCTCACTCAAACTATGATGGTGTGTCGATCCGGTTAGTGCACAACCTCTATGATCTTTCTCGGTATCAAAATTGGTACCAAGTGTGGGCCGGCAAGCCACACTCATTTGGTGATCCCGAAGGTGCAAGAGAGGGGCGGCGACAACAATCTCAACACATTCGGTTTACCTCCCCTCCATCTACACCGGATTCCGACCAAGACAACTTCGTGTTTGCACCTCGTGGGGAGGACATAGATGTCGATCAAGGGCAAAGTGAAGAAGATGAGCGCCTCCAAGGCTTGATGGCCGACCTCTGAGCCACGCACCATGCTCCAACACTGGAGGACCGAGGTACATACCAAGTCGGGCCCGACTTCACTCAACGTCGGTCCACTTCATTCCATGGTTGTGAGGTCCCGAGGCATTATGAACGAGGAGAAGGGAGCGGTGCAAGGCGAGAGCAATTCCAAGGTGGCGGTTATGAAGGCTATGCCCAATGGTACGGTCCGGGAATGGTGTTTCCCGAGCAACAACAACCGGTGGACATGTCCTTCTTAGCCAACCAAATGCCCCATCTCCAACTTCAACAAGAAAATGTTCTCCAAGAGGTCCATCAAGTGAATCTCCAAGAACAACAAATGTACCAACATCAACAACAAATGTTACAACAACAAAGTTCTTTCCAAGCTAGCCAACAAGAGATGAACCGAGCCCTCGGCTACACTAGACGAGAGGTGGAGGAGCTTAGGGAGGTGGAAGACCAAAGGTGGCGGGTCCAAGATAGCTTCAACACGTGGATGAGTGGGAACTTCCCTTCCCGTGAGGACCAATGGACACGCCCGGAGCCTCAACTCCAACCACCACCACAAGACTTCTACCAAGAGCAAGTGTACGAGAAGGAGCGGCAAGCAAGGCTCCAAAGAGGACGTAGACATGACAACCCCTTCGAGTGATCCTATACATGCCATTGAAGAATAAGAAATTGTGAGCTTTTCATACTCTTCTCTCTTGCTTTTAAGTTTGGGTTTCCTTGTTTGATGGGGACATCAAAATTTTAAGTATGGGGTGGGGGTAAGTGTGTTCATGATTTCACTTGTTTATGTTTGTTTGTTATTTTGAGGATATTTTTTTTTGTTTCTGTTTGGGATGTTTGCTTATTGGTTTGTGGTTGATGAAAGACATGGATGATTGATTTGGTCTTGAATGGATGAGTTTTTGGTTTTAGAGAAATTTTTGCAAAAAACCATAAAAAAATTGAAAAAATTGTGTTAAAAACAACAAAAAGATTTTGTGATTTGTAGGTTTTGGACTAGAAATTCCCATCTTAGTTTGCCAAAATAAAAGCTAATGATGATGTGAGCATGTAAATTCCTTTGCATATTTTTGGATAGTTTAGCCTCTAAAATGATGTTGCTTTTGATGTGATCATGATATCTTGCTTGTTTTATTGAACATGTGAGTCCTAGGATGAGTTCTTATGCAACTAAGTATGAGTGACCCTTGTGAGATTGATTTTTGGCCATTTTAGGGATGCTTGTTCATATTTGCATATCCCTCATTTTTCTTGTGTGATTAGCTCATTCATGCTTAGTAAAACTTGCTATTGCGGTGTTTATCTATTTTCCAAGACCGTCATGAGAATTGCCCTAGCATGGTCACATTGATTTCGAACTTTATTCTTCTAGTCACATAAATGTTCCATATCCTACCATGAAGTTAATCCGTTGTTTGTAGCCCCGTCCTAGCCTAAGCCTTTGTTTGAAACTCCTCAAAAATATTATTCCTAGCCTTATATGACTTGACCCTTATGGGATTGGACTTTAGAAGAGAGGTTGGGATTGTATTTGAAGAGTTGAGATTCTCTTGGGTTTAAGGGCAAAGAATGGTGTTACGAATCATGTGGGTAGTGCATCTTTGTTGTACAAAAATGAAAAAGAAAGAAAAGAAAGAAAGAAAATGTTGGAAATGTAAAGTGGAATAAAGCAAAGAGCTTAAGTGAAGAAAATGGTCCGACCGAGTTACAAGCAACATCGGGCCCGATGTCATAAGAAAGTCGGTCTAAATGTAGAAAGTGTTGAAAATCCAACAAAAAGCATAAGAGCAAAGATGAAGTGGAATGTTAAGTGAAATTTTGGGTTGAAAAGAAAATGTTAAGTCTTTTGGGTGAGTGTGAAAGTAAATGTGGAATTTTGGTGAAGTTGGTGAGAGTTTAGGTTGTTCAATCCCCATTGAAAGCACCACGAGACCAAATAATTCCCACCTTGAGAAATACCAAAAGCCCCATTACAACCCGGCCGAATGGAACCTCTTTGAGGACCTCCATTGAGCCAAGTTCGAAATTCTTTGTGTACTTTGCATTAGGCATCTCTAGGTGGAGGAATTAGTGATACTAGCTTCAATAGTAAAGTCCTTACTTGCATGATTTTTGAGCTTGAGTGTTCATTGCTAAACCCAAACACATGATGAGTGATACACATTCACATATCCCTAAAGTGAGGCTTAGTTGCATTGACTTTATTCCTTGGAACACTTAATCATGTGTGATGATGTAATCTTGCTAGAATATCAATCACTTGTGCTTAAAATGTGTTTTCATACGAGGCTTTACTTGAAGATTATGTTTCGGTCTTGCTTACATTGTTATTGCTTGAGGACAAGCAAGTTTAAGTATGGGGTATTTTGATGTCTCTCTATTTGGTGGTGTTTTCATATGTGATTTCCTTTGTAAATATGTTTCTTTTTCCCCTTTTCTTGTGCGTTTTGTTCCTTTTTAGCTTAGTTCCCGTATTTCTATGAGATTCGGAGACTATGCGCATTTTATGTGTTTTGTAGGTAATTTGGCATGAATCGAGGATCGATTTGAAGGAGGGTCGAGACATGGAGCAAAGGCCGAGCTAAAGCAGGAAAGAGAGGAGCAAGCCATGAAGAAGAACAAGAGAAGCCAACAAGAAGAAGGTGGAACGAGGTCCGGACCGAGTTGCAACCACGTCGGGCCCGACTTTGAAGTTTCCAACCTTGGACCAAGATGCACAGTAACTCGGGCTCGAGGTCCTCCGTGTCGGTCCGAGTCGGTCACCGAACTACTTGGGCTCCAAGTCACGAATTTGTGGACTTCCACTTTTGCCCCTCATCTAATCTATAAAAGGCCCTCTTGTCTTCTAAGAAAGGGTTCCCTCTCACACACACAAAGGGGGGAAAGGGTTCCCACACTTGGAGAAGGAACCAAGAGGATACTTAGAGAGCAAGGAGGAAGGAGAGGAGGAGGAAGAGAGAGAGAATCGGCCAAGAGAGGAAGACTTGATAGGTTTTGTTGGTAGATTTGCTTTGATTTGCTTTGTTCTTGTGGATTTGAAAACCCTTGATTGGAATTTGTGGATTGCTTTAGATTTGAATGAAACTTTGCTTTGTTTTGAGATTGATTATGATGATTGCTTTCCCTTTTGATTTGATTGCTTTCTTTGCTTGTCACATGGAGTAGATCGCCTTGATCTTGGGTTATGGGGGAAAACCCTAGCTAGGTTTAGGCTAGAAACCCCAATTCCATAGCCTTGAGTGTTTGATCTAAGGAACCCACTCTACATAGAGCTACAATTCCTTGCGAAAGTTGGGAATCAAGGCTTGAGATTGGCAAAGTAGCGAAAGTGAACATGTGTCAATCTCAAGACCTTGCTTCGAAGGGGATTTCCCCAATGATCGAGGTGTAGAAGTGGTTGGAACGAGGGCGAAAGCACTCGATCCTAGTCCGATCATCACTCATTGCTTGAATTGGGGTGGAAAAGCCTTAATCTACTAGGGAAGGAACCCAAAAGCCCAAGATCTACTTTTAAATCTTTGAAGTTCGACATCCCCAGCTACCTCGGGCCCGACTTACCAAGTGTCGGTCCCGACTTCCTCTTGTCGCCAAACTCGGGCCCGACGTGACCTCAGTGTCGGTCCCGACTGTTTTCTTTGTTTTCCTTTGTTTTAAACCCTCCTTTCTAGCTTTCTAGTATCTAGGCACATCGATCGAGTAGACTTCCCGAGTGTTCGACACCCACCACGTACTACAACGGGGTCGGGTTATAAATTGTATCTCTAGACCCTCGCATTTCGAGGCGATCAGTTCTTTGCTCACTTTATTACATGCAGAGGAGAGGGTGAGAATAATTGCCCTAGGAAGGATATTTTTCTCCTTCGAGGTATTCTGGAAGGGCAACAGGTAGACTTCGGTGCCGCTATGATGCACAACATTGAGCTCATGATTAAGAGAAATACCGGTCGGATCGCTGTGGGTGGTATCATCACCAAGTTTGCCCAACACTTTGGAATTGATTTGGAGCAATGTGTGGGTAGGATTGATCCTCTCCATATGAACTTGCATTTCTACAACAAGATGAAGGTGTTATATGTGAAGAACAATCGGTACTACTGGGTGCTAGGCAATAGCTCTTTTGCTATGAAGTTGCCTAATCCAGAAAGGGTGAAGATAGAGGTTGGTTTGGACAATGCTGGCACATGGCTCATTCACCCACAAGATGGTGATTTACCGGTTTCGGAAGTGATTGGAGGAATAAGAAGAAGGAAGAAAGCAAGGGGTCATGATGAGGAAGCGGGCGCTTCAATGGATGTTGATGAGGAGGACGAAGATGAGGAGTTTGAAGCTGCTCCTGAGGATATTGCAGCTGACGATGATGAAGATGATAATGAGCACAATGAAGTGCCACCCATTCAAGAGTTTGAGCCACAAGGTTTAGGTGGTAACATGTCTACCACTCAATACAATCATTTGGTGGAATTGATGGGTGGATTGTCTACACAAGTGAGTGGCTTGCACACTCGTATGGATGGCATGGCGGCTGATTTCAACCATTTTCGGGGTTATGCTACGAGCCATTTTGATTATGTTGATGAGCAGACCCGGTACTTGCATCAGCGGATGGACAGCTACACGCCTGAGCAAGGCTATCAGCCGTATGCTTATCAGCCATATCCTGGATATCCAGCTCCTGAGTGGCCATACCCGGGGTACCCACCACCACCATCAGAGTAGATTCCCGAGTTTGACAAGTTCTTGTGATGAGGTCAGTTTTCTTTTACTCTTATGTTTTTATTACTTTGGGGACAAAGTAATGTTTAAGCATGGGGGAAGGGGATTATTTATTTTGTGATGAGAATTTGGGTTAGTTAGATCATATAGTTGCATGTGCATGTTTATTTTTATTTGTATGCATTGATTGAAAGTTTGAAAAATCCACTAAAAAAATTTGAAAATTTCTGAAAATTTGAAGAAAAAAAATGTGTGTTTTGTTTGCATTTAGGATTCATTTTTCCCCTTGGAACCACTTGTTTGAAGAGTGAGCATGATTTCATATCCTATAACTTGTTAAGTTTATGATGGAATTTCTAAATAAGAATTGCTTAATTATGAAGGAGTATGCATGAAAGTGAAAACTTGAGCTAGTTATGAAGTTCTAACCAAAAATTTGCCTTGTGAGATTTCTTTTGAGCCTTTACATGCCAATTTTGCATGATATTCTTGAGTGTATCACTTTGACTGTCTTAACTCTAGAACTTGCGTTTAGATTCTTTTTCGAGACCACATTATATGTTTTGAATGCATGATATAAAAGTGATTGAGGCAAATTTTCGTTAGCTCATTTATATCTTTATCCACCCTACATTATACCTTTGTTTTTGTAGCCCCATTGTTTTGAGCCTTGACCTTGTTTATTAGCTCCACAAAAATTAATCCTAGCCGAATAAGCTTGACCCTCATCCGGGAATTAGGATTTGACTAGGGGAATTTTGTGGGTTAATTGATATATTTTGGGGTTTGTGAGGCAAGATGAAAAGGTGTAATAGAAGGGAATGTCCAAAATGAAAAGTGTTGGAAAGTTAAGGATGTTGGGAATGTTTAGCGAAAATTTTTTAAGTAAAGTTGGTTTGAAAGGTTGATTGAGATGAGTTGTATGTGTAAAATTGCAAAGTATTCTTGTGAGAGAAGAATCAAAAAAGAAAGAACAAATCTCAAATGGGTTTGTGGAAAGAAGAAAAAAAGAAGCAAAAGTTGAGCAAAAGAAAGAAGTGCTTAAAAGTAAGTAATGGAAGAAAGGGAATACAAGTTGGGAAGTTATTGGGAGTGAGTGTTGATGTAATTTGGGTATTAGTTGAGTCTAGTTCCCGGATTTAGCACCACATGGCCATATAAATATCCCATCTTACTTGTCTATACCTTGGCCCCATTACAACCTTGAAAAAGACCTCATGATTTATGTTGTGCATTTGAACATCCGTTGTGGAGATTTAGTGCACTGATGCAAGCATATGGTAGTTGGCATTCAAAGATGATTTTTGAGCGAAAACACATACCTTTAAACACTTGAGCGTTGAGTGCAAACACATATACCTTGGTGAGGGTTGGAATGGATTAATAGCTTGGTTTGAAACTTTCGATATATGTATGCAAAGATTTCATGGTTAAGTTTGTGCTTCTTGAAAATGAATTAAGTCATGACTTGCTTGTTTGTGGTGTGATTGATTTCTATGTCTTGCTTGAGGACAAGCAAGGTTCAAGCATGGAGAATTTGATAGAGCATATAGATGTAGTTGTTAGAGCATGTTTTTATTCTCGTTTTATGCATTTTTAGCTAAGGTTTCATTCTAAGTTTAGATTAGGTTTCATTTTCGTTTAGTTCGGAATCTACGCATCTTTGTGCGTAATTACAGGTCTGATGGTGGAAGACGGTAGATGGAAAGCTTAAGACGGATCTCGGGACGTGTAAGGAGCATTGGAAGTGAAGACTCGAGGCAAGAACTACAAGACATGAATGAAGGGACCAAACCGCGGAGCCAAAGTCAAGACCGCACCGAGTGGAGAAAGTTGTTGCGGCGTCAGCGCGGGCAACTCCGGGCGGAGTGAGACCGCGCTCTGGGGCGTCACAAACTGCACTCAGCGGTGTCGGTGCGGCGTGGATTTGGGCTTCCGCGAGATTTTATGGGCCGACTTTATAAGTGTTTATTTGGATATTTTTGGATCTTTTAGATATTTTTAGCTTGATATAAATACTTTCCTTAGATTTATTATTGGATTATGCTATCTTTTGGAGTTTTATGCAATTTGGAGATTTGTGGGATACAAACCCTAGTTTTTGCAATTGAAGATCAATTTGACTTTTGTAAGTTTGATTTCTCTTTAATGTCGATTTCTAGCTAAATCTCTCATGTCCAACTAGTTAGTTGAAGTTGTGTGCATGATCGTTTGTGAGATTTGAGTTATTTTAGTTTGCCTTGACTAGATTGAATCTCTCCGTGCTTAATTGATTAAATTTGCTTAGGATTATAATAGATTGGCCACCTATTCTACTTCTAGGTTGAATTACAACTAGAATAATTAAATAGACGGTGGAATTTGATTATTCATGGATAAATCCTTTGATTAAACTTAAAGACGGTGTATATTAAGGTTAATCAAAGGCGGAGAACTTAATCACAAGATTTCGTGAATAGACGGTAGAATTCATGAATATTGTTTCTATTGAATGCTTTGAACTTAATTGCATGATCAACTTGACATAGAAGGTTTTCTAGGTTAATTGGTTAAAAGGTTGTTAAAGACGGTGTAAATTAACAGCCACAATAAGCTTGAATTCATAAATTCACAATAGATTAGTCAAGGGAAATTGAAATAAGGATAATCGATGATCAAAACTCATGTATGCAATGGATACGAAACTAGTTGGACGCTTTTCTCCATATTAGAATCTCAATTTACTTTACTTGCTTTGATTAATTAGTTTAATTACTTAGATTTTAGTTTACAACCATAAAACCCCCCTTTTCTGCTTAGTAATATTAAATAAATACGAATAATTTGAGTCCTTGTGGGTTCGACCCTTGCTTCCACTATACTTAGGTTAGGAAGTTAGGTATTTCTTTGACAGTGCTTTTATAGCGACGTAAAAGTGCTCGTCAATAGCCGTGATTTGCACGACCATTTCATGCCTATCAATTTGTCGCCGTTGCCGGGGATCGAACCCGGGTCACCCGCGTGACAGGCGGGAATACTCACCACTATACTACAACGCCTACCAAATTGGCGCCGTTGTCGGGGAGGCAATAATTTCTTTTGTGTGATTTTTGTGCTAATCTTGGTGTTCTGAACCTATCTTACGGTTCATAACACTTGTGCTACTAATATATGGCTTTGTTCGAGTGTACACAGCTGCAGGATGAACACTTCCATGATTATTTTTTGAGATTTCAAGACCATGTGTTCAAAATGGGTACATGGGGATTTCGATACAGTGATAGACAGGTCAACATCGGAGTTATTCTTGGTATGAATTTTGAGACAAGGGGATTGGCTAACTACATGAGCAATGAGAGGCTTTTGTATATGGAATCCGAGGAATGCTGGGATTTCTTATGTTTCATGAGCTATCAAAGCTTTCATGCTGAGTCATCTTCCCAACGGCCACAACCGGTTGATTCGTCTCTTGTGGATATGATGAGGGATCTCTGTACAAGGATGGATAAATTCACTAGGGATATGTCTACATTGACGGATACAATGAATAGGAATATCTCTACGTTGATGGATACTTTGATCAAGGAGCCTTGTAAGTTCTGTTCTTCACATATTCATTCCACAACCTCATGTCCTTTTGAGTTGTGTGAAAGGAATGGTGGAATCACATTGGAATCAAACAATCACGAGTCAAACACCCAGATACAAGTTGAGGAGCAATCTAAGACACTTGATGTGGGTTATGAAGATGAATTTGATGCTCAATATGAATTCACACCTATAAAGCACGCTAAGCAGATCATCACAGAGCCCAATGAAGTCTGTGTTGGCATAGAGATACTTTCAGAGCCTAGGGAGCCTGAATCATCTTCTCCCATGTGGAGTCATGTGTTTGAGCCTTCTGTGGTTTTGGAAGAAGATTATTTTGTTGACCATGATGACTTCTTTGCTGATGAAGTAAACAACAATGAGGGAGAAAATCAAGATGATACATCTGTTAAGGTTCCCGCCGTCATGTTGTGCCCTATGCTAGGCCTTGAAATCCCATGCTTCAGTTTCCCCACTTTCTCACATCAGGAGCTTATGGAGTTCCAAGATGGGGAGCCAAGTCTACAGCACATGGTGGAAGATGGAGAATATATGGAGTTCATCTTGGATACAAGTGGTATTGCTAACAAGTGCTTTAATTCATACTGTAAGTATTTTCTAAAGCCATCACTTGTGCTAGATTTATTTGAGCAAATGCTAGTTCATGCCAACTGGGCACATATGTTTGATAAGTTAAAACGGTCTTTGAAAGTTATATTATGCATCTTTAATTTATCATGGTGTTACTTATGTTTTTCTGAGATGTGTGCACAAGGGTTTGACAGGTTGCTAAGGGCATTGACAATGTCTAATCTTGTCAATTTATGCTAAACGTCGAGCCACGACGTTAAATAAGGCACTTGTCGGGAGGCAACCCGGCATAGGTGTTTTTTTTTCTAGTTTAGTTGTTTTTGTTTCGTTCTTTCCTTTGTTTCTGTGTTGGACTAAACTGCAGGTAAGTGTAAGGGAGCGCAACAGAACTGGCGGCCCCCGCCACCAACATGGCGGCACCCGCCGCCAATTAATTTCAAAGGGCCTTAGCTACGAAGTGGCCAACGGCGACCGCTGTAAGCACGGCGGCACCCGCTGCCAACCCTGGTGGCATCTGCCGCCTGCCCGCCGCCTCACAAATGTTGATTTTTGGTCCTTCTGATGTTGCTCACCACCATTCCGTTACCCAAATTAGTAGTTGGTTTGTGAGTTCTTCTCTTTCTCTTTACTTTTACTTTACATTGGGGACAAAGTAAGATTTAAGCGTGGGGGAAGGGAATTACTTACTTTGCATTCATGTAGTTTCATTAGATTAGGCATGTTAACTTTATATTTTGCATTGATTAAAATTCTTGAAAAAAATGAACAAAAAATTAGAAAATTCATAAAAATACAAAAATATTGCATTTAGGTTCATATTTCCTCATTGTTTGATTCTTCTTGTTTGTCTAAGTTGAGTATGAATTCTAACCCATGATTTGCATGATTTGTTGAAGTTGATATGATATGAGCATGATCATTGATTAATTACCTTGATTATAGAACTGAGCATGTATTTAGCTTGGGTATTTGATTCATTCTGAAGTTCTAGACAAAAATTAGCCTTGTGAGATATTTTTGGCCTTTCATGATTATATTTGTTCTCTACATTATTGAGTGTATCACCATGACTATCTAGCTCTAGAACTTGCGTTATGACTCTTTTTCAAGGCTGCTTTATATGATTAAATGCATGACATTAAAATGATTGAGGCAATGTTTCTTTATAAGCCTATTATTTCCCTTCCTACCTTACGAGATCCAAGTTCTTGACACCCCATTCTTTTGAGCTTTAAGCCTATTTTTGATAGCTCCACAAAATTTTCCTAGCTAAATAAGCTTGACCCATCCGGGATTTAGGACTTTAGGTTGTGTTTTTGTTTTGTGTGAGTTATGTATAAGTATGGGGGAGTTGGAAGAAAAGGTGGAAAAAGAGGAAATACAACTCTTGGTTGCAAAGTGAAAAAAAATGATGAAGATGAAAAGTTTGTGCAAAGCAAACGAAAAAGTTCAGTTTAATTGTTAGTAGTCTTCATAAAGCAAAGAAAGAGTTGAAGAAGAGGCAAATAAAAAAAAGTAAAGAAAGAAACAAAGTGTATAAAAGTGTGTATGGAGTTGAAGAATGAAAAGTTTGGGAGAAGTAAGAAAAGAAAGTGTGTTGAAGTTTGGGGTTAGGATTAGTTCTTTATCCCGGATTTAGCACCACATGCCAAATATGATCCCTTCCAAATTTCTCTTTACCTTGGCCCCATTACAACCCTTAAGAAGACCTCTTGATTTTTGTTATGTGTTTGATTCCCAGCGGTGGAGATTTAGAACTCTGATGCAAGCATATGGTAGTCTAGTTTTCATGGTTGATTTTGAGCGAAACACCTACCCTTAAACACTTGAGAGTTTGAGTGCAAACACAATTTACCTTGGTGAGGTCTAGAATGAATGAATGGTCTTTACTTTTTGCTTATTATAATGCATGCTAGGAGGTCTTGGTCGGGTTTTTTATTATATGTAAAATGCTTGTTTGACTTGAGATGGATGTATGATTGCATTTCTGTGGTGTGTCTTGGATCTACTTCTTGCTTGAGGACAAGCAAGGTTTAAGCATGGGGGAATTTGATAGCATGCATTTAGGTAGTGTTTAGGATGCATGTTTACATTTCTCTTGCGTTGTTTTTAGGTAGTTTTAGGTAGTTTTTGTAAGTTATTAGAGTGTTTAGGAGTTTTGGGTTTTTGCACTTGTTCTATGTTGTTTTACAGGTCTTAAAGTGAACAAGTGTGAAAGGAATGGAACCGGGGAAAGAACGCTTGAATTCGAGCCATTCGTTGGAGTTGCTGGTTCGACACCTCTGTCTTGAAAGGGTTCGTTCGGGAGCTATAGTGATCTTATGAAGTTGAGTTTGGTATCATTGGAAAGTTAATCCAAAGAACTACAATTCATGTTTTTACTCCGAGTCCAAATTCCAACTCGAAGTGAGTCAAAACAGCCCCCGAAGTGTGACATGAGTTCTGAACCGGGGTGCTGGCGGCACCCGCCGCCCCTGACCGCCGCGGAGACCTTACTTGCCACGTGTTTTGTTTCTATTGGTCCTTTTCTATCATTATTATTCCGAGATATTATATTTTTGGGATATAGTTTTTAGACCTAGTTTGATATATTAGGTTTTAGAGAGTTGCACCTCTCATTCATTCATACACTATTATCGTATTTTCTATTCAGAGTTTTTAGCTTTTCATGGAGAACTAAGCCCTTTTGCTTAGTCAGACAGTTTGAAGCTTCGTTTTGACTTTCAGTTGTGAGATTTCTACTCTTATTCTATTGCATGGAGTTATTTTACTCTCTTGCTTAAATTGTTTATGTGATTGATTTCAGCAATTTCTAGGGTTGTTGTTATTAAATCTCAATTGCTAGATCTAGAGAAATTACTGGTTGAGTTTCTCTATTTCATAGTAGCAAACTACATTGTACTAGTATTTGGTTGTGCTAGTCTATTGTAGAAGAGAGTTAAATTGCATTCTAGTATAAAAGTTGGTTGTTTTATGCTAGAATTGTATCATAATTATATTCCTATTCTTCATGCTGCTTTTGAATTGAATCTTAATAGTTTCAGGGTTATTCAATTAGTTATGATTGATAGTATCTGGTTGTGCTATTAATTATCTTTGAAAAGGAATTGGAATTCCATATGCATGCGATATTGAGTGAATCTATGATCAACTTGTCATATGAATGTGGATCTCTGGTTGACTAAGTGTTTTCCCTAAATTGATAAAAACCCAAACTTTAATTGCTTTAATTAGTTTTGCATGTTAGATAGTATTTTAATTCATAAAACTTCCTTTTACTTTAATTGACATAAAACTTACATAGAAAGATAAATCTTCTCCCTGTGGATTCGACCCTTACTTCCCTAAGACTACAGTCTTTAGGTTGTTAGGATTCTTTTGCATAGCCGTGATTTGCACGACCATTTCACGCCTATCACTATGCTTCCAAGTGTAGTACACTACTCCTAGGAAGGCCATGAGCTCCTATCTCGGCCAGGTGATCGTATAAACCATTCAACCCATTCCCTTACATCCTCCTTGTGGGTGTGTATCCCTACCCACCTCCACACTCTTTCCATCACTCGTAGCACAAATGAGCATGATCCCCAAATATGCTCGATAGTCTCGGGGTGTTCATTGCACAAGGGGCACACATTATGGCTAGCACATCCCCACTCAAAAAGTCGGATCAAGGTAGGGAGTCGTCCTTTATAGGCCAACCAAAGTCGGAAGCTCCATGCTCTTGCTCGGATCACCCCCCACACAATATCACACCAATCTTCCTTTTCTCCTTTATTTCTCAAGACCTCATAAAGTGCCTTAGTATCAAGGCTCCCATTCGGCCTTGTGATGTCTAGGACGTCTATCCCCTCCCCTTGGGGCCCATCTCCCAACAACATACCTCTCATGGTTTCCCGGGTTTTGAGCAAATTTCTCCACACCCAAGAATCGGTGTTTGTCTTCCTCACACTCCAAAAATTCGCCCTACGAATGTGGTTATCCTCCACCCACCTTGTCCACATGTTCATCCTTCCGGTGATCACATCATGCCCTAACCAGAAGAAGACCGAAGTATTCCAAGCTTCCAACTCTTTGATATTGAGCCCACCCTCCTCAAAGGGTTTGCAAACATCCTCCCAAGCCACAAGGGCTCTTCTTCCTTCCAATCTTCCCGACCAAAGATAGTTTCTACAAATATATCCTCCTTATGACTCTCTTAGGTAGTAAAACCAATTGAACCCAAAAAGAGAGTACACCTCCCACCACACATCTAATAACTTCCGCTCTCCCGGCATAAGTAAGGTTAGGAATGCAACAATGTTGGAGGGTTATGGTAATTTTGTTGAGGAGGGGGCTATAATCTGAAATTTTGAGCTTTTTAGTGTGGAGAGGAAGTCCTAGTGATCTCACCGGGAAGGTCCTCAAGGAAAACCCAAGCTCTCTAGCCAACCGTACCTTATCTCCCTCCCCCACTCCCCCAAAAAAGAGATGTGTCTTTGAGGCACTAAGGACAAGCCCGGATTCCTCTCCAAACTCCCTCAAACACTTAGTAACAATATTTAAGGAATCTCCCATGGGCTTACAAAAAACCAACAAGTCATCCGCAAAGGCTAGACTAAGAAGGCCAAGTCTTTTACATTTTGGGTGGAAAAGAAACCCCCAATGTTGTTGGCCATCTTGATCTTCCTATTCAAAACATCCATTACTAAGACAAAGAGGAACGGGGATAGAGGATCCCCTTGCCTTAGCCCTCTTTTCCCCTCAAAGAAGCCCTTTGCCTCCCCATTTACCAAAATGGAAAAGCGAGGTGTTAAGACACATACCATTATTAGACGTATCAAGTGTGGGGGAAAGCTGAGGTAGTGCAGGGTTTTTCCCAAGTGCGCCCAATCCAAGCAATCATAGGCCTTATGCAAGTCCGCTTTAATCACACACCTCTTGGACACATCCAAGTCTTCATAGTTTGCAACTATCTCTTGTGCCACCGCTACATTATGGGCTAAGAGACGTCCCGGTACAAAAGCCCCTTGATTTAAACCACTATCTTCTCAAGTAAAGGTCGTATTCTCTCCACCATGATCTTTGAAATGGCCTTTTGGAAGACATTGCAACATGCTATAGGTCTAAACTCCTTGACCATGAACGGCTCTTCCACTTTCGGTATTAAACTTACAAAGGTATTATTCCAATACCTTAGTAATTGACCTGAGCTAAAAAACTCCCGAACCGCCGCAAGCACTTCAACTTTGATGATATCCCAACACTCCTTATAAAAGTGGCTACCAAACCCGTCCGGCCCCAGGGATTTGTTAACACCTATATTGAAGAAGGCGTGTTTAATTTCCTCTTCCGAGGGGATAAAACTTAGGGCATCCATATCCTTATCTTCTAGCTTAGGCCCACTCAACCCCTCAAAATCAGCCGGTTGCGTCAATACCGTCGTGCCAAAGAGTCTCTCAAAGTACCCTACAACCTCCTTGGTGATGTTCTCCTCCCCTTCCACCTCTTGCCCTTCTTCATTCTTGAGCAAGTGTAGCTTTTTAAAAATCTTCCTCTCTTTAATTCTATTGAAAAAAATGGATGACGTTTCTTCCCCATACGATAGCCAATCCATTTTAGCTCGTTGTTTGGTAGCACTAGAGATTTTGCTCAAATTACCCTCCAACTCAAGCTTGGCCCTTTTCATTTCTTCTTGTTTCTCCTCATTCACCATGTCCTCATTAAGTGCCAAGTGTGCTCTCTTGAGCTTTTCCACACTTTCTTCTACCAAGCCCTCAAGAGCTCTATGTTTTGATCTTAACCAACCCTTGAGTTCTCCTTTTACTTTTTGCATTTTCTTCATAAGGACAAATTGGGCCGACCCCTCGACTTGGGTGCTCCACGCCCTCTCAACCACACTTCTAAACTCTTCCTCTTCCATCCAAAAGTTGAAGAAACGGAATGGGAATCTTCTCCCAACATGAGAGGGGTTCACAAAAACAAGCCCCGGTGAGTGATCGGAGAGCCATGGATCACCAAAGAAAGCATAGGCTTGACTGAAATTTCTCTTCCAAGCATCATTAACAAGAACTCTATCAATCTTGGTCGCCACCCTATTCCTCCCTTCTTGTTCGTTTGACCAAGTGAATTTTGCCCCGGAGTAAGCTAAGTCCTTTAGCAAACATCTATCCAACACCCCTGCTAGCTTCGTAGGTTCCCCTTCACTTCTCCTTCGAAGGGAGAATTTTTCGCTTGAGTTGAGAATGCAATTCACATCACCAAGAACAATCCACGGCTCATCCATACTCAAGGCAATGCTCCCCACGAGGTCCCACAACTCTCTCCTTTTCGGACTAGTATTGGAGGCATAGACAAAAGTGGCATAAAACTTCTCATGTGAGCTCTTAAGATGGACCTTGCAATGAATAGCTTGCTTGAATATCACCACAACTTCCACTCTCAAAACCATAAGATCCCATACCACTCTCATTCTACTCCTTTCACTCAAGCCTTCTTCCGTACAAAACTTCCATCCCTTAAGCAAGGACCAAGACAACTCTCCTTCTTTAGTACGCAGCGTTTTAGTCTCCAACAACCCAAACAAACTTACTTTATTCTTGATGGCGAACTTGTTCACCATACTTATTTTAGGGGTACCATTCACACCCCTAACATTCCATGCTCCTATTCGTACATCAACCATGAGCACCTTTCTTAGGGCTACTACAACCCTCTCCCCACATCCTCCTAGCAAGATTCTCTTTTACCCCCTTGGTATTCTTGCCTCTTCTTAAGATAAACTTCGTCCACTCTACCACCGGTGGAGTGTTCTTTTTGGAGCTTGGGGTCACAGCCCCTCTTATCTTATTGGTCACACTCATCGGCCCTTTTGCTTTCAACCCCATCACTACCGGTTGATACACCTCCTTGGCCTCATTCTTTTCTATCAAAAACAGCTCTTCTTGATCCAATAACTCCGCTATGCAATCTATCACTTCCTCTCTATGAAAAGTCAGACTTTCTAAGGTGTCCAAGGCAGTCCCTTTAGCATCCAAACCAGACCCTTGAAGCTCAACTACCAAAGCAGTCCCTTGCTCTCCATTTTCAGCACTCGGGTTCTCAACTAAGGGAGCTATGCAAGAGCTCTTTTCTTCACTAGTTTGGTCCGGGTTAGCAACTGCATCCTCATCAAGAATTAAGACCCTAACTCTCGAGTCTCATTACTAGCAAGAATCGTTTTCTCAGCCCCCTCATCAAACACAACAACATCTCGAACCCCATCACAAGTCTTGGCTGCCCCATCACTTTTTTCAGCATGAACCACTTCCTTCTCAGCCCTATCTTTCTCAAGACTCACCTTCTTAACCATCCACACCTTTTTTTCTTTTTTGGAACCAAATGAGGCTTTGTTGCAACATTTTTCCCATTTTGCCCATTCAGCTTGCAAAACCTTGTTGAGTGACCAAAATTGTTACATTGAAAGCAATGCCAAGGTAAGGCCTCAAACCTGATTTCGTGCTTGTAGACCCTACCCCTTGAATCTTCGAGCATCACCTCTTTTCTTCGTGTATCCCTTGGCCTTACCTCCACTAGGATCCTTGCATACGAGATCCTTTCTACCTCAGCTGTAGCTTTGTCCACATACAATGGCTTTCCAATCATGCTACCTATCACCCCAAGCATGTGTTTTGATGACAAGAAGATTGGGTTAATATTCAGCACATTAACCCACAAAGGGACCGAATCAAAGCACTCCCAATCAATTGCTTCACCCATCTTTCATTCTTTAAACAACAAAGGTCGATTCCCTCCTATTAGCCATGGACCGTTCTCAAGCACCCAATCTCTATCTTTCACTCCAAAGAATTTGAAAACAAAGACCCCATTATCTTTGAGAAAAACCTTAGGTGCTTGAACAGCCCAATTTCTCTTGACATATTCTTCCATAACACTAAAGGAGACTCTAGAACCTAACACAACTCCAACTAGTGTGGCCTCCCATTCTCTACGAGCCAGCTCTACCTCTTTATCTTCAAACTTGTAAACATCTTTAGCTATCCTTGGGAAAAATAGAATCCTCTCAGCCAAGAGACCATTTCGGTTGTTTGTTAGAGCTTGGGCATAGCTTTTATGAGTAGTAGCTGCGTAAATGGGTGGTTTTTGGCCTGAAATCTTATCCAACATGGCCTTTGCCCCACCTTCAAACGCTACTGCCCCATTAACATTCAAAATTGCATGTGATTCTGATTTTTCAGCCTTTTCTCTCAAAGTGGCATGGTCAACATTGCCCTTTCCATGTGAGGCAGCCCCATTCTTGGCAATATCTTCACATGTGACTAATGGGGGCTTGTGCACACAATCTGAGCCACCCACATGTCTCTCCTTCAAACTTGAGCTCCCTCCTGCCTCAACACCACCGGAGACCACCAGAGGAGGCCAAATTTTCGCCGGAAACCCTATCTCCACCGGCCAGGATACGAGCCCCTTCTTTTTTGCTACAAAATCCATGAATTTTTCTAGAATCCCATGGCTAGCTGCTGAGAGACTTTGATGGAGCTTCTCAAACTCCATATTCAGGGCATCTTCACTTGAAAAACCACCATTGAGATCGGAAAACCTTGAATTCTCCAGATCTGCACCCACCCGATCATGATCTACATTTTTCCCCTTCGAACTTGCTTGAGCCACCCTAGTTTCGACCTCTTTACCCTTCTTAGCTTCCATATCTGAGCTCAAAGGTAGGAATTTGTGACGTTTCCCACCAGATCTACCCATATTGCCTTCAAATCAGCCACCTCCTTCAAGATCCGCACATGAACCTGTCCTAGATCTATGTTTTAAGCACTCAAACTTACCAGTCACCTACTCCCTCACGTATCCAAGATAGAACCAATTGGTTCTACCCAGATTTCTGCCTCACAAAGTGATGTCTCTTTATTTGGTGGTGTTTTATATATGATTCCCTTTGTAAATATGTTTCTTTTTCCCCTTTTCTCGTGTGTTTTGTTCCTTTTTAGCTTAGTTCCCGTATTTCTATGAGATTCGGAGACTATGCGCGTTTTATGTGTTTTGTAGGTGTTTTGGCATGGATCAAGGGTCGTTTTGAAGGAGAATCGGAACATGGAGCAAGGCCCGAGCTTAAGAGGGAAAGAGAGGAGCAAGCCATGAAGAAGAACAAGAGAAAAGCCAACCAGAAGAAGGTGGAACGAGGTCCGAATCGAGTTAGAACCAACGTCGGACCCGAGATGATTTTTCGACCTCGGACCGACTTGCCCAGTAAGTCGGGCCCGAGGTGCTCTGTGTCGGTCCGAGTCGGTCGCTGGCTGGATTGGGCTCCAAGGCACGAAATTGTAAACTACCACTTTTGCCCCTCATCTATTAAGGCTCTCTTATCTTCTAATTGGAGGAGGTTCCCACACACTTAGCAACTAACCAACTCTCAAAAACTCTCAAGAGGATACTTGGAGAGCAAGGAGGAAGGAGAGGAGAAGGAGAAGAGAGGGAATCGGCATAGGAGAAGGAGATTTGATAGGTTTGGTTGATAGATTAGCTTTGCCTTGTTTTGATTTTGTGGATTTGGAAACCTTGGATTGGAGTTTGTGGATTGCTTTTGATTTGTGAATGAAATTTGGCTTTGGTTTGAGATTGATGATGTTGATTGCTTTGCTTTGTGATTTGTTTGCTTTCTTTGTTTGCCATATGGAGTAGATCTCCTTGATCTTGGGTTATGGGGGAAAACTCTAGCTAGGTTGGGCTAGAAACCCCAATTCCATAAGCCTTAAGTGCTTGATCTAGGAACCCACTCTACATAGAGCTACAATTCCTTATGAAAGTAAGGAATCAAGGCTTGTGATTGGCAAAGTAACGAAAGTGAACATTTGTCCATCTCAAGACCTTGCTTTGAAGGGGATTTCCCCAATGATCGATGTGTAGAAGTGGTTGGAACGAGGGTGAAAGCACCTCGATCCTATTCCGATCATCACTTATTGCTTGAATTGGGGTGGAAAAGCCTTAATCTACTAGAAAAGGAACCCAAAAGCCAAAGATCTACTTTCAATCTTTGAGTTCGACAAAACCAGCTACATCGGGCCCGACTTCCCTCTTTGTCGCCAATATCGGGCCCGACGTGACACTTGTGTCGCTCCCGACTGTTCTCTTTGTTTTCCTTTGTTTTAAGTTCTCCTTTCCAGCTTTCTAGTGTTTAGGCACCTCAATTGAGTAGATTTCCCGAGCGTTCGACACCCACCACGTGCTACAACGGGGTCGGGTTATAAATTGTATCTCTAGACCCTCGCATTCGTGAGCGATCAAAAGATTAGCGCCGTTGCCGGGGAATTCTAAGTGCATTGAGTGCCAATTTGGTGAGTTTCTTGTGTTTTGGTAGTGATTTGGGTGAGGGAATAGCCCAAACCCTTTGTTTGTTTTTGATTTGTTTTGGTTTGTGTCCTTGTTTCGTTGGTGTATGCGAGCTCGTTCCTCCCGAGGAACACTTGAGCTTGAGTTTGTGAGTGATCCGGAAAGTATTCTCAAAGAAGCTCGAAGAAGGAAAAGGATGGAGAATCAAGCTCTCCATGGTGATGAGGAGTTGGCTCGACTTAGGGCCGAAATGGCTAGATTGCAACTTGAGAAGGACAATCAAGAGGCGGTGGCAAGAAGAGAACGGGAGCAACGGATGAGGGCCGAGGCTCAACTCAACGCTCTACCCCGGAATGCACGCCAATACATGCATCCGGAGTTGAGGGTACCCGAATCGGTTATTGTGCTTCCCGAGGTTGCCAAGAATTTTGAGATCAAGACGCAATTCATCTCCCTCATCAAGCGTGATCAATTCGAGGGCCGTCCACATGAGTGTCCCATAGAGCACGTCAAACGCTTTGTGGACATGTGTGAGACGATCTCTACCGACGAGGAGACGTTGGAGTATGTACTTCTAAAGGCGTTCAAGTGGTCACTTGGGGGCAAGGCCACACATTGGCTCGAGAGCCAAGCCCCTAGGTCGATCACAACTTGGAAGGCACTCCATGATGCTTTCTTGATGAAGTTCTTCCCGCCCTCAAAGACAACCGAGCTAAGAAGGAAAATTGCAAGCTTTCAACAAGGTCCGAATGAGCCTCTCTTCGAAGCATGGGACCGTTTCAAGGAGATGTTGCGCCAATGTCCTACTCATGGCCAACAATCATATGTGCTCCAATACATCTTTTTCCAAGGCATCAATCCGGCAATGAAGGACAAGCTCAATCTCTACACCGATTGTGGGTTCATAGACTTGACACCGGATCAAGCTTGGGAGCTACTTGACAAGCTATCCGATTATGAGGCCATGTATGGGGTGAGTCAAGCTAGCAAAGAGGTGAAAGTTCAAGGTGAAGGTGCAAGGAAGTTATATGATCCAAAGAGAGAAGACATTGACAAGGATGTGAAGCTCCAATTCCTTGAAGGTGAAGTGAGCAAGCTTAAGAGGCAAGTCCACTACTACAAGCAAAATGCTAGAGCTTGTGAGGAGTGTGGATCCTTTGCACATGCTACACAAGTTTGTCCGAATGAGAGCCAAGTGCGCTTGGCCGAGCAAATTGAGGAGGCAAACTATGTTCGAGGAAATTTCGGTGGAAGAGGCAACTTCAACAATGGTGGTAATGGCCGGTGGAACAACGGTCAAGCTCAAGGTTACAACAACAACTTCAACCAAAACGAGCCAAGGGCGCCGCAACCACCACCATATAGGCCACCGGGATTCAATGAGCTACAATCATTGGCTCAAGAGATGAGGGATGGGTTCAAGGAGATGAGGACCCAATTCAATGAGTTTGGTGCATGGAGGAGGCAAGTCGACAATCAATTTGCCCAAATTGCAACTCAAGCCCCGAGAGAGAATGGGAGACTTCCGGGCCGACCCGAGGAGAACCCCCGAGCTCAAAACAATCAAAATGAAGTCTGGGCAATTGGATTGAGAAGTGGCCGAAACCTACCCGAGCCACACATGCCTAAGAAGAATGAAGAGAGCCGGACCGACTTACCCAGCAAGTCCGGTCCGAGGTTCCCTGAAGTCGACCCAGCAAGAAGATCAACTCCTCTGCCCCGGACCAAGGTTGAGAGTGAGTCGGGCCCAACGTACCCAGATGTCGATCCGACTACTCTGCCTCAGCTCTGCCCCACGACCGTGATACACGACATCGGGCCCGACGTGGTGCCTAAGTCGGTCCAACCAGGAAATGTTGTAAGTGAAGTGGGGAAGTCCAAGGAGGTTGATCCAAGCAAGATTCAAGGTGCAACAACTCTTCCATATCCCTCAAAGAAGCCGAAAGATGTTGTTGAGAACAAGTTCAAGAGGTTTCTCAAGCTTTTGCAAGGTTTGAACATCTATATCCCGTTCACCGATGCATTGAGCGAGATGCCATCCTATGCCAAGTTTTTAAAGGAGATTTTGAGCAAGAAGAGGTCCATAGTTGAAATGCAAGATGAGGTCAAGACCTTGGAGTTACCGTAAAAGCTAGGAGATCCCGGTCGGTTTGCTATCACTATTGGTGTGGGGTCTCAAAACTTCCAAGCCTTATGTGACCTTGGGGCAAGTGTTTCGGTGATGCCCGCTAGTATTTGAAGAAGGGCAAATTTAGGTGAAATTGAGCCGGCCGATATGTCCCTAACTATGGCCGACGGTTCCATCATCAAGGCTAAGGGAATATTGGATGACGTGCCGGTGCGAGTTGGAAAGTACTTTGTTCCCGATGATTTCGTGATCTTGGACATGCACGAGGACCCCTTGGTCCCAATAATCTTAGGAAGACCATTCTTAGCTACGGCGGGGGCAAGGTTTGATGTCAAAAACGGCAAAGTTTCCTTTGAGATTGGTGAAGAAAAGGTCGATTTTCACTTCAACAAGGCTTTGAATGAGCCGGACGCCTTGGCTATCCTCAAACTTGAAGAGAGTGCCAAGAGAAAAAGAGAAGAAGTGGAAGTTGCTAGAGAGGTCATTGTGTTGAGAAGTGATGAAGGGTTCAATAAACAAATACAAGCAAGGGAGTTGTTGGAGCAAGTTGAGGAACAAGATGAGTCAAGGATCAATGCTAGCCCAAGGAGAAATGAAGAGTATCCTTACTTATATCCTTTTGATGTTGGTGATGACCACAATTCTTTCCAAACTTTTGATTCCTACATTTGTTTAAGTGATTTGAAAGATGACTTAGGAGACTCCTACATTTGCCTTAGTGACTTGAAAGATGAATTGGTAGAATCTCCTAGGAATTCTTTGGATAACTTTGGTGTAGGAAAAGAGGAACATGATGGAGCAAGTAAGGAGGAGAAATCTCATTCGTTGGAGGAGTATGATGAGAGAGGCCCGAGATCGGAGAGCCATGCCTATATAGACCATCGTTGGTGGTTTTATGGGTATGAGGGCAATGGGAATGGGCACAACAATGGTGAGCAATTCACCGTGTTTCACCCGCCATGAGATTGAGGTTAGGAAGTCAAGCTGGTGACTCTAAACGAGCGCTTCTCGGGAGGCAACCCAAGCTAGTAGCTTTCTTTTCGTAATTTTAGTTTGATTTTTCTTAGTTTAGCCTAGCTTTTCTCTAACCAATCTCTATCTAGTGTTTTGTGGATTTTTGGTGTTGTGTATTCTTCAAGGTTGTGTAGGATTTGAGGTGAAAAAAAATAAATGGAAATATGGAGAAAGAAGTTGCAAGAGGATGGAGAAAAATTGGTGACCCAAACACCCCACATCGAGCCCAGGTAAGTCGGGCCCGACACAAGGACGTCGGTCCACGACGTCGGTCCGACCCGATCGGACTGGGTGGAATGCCATTTTTGCCCTTTGACCTAATTTGTCCCTTTCCCCCATTAAATGCCATCCCCCACCTACCTACCATCTTCATATTAACCACCATTCCCAAAATACAACCCATCTCCCTCACACTCTCAAAATCGACCCCCCTCTCACCATACTCGATCCACACATCTCTCCCTTTCTTCATCTCGATCCAATCACAAAAAGGCCTCCCTAGCCCGATTCCAAAGAGAAATTTCGAGTTCAATCTCGTTTTTCATCCCCCATCTCGATCTAGGTTGAGAAAGTTTGAGTTCTAAGTAGATTGTTTGCTTAAAAGTCCAATACTCTTCAAATCCGGTACCATGGAGACTAGAGCTTCATCATCTCATGCGGACAGGCCGAAGAAGAAGTCCAAGAAGTCAAGAAAAGAGCAAAAGTTGGATGATGTTTACTTGGAGGAGGATGAGCAAGTTGAGAGTTATGCAAGGTATATGGCGCTTGAGCATCAAACAAGGTGGCTTGATTGGGAAACCGTGAAGAAGATGGGCATGGATCAAGCTCTTCCAAGGTGCTACTCCCACATCGGTCTCAATGGGATGCTAAGGTGGGACAACACCCACTATCCCGCCCTCACCTCGGAATTCATGGCCACTTTTCAATGCACTTATGATAATATGGAGGATGAGGAAGGGGCGATCACCTTCCAATTAGGCAATGAGGACCACAATCTCTCTCTTAGGGACTTGGCTACCGACTTCGGATTTCCATGTCCAAAAGAAGAGACCGACGTCGACAACGAGAAGGTGAACCAAGTGTGGCGGCATGTGGCCGGAAAGAGCGAGATGAGAAAGGGCGCCACCACAACCGAGATTGCTAGCCCTCATTTTCGGGTCATGGTGCGAGTTTTGGGATGTGCAATCTATGCTCGTCATGAGTTGAACAAGCCGATGAAGGAAGAGATTATGTTGCTACATGAGATGCTCTTCCACACCGAGAAGCCCATGAACCTTGCATGGGAGTGGGTCAAGATGGTGCGAGACTTCCAAAGCTCCTCTTGGATCTACTTCGGCGGGATGATAGCAAGGCTAGCCGTGCGTCTAGGAGTCGACCTTAACAAGTATTCTCCGGCTCCGAATGGTGTTGAGTATATGAACATGAAGTATTTCAAGAAGGCCAACATCATCAAGGAGAAGCTTTACATGACCTCTTTGGCCCCTCACTCGAGCTATGATGGTGTGTCCATCCGGTTGGTGCCCAACCTCTATGATCTTTCTCGGTATCACAATTGGTACCAAGTGTGGGCCGGCAAGCCACACTCATTTGGTGACCCTGAAGGTGCAAGAGAGGGGCGGCGACAACAACCTCAACACATTCGGTTTACCTCCCCTTCATCTTCACCGGATTCCGACCAAGATAACTTTGTGTTTGCACCTCGTGGGGAAAATGAAGAAGATGAGCGCTTCCAAGGCTTGATGGCCAACCTCCGAGCCACGCACCAAGCTCCAACATTGGCGGACCGAGGTACACATGACATCGGGCCCGACTTCCATCAAAGTCGGTCCGGTGCCTTTTATGGTGATGAGGTCCCGAGGCACTATGAGCATGGAGAGGGGAGTGGTGCAAGGCAAGAACAAGCTCAAGGTGGCGGTTATGAAGGCTACGCCCAATGGTATGGTTCGGGAATGGTGTTTCCCGAGCGACAACAAACGGTGGACATGTCCTTCTTGGCCAACCAAATGGCACATCTTCAACTTCAACAAGAGAATGTTCTTCAAGAGGTCCATCAAGTGAATCTTCAACAACAATACATGTACCAACAACAACAACAATTGCTTCAACAACAAGGTGCTTTCCAAGCTAGCCAAGAAGAGATGAACCGAGCCCTCGGCTACACTAGGCGAGAGGTGGATGAGCTTAGAAAGGTGGAGGACCAAAGGTGGCGGGTCCAAGATAGCTTCAACACATGGATGAGCGGGAACTTCCCTTCCCGTGAGGACCAATGGACGCGCCCGGATCCTCAACTCCAACCACCACCACAAGACTTCTACCAAGAGCAAGTGTACGAGAGGGAGCGGCAAGCGAGACTCCAAAGAGGATATAGGCGTGACAACCCCTTCGAGTGATTCTAGACATGCCATTGAAGAATAAAGAAATTGTGAGCTCTTTGTACTCTTCTCTCTTGCTTTTAAGTTTTGGTTTCCTTGTTTGATGGGGACATCAAAATTTTAAGTATGGGGTGGGGGTAAGTGTGCTCATGATTTCACTTGCTTGTGTGTGTTTGTTATTTTGAGGATATTTGGTTTTCGGTTTCTAGTTTGTGTTTGGGATGTTTGTTTCTTGGTTTGTGGTTTGATAAATGACATGGATGATTGATTTGGTTTTGAATAAATGAGTCTTTGTTTTTGGTTTTGTATAGAGAAATTTTTGCAAAAATCCATAAAAATTTGAAAAATTGTGTTGAAAACAACAAAAAGATTTTGTGTTTTGTAGTTTTTGGACTAGAAATTCCCATCTTAGATGTCCAAATGAAAGTTAATGATGATGTGAGCATGTAAATTCCTTTGCATATTTTTGGATGGTTTAGCCTCTAAAAAGATGTTGCTTTTGATGTGATCATGATATCTTGCTTGTTTTATTGAACATGTGAGTTCTAGGATGAGTTCTTATGCAACTAAGTATGAGTGACCCTTGTGAGGTTGATTTTTGGCCATTTTAGGGATGCTTGTTCATATTTGCATATCCCTCATGTTTCTTGTGTGATTAGCTCATGCATGCTTAGTAAAACTTGCTATTGCGGTGTTTATCTATTTTCCAAGACCGTCATGAGATTTGTCCTAGCATTGTCACATTGATTTTGAACTTTGTTCTTTTAGTCACATAAATGCTCCATATCCTACCATGAAGTGAATCCTTTGTTTGTAGCCCCGTTTTAGCCTAGGCCTTTGTTTGAAACTCCTCAAAAATATTATTCCTAGCCTTATATGACTTGACCCTTATGGGATTGGACTTTAGAAGAGAGGTTTGGATTGTATTTGAAGAGTTGAGATTCTCTTTGGTTTAAGGGCAAAGAATGGTGTTATGAATCATGTGGGTAGTGCATCTTTGTTGTGCAAAAAGAAAATGAAAAAAAAGAAAGAAAGAAAGAAAGAAAATGTTGGAAATGGAAAGTGGAATGAAGGTAAAGAGCTTAAGTGAAGAAAAAGGGTCCGACCGAGTTACACACCACATCGGGCCCGATGTCATAAGAAAGTCGGTCCAGTGTAGAAAGTGTGGAAAATCCAACAAAAAGCCTAAGAGCAAAGATGAAGTGGAATGTTAAGTGAAATTTTGGGTTGAGAGGAAAAATGTTAAGTCTTTTGGATGAGTGTGAAATTGATTGTGGAATTTTGGTGAAGTTGGTGAGAGTTTAGGTTGTTCAATCCCCATTGTAAGCACCACAAGACCAAATAATTCCCACCTTGAGAAATACCAAAAGCCCCATTACAACCCGGTCGAATGGAACCTCTTTGAGGACCTCCATTGAGCCAAGTTCGAATTCTTTGTGTACTTTGTATTAGGCATCTCTAGGTGGAGGATTTGGTGATATTAGCTTCAATAGTAAAGTCCTTACTTGCATGATTTTTGAGCTTGAGTGTTCATTGCTATACCCATACACATGATGAGTGATACACATTCACATATCCCTAAAGTGAGGCTTAGTTGCATTGACTCTATTCCTTGGAACACTTAATCATGTGTGATGATGTAATCTTGCTTGAATATCAATCACTTGTGCTTAAATGTGTTTTCATACGAGGCTTTACTTGAAGATTATGTTTCGGTCTTGCTTACATTGTTATTGCTTGAGGACAAGCAAGTTTAAGTATGGGGTATTTTGATGTCTCTTTATTTGGTGGTGTTTTATATATGATTCCCTTTGTAAATATGTTTCTTTTTCCCCTTTTCTCGTGTGTTTTGTTCCTTTTTAGCTTAGTTCCCGCATTTCTATGAGATTCGGAGACTATGCGCGTTTTATGTGTTTTGTAGGTGTTTTGGCATGGATCAAGGGTCGTTTTGAAGGAGAATCGGAACATGGAGCAAGGCCCGAGCTTAAGAGGGAAAGAGAGGAGCAAGCCATGAAGAAGAACAAGAGAAAAGCCAACCAGAAGAAGGTGGAACGAGGTCCGGATCGAGTTAGAACCAACGCCGGACCCGAGATGATTTTTCGACCTCGGACCGACTTGCCCAGTAAGTCGGGCCCGAGGTGCTCCGTGTCGGTCCGAGTCGGTCACTGGCTGGATTGGGCTCCAAGGCACGAAATTGTAAACTACCACTTTTGCCCCTCATCTATTAAGGCTCTCTTATCTTCTAATTGGAGGAGGTTCCCACACACTTAGCAACTAACCAACTCTCAAAAACTCTCAAGAGGATACTTGGAGAGCAAGGAGGAAGGAGAGGAAAAGGAGAAGAGAGGGAATCGGCATAGGAGAAGGAGATTTGATAGGTTTGGTTGATAGATTAGCTTTGCCTTGTTTTGATTTTGTGGATTTGGAAACCTTGGATTGGAGTTTGTGGATTGCTTTTGATTTGTGAATGAAATTTGGCTTTGGTTTGAGATTGATGATGTTGATTGCTTTGCTTTGTGATTTGTTTGCTTTCTTTGTTTGCCATATGGAGTAGATCTCCTTGATCTTGGGTTATGGGGGAAAACTCTAGCTAGGTTGGGCTAGAAACCCCAATTCCATAAGCCTTAAGTGCTTGATCTAGGAACCCACTCTACATAGAGCTACAATTCCTTATGAAAGTAAGGAATCAAGGCTTGTGATTGGCAAAGTAACGAAAGTGAACATTTGTCCATCTCAAGACCTTGCTTCGAAGGGGATTTCCCCAATGATCGATGTGTAGAAGTGGTTGGAACGAGGGTGAAAGCACCTCGATCCTATTCCGATCATCACTTATTGCTTGAATTGGGGTGGAAAAGCCTTAATCTACTAGAGAAGGAACCCAAAAGCCCAAGATCTACTTTCAATCTTTGAGTTCGACAAAACCAGCTACATCGGGCCCGACTTGCTCTACGTCGGTCCCGATTTCCCTCTTTGTCGCAAACATCGGGCCCGACGTGACACTTGTGTCGGTCCCGACTGTTCTCTTTGTTTTCCTTTGTTTTAAGTTCTCCTTTCCAGCTTTCTAGTGTTTAGGCACCTCAATCGAGTAGATTTCCCGAGCGTTCGACACCCACCACGTGCTACAACGGGGTCGGGTTATAAATTGTATCTCTAGACCCTCGCATTCGTGAGAGATCACAAAGCACCTCCCACTCGCACTCACGTAGCCACCAACCGAACAGCCGCCAGAGACTACGAAACCCTAGTGTTTTCGCACCACCTCACCACCTCCGTTCACCCTCTCGTGCACCAGCCGCCCAAGGAGGCCCCATCGGTGCTTCAACCTCACAAGATTTCGCCGACCCTCACTCTCCCCACCCCAGCTCGTCGGAAAAAGACACCGGACCACCAAGAAACCAGCCCGCCAAAGAGGAAACCCAAAAACCCTAGAGGAGAGAGGAGAGAGCTTCTCTCTCTAGGAAAAAATACAATTCTATATTATTATCTTTACGCCTCCAGCAAGGTTTTTCTGATTTTTTTTAAAAAAAAAGAAAGTAACAAACAACCACAATTCACACTACAAGCAACAAGCAATTTCTATTTGAAGGTTAACAACTTGATGCCGTTCCCGTATCTTAAACCAAGCCTAAACAAGTTCAAATGCAAGACATGTGCATGGAAAATGGGAAGGGACGTGGCTGTTTTGAGGCTGGTTCGGATTTGGACACAACCCATACAAGACACCCTTAAATGCACCAAAAATGAAAGGTTGTTTCAAAGGGGTTTTGAGGCTTTTCGGTTTGAGAATTGAATTGGAAAACCCTTGGGCTATCTTCTTCAACCTAGGGACGAAATTTATTGGCTGAAAACAGAGTTACACGTTCATATAACTCAGCCACACAACAACACAAGACAACACAAGGCAAACAACCCCAATCTAAGGCAATGCAAGCAAATCGACAAAGGCAATCAAGGGTGGCTTCGAAGAGCACTTGCAACCCTAGATTGCTCAATCAAAGGTCAAAAGAAGGAGTACCTTGCATGGCTCTGATACCACATGATGAAGGATCTTGATGTTGTAAGCGGTGCAAGGCAATCCGAGGAAGACCCGAGCAATCTTGATGGAGGAACTTATATTCTGGTTTCACGAGGGAAGATCTCCCTTGTCAGGACTCTAAATTTGGTGATTCTAAATCCCATAGATAGATCTATGAGTCTTCTTTAATACCTCAAAATTTGAGATCAAAATCTCTTGTGGATTGAAAGTTATGCCAGTTTTATTGAGGTGTCGCATAATCCACCGAGAAGAGATTTCGACATGTGTTGATGGTGTTTTTGAAGGGGATCATGGATCCAAGTTTGATGGAGGAGGAGATGGTGATGTTGAGGATTAAAAGTGATGGGAAAGTTGATAGTGATGGTGAGTTGAGGATTGGATATGGACAAGCAAAACTCAAGGATATGACTCACCTTGAATCTAACTTGAACTAGGAGGCTCGGGCTAGGATGTGACTCACCTAGATCGAATCTCCGGGCTTGGATCGATACGACTCACGATCCAAAAGATCTAAACTGAAAATTGAAAGAAAAAACAAAGGAAAAACGTGCTTAAGAGGAGACAAAAGATTGGGATATGTTCATCAATTCTTGTCTACTAGAAAACTAGAGCCCTAGTGGCTTATAAAGAAAGACCTAAGGGCAAAACTGACATTTGCCTTAGGAAAAGTTTAAAAATAACAAAATAGACCCAAAATCTCCAAATGTCATAAAACACTCTCACAATCCAAGCAATGAACCACACAAGTCGTGGCCTTCAAACGAGACTCACACGCATCACTATTTCACGATGTGATGGCCTTAGCATAGTCACATCACACCTTCTCTTTACCTTCTTTGATAGAGCCTAGTGAAGGAGGACAATCTCTTTAAGATTAGTAGCCAAGGAAATCTTTGTTTTACCATCAACAAGCTTAGTCATAAGAACATGTGGAAAATAGTTATTGACACGATTTTACCAAAAAAAGTCATTGCCATGAAAAAGCTTAATCTATAAGATGATTGGCCATCTTGCATATTTCTATCAACTTCTATCATCGAGATTTTTGATGTTGATAGAAACAACATCATGGGGTTTGTCACTTTGTCGTGGCCGTCAAAGATGCTGGCATAGTTTGTGGAGGGAGAGGTCGGAGTCGGAGGAAGCAACATCAATCCATCCTAGGGATAAGGAGAAGCTACAAGGGCATTCTACCAACGAACAAACACACATTCGAGAGAGAAGTCAGGAGAAGAAAAATGTAGGATATATTACGTAGGTAAATAAAAGATTAGACTCAATAGAAGCAAAATTACTCTTTTTATTTAAGTTATTTTATAAAAATCCCTCATTTTATTTATGGTCTTTCTAATGTAGTTTATGGACAAACATTAACAATACCAATTTTAGGAAGTATGAAATTGTTATCATATTAATATTTTTTTTATAAGGTTACATACTAGATAAATTCTTTTTTTTTTTGAGGATATGGTAAACTTAGAATAAAAGGAAAATGCGTGCCCTAGTTCCATTTTCGTGTGTGCGTGTGTTCGCCGCCAGACCCCTCAGCATTTACCAGGTAAACTTTCACTCCCGTTGTAAATTTCCATCTATCTTTCACTTTTTATGCAATCTTCTCGTTATTTCAAACTAGAATTGGTTGGTTAGACTGTCAATCCGGAGATTCTGCTTCGGGATTGTATATTGCTCTAGATCTTTTAGGTCTGAATTTAAGATTGGGGATTATGTTCTCATTAGGTTTTTTTGAATAGTTGGTTGCTGTAAAATTGTATATTTACTGAAATTTCCCTAATGTAAATTGATATGATTTCCACAGTCAAATTTTGAAATCTTTAGTGTTTATAAATTGGTAGAGGTGAGATGTAAGATTCGAGATCTGTGCAGTGTGAGGAATTGTCATTATCATTTTTGCTGCCATCCCAATACAAGATCCAGTATTTTGCTTATAATCAACAATTTTGGTCTGCCCATGAAAACAAAGTGCTTGCATTCTTGCATTTTTATGAGGTTCACTCAGGAGTTTTTTAATTTATTTATTTATTTTGAGGATATTGCTTTTCGATTTGTTTGTTTCTCATTTCTGTTGTATTTGGCTCACTGGCAGTACATCATATTTAGCTTCCTATTTCTAACCAGATAAATGTCAGACCGTCTAACTCGTATTGCAATAGTGAGTTCTGACCGTTGTAAGCCAAAAAAATGTCGGCAAGAATGCAAGAAGAGCTGTCCTGTTGTCAAGACAGGTAGGTATCTATGCACTATGCTAAAACATTTTCGTACAGTTACTAGATTCTCTTGGAATCCTTGATCAAAAAAAGATTCCCTTGGAATCTACTTGGCACGGCTGTCAGTTCAGAGTGGAATGCTAATCAAACATGAGTGGACAAGTGTACAAAGATGATGCTTAACAAACTTATGCTCTTTTGCTACACGAGCTATTACCTTTAAATGATCTTATGTGTTAAAGATGTTAAGTTATAATGTACCACCTAGTCTCCTGGGTATCTTTTAGAAAAGGCAAATATGCTTTTCATAGAAGTTTTCAAGCTGTCTTGTAACCTAGGTCACAGAACTAGCATAACAGCATCTAGGTATGCTAAATATTTATGCTAAAGGATTTTTATATATAGGGGTTCAATTAGCTTAAGTTTCAATTATCCTGAACAAATGATATAAAAAGGAAGACTTGAGTTTTCATTTACTTCTGTTGATGAATTTGTTGTTTGTGGGGAAGTTATCTGTTAGTTCGTAAGGTATAAAAGGTAATATCTGATAATTAATGGAGGCTTATTGGAGCACTTTATCGGATGTATTTGGTTACTGGAAGGTTAAAATCAATGCTTATAATATACTTTTTCACTACCTTAAATATTTTTATAATTTTAATCTCAGGGAAGCTTTGCATTGAGGTTTCTACTGCATCAAAAATTGCATTCATCTCAGAGGAGCTGTGTATTGGTTGTGGTATTTGTGTAAAGGTGTCTGCTCTCTCGTATTTCTCGGGCCTTTTTTCTACATTTGGTTACATAGGATTCTTTTTCTCTCGTCATGCTAAAAGAAAGAGTTTCAGCTTGGTCTAAGAAAGCATTTGCATCTTAAATTGGATCTTGATGGTGGAACGAAGCTAATTTTACGCTCTACTAATGCAGAAATGCCCCTTTGAAGCAATTCAAATCATTAATCTGCCAAAAGATCTTGATAAAGATACAACACATCGTTATGGAGCTAATACCTTTAAGTTGCACAGGTCAGTGACTGTTATTGTTCTGGATATGAAGTAATTGTAATCGCTTCAGTTTAATAACTTCTGAAATTTTAAAATCCCAGGCTACCCGTACCAAGGCCAGGCCAAGTTCTTGGTTTGGTTGGAACAAATGGCATTGGGAAGTCAACTGCCCTCAAGGTTTTGGCCGGAAAACTTAAGCCTAATCTGGGCCGATTCAGTGTAAGATGCTTGGATCATCAGGTCAATAACATTAAATCCCTGCTCAGTGTGTGCTGCTTATAACCTCAACCATGGCTTTTCCAGAATCCTCCGGACTGGCAAGAAATTTTGACATATTTTCGTGGTTCTGAGCTACAAAACTATTTCACTCGGATATTGGAGGACAATTTGAAGGTGCACATTATCGCTTTCTGAAATTGTTTTGAATTACATAAAAAACAATTTTCTTCATCATGTTCAAATTCTTTAATATTTGATGCAGTCTGTATTTTTGTTTCCTCAAAATTAGTTGGGCTCTATAGCAGTTTGCATAATGATGGAGCATACGGTTAAGACATTTGTTTGCAGCAACCAAATGTGATCTTGTCTTTATTTACAGTCAATATAGTGTTCAATGTGATAATTGTTTTTGTAATATATGGTTATGGAATAATCATCCTCGTCTTTTGTAATATAAACTGCCTTTTCTTATTTATTTGATTGCAATTAAATTTTCTAGATTAATGGGACCTTTTCTAATTTGTTACACATTAATTCTTAAGAATAAGATTGCTCTAGATTCTCTTTTACTAGTTCATTTGTTCAAAGATACAGGTTACTAAGTTTCCCCTTTGTTTTTTAATCTGCATTCAGCTTGCTCTATTATTCTCATCTTTTCTAGATGTTTATATCAAGAATGTATGGCTGAATTTCAGGCGATCATCAAGCCCCAGTATGTAGATCATATTCCGAAGGCTGTTCATGGAAATGTTGGACAGGTTCTTGATCAGAAAGATGAGAGGGATGTGAAAGCTGAACTCTGTGTTGATCTTGAGCTAAATAAGGTTCTTGACCGCAATGTAGGAGATTTATCGGGAGGTGAACTCCAGAGATTTGCTATTGCTGTTGTTGCCATACAGAATGCTGAGATCTATATGTTTGATGAACCTTCAAGTTATCTAGATGTAAAACAGAGGCTTAAAGCTGCAAAAGTTATTAGATCCTTGCTTAGGCCTAATAGGTATAAATGTGTTCTCTTATATATGATGCAATAATGCCTCTTCAATGTGGATAACCATATATAAAACTGGCTTGACCTTTCTATCCTGTCGTTTCAGCTACGTGATTGTTGTGGAACATGACCTTAGCGTCTTAGATTACTTATCAGACTTCATTTGCTGCTTATACGGAAAACCTGGGGCCTATGGTGTCGTTACCCTCCCCTTTTCAGTGAGAGAAGGAATAAATATTTTCTTGTCTGGATTTGTTCCTACAGAAAATTTGAGGTTCAGGGATGAATCGCTTACATTTAAGGTACTATTTAATGCTTACATGCAATGTCAGGATTTGGATGTGCCGGTGTTACATTGCAGCCATTTCTTTAATATCGTTTTTTTGTTTTGTTTTGTTTGTCTTGACTAACTATTTAGGTTGCCGAAGCAACACAAGAAAATGCTGAAGAAGTTGAGACTTATGCACGATACAAATACCCTACAATGACAAAGACTCAAGGTGGTTTTAAGCTGAAAGTTGCTGAGGGTGAATTTACAGATTCTCAGATTATTGTCATGCTGGGAGAAAATGGGACTGGGAAGACAACATTTATTCGTATGCTGGTACCTTTCCTCTTTGAATTGTCATAATTATTAAACACGTTTTGGTGCTTGAAGGTGAATCACAAAACAAGATCATGAAACTTGATCTTGTGGAAGGTCGGATGTTGTTAGACATTGTTTATCTAACAAATCCTTTCCATGGTTGAAAATTCAGGCTGGCTTACTGAAACCTGATCTTGTGGAAGGTTCTGATGTGGAAGTACCTGAATTCAATGTTTCTTATAAGCCTCAGAAGATCAGCCCAAAGTTTCAGTCTACTGTGCGACACCTCCTGCATCAGAAGATACGCGATTCTTACATGCATCCACAATTTGTCTCAGATGTTATGAAGCCTCTTCAGATCGAGCAGTTAATGGATCAGGAAGTTGTGAATTTATCTGGAGGGGAATTGCAGAGAGTTGCATTGTGTCTATGCCTTGGAAAGGTGAATTCTTGTTCTCCAGTAGCTCTTCCGATCTGTAGGTTGCTCTGTGTGGTGGTTTATCTCTTCCTTCTGTATGTTTTTTTGTTGATGAAAATATCTGTTGCCTCCCTTACATACTCAGGCTGAAACCCAAATTACTCCAAGGTTAATGGTTCCAAAACCTATCTCTGTCGTTATAAACGTAATTAATATTTTCGTTGTTATAATAAGCTGATTAATGGTTCCATTTACAAATAAAAATGGTTGGCTAATATTTGTGCCTAATTTCAGATTCATGAGAACTGTCATGTCACACTGTAGAGGTTGATAATAAATAGGTGATTCAAATTCTATATGTGCCCTTATGTTTTGACTGCTCATGTTGTGGAAAAAAAGTAAATAAAGTTTCATGATTTGCTCTTGCCCTTACATCTCTCTTGGGTGAATTTGCTGTTAATTCTGAATCAAGAAAGTGACTTTGCTAAGATGCCCTGAGAACATTGCGCATGAGCAAGTACAATTTGATTCGAATCATTATTGAAGTACAATTTGATTTCAGGGGTTGTGGAGGTATCCATGTTGTAGAACAACGCACCTAAGATGTTATTTCACACCAAATCGTCTAGTTGTTTTACATTATGAATTATCTTATTGGATAATGTGTGTTATAAGGACATATTTGTAGTTCATAAACATGATTTAATCCATAGCAGTTGTTTTATGACTGAACTTAATTGAAAAGTTGAAGAATATTTGCTGTACAACTTTCCAAATTTAGGGGTTCTTCCTGAATTTCAAGTTTTCCCCCCTTCCTTTAAATAACAGTGTCAAAAGTCTAGGATTTGCCATTTAATGGTACTCCAAAAATATTGGTCAAGAAGATTTGAACCCCACTCTTTTGTACTACATTCTTGTGTATTTATTATCCCTAGGATTAACTTCTTGAACAATGTTGCTGCAGTATCATGATCTTATTCGATGAATAAAAACCTGGTAGTTAATGAGATTATGACCTTGTTGAATTGTGGAAAAAATTGACCAGAGAAAATCTAGTGAGGTATTGACAGGGATTTTCTTGGCTTGTAGCAGGGCATGTTTAAATGGCAAATGAAAAAAAATTATTCTTGTGAAAAAAATTAATATTTCTGTTGCTTAATTCTTGTGAGAGTAGTTGGATTCAATGGAGGGGAAAGCTGATTTTGGCATTTTGCTGAGATTAGAATTGGTGAATTCTTGATTATGGATGTTCTATTTTATGTCATGTTTATGTTCTAACTTATGTAATACATGCAGCCTGCAGATATCTACCTGATTGATGAGCCTAGTGCATACCTTGATTCTGAGCAGCGTATAGTGGCATCAAAAGTGATAAAGAGGTTTATTCTTCATGCTAAGAAAACAGCCTTTGTGGTAGAGCACGATTTTATTATGGCAACTTATTTGGCAGACAGAGTTATAGTCTATGAGGGTATGCCTTCAGTGGATTGTACTGCAAATTCACCCCAGTCATTGCTGACTGGCATGAACCTTTTCTTGTCTGTAAGTTGCTGCTCTTTTTGCCCTTTGCTCATTATTTTGTTTTTTCCTTCTCTGATGGGACATGGATAATGACTTTATGACAACTCATATGAGACAAAAGCACACCACAACATCAACCCACCCGCCTCAGGCGGGATCTGGGGGCCATGATGTATACACCCTTGCCCCACTATAAAATCGAGAGGGTGTATGAAGAAGGTCTAAGTATTATCATTGTTTGGAAGACCGAAGGAAAACTAAAATCAAGCTATGTGACAATGATAACTGAATTTAGTTAGAATGCACCAAAATTGATATAGGGGTTATATCCATCTCAAAGGCATTGTATAAAAGCCAATGAGCATGAGACAAGGAAAGGGAAATTTTATTTTATTAGGCAGAATAGTTGCTCTAGAATGTTTATTTATCTGATGGAAGACGTGTACTTTTGGAATAAAGTAAGAGGCTCCTGCCAATCCTGTTCATATACTTTGACCTCCCGATATCCGTGGTACTAATTTTGCGCTTGTAAATTGCAGCACCTTGATATCACATTTAGACGGGATCCTACAAATTTTCGTCCAAGGATTAACAAGCTGGAGTCAACCAAGGATAGGGAACAGAAATCCGCTGGAACCTACTATTACCTGGATGATTGATGCAATTATCTACAGGTTTGTTTAGTTAATCTAAAATTGACAAGAATTTACTACAGAAACATTTTCCTTTTGTCACTAAAGATGCTTGAACTTAAGCCAAACTTCTTATTAACAAAGAGAAGCATTGCAACAGTACTCGTGTTACAAATGGTTGTAAAAGCTATGCACAATAAAGATAATACAGATGGCTGAAGTTTGTGCCATTTTTGGCTTTAGATGATATTATCTGGAAAAAATTGCAGGCTGCTTACTGCAAATACCATGCAAGCCTTCCATCTTTGGTTATTGAATTGCTCTTATCTCAAAAGTGTTGCATAATTGCATTCATACTATGACAGTAGGATAGCTGTTTATTATATCTTGAGCATGTTGAAATGCGTAGTGGAAGAGATTTATTTTTAGGCTGTAGGATTTTTTGTTCTTAAATGAAAGTTCTAATCAGGATAGAAAGCCAACATTTGCATTGTACAGGGAGGTCATAATATGCATTTCTCATCAGAAGTGCCTATAAGAAACTAAATTGCCTATAAGAAACTAAATTGCCTTTGGGAGTAATAGGTGTAAATGTGTAATCAAACCTGAAATCAATTCAGGTATTTTAGGGTGAAAATCTAGCCTATGCCTTTTTTTTATGGCAATATATAGTAACTTTTTCCAAAATTAGGGCACTGGAGAAAGGCAGCTGTAGCTACTTATATGTCGCATTAGAAATTTAGAGCGACAATGGTTGTTGAATTTAAATGGTATGGTTCAGAAAACAGAAGTGATCAAGTGATAGACTTTAAATGAAACATGGAAATCATTGATGAGAATAATTAAGACGATAGAACATGAACAGATGGAATGCAAGCATTGAAGTGGTTTCTGATTTCGTCCTATCTAAACTGGCAATAGATCATGAAATCTATAGAATCAATTGTGCTCATCCAAACATTCTAAAATTGGAGTCGGTAGTAATCTCTTGAATCTTGAGTTTGTTCATTGCATGAGCCCTAAACCTCTTGTAGTCGTGTGACGATGTGCAGGGATGCAAGTATATGATTTGTGCCCTAAACCTTTACGAAGTGCATGAGCCTTAAATCTTGAGTTTGCTCGTTTGGTAGTGCAGGAATACAAGTATATGATATGAGAAGCCCCATTTTTTTTGGATGTGTTGAAACACATGATGGAGAGAGAAACTGGATCCTCCATCTTGGTTGGCACTTTGGAGTGGCATCAGACGTGTAGTTGATTGACTTTCAAGCTTTTGTGGTTCAGAGCTATGTGCGTTGTCCATAATGTACGTTTGCTTTTAATACAGATAAATCACAATTCTGAGGATCTTCAGGTGATATTGTTATAAGTGCTGGAAATTTTGATTCAATCTGCTGATTAGTGAGCTTTCACCCCCTTCATACTGTTTTTTTCCTCTTTTATTTACTTATCTTCTTAATGTGAAGTCATACTGTTTTTTTCTCTTTTCTTTGTTTTTTTTTTTTAATGTGATTAACACTCGGTTTGCATTAGTATCCGCCCTTTGAGATTTGAATTACTCATGTCATCGACATTGAGTAGTGGTTGAAAGCAAGGCTATTAGGATTGAGATCCTAGGTTGGATAGTTGAGGGTTTTTTGGATCGGATCGCTGAATCGTAAAATCATACATTATAACTAAAAGTATGCAATAAAAATCTAATAGATCCTACATTTTTGTTATATATGAAATAGAAAATGATAATTATTATTAATTTGATAAAAATATTGTAGGATGATAATTATTATTAGGCAAAATTGCTTGAAATAATATCAACTTTATGTTAGTTGCTAAAAATAACACCAACTTTAAAACAATTTAAAATAAACATGAACTAAGTAAGTGTTACTTAAAATAGCACAATCACAACTTTTTAAAAAAGATAATACTGAAATTGCTAGATGACTGTATTTGTAATGGCAACAAGGATTTACAAAATATAAAAAAATAAAGTCAAATAAAAAAGGTTAAAATCAATAAATTTGTATACCACTCTCGAAATTCGGTGTTGAACAGCGTCCTGCACACAAATAAGGAGATGGCCACATTATTGAAAAGCGTCCGGCTGATCGATCCGTTCACCCAGGCGACATAAATTGCCTCCATCGCCGGGAAAACCAGTCTCAATCTCCCCTCCTCGAACCTCCGTGTTAGTCCTCGTCATTCAAAAACCTACTTTCATCTCAATATTAGTAAGTCTCAGTCAAATTATGCAGTCTGATTTTAACTTAAATCTCACAACTATGCAGTCTGATTTGTGCAATTTCTCATGAATCAAGCCAGATCTGTTCAATTCCTACAGAAATAGCATGAAAATCGATCAGATTGAAGCAATTAAAAGTACTAAGGGGAGGTGCCGATGAGGATGAGCTTGGAGAAAAGGTCGGGGCGGAAAATGGAGGCGAGGGAAGACAATGGCAGTTTCTAGGGAAGTCGAAGATTAACGTTTTTAGGCCTGCCTTATACATTAGCTGAGCAAAGGAGAAGGGAAAACAATCACAGTTTCTAGGGTTTTCAATTACGATTCAGAGGTGGGCGATTTTAGTTGATGGAGTCTGAGTTTTTTTGCCAACGTAAATTCTTTTGTTTTTTATTTTTTTGTAATATTGACGTATGTCATCCAAAATAACCGGTTGAGCAAGTAAAAGGTTAATATTATGCTATTTTTTGTAACATTTACTTAGTTTATGTTTATTTTAAATTGTTTAAAAGTTGGTGTTATTTTTAGCAACTACATACAAAGTTGGTGTTATTTCAAGCAATTTTGCCTTATTATTATCAACTATTTTAATGGAAATAAGACACTAACTTTAAAAATGTTAATAATATATAGTCATAATTGTCATTTTATCAGATCTAAGAATCGTTTGTAGGATTGTTAGAATCGTCTATAGGATAGTTAAAATCGTATGTAAAATTGGGATGAGATCAAGATTGTATTCTAAATTAATTAAGATCATACTTTAATAGGAACCTATTTAGGATCGTGGATTGTTTCATGTGTTCTGGATCATAGGATCATTAGAATTGTAGAACCGGATCCGGATTCTAATGATCTTGGTTGAAAGGAATTGCAGCACCATATTTTATCCTATTTTTGCTTGTGAAGCTACGCCAATTTTGGCATTAGACATAGACTTGTCAAAACTTGATCCGACCTGAAAAATCAACCCGACCCGCCCTGAATTTTTTGGGTTAAGAGTAAATCGAACCCGGTCGACCTTGAAAAAACTGGGTTGAGTTAAAAATTCAATATATTTATTATATATTTTGTATACAATTATTATTTTATTATTATTAAATAACATATAATATAATGTAATATTAATTATTTTAATAAATATAGAGATAAAGGTTAACAAAATTGACGATCTTGACCCGTTGGATCAACCCGAACCCGTACCAAACACTTAACAACCCGGTCCATATGAACCCGGAAATGTTACGACCCGACGGCCCATGACCCGTTTTGACCCGAATCCGATTGACTCAAACTCGAACCCGACCCATTTGACAGGTCTTTAGACCCCATGGTTATCAAAATCGGGACTAGGATTGGATTGTGATAGGCAGTGGCGTAGCCAGGAATTTGTGTCAGTGGGGGCTAAATTCCTTTGGGTAGTTTTTTGGCAACAGAAATATACCTGGCGAAGCCAGAAATTTTTTTTTTGTATTTTTTAAATAAATTATAGAAAAAAATTGTATTTTTCTGTATATAAAAAAATTATATAAAAAATTTTGTATTTTTTTTAATAAAATTTTTGGATTTTTATGTATAAAAAACCATTTCAATATTACATATATGTAATAAATCTACTTTTTTGGACCAAATAAACTAGTTTTTATAAAATAACTTAATTTTTTTACTATATTTATAATTTTTTTTTTGAAAATCCCAGTGGGGGCTACCCACTGGGCATAACATGCCTCCGCCCCTGGTGATAGGTATTATGGATCGGATCATAAAATAAGATTATAGAATCGTAAGATTTTACATTGCTATAAATATAGGTATTTTTAAAAAAAATGATAATTGGTGAAAAAGGGAATTTTTTGTAGTTTCCTTATTTGTATTAATAAAAGCTAGTAAATTATCAAAACTAGTTGTATTTGTCGTGTCATGCATGGTTACGACTAATTCAAATACAATAAATTAAATATAAGTTATTAAGTTTAGAGTTGAGAATAAATATTGAGTATGAAGATAAAATTATCTTCATCACCCTTTTTCTTTGAAAATATTTTATAAGTAGATTTAATTTATAAAAAGAGATAAAATATGAATATATCAAAACAAAAAAGATATATTTTCAAAATATTAAAGCGATAGAATAAAAAAATAATAGAGAAATTCCTTTTGGTACCCTCAAACTTTCGTCTTTTTCTTTTGGTGTCCGAAAAAAATTTATTCTTTTTGCTGCCCCTAGGGTTTATAATATGCTCTTTCCATAGCCTAAACCTCACTTTCATCCATTTTTCAAGTATAATATGCTCTAGTGTAAAGAGTAACTTTGAGGTTTGTAACTCATACAATTAAAATAAGGGATTTTCCTTTTGGTGTCCTTGAGGTTCGGAATTTTCCTCTTGGTGCCCATAAAAAAAACTTATTCCTTTTGGTACCCTTGTGGTTTTGAAAAAGTCCTTCCCGTAACCTAAATTCCATATAAAACCAAATTCCATCCAATTTTCATAAACTTCCGTTAAAAATTTATAATAAAAAATAAAAAGGAATTTTATACCCTAATTTTTTAACCTACTAGGTGGACAGGCCCGTGCGTACGCACGGGGCATGTATTTTACACGTATTTATTTTCATTGTATTTTTAATGTTTTCTAAAATATATTTTTGCGAGTTAAGTTCGTAAAAGTTATAAAATTGGGACATCCAATTAGATAAGAATTAATATGCAGTAAATATATCAAATCTACATACCATAGTAATGACGATTACATTTGGAATATGAAATTTAAGTTTCGAAAATATTGACAAAAAAATAATTGATATAATAATAATAATTAAGGAATTGCTGCTTTGAAAATAATATTAAATAAAGGTAAATTTAACAAAAGTTATTAAAACGTAAGGTGAATTAAATAGTAAATTAAGGTAATATAGCTAGCCCTCATAAAAAATTGATGAAGATTAGCCTACTCAAAATTTAAATTCTAGGTCCGTCCATGTAGTCTCTCAATTATACCAATTTTGAAAAAGTCAACATCTACTCATATCAACTTTGAAATGTGAAACAGATCCATATTACAATTTCTCTTTAACCGTTCTCACTACTATGTAGAATTTGATGGTTAGATGATAATTAATTAATTTATAAACTATAAAGTCACTACTTCTTAAAAAGTATATTGGATTTAGAAGAATTAAAAAGAATCAAGTGCGCGCAATATAATTGTTAAAATGAGAAAAAAAACGATCTCTTTCATTCAAACTCGTAAATAAATTATACTTTGTAAACACCTAATTAGCATTGTACGAAGTGTTGTTTGAATTATAGTCCAAATATAAATAACTTTGGTTTAAGATTGCACAATATTTACATTACATAAAAAATAATTAAGGTATATATTTCTAATAAATTTTCCCATTCATATGATTGAAAATATTCATAAAAAAATTATAAAGATTAATAATATAAAAAAATAAAGGCAATTATAATCTATTCATTGATTATTTATTTATTTATTTTACATTATGATTCTACTAAATATTTGTATGCATAAAATTGGTTTTTTTATTTTACAAATAAATTGGAACTCTCCAAAGTGTGTAAATGAAATATACATGCGTTCCTAATGTTTCCTCTATCGATATACATTTATTTTCCTAAAAAGCCTACACCTTTATAACAAAATCAAACCAAATCAATTTCTACAAGGTCGGTTAAATACACACTTTGTATATACGGAGAATTAAGAGAACCATGTGCATGTTCAATCCTAGCAAAGAATGCACATCGCCATTACATACACACATCCATGATCTATATGGTTGCAATTAAAAAAATAAACGAAAATATGAACTTACAAATCTAAAGTCACCGTATATCAAATGATTATAACAAAGAACATTTATCAACACATCTAAAGCACGCATAATGTTTCCATAATTTAATTTGTGCGAGCACATGAATGCACCTCGTATTACCGTATGCCGATTTTTTTTGCTTGCCAATTCACTGATTTTCAACACTTGTACTATAGAGGTTGAAGTGTTTACAAACACAATAAAGAATATGAAAAAAAAAATCCAAAAGATGTTGGTCTTCCATTTGTTTTCCAACAAAAATAGTATTCTATAAAATGCATAACTACGAAGAAAATGGGAAAAAACACATCAAAAGATTTACTATGAAAGTAGTTCAAGATAGGTGAGTTTTGAAGAGACGTGAGTTTCTATATTTTGGCAACAGGCATTATATAGTGCTAAATGGCTTAACATCCATTAATGGGTAGTTGTAAACGGCCGATCGTGTAACTCCGTGTCATAAAGGCATTTAATTTCATTTTCGTTTAGTTGAGGGTATTTCACTGGCTATTGACCATTTATTGGTAAGGAAGAAGAACATTAATTAATTGTAATATGGGTAAGGAAGAAGATCATTTATTGGTATGAACCGTTGAGTAGCATAAAGATCATATATGTACTGTCATATTAATTCTAATATTATTGCACATTGACACTTAACAACCAATATAACCTTTCCACTTCTTAGGATTTTGCATTGTATGTTCAATGTAAATGCCATAATATATTTTTTTATTTTAATAATAATAATTTGTAACCAAAGTAATTGTCACATTGAATGATATTGATTATAATATCAAGTATAATTCTATTCTTAACTTCTTTGCAATATACGTTTAACAATATAAACCGAATTTATTATAAAATTAATATTTAGGACATTTTGAAATTGAATTAACACTTAAACCTATTATTTAATTTTAAAATAAGTAGTCCTTACAATACACGTTTAGCAATACAAATTTAATTTACTATGTTACCAATTGGTTGGATTTGGGTGTGTGTAAAAAAAAAATAAAATCCATATTTACCATATTTTGAAACTAAAACCTATGATTCATGCCTAAAATATGTAGTCCTTGCTATAGACTTTTTAACAATTGAAATTGAACTAACGTATTAATAGAAATTGAATTAACAATAAATTAACTACATTACTAATAATGGGTAGATTTTTACATAAGAGCATACACAATGGTTGTCCAAGAATTTTGGTCATTAAATTAAAATAATGATATCTCTCTCTTCCATTTTTTATTTTTTATTTTTTTAATTTTCATCCTCCACTCTTCAATGACACTTGTCATTGTGTCATTCAATGACCAAAGAAGAGTTTTGGTCATCACAATGACCAAAACAACGCCCATTTGATCTTCTCTCTCCTCTTTTAATATTTTTTTATACTCTCTTTCCTCTATGACCAAAGTTTTAGGCAACCATTGACAATACTCTAATAATAATGGATAGATTTTGACATGATATTATATTTGCAAAAAAAAGAAGCCAAAGTAAGTAGCTTGAAGTTTGAACCTTAGACCTCCAATACAAATGACATGGTCTCACCCATTGAACTAAGAGGAGTCTCAATGGTTGCCCAAATTTTTGGGCATGGATGAGAGAAACAATATTAAAATAATTACTTTGATGAAAGAGAAGGAAATGGGAAGAAAGAGATTGATGACCAGGTCATGGTGATGACCAAATTTTGATTTTGGGCAATGCCATGACATGGTGACATGTGGAATTTGTACAAATCTTTTTTTATTTGACTTGCTAAAGCTTTTAAATGGATGACCAAATAATTTTGGGCAACCATTAGTTATTCTTGAGCATTAGATTGGTCATAAAAAAAATAAAAGAGGAAAAAAAATTATTTTATATGATGACCACAAGAATTTGGGCAACCATTAAACATACTCTAAAGAGTTTATCTTGATTCATATAGATTATGCCCATTACAGTAAATCCCAAACATTTTGTCAAATCGTTGCTTCCAATAGCAACAACCATCGCCTCTTACTCCGTGCTCCGTCGCCTTCTCCAATACCTTCATCAGCCTCCTAACAATCTCCCCACTAACTTTTCATCGTCACAAATCGCAGATCTTCCCGTCGAGCACGTTGCTAGCAACTCTACCATCTCCATGGATTTCACGATCACCGGAGCCGTGCGATCAGAACCAGCGAGAATGTTTCTGATCGTTCCCATCTCGACTAGCAAGGAGCGCGTCGTAGCAAAGGAGATCAAGGTGGATAGGCCGGCCTCGATCAAAGGATCTTCATCGGAGATTACGAGGCTATAAAGATCGCCGACTAAACCCTGAGTATCAGCGATCTTCCTCTTGGTTTCGGTGTCGATTGCGATCATTTCGAGAAAATTGGCGGCGATGATCCTCAATTCTGTTCTTCCGACACGCAGGATAGATGCAATTGGAGCTAAGCAGCTGAGATCGCTCTTGAAGTATAGTTTGTGAATTTGCTCTCTGGAACTGTCCAATTGGCGTGAAACTAAATCCAAAGCCATCACGACCAGCTCCAAAAATTCAACGTCACCGGAATTGAGATCGAATTTACACATGGATTCAACAAGAGAGGCCACAAATCTTATAGAATTGGTCAAAACACCTCGATTTTCCTCGGAAGCCTTTGCCAATCGAAGAACACGCGAAAGGTAAAGGGACAATTCCTTGAAGCTAGCTGCGGTGGCGGAGACATTGGCAAAACGATTGATGAGTAGACAGAGGTGGTGGCGAGGGGAAGGAGAGTGCGGGGAAGGACACGAGAAGGACCACAGGTGGATGAGGCGGTTGAGGAGAGGTTGAGGACAAAGCCGATTCAATGGCGCTCGGCTTGATTTCTCCCATCCATGTGGCAATTGGACATTTAATTGAGCTAATCAGATATAAGATAGGTTACAAAAATAGGTGTAGATAGATTTTTTTTATATAAATCTATGACTTCCCAATAGGTCACCCATCTTAGTACTATTCTCGCCCTTGCACCCTTAACTTCAGAGTTCTTTGTCCTCACTCGAACCCGAAAAAGGAAGAGCTCTTTTTGATATGGACCTTGGTCCACACCCAAAACTACCCAAAATGTCTTAAGAGTGAAATGGGTTTACAAAACCAAAAGAAAATCTAATGGCTCGATTGAGTGCCGCAAAGCAGGTCTTGTCGCCAAAGGATTCCATCAACTCCATGGTGTCAATTTTGATAAGACCTTTAGCCCCGTTGCCAAGCCATTCAGAATTCGCCTTCTTCTCTCACTTGCTTATGTTAACTAGTGCTCCATCACGCAACTTGACATGCAAAATGCATATTGCATCTTCCTTGGGGAAAATGTCATCTCCTGGTCCACAAAGAAGCAAGCGATAATGGCTCGGTCATCCACCGAAGCAGAATATCGAGCACTTGCCATCCTTATATGTGAGACCATTTGGATTCAATCACTACTGTCGGAATTAAGTGTGTTCCTTCACAAAGCTCCACTTCTCTAGTGTGACAATCTCGCGCTACGTATCTCGCCGTCAATCTCATCAAACACCTCTCTCTGGACTACCACTTTGTTTGAGCAAGGGTTCACAATCAGTCTCTACAAGTCGCCTTCATAGCGTCACAAGACCAATTTGCTGATGCGCTGACCAAGCCCTTGTCCACTTCTCGTTTTCTTCAGCTTCGATCCAAACTCTGCCTCGTCGTGCTTTGATCACGGGGGATACTAGAGAATGAGTCATTCTACACCTTTAGATTCAACATTATCTGCCAATCAACCACTATCATTATGAATCTTATAGCATTGTGCTAGGGAAAAGGTGGCTCAACAACGTGTCAAACAAATCCTTCATTGTATGCCTCTATAAAATGTGTAATATGACATGACAATGATGAGCAACAATAAAGTTTCCTTTTTCCAAAAGGCAAAATACACCAATAGACACTTAAATTTGTAACGTTTTTTTCAACTAGCATCTAATCAAATTTGTTCGCTTAACACATCCTTTAGAGTGGAATTCACGCGCCCTGATCTGGCATTAAATTGTGTTATTTAAATTCCATGTAATGCCAACTAGATAATTTTATTAAATTTTAATTAAAAAATTACAATTTTTCTCTTTTCTTTTGTTTTTGGTTTTCTTCCACTTTTATTTCTAAACTGATGAACAAATCTAGGAACAAACTAGAGAGATAATTAAGGACAAAACGACGAACTCCACCACATGCAATTCCCCAGCCAATTTCCCGATTTCCCCAGCCAATTGCACTTGAATCTCCACCGCCGGCAAGGAACTAAGACAGAACTACGATGGGTCCGACACTATTCTTCACCGCCGTTCAACTGATAAACAACCCTAGGAAAGAGCCCGAGTGAGAATTAGGATAGAACAACAACATTACTTCTCTGCCTCATCGAAGTTTAGAAATTCGTTCAACAGCTAAACATCCTTAGGAAAGAACCAGATCCAGATCCCGAATCATGACGGAACGATGAACTAGATCCAAAATTCTTCATTGTCGGAGAACGATGAACTAGAGAGAATCAAGACGGAACCATGGACTCGGAGAAAGAATTCGATATCTTAACCGCCGAAGGATCCGGATCTAGAATTCTTCACCGCCGAAAAACGATGAATCTGAAGAAAATCAGGATGGAACCAGAGAGAATCAGGACAGAATGACAACTCGGAATTCTTGCTAGAACGACGGACTTGGGAGTCCGAAATTGGGCTTTTTAGGCGAAGAATTCTGGTAATCGATTGTAGAAGGAAGCTAGGGTTTGTCCCAATCTGGTAATCTATTCTTTCATTTTTGAGTTTTTTACTTCCTCGTGTTCTTCATTTAACGTAATGAATGACCGGAAAAATTGAATCGATGCTCAGTTGAAGTGTTTGTTTCTTAAGTGGAAAATCTAGAATTGAAACCAACATGTGAGAAAAATTGAATTTGCTAGAAGATGTGAGAAAAAGAAAGAAAAAGAAGGAAAAAAAGTAATAAAAGGAGATAGAAAATTAATTTCTTTTTATATTTTTACATTATTAAAAATAAATAAGAAAAAATAAAATTTAAAACTAAATCCATATCAGTGAATTGAAATTATTAACTCGCCTAAAGTATTGGCTTTCACGCACCCCGCCACGTCAGCTTAAAATGTTCGATTGAACAAATTCAATTAAGTTGAGGTGTTTTTTTTTGAACACTTCATAGTACAGGATGCTAGTTGAAAAAAAGTTACAAGTTCGAGTGTTTGTCGATGTATTTTATCTTTTCCAAAAATGATTTTCATGTGTTTTACTACAAAGCAAAAATATAAAAATCATACATGTATTTCAATGTAAAAAACTAAGGTTTTTTCCCCAAAAATTGCTTTCCAAAAAAACAACCATAGCAAGGACCAAGTACGAAAAAGCTTCAGAAGCATCTAGATCCATGAATCGGACTCAAAAAAGAATTAGTACCTTCAAAACAGAAATCTGGACAAGTGTGCATATATATTGAAAAACACAAGTGTCCTTGTCGTGTGAGTCGGTCCTAAGTCACTCAAGAGGACGAGATTTCAAGAATTTTTCCATCAAAGCCTCAAAGGATATTGGCTACGTACTGTCTTGTCGTGTGAGTCTTCATTGATACTCTGTTGTAGTATTTGGATATATCACAATTTCTAGACCATGTTTCCTTCCGTGAAGGATTGTATAATTTTGACTTCTAACATCTTCAATAAAAATTTTAGAATCTCGATCACAAGACATATTTCAAGTTTCCTCAAGATTGTTGAGACATGTAATGTTTTCCTACAATACTTATATATTTAATACATAATCTAAATGCCTCTGGAAAGGTAGAGGCCTATGCTTGAAGGACAAAGGCTTTGATTGGTACTCTATAGCTAGGCAGTACGCAGTAGTAGGTAATTAATTAGTGAATATTAGTAGTATTATTAGCATAGCCGCCATAGGAGGGGAAGGAAGAGAAGTTGAAGGTGAGGGCATTAATATTAACAGTGATAGCAGCATTGGAGGAGGAGGAGGAAGTATTATAATTAGGCCTCGTCGTCGTCGGAGGAGGCATGGCTTGAAGCGCCTTGACCTGAGAGCTCAAGAACTTGAGATAGTTGGCGGCCTCGTCGAGCATGGAGGCGGTGTCGAGCTTGGATCCGCCGGGCACCAGCGTCTGCAGCACCCGGAGGCGCTCGCTGATGCGCTCCCTCCGCTGCCGCGCTGCCACCGTCTGCGGGTCCGTCGATATCCTCACGTTCTTCCTCCTCCTCCTCCGCGGAGGGGCGGCCTCCCCGAGGTCCACCGGCCTCAACGCCGCCGCCCTGTATATCATCTCCTTCATCTGCTGGATGGCCTCCGCGTCGGGCTGGTCCTGCTTCTGGAAGCTGATGCTATTAATCGCAGATCCAACTTCAACACTACACTTGTCGTCCGCCGGATCCCTCCTCCTCCTCTTCCTTGATGACTTCAATATTGAGCCCCCGCCCCCGCCGCCGCCGCTATGATTAATGATGTTGATGCTAGTAGGCTGCGTCGACTTTATTGAAGCCGGCACCACGCTCCACAGAGCTCCGGAGTCAGCTGCTCCATATATATAGTCCAACGTCGTCGACCAGGTTTGACCGCTCCCCAACCACGATGTAGGTCCGACAATTTGATTAAGGTGCGGGGGCTCCGCTGTGGTCCACTCCCCGTCCCAATTCTCCTCCATTAATTCTGAACCAAACTAGCTCGATCTCCCTACTTAATTCAATTCGATCGATCTCTCTCACGCGCCCTGCCCAGGGGCCGGCCTATATATATATATATACATGTAAATCATGTACAAGTACTAAATGTATAGAAGAATATTATTATAAATTACAAAGGAAAGTGGACAAACATTATGGGACGGAAGGAGTAAGTACGTACCGATTGAATATAAGGCTGGCTGTGCTTGTAACCGAAATACCCACCAGCTACTGGTATTATTGATGACAACGTACGTAACTGTTTGATTGGAAACAAGGACAAGCAAAATTAAGCACAACAAAATTAAAGGGAAATGAAGAGGAAGATCTGCCTTTGTATTGTAGGCCGCGCCGGCATATGTTAAGTTTGAGGAGAGATATATATCTATATAACCCAATTTGAAGCTAGCTAGCTAGAATACAATTTGGAACAGAATGTGAAATTGCGTAAGCACAATCAGTTATATATAGGTGGAAAACTATGTACCTTAAGATCAGCTGCAACTTGCTTGCCCAGCAGCAAAGTATGATGACATTTATAACCTACATGGAGTAAGTTATATATAAGGTTTTATTTAATTATTAGTGTTATAACAATAATAATATTATACTCCAAGTCCAAGTTGGGCTACTTTAACAAACCTTGTTATTAATTGTTGTTTGAGAGAGATTAAGTCATGTTGGTGGGAGGTGGAAGATGTCTTGCATTTTTCTGTCAGAGATGCCTAAAATACTACCTTCTTTTTACAATACAATACAATATACGGATTAAGATACTCTATTTTGAAACGATTTAGTAAATTTTTTATTCACACTATTTTATCGAAAGACAGTGCTCACCCACTGCCAGTGAATAACTCTGCTTTTATTACCCATTTTTTTTCCTTTGCTTCCAAGTTCTCTAAGTAGTAGGGATTGACTACACATCTGTAGTTGCATTTAATGATATAATTCCCGGTCATCATATATTCCTTACAATTGTTTCTTCAAACAAACACCGTGATATCTTATAAATCATGAGATTGAAGACACTTAGCTCAACTTTCGATCAACTGATCGTACTTATCCTATATATATGCTGAAAACCAGAATGAAGAGAGTGTATTGATTGTGTAATTCTTCCTTGATTTCATTCATTCACTGGTGTACAGTATTTATAGAATTACATTTTGCTCAATGAGATGACAAGTGTCTAGGTAATAGAACATTCTAGAATGGTACACCTCATGGTTTCTAGAATGGGACAGCTCATGGTTTCTAGAATGGGACAGCTGTCTATTCATGATGATTGATAATGATTGGTGCGTTATTATCCCCCCTCGATCCGAGCTGGGAGTAATCCGAGTTGGGATCGCATTGTGATGAATCGAGCTGTAGGTAGTGCTTTGGTGAGGACATCAGCTTTTTGATCTTGAGAGGAGATGAAAGCGACTTTGAGGGAGTTGTTTTTGACCCGTTCGCGAACAAAGTGGTAATCAAGACTTAGATGTTTGATTCGATTGTGTTGCACCGGGTTGGCAGCTAGGTATGTGGCCCCAAGGTTGTCGCACCAGAGTATTGGAGGGGCAGGAAGTGGGATTTTTAGTTCGGCGAGAAGTGATTGAAGATGTATGAGTTCACACGTTCCAATTGCCATTGCTCGATACTCTGCTTCCGTGGAAGATCGGGCTACTGTTGGCTGCTTCTTTGATTGCCAGGAGACGAGGTTCGAACCATGATAAACGCAGTAAGCGCTGGTGGATCGTCTGTCATCAGGATCACTTGCCCAATCAGCATCTGTAAAGACTGATAGTGTGGAGCTGGGAGATGAAGAAAGAAAGAATTTCATGTCTGATGTTGCATTTAGATACCTCAGTACTCTCTTGACACCTTGCCAGTGTTTCTCGAGTGGCTGATGCATATGTTGGCAGAGGCGATTGACAGCGAAGGAGATGTCCGGCCGCGTGAAGGCAAGGTATTGTAAGCCTCCCACAATGCTGCGGTATTTGAAGGCATCGGAAAAGGCGAGAGATGTTTCAACTGATGAGACAAAGTTGGTTGCCATTGGAGTGGCGACGCCTTTTGATTGTGCCATTTCTGCACGAGTAACCAGGTCCTTGATGTACTTTGTTTGTGACATATATATCCCAGTAGCATCTCGTGAGACTTCAATTCCTAGGAAAAAATGAAGAGGCCCCAAATCTTTGACGGGAAATTGCTTGGACAAAGAGGAGACAAACATGTTAGAATATGTATCAAGACTCGAAATCACCAATAAATCATCGACATATACCAAGACGAAGACCGAGTGTATTCCTTGACGATGGATGAAAAAGGGAGGTATCGGCTTTGGAGGGTGTAAACCCCATGGTAATAAGAGCGTCACTAAGACGAGCAAACCAAGCCCTTGGGGCTTGTTTGAGGCCGTAAAAGGGACTTGTGAAGGCGACAAATATGAGAAGGAAAGTTAGGGTGGACAAAACCTGTAGGTTGAGAGATGTAGACTTCTTCATTCAAGTGTCCGTGTAGGAAGGCATTATGTATGTCAAGTTGCCGCACCGACCACCCATTCATCGAGGCAAGGGAGAGCAAAAAGCGAATGGTTGAGGGTTTTGTAACTGGGCTAAAGGTCTCATCATAGTCAAGACCATGGATTTGATGGTAGCCTTTCGCTACTAGGCGGGCTTTTCTCCTTTCAATGGAGCCATCGGCATTCCGTTTGGTTTTAAAAACCCATTTGACACCGAGGACATTGGAGGAGGTGTGATGGGGAACTAATTGCCAAGTTTGATTTTGAAGGAGGGCATGGAATTCATCGGACATGGCTTTGCGCCATTCCGGATACTTGGATGCTTCCGTATAGGAGGATGGTTCGTATGGGATTTGAGAGGTAGTGGTGTTGGAGCAGGATGGTGTTTTAGGCGGAGGCCAAGGGACGGTGCCGTTGGCTCTAACAAGAGGTCGGGATATGTTGGATTTAGACCTCGTGGTCATTTGATGGGTATTTCCTGGATTGGGATGAGTGGGCTGGTTTGAAGGTCCATCTTCTTGAGAGGGCCCAGTTATGGTTTCATGTGTGGGGGTGGAGGGAGTGGTGTTTGAAAGGCCGATTGGTGAGGAGTGTGGTGAGGAAGTTGTGGGCTCAGTTATGGGCTCAGTTTGTGGAGTAGGGCCTTCGGTGGGCTGAGTTTGAATTGTTGGGCTGATTTGGAGAGTAGGAGAAGGGGAATCAGGGGGCCCAATGAATTGAGATGGCGTAGTCAGGTTTAGTGGTGGGAGAAATGTGTAGGAGTCTAGTAAAGATGGGGATTGAGTTGTTGTTTTGTAGGGAAAATTTTCCTCATGAAAAATAACATCCCTTGAGATGTAATATTTCTTGGCTACCCAATCATAGCATATGTATCCTTTGTAGTTGCTAGCATAGCCTAGAAAAATGGTGGGATTTGAGCGGAAGGAGAGTTTATGAGTGAGATATGGACAAAGATTTGGAAAAGCTAGACAACCAAAGACCCGAAGGAATTTGTAATCGGGTTGAGTGTGGAAGAGGAGTTCGAAGGGTGTTTTGTTATTGAGGATGGGTGTGGGGAGTCGATTGATCAAGTAGGTGGCGGTTTCAAAGGCATGGTCCCAAAAGGAGAGTGGGAGATTGGCTTGTTTAAGAAGGGTTAGGCCGGTGTCAACAATGCGTCGGTGACGGGTTTCAACCGTGCCATTTTGTTGATGGGAGTATGGGCATGTAAGTCTATGTGCAATGCCCAATTTTTGAAGGAATGGGACTATGGGTTTAAATTCCGTACCACCGTCGGTTTGTATGTATGAGATTTTGGTAGAGAAGACTTTTGTAGCAAAGGTAATGAAAGTCATAATAATGCTAGCAACTAAATTTTTTGTGGTAAAAGGAAATATCCAAATAAACTTAGAGTAGTCATCTACAATAGAAAGGTAATACATATTTCCTTTGAGAGTTTTGGTATGGGCTGGGCCCCAGACATCTAAAAACAGTAATTGAAAGGGAGAAGTGGAACGGCTTGGACTGGGCTTGTGAGGTAACGCATGGGCCTTGGCCCAAGAGCATTCTTCACATTGTAGTGGATGGGCATGACGCCTTATTTGGGCTGTAAAGGAAGACTTGAGGATGGAATTTGTAACCCTAGAACATGGGTGTCCCAGGCGGCGGTGTAGACGAACAAGAAAGAGATTGGCAGTGGTGAGGTTGAGAGTTGGAGACGACGAGTGGGTGGAAGCCGGAAACTCATACAATCCGTTCCTAACGGGTCCTTGAAGAAGAAGCCTGGTGGTTCGTGCGTCCTTTAAGAGAAAATGGGTAGAATGGAATTCAAAAAACACATTATTGTCAGTGCAAAATTTATGAACGGAAATGAGATTTTTAAGAAGGGAAGGAGTATGCAATATATTTGACAATTTAAAAGAATGGTTTGAAGAGTGAAGGATAGCTGAACCGTGGTTGAGTATTGGGACTTGGGAACCATCGCCAAGGGATACTTGATCGGAGCTATCGTAATTGTAGTTGTCGATGCGGAGATTGCTCATGTCTGGAGTGAAGTGGTGTGTGACGGCCGTGTCCGGGAACCATTGATTGTTGGCGGTGTAATTAGCCTGGAAATTTTGTGGTGATGGTGGCGGCGCCTGGTACGCTTGATCGAAGCGATACCAACATTCCAGTGCTGTATGGTTTGGTTTCTGGCACACCTGGCAGATTGGTCGAGAATCAGTTCGGCCGGTGAAAGTGGAAGGGCCTCTTTGCCCATTACTTGAGTTGTTGTTGTTGTGGTTTCCGCCTCCTCTGTTGTGGCCGCCACGACCTCTTCCCCTGTTATGACCTCTCCCGCGTCCTCTGTTTTGAGTGAAGTTGGCCTCTGCTTTCTCGGTGGAGTTGACGGAGATGTTGGTTTGCAGGTTTGTTGCTTGACGGTTTAGACGAGCTTCATGGACAAGAAGGAAGGAGAGCATCTGAGTTGAGTTGGGGAGGGTTGCTTGTGTGGAGAGAGAGGTGACAACGGCGTCATACTCGTTCCCTAGGCCCGCGAGTAAGAAGGTGCAGAATTCTTCGTCAGTGATGCTGTGTCCTGCACCGGCGAGAAGGGAGACGAGACTTCGAGCCTTGTTGAAGTACTCGGTGATGGTTTCACCGCCTTTCTTTAAGGAGGCCAGTTGCAATCGTGTATGAACGATTTGTGCACTGGATCGAGCGGAGAAAAGCTCATGAAGTGTGGTCCAGACATCAGCCGCCGAGGTGCACTCCATGATTTGAGCTAGGACCACTTCTGATAATGACGCTGTCAAGATTGACATCACCAGCTGGTCTTTTGCGAGCCACTCGGTGAGCGCTGTGTTTGCTTTGCCGTCAACAAGTGCTGGTGGGCGAGGGAATGAACCATCGACATATCGAAAGAGGCCGTTGGCTTTCAGATAAGGTGAGACTTGTAGTTTCCAGATAGGGAAATTTTCATGGGTTAATTTGACAGTAATGAAGTGGGAAAAGGTGGGTAGATTTTGTGAAGCTGCCATGGGAATCTGGAAAAGGGAAACGGGAAAAAGAGAAGAAAAGGGAATTTGGATTTTCAGGGTTTTGGAAAGGAAGGGGTGGGCTACTGGCTCATGGCCTCTTTTTGTTTCAGGACGTTGGTCCTTTTCTCAGCTCTGATACCATGCTGAAAACCAGAATGAAGAGAGTGTATTGATTGTGTAATTCTCCCTTGATTTCATTCATTCACTGGTGTACAGTATTTATAGAATTACATTTTGCTCAATGAGATGACAAGTGTCTAGGTAATAGAACATTCTAGAATGGTACACCTCATGGTTTCTAGAATGGGACAGCTCATGGTTTCTAGAATGGGACAGCTGTCTATTCATGATGATTGATAATGATTGGTGCGTTATTAATATAGCTTATTTTCCAGTGGTGTTATTCATTTCATGTTGCTAGAGCTCCATTGGAGATTTCCAAGCTAGAACATGTACTTCGCCTCATCCATCTTATTCCCTCCACATTTGGTCATGTATTTGCTTGTTGCTTTGTTGATTGTAATGTTTCACTCTATTTTTATAATTTTAGGACAAGGTAAATTTTAGCTTTTTTCTTCCTCTGTTTGTAAGGATTTCCAATTGATTCATGGATATCTATCTTGCTTCTCGATCAAAAACACAAGTGTCCTTCCTGATCTCATCCACCATGGTTAGCTTGCAGTTTTACTTTCTAAAATAGTTTTTTTTATATCTTAAATGTATTTTAACTAAATTAAGATACTTTGACAGGTTTAGCTAGAGTTACTTGAATCGATGACATGCATTTGGACAAGATAGATGTGATTCAAGAGTAATGTATATGTTATGTGTACAAAGTTCATCAATTATTTAGTTGGAATCGTGGAAGTAATCTAAGCTTCATCCTAAAAAGTCCAAGCTTATTCAAGTCAATGCAACAACTCATGTTGAAAACATAACTATCTGAGAATTTTATGGATTTCAACCAATCAATAAGCACTTGCTTTTCATGACAATATAGTATAGCAAGCCTTTGGGTACCTAATCTCCTCCTCATCAGGTTCTAACTCAGGTCGCTTGCACAAATCCGTTAGATCATTTCCATCAAATTGTCTTTCAACTTCCCGGAACATTGAGAATGGTGACGAATACATTATTGAAGACATTTTTTCAATGTGAATGACATAAAGTTATGTCTTACCCGCAGACTTGGCCAATAAGGTAGGTTCTAGAAAATGTTTTTCTTCTTCCAACCCGAACCCTACTCACTATGGTGTTGTGCCCCTCGACTATGACTTTAGATCCCTTTAACATACTTATACTATCAATTTGGTCTAATATTCCATATCCATCATAGAGTACCGATGGACCGAAATGAATCGAGACGACCTCAACTTTTTCACGTTCCTCATAATGGCAATGTATGAGGACATGCTCCATTCTTTGCAACCAACAAATAAACTCATCAGGATCATAGTTGCCATAAAACGGTTGAAATTTTACCTTAACGTCTCGGCGTGATACATGTGTTGCACGTTCATCATTGGCGCGTCGATTGGCACAAAGTGGCGGTGTTCGATTTCGACAGCGGTCTCGGGGTGGCCCTATACTGTGTCAGCCATCATCATCACTTGGCTCATCGTCGTTGTCACGCCTAGGGCGTCGTTAGTCCTCACGGTAGCGGTTTCGGTCACGCCAGTCCTAGTCACGCCGAGGCCGTTCGCGGTTGTGACGACGTTGCCGTCGATCATAGTCCGTGCGGTTCTCGGGGAACTTGGCAGCAGGATCCCATCCCGGTCCCTATCTAGCCACTCCTCTGAATCATGGACCGGAGGGTGCTCAAAATCGTCATCGAGCTCCACATCGTACTTCGTCGTCATGGAGCCCTCAGAATCCGAGTACGGAATAGTCGGACTTTGATGGCCCCGATAGTCATTGACATCAAAGTCATCTCGACCCTTGTTCTTCTTTTTCGGCAAAGGGGTCTTGGATTTCTTCTTCTTTTTAGCTTGATGACGATGCCACTCTGTCGAGTCATAGTCCTCATCGGAATGGACGTCATCGACGTCCTGTATGTCGTCTTCTTTCCTGGTCGACCTACTCTCCTTCATGGACTCCAAGCATTGGATTTCATGTTGGGAAGAAGGCTCAACCATTTGCACCTTTCCTTTCTCATGCGCCATATCCCTTAGAACCAAAACGCCTTGCGGTTTCATGCTCAGATTCGGGGGTTGAGTATAGACGGACTGATATACACAATTATGTTGTGTATTTAGGAGGAGTTTTAGCATATATTTGTGGTGGTTTTAGGTGCCTTAAAGACTATTTTAAGCTAGGAGAAGGAAAACCCAAAGATGCATTAAATTGGGACTTAGAGCTGGATTGAGGAACAAGTGAAGATTCACGTTCTGGTGTTGGCGGCAACCGTTGCCGACCAGGCAGTGCCCGCCGTCTCTGACGCTCAGCGAAATCTGTTATGCACCACGTGTCATGCTGTGATTGGCTCTTCTATGTCAGTTTTATTCCGTGTTTATGTATTTTTGGATATACTCTTAGACATACTTTCATATATTAGGGTTATGAGAGTTGCACCTCTCATCTATCTTTATCATTATTTTCTTTCAGACTTTTGAGTTTTTAGCTTTTCATGGAGAACTAAGCTCCTTTGCTTAGTTAGACAATTGAAACATCGTTTTGAATAAAGTTGTGAGATTTCTAATTCTTTATCTATTGCTTGGGTTTAATCTTCTCTCTTACTTGAATGTTTATGATTTATTCAACAGTTTCTAGCTTGATCAACTAGGGTTTGTTGTATTTAATCTATTGCTAGATCTAGAGTGTTATTGGTTGAGCATCTCTTGATTAAAAGTAGCAACTGCATCATACTAGTATCTGGTTGTGCTAGTCTTATGCAGAAGAGATTTGATTTACATTCTAAGGTAAAAGCTGGTTGTTTTATGCTATAATTGCATCCAACTATATTCCTATCCTTATTGCTGCTATTAAACTGAATCATTGATGGTTTCATGGTTATTTAATTAGTTAGATCTAATAGTATTTGGTTGTGTTGTTAGTTACAATTGAAAAGGAATTGGAAATTCCACTGCATTAGATATTGAGGTGGGATCAATGATCAACTTGTCATACAATTGTGTATATTTGTTTGCCTAAGCTATCTTCCTAATTATTTTTTTTTCATAATCTTATTTTTTGTTAGTTTTGCATTCTTATATTTAGTTACAAATTCAAAAACCCTCTTGTTACTTGTTTGACACAAAATTCATTACAAAAGATAAAATCTGTCTCCCTGTGGATTCGACCGGACTTCCTAAAGACTACGGTTCTTAGTTAGTTTGGATTCTTTTGCATAGTCATGATTTGCACGACCATTTCACCGCTATCACCGACATAATGCCTTTTTGTTCGGCCATAATTTGATTAAACATGCGCTATAATTGACTGAAGCATGCCTCAAGAGTTTGGCCACCAGCCGACTGCTAACCCCAGGAGTAGTGACGTCGGACGTCGCTAGAAGCGACGGTTGGAGCGCCAACGACATAGTGTTGCCACCTTGGCCTTGTCTTTGATCTCCAGTTTTATTGGATTTCATGTTGCTCCCGTTACCTATTTCAACCATAGACAACGACAAGTAACAAGTCCAACAAAAACAAAGTAAACAAGAAGTCGTGACCTTGTAGGACTCACCGACCCAAGTACTCTTAGTTGCACGAACAAGAGGCTTAGAGAGTTAGGGAGGCTTAGGATCTCGACAATACACAATTAATTGCAAAGCAACAAGTAATCAATCATGCAATATGAGAAGAAGTAGAGAGAGGCATGGCTTTGGCTACTAGCCTTAGCTTACACGAGAGAGAGAAGGAAAGAATCAAGAGAGATTTCGGCCTTAGAGGGAAGGCGAGATTGTGTCCATCAAACAATATCAATCAAGTAGTAGTTGCCTAACAAGAAAGATATGTAAGATATTTAGAAGATAAGAAGAGATGATTTGGAAAAGATTTGGAAGCATGGGGGTTGAATGCAATCTTTCAAATATGAGAACACTTGCCTATTTTGGCTTGTGCGTCCCCACGCTATCTTCTTTTTTTTTAAATAAAGGCCGAATTTGATTTTTTATATATTTTCGGCAACAACAAAAATAACTACCAAATCTTGTGGATTTTATCCTCCAAGAAAGGTAACAAAAAAAACGTGGCAAATCTTAGGCAATCTGAACAAATCAATGAATTTTATCCTCTTCAATTGTAGATTGATCAAGACAGAAATGGATCTTATCCACTTTCCAACCACAAGAACACGAAGAACAAACAATGAATATGCTCGACTAGAATAAGAAATTGGTAATCAATTTGAACAAGAATCGACTCTATCATGCAAGACTCAAAAAAATTGAGCAATAACAACCAATCAAATGTAAAGTTGATTGGTATGGCTATTTTTTGTGGATTTTTCTGAATTTTATGAATGAAAAACAATGGATCTATATGGATGATGTTAGGAATCGCGGAAGCTATCAAAAATGGTGGATAAAGAAAAAAATTCGTACAAACAAGGGGTAAGATGAGACTTGCGTAGTTTGAAGGCTCTGATGCCAGTCGATGTGAACCCGTCTTCGGATTCATGCAAGGATCTTCGACTTGGACTATTATTGTGTCTCTCAAACCAAGTAACCGATAGGCGAAGCGATTAAGCCTATAATCAAGAGAGAAATCAGAGTTTAGAGATGAGAGGCTCGGATTCAAGAGAACTCAAGAGAGGAAGAGAGTTTGAGAGAGAATTGGTGATGCCTAACAAGATATGTGTGGAACAATTCCGACAACAATTCGTTATCATTAATCAAGCGTAAGTAAAAACATGAGGCGATGCTCCTCTAAATAGAGAAGGCGCCGACAAACCCTAGAGGGGCGTGGGTGACTAGGGAGGCACAAGCATGCGGCCCAACGTCGGCCCAAGCCCATAATTATCATACTAAAACTAGCAATGCCTTATTTAGAATGTTTAAAGAAAGGCAAAGCACTAAAATAAGCAAGAAATGGATAGTGGTCACGGTGGCCTAGTCGCGAGTGTGGCGACAAGGTCGTGGCAAGGGCTGTAGCAGCGAGGCAAGGGTGTCGGTGTACCAGCGCGCGCAGGGTGTGTCGCGGCACACGAAGATCGGCGCAAACATCCTAGGCGCGATGCATGAACCTCAAGTCACGGCGCCTGGTCTTGGCTCGTGTGGTGGATCCGTCGAAGCGCACATACATAGTCTCCTCCTCCTGGCTAGCCGTCATGTTCGGGGTCACATCACTGTGCTTGCATTCTGCTGAAATCCCTAACTGCTCGATATCCTATTTTATATTGTCTCTCCAGTATTTCTTAGGCCCTCTGCCTCTGCAAAAGCCTCCAAGATCTAAGCTCTCACACTTGCGGACAGGCTCCCTTCTACCCCGTCTTCGTACATGTCCGAACCATCTGAGTCTCGACTCTCTCAACTTATCCCCTATACTGGTCACTCCTGCCTAGCTCCTGATGTCTTCATTTATGAGTGTTTAGTTTATTTTGAATATATAGAATATTTAAAATTTATATCCTCATTATCTATACATAGTACGAATCTTCAACTAGTAGTTAGGTAATAAAATAATCGCGCATGATATCGACAACATTATGAGAGAAATGCAACATGAAGAAAAGTACATCACAAATATATTAATATCTTTTTTTTTTTATAAGGAAAGAGATTAGGGAGGACAACAAGCTAGTGTCCTCGCATCTTGAAGGATGAGGTTCTGAAGAACCGGATCAGATGCGAGTGGGACAGAAGAGACATGATGTTGAGAAACAAAAATATAGTTTGCCACCAAATTGCACTCCCGGACAATATGATAGATACTCCAACTCTAGAATCGAGAAAGTAAACAATGAATATTCGTATTAAGCATCTCAATTTCCCATGTACAACGCCAGTGACTAAAACGGCATTGACAAATATATTAATATCGGCTATCTCCATTCGCTATCTATATATAACAATAAAAAGTTGTGTACAAGAAGCATTTATTGCACTTGGTACACAAATTTTATTATATTAAATTTCTTGCTAGATTGTCAAGATAAGTTCTTTAGTTCAAGGAGCTTGGACCTTTGTAGTGGAGATCTAAGGTTCGAGTCTCTACACACTTATTTTTGCTAAAATCAACATTATTTATATATGTTGTAGGAAATAACGAAACCAGATTGTATTCGAATATGAGATTTTTGTATTTTAAAACTACCAAGCTTGATTGTGTAAGAAATTTATTTCTTTTCCAATTAAAATATTAATTTGGACCTAGACATGTTATTTTAAATATTCGACTTCGAATAGACACGTTTCTTTTTATCGTACATATGCTATGGTTGGCGCATTATTAACATATATATGGTAAATATTTAAGGTTCAAGTCTCATGGTGAAAAACATTTCTAATTTTTTAGTCTTATGTAAATTACTTAAACAATAATTTTTGTTAAAATATTGTGTAAATGTTATAAGTATTTAAATGTATAATATGGATTAACAACACATAGAGATTCTCTTAGGATGCTTATTCTCTTATATGTGTACTTATTACCCACATTACCACCCCTATTTATGTGTATATATGTTTGACCAATTAAATTTCATGAATTGACCTATATATATGGTATTGTACAAAGAGATCCAATGGTGTACACATTTCCCCTCTCTTGTGTCACAATTCTCTCTATCGTTACAATTAGTTTATAAATAATTATCAACATGTTTGAATAGCTCAAGGTAGTGTAAATTATTTTTTCTCTATGTCTTGTTGGTTATTGGGGTCTTAATACAATTATTATATATGTATTTGTGCAAATCTCTCCTTTGATATTATGTTGAAAGTCTATTCTCATTAAAATATAAAAATAGTATCTGTAATGTTTTTTATTATAATTCTACTTTTTAATATCATATTGGTATTGCTCTTTATTATCTAACTAAATTATTGTCAATTTAGATCTAAAATTTTTTTCCTTTAAAAAAAATCTCAATTATTGTAAATTATTATTTGCTATTTTTCCTATATTGTTTTGTGAAATGATCATCGATTTATATTGTTTACAATTAAAAATTTGATACTAATTATTTGATTTTTTTTTTGTTGTTGGCGAACTGGAGAAAGTGGTACTTTGTATATTCTTTTTGGATGTTGTTCGGTTTGATCTTGGTGATTTTAGAAGTGAAAATTGTATTGGTCATGCGGTTGTTTATTGTTATAAAATATTTGTACATGACCTTTGATGATTTCTCCATATCATCAAAATGTGAATAGTTTTTTCCCTTTATATCTCTATTTTTTTATATCAATTATTTACGAATGTATGTGTCCATTTATATATATATATATATATATATATATATATATATATATATATATATATATATATATATATATATATCAATTGCTTAAACTATATTTTTTGTTAAAATATTGTGTAAATGTTATAAGTATTCAAATGTATAATATGAATTAACTACACATAAAGATTCTCTTAGGATGCTTATTCTCTTATATTTGTACTTATTGCTCACCCCTAATTACACCACTATTTATGTATATATATATATATATGTTTGACCAATATAATTAAATTTCATGAATTGACCTATATGTATGGTAAATATTTAAGGTTCAAGTCTCATGGTGAACATTATGTCTAATTTTTATAGTCTTATTTAAATTGCTTAAACAATATTTTTTGTTAAAATATTGTGTAAATGTTATAAGTATTTAAATGTATAATATGGATTAACTACACATAGAGATTCTCTTAGGATGCTTATTCTCTTATATGTGTACTTATTGCCCTAATTACACCCCTATTTATGTGTATATATGTTTGACCAATTAAATTTCATGAACTGACCTATATATATGGTATTGTACAAAGAGATGCAATTGGTGTACATATTTTCCCTCTCTTATGCCTACTATTCTTTCTATGGTTACAATTATGTTTATAAATAATTACCAACATGTTCGAATAGATCAAGGTAGGTATAAATTATTTTTTCTCTATGTCTTGTTCGTTATTGGGGTCTTAATACTATCATTATATACGTATTTGTGTAAATCTCTCATTCAATATTATATTGGAAGTCTATTCTCATTAAATATAAAAATAGTATATTGAATGTTTTTTGTTATATTACTATTTTTTAATATCATATTGGTATTGCTCTTTACTATCTAACTAAATTATTGTCAATTTAGATCGAAAAAAATTTTCTTCAAAAAAAAAACAATTGTTGTCAATTATGATTAGTTATTTTGCCTCTATTGTTTTGGGAAATGATCATCAGTTTATATTGTTTAAAATGAAAATCAAAATTCAAAAATCAAAATTCAACTATTAAACCTCTGAACTACGTAAGATTTGCTTCTCTTTAAAGACATACGTATGCAACACGTTATAATTCGGGCGCAACCCAAATCTGAAATTATATTAAACTCAAAAATCTCTAATGTGTCTATATTATTAGTAGAGTTGTAAATATGTATATATAGATAAGGGTCGAACTTCAAAATCAAATTAGATGTGTTTATACAATGTTGTTTTCATTTAACAATTTTTGTCTAACATGCATGATCTAATAATTAAGTGTGTGTATTTCGAGTGTACATGATTATATAACCAAATTTGCATTGTGATATAACTAAGCGTGCACATATTGTATTATAACTAATAAAGTGTGTATGATCATCTAAATGCATAGCAAAAAAGACAACGATAACACTAAACAACAGATCGTGAAATCAACACACTTACAACTCCAAATGTATAAATATATTTATAAAATAAAAACAAATTTAAACATAAAAAACAATTATAAAATACATGTCCCGTGCGTACGCACAGGCCTGTTCACCTAGTTGGCTATAAACTAATTACAAAAATCGGAGAATACAGATATAAAACGGTAGTGAGCACATAGCCACACCGAATTCATAAATATCTAGAACTCTTAATTACGTGCACATTTTGCTATATAGTGGAACGTGATCAGAATATTGGAGTAGTGGAGTTGCAGAGCATAAAGAGTGCTTTATTTTGAATTCATGATTAAGTCCTTTTTGCAGTGAACAACTTTTGGATGTAATTATAGCACATATGATTAAGTTCAATGATAATGGGCCCTTAGTTGCTAGTAGAAAGTTATCTGACGTGTTTATATATTCGGACATTTCTTAGTTGTTCACATTAATTATTCAGTACGATCTGTATTTTTTTTTTGTACGTTCTAACCTCTCGGAGATAGATATATAGATAGCTGGTCGATTTCAATTTATGCTTAAATTGAATATTACACCCACCTTTATTGCATAGATAAGTGTAAATAGTAAGATTGTGCGGTGGGGGGGACTGGGGGAAAGTGGTCCTGTCTCCTAGATTCAATCCAAAGCGTGCCCCTTGAAAATAACAACTTTTGCATCAACAACCTTATTGCTTAGCACATGATTCTTCTTCTTTTTTATTTATTTAAATGCTGTATTTTTTTGTCAGCCTATTCCTTGTTTATGTTTGTGAACTATCCCTAGTTTTCCTCCGTTTCCCGCGTTTAAATCAAAACAAATTTTCCTTTTACAAAATGAGCTACTAGCTTATTATAAGACAAATACTAGATTACCTTAATATTACAAGTTAAATCTAAGTTATTATAGCAAATGATCTTAAAATATCAAATAATAGATGATGATTACAGATCCAAAAATTAAAAACCGAAACATCCACAAGATATATTAGCGATCCTAGAAAAATAAATTAGAAATAGCAAACCTAAGTTGGGGAAAACTAAAAAACCTTCGAGCGAGAAAATCTGCCTCCGAATTGCATTATCTGAAACAATGAAAAAATACCACACAAGGAATAAAAGCAACAAAATGGAGGATGTCATTAACAATTGCCTGAATTTCCTAGGGAGCCTTCCATGTTTTTTTTGTTAAATTAATAGAATTAATTTGTCTCCTTCTATGATAAGACGAGAAATTTTTAGAGAGAGAGAGCACTACGAACTCCATCCAATAAAGCAAGCGCTTCAGCTTGGAGGATCGAAATAGGAAGTTATTTTTTACGATAAACTTAATATTTTACTAGAATGGTCACGAATTAAAAAGCTTGTGAAAGTTGCAGAGTTTATTCGTTTAGAAGCATCAAAGTTCAATTTAAACTATTCAACATGAGTCTTAATCCAAGAACGATTGTTTTTTCTTCTAGGCTGAGATATATTTTTATTAACTATCGGGTTTGAACCGACTTTCATTGTAAATGCTACGAAAAAAATCACAAGGAAGTAAAGAAGTCATAATTCTAGAAGGATTTTTTTTTTTGCATTTCTATGTGGCCAAATAAACCAGCTTTGTAACAACATTATCGTCTACTTCAATAAATATTTATCATAGGGAAGCAATCATGAGATAATGGGTGTTTATATGAAATAATCAGAATAATTTAAGCATTTTATAAAAAAATAGGGATTTACATAAAAAATTATGCTTTAAAATTCTCATGTTACCGTACGTAAACCACCCTTTATACAACTGCTCTCTTCGATCAACAATAAGCAGCTGTTGTAGCTTTTCTCACCCCTTTTATGAATAGTATTAGTTGAATTCAAAATATTAAAATTTTCCTCAATCTTATCATTTATTATTTATTCACCACCCATTTTAACCAATGAGTAAAAAAATTTATTCTATAAAAATAAATTTCAATTACCTTTCACAACTAACTCGTTATTAATTGCCTAGAAGATCAATGGCACATAAATTTGATCAAAATCTAGGTTCTAAAAAGTCAAGTTTGTTGTTGATTGGAGGTAGTATTTATTTTAAGTCACTCATTTAACTCATTCTATTAACAATTAACCACCCTCGTGTCATTTTCATTCAAGCTCCTAGTTAGTTTTGATTGCGTAGTTGCATTTTTTTTATTCCTCAGGGTTTTTAAATATTGCAATTTTATTATTTTCCTCCTTGAGCTGCTCAAGCTTCTTCATCCTCTTTCATTTTCATCATTAATATGGCCATGCCAAGTATTTCTCATGCCACTAACAAATGCCCCTAAGCCAAAACAAAGAGTTGTGGTTGTCTTCGTTATTGCTGAGGTAGCTACAATGATGGAAAAGATGCTCCACGCTCTCTCATTCATTTCATTCAGGTGTACAAAATATATAGCATAGTGTAGTGGACACCTGTCCTTACAAGATTATTCTAGAATTCAGCAACCTGTCATTACAAGGATTGTTCTAGAATTTGACAAGATATTTGGCTAAGATATTTTATGTAATGTCTATTCTATCACCCCCCTCGATTCAAACTGGTGGAGACCAAGTTTGGATCGCAAGAGCAGGAAACGTGCCGATGGAAGAGGTTTTGTAAGGGCATCAGCGATCTGATCTTTTGAAGAGATGAAGGCAACGTATAGAGACTTGTTCTTGACTTTCTCGCGGACAAAATGGTAGTCTAAGCCCAAGTGCTTGATTTTGTGATGTAGCACCGGGTTTACTGCGAGGTAAGTAGCACCTATATTGTCACACCATAGAGTTGGGGGTTGTGGGAGTGGAATGCCAATTTCAGAGAACAGAGATTGTAGCCATATTGCTTCACACGTTGCCATGGCAAGAGCCCGGTATTCTGCTTCTATGGAGGAACGTGCAACTATTGGTTGCTTTTTGGAGCACCATGAAATCAAATTTTTTCCATGGAAGATACAGAAGGCACTGGTGGATCGACGATCAGATGGATCCCCTGCCCAGTCAGCATCCGAAAAGGTGGACAAGGATGAGCTTGGACTAGAAGATATACAAAATTTCAATTGTGATGTTGCATTGAGGTAGCGAAGAATTCTCTTGACTCCTTGCAGTGCTTCTCATCCGGAGAATGCATTGCTTGACAAGCGCGGTTGACCGCAAAAGAGATATCAGGTCTCGTAAAGGCCAAGTATTGAAGCTCTCCAACAATGCTTCGATATCGAGTGGGGTCAGGAAATGGCTCGGATGGATCAATGTTGCTTACAAAATTTGTGGCCATTGGTGTGCAAACCGCTTTGGAATTGGCCATGTCTGCTCATTGCACAAGATCTTGTATGTACTTTGTTTGAGATAAATAAAACCCCTGCTTTGTGCGAGTGGCTTCAATTCCCAGAAAATAATGTAGATCCCCCAGGTCTTTTACTGGAAATTGTTTTGATAGAGCTCGAACGAGATCATCTGCAAGCTTGGAATGAGAGGCAATAACTAGCAAATCGTCAACATAAACTAAGACATAAACAATGGATTGTCCTTGGCGAAAAGTAAAGAGAGAGGTATCAGCTTCGGATGTTGAGAATCCCATTGTAACAAGAGCATTACTCAACCGAGCAAACCAGGCCCGTGGAGCCTGTTTTAGGCCGTAGAGAGATCGATTTAGTTTGCAAATATGGTGTGGAAAAGAGGGATTAGAGAAACCTGTAGGTTGGGAGATAAAAACGTCTTCAGTCAAGGACCCGTGTAAGAACGCATTTTGGATGTCGAGTTGCCGGGCGGTCCAATCGTGCATCGCGACCAGAGATAGAAGTAATCTGATGGTGGAGGGTTTTGCAACTGGGCTGAAAGTCTCTTCATAATCGACACCATGAACTTGATTGAACCCTTTTGCGACCAAGCGAGCTTTTCGTCGCTCAATCGAACCGTCAACCCGACGTTTAGTTTTGATAATCCACTTTACACCGAGTACATTGGAGGAGGTGTTTGGTGGAACCAATGCCCAGGTGTTGGTTGAAAGAAGGGCTTGGAATTCGAGCTCCATGGCTTTGCGCCATTCAGGGAAGCGGTTTGCCTCAGTGTAATTTTGGGGCTCATCTGGAGTAATGGTGGTCTCTTGACAAGTAGGTTTGGAGATGGAAGGCCATGGTATGGTGCCGTCAATGTAGATGAGAGGTTTGGAAATGTTGTGTTTGGAGCGGGTTTGCATTGGGTGAGTCGAGGGAATATTAGGTGATGGAGGTGGGCTGGGCTCATTTGAAGAATCAGTCTCTGAGGATGGGGAAGAATGAGTTAGTGTGTTGGGTTGTGTTGATAATGGGCTTGGAGAAGGAGAATTGGGCCTGTTGTGAAGGGTAATGTATTGTGGTATGAGAGGTAGGCGGGCTTCAGGAGATGGGTTGGGTAAAAGAGGAGGAGAGACGGTGGAGAAAGGGAACATGTGTTCATGGAAGATGACATCTCGGGATATGTACGTGTGATTGTTACACCAATCAAAACATAGGTATCCTTTGTGATGTGGGGCGTACCCGAGGAAGATAGTGGGAGTGGAGCGGAAAGATAATTTATGTGAGTTATAGGGACGGAGATTAGGGAGGCAAGGCACCCAAAAACCCGAAGAAAATGATAGTCGGGTGGTTTTTGAAAAAGGGTTTGGAAAGGACTTTTGTTTTGTAGAGTGGGAGTTGGAAGACGGTTGATAAGATATGTAGCGGTCTCGAAGGCATGATCCCAATAATGGAGAGGGAGTGAAGCATGTTTGAGAAGAGTGAGACCGGTGTCTACAATTCTTCGGTGACGGGTCTCGATGTTCCCGTTTTGTTGGTGGGAGTATGGACAAGTGAGACGGTGGTTTATTCCTTGTGTTTGGAGAAAAGGGATTAGAGGTTTAAATTCGGTTCCACCATCCATTTGTATATGATCAATTTTGGTAGAAAAGAATTTTGTGGCAAATATAATGAATTGAGTCACAATTTTGGAAACAAGACTTTTGGAGGTGAATGGAAATAACCATACAAAGTTAGAATAATCATCAAGGATAGCTAAATAATATTTATTCCCTTTGATAGAAATTGCATGTGCAGGTCCCCACACATCCATGAACAAGATTTGAAGTGGTTTGGTGGATTTGTTGGGTGAAGGAGTGTGAGGTAGGGCATGAGCCTTAGCCCAACTACATGATTGACACTTGAAAATATTAGATGGTCTTAGTGGGACTATTTGAGATGCAAAAGAAGGAGACTGGAAAATAAACGACGAAACCCTAGCGCTAGGATGTCCGGTCCGAGCATGCCAGAGGTTGACTTTATTGGCGGTGGTGAGATGAAGCTGGGCAGTGGCCGGCGATGTCGAGGTGACCGGCAACTCATAAATTCCTGCGTTAACGGGTCCTCGAAGAAGCTCCACTTGGGTTTGCGAATCCTTGACAACAAATAAGGATGAGTGAAATTCGAAATAAACATTGTTGTCAAGACAAAATCGGTGTACAGAGAGAAGATTTTTATTTAAATGAGGTGTATGAAGAAGATTGTTTAGAGCAAAGATACGCTGGTTCGAGTAGATGGAGGAGGAGCCGTGGTGAGTGATGGGAATCTGGGAACCATCTCCGAGCGACACTGTGTCGGGGCCATTGTAGCTTTGATTGTCAAGACTGAGATTGCTGAGATCCGGGGTGAATTGATGCGTGGCTGCAGTGTCGGGGAACCAACTATTGGTAGCCGCGGTGGAGTTTGCTTGGAACGACGCCGGTGGTGGGGGCAGAGTACGCCTGATCGAACCTGTGCCAGCATATGAGGGCTGAGTGGCTTGGTTTGTTACAGATTTGACAGATGGGGCGTCGATCAGGACCACCACTGAAGTTGGTGCGGTTGTTGTTGGTGTTGGTGGGGCGGGAGTCACGAGAATCGCGTCCACTATTGTTTCCGCGTCCTCTATAATTTCCCCTGCTTCGACCGCGCCCTCTTTGGGTTGCGTTTGCCTCACATGTTTGTTCACCACCAGATGTGTGGTTCACAGAGATGGTGGATTGGAGATTTGTGGTTTGGTGGGAAAGCCTTGCTTCATGGACTAAGAGGTGGGATAAGATCTGACTTGGGGTGGGTAAAAAGGGCATGGTAGAAAGAGAGGTGACAATGGAGTCATAATCAATGGGAAGCCCAACAAGAAGATAGGTGGTAAAGTCTGTATCAGAGATAGGCTGTCCAGCTGCAACAAGAAGAGAAGACAGGTTTTTAGCTTTGTTGAAGAAATCAGATATGGAGTCGGACCCCTTTTTGAGGGAGGCTAGTTGGAGGCGAGTGTGAATGATTTGAGCACTCGACCGAGCCGAGAATAGGTCATGAAGGGTGGTCCATATTTGGAGGGCTGTGGTGCACTCAAGAACTTGGGAGAGGACATTCTCAGTGAGAGAGGAGGTGAGGATGGCCATGACTAGGTTGTTTTTGCTTTGCCATTCCTCAAACTTTGGGTTTGGTTCCCCTTCTTCAACTGGAGGCGGGCAAGGAAAAGATCCATCAACGAATGGAAAGAGATTGTGGGCTTTGAGATATGGAGAGACTTGAGCTTTCCATAGAGGAAAATTGGTTTGGGAGAGTTTGACAGTGATGAAAGAAGAAAAAGATGGTAGATTTGGAGTGGTTAGACAAGAGCCATGGCGGCGGTGTAGGGTTTCTTTTGGATTTTTGGGAGAAAGTGGGAAAGAGAAGGTTAGCAGGCCATTGGGAGAGACGTTTGTCTTGGGTTCTCTGATACCATGATGAGGTAGCTACAATGATGGAAAAGATGCTCCACGCTCTCTCATTCATTTCATTAAGGTGTACAGAATATATAGCATAGTGTAGTGGACACCTGTCCTTACAAGATTATTCTAGAATTCAGCAACCTATCATTACAAGGATTGTTCTAGAATTTGACAAGATATTTGGCTAAGATATTTTATATAACGTCTATTCTATCAGTTATCCCTACAGTATTCGACCTAGCATATCGGGACATCAATTAAAATATGAATGAGCCCAGATCCATTGCCTAGAACCACCCCTGATCGCAGAAACCATCCTATATCGAATTGAGCAAATGGAGTCATTACTAAGCCTATCCCAAGCACACAATGACAATCACTATTCATCAGTGATTATCTCACGCCAACAAATTCCGTCGTTGATTCAAGCAGTAGAGATCTCAGTCGAATGATGAGATCCTCATCAATTGTCAATATCTTCTACATTCATCGATCCATGACTCATTCTCACGATTTCTGCTCCCCTCCTTCGCTGGCACTGCTTCTCATGTCCATTGTAGCATTACTACACTTCATCTTCATCGTAGAACATCCACAAATTTTTCTACTATTCTCCTTCATGAATCATGAGCAACATGTCTCTGAACAAAACCTTCTCCTCTCTTTCCTGGAGCAGCGACTGGACCAAGATCATGAGGATGGACGAAGATCGTGGTTAGATTCATCAATGGAGTTGTACATGTCGTCGTGGAGAGTTGAGGAGAACGGAGAATGATCGTAGTGGTGTCACCGGTCACCTCTTAGGTTTTAGCTGGCGTGATTGTGGAATCACACTTACAAAAAAACTCAGGAGGAGGAAGGAGAGTAAATAGTAATTTTATTAAAAAAACCCAGGGATACATTGACGACTACAGAAAACGTAAGGGAGGATTGGACAAAAATGGTTCGAGGGTGGTTAATTATTATTGGAATGAGTTTAATGGGTGACTTAAAATTAATAGTTGTATAATGGGTGGTTTAGGACAATATGGGGCATTTAGCAAGTGGTTTGTTGCATGTCACTCTTAAAAAAATCAACAATTTAGGTTAGACGTTCATTTAAGATGGAGAAAAAGAATTGAAGAATTATTACCAAATTATTCGCAAAATTTTCAAACGCATCATTCTAGGGGACGCACATTATGTTTGAGTTTTGGCTTCGATGTGCACAAGTATCATCATAAATGTGCAAACACAGTAAACTGATTGTGCATCTGCATATCATGTGAGAGTTAAAGGCACCATTACTTTGAGTTGAACTAATTTTTTTTTATGTTTTAGCACACAACTAAACACCAACGCATCTCTTAGTTAAAACAAAATTAAGTGCATATAGTGCCAAGATGGGAGAGAAGTATAGAGATATGTACAAACCACGATCGTAGATAATCAATAGAATCTTCAATGTGGAGGAGGTTAATGCCAAATCATATCAATCGTCAATAGAATCAAACAAAACAAAAAAAATTGTCAAATGAAATCAACTGCTAAGCAAAAAAATAATATTCATTGTTCCCAAGCGGATCTAGATCTAGTTCTTAGGCAGAAATTTGTCACCTTAGCCTTGTACTCTTCCTTCCTCTTCCAAAGCTCTAACCCATTGCAAGTAACTCTTTTCCTTTGTTGAATTGGGTTAAGAACCCTAATCTTTAAGTTCTTCTTCATTCGTTGTCGGCTTCTCTTTGCTCTATTGTGATGTTGAATGGAACCCTAATCTTTAAGTTCTATGCTCTATTGTGTTTGTGGATATCGCGTGTGAAAATTGAATAAGGAGGTGCTCGATCATAAAATCACCCCCGCCTAAAATGAATTGATGGGCTAGGAAAAAGCCCGCTTTTTTAACTCTTTTTACAAAACCGCCCCTATTATATTCAAAGAATCGCTGCACTATTTGAAAAGAAAACAACCACTATAGCATAAACCACCGCCATAACCGCTAGAATATCCTTGATCGCTAGTAAAACCGCCACCTTTGCCCAACCGCCACCACAACCCGCTACAAAAAGGCTCTAATTGAAGTAGTGGTACTATGCTTTTCAATTTTTTAAATATTTTATTATTATTTCTCGTTACGTGTATAAATGGCACATATATTGGCAGACATATTCATTAATTTTGTTATTGTTTAAAATTCGAATGAACTTTTGGCTAAATGTGCACAAAAAATAAATGATATCTAGTGCAAAACATGCTCTCAATCAATATTCTCACCAAAAAGTTGATGTGCGTGAAGTTTTGACTAACTGTGCATTAAAAACCCAATACACATTTTATAACACTCTTGTGCACGTTGAGGAATGAATTGATGGACATCCACGATAAAGTTTATGAACATCCTACACACATCCCTTAAATTTGTTATTTTATTAAAAAGTATGCTTGTAATTCGACAATAATTAGCCCATGCCATATTTTTTCATTTTTTGAATGAAATAATCTATGCTCTTTGTTTTTTTCTTAATCCAACGCCCAAGACACATTCTTTTGTTAAATATAAACACATTTTTGGACGAGGTCATGGCCCGTTAATATACTAGTCAAGTGTCGTGTGCTTGAAGTACGCGAACCACAAGAGGAAGTGATTATATTTTGAAAAAAAATGTGTTGCAACTTTTCATAGAAAATAGTTTTTATAAAGTGTAGAAACTATATTATTATAAGACAACGGAAAATGAAAACATATGCATTGATAAATAAGTACTATACAAATATAATTAGAAATGTTTGAAGAGAAAAAAAAATTAAATTGAACAAAGAAACAAGTATGGGAACATCACCAAATGAAAGAACAATATGAGGGTACTAACTATAGAAATTGATTTAATAATGGTTCACAATGCCTTAAATTTTGTTATCACAAACTAAAACTAATGGTCATAACAACCAATGATCTAGAATATCACAACACCAACTTATTGTACAACTTGCATTAAAGTCCAACTATACCATTATAAGTGAATGCATTACCAACCGACATGTTTAACCTTTAACATTTGACTAGTAAGCACTTCTTGGTGGTCAAATTCTAATGCAGAAAGCAAAAATATACCACTACATAATATACATTTGCCAATGTACCACCAAGTCATAAACTTGTTGTTCTTAAGCTTTAAGTTGGTTCTCATATCATAGATTTTGTGTTTTATCAACCACTATAATAAGAAGTATATGCAAATGGAGCATCTACATATTCCTAGAGGAGTTACTGTTGAGAGGGTTTTACTTGACAACAAATAAATTTATAGTCAAGACCCGTTGAGTATAGCGAAGTCAGGATCGTCCACGGGAAGCGAGGTTGTGTATAATTACTAAACTAAAAAGCAAAAGAAAAAACAAAGCAAAACAATTGCACTAAAGGGGGTCAATATCGACCTTGTCAGGGTCGTTACCGAGGTATGATTTCAGCAGAAAAACTAAGTGAACAGCAAGAACAAAGGAGAAATTGCAGATCGGTGCCGACCTGTGCAAGGTCGATATCGAGGTAGTTGGATGTAAATTTCGGTTCAAAAATAAGAGGAAAGTCTAGGATAAGGGTTTACCACAACATAATCATGCAAATTCAAACAATATGAATCATAAATATCAAGCCTTTAACATAAAGTTACCAACTTTCATTGATTAAACAAGCAAATTAATCAATTTTCAGAAATCAATTCACTTAATCTACTTAATTTGATCTAAAGTTCTCAACTTTTGTCTCAAACATTATCTCTATTCAAATTCACAATTCTCTCTTTCAATCAAGTTATAAACATGAAATACTTCAACTTTCGTCAAAGCTTTTGCACAAACAAGTAGAATAATAGATAGAAAGCAATCAATTCATTCATCACATCATCAATCATGCACAATCATGTTGGGTTTCTAACCCCAATCCTAAAATAGAAGACTACTCACTCATGATTGGAGAAAAACAAGCAAAATAATTGAGAGAAAACATAATTTTAATTAAAACTAAAGGCTTACTTGTATTAAAACTTCATACTTGTCTTAGAACACACTTAGAACACAAGAACAATCTCCACAATCTTCTTGCTGGTGCTCCAAACAACTTCTCTAAAAAAGCCTAAACTTGCGTAAAAATTAACCTAAGGGCGTCAAACTCAAAGAGAGAGGGTCTAAAAAAGAGTATTTATACTAAAGCATCCCTTCTAAAACGTTTCCATAAAAACAAAACCTACTAAAGATAAAAGATTGTGGAATAAAAACAATTAAAAGCAATAATGCACTAGGTCGGCTGTGCTGAATGCCTCGGTACCGACCCCTAGAGGGTCGATATCGAGGTTGGCCTTGACTTGTTTTCTCTTGTTTTTCTTCCTTTGGATTTTGTGGGAGTTTCTTCCATAGCTTCCTTCTCTTCTTCCTCCTAACTTAGTCCTCTCTTCTAATGTCCTTGAATGCATTCAAATCCGCCTCAAAACCTACACAAAAACACACAAATAGCGTAGTTTCTATACTTTTCATAAAATATGCAAACTATACTAGAAAGACACAAAACATTCACAAAAACACAACTAAACTAGACTAAAACACAAATTTTTAAAAAAAAAAAACTAGACTGAAACACCTAGAAAAACATACTAAAACTATGCTAACAACATTATTATGAACCATTGAAAGCCAGCTCTTGCTATACCTAACATTATAACTACCATCCAAGAAAATGTTTGAGAACAATGTTCAAAACTATTTCTAGAACAATGTTTCTTACCTTGTTTTGATGCTGACAAAGCACCATGTTTTTATGATTTATTGTTATAATTAAGTGTTTTAGGAATTAAATGACGTACAAGAACAATGAAGAACCAAAACAGGAAACATTGTGGAATGTAGTTGAACTATAATATGTTTCTTGAAGTCAAGAGAGAAAACAATTCCTTTGCTCAATTCAATGAGCCTAATTAATTCATTAAAGTCGGCGACTTGAAGAAGCTACCAGAAACATATATCTCTAGCACATTAATTGTGATATCAATGTATACCTTCAATGCACTAACTGCAATATCCGGTTTAAAGACTACTTTGAAGATCAAATTGTGTCTATTTTAGGAAACTAGTGTGAACACTTCCTAGGAATAGATAGATTGGTACTTTAGGATAGAAAATCTAATTGGATGGAAACTATATCTTTTCTTTGGCAAACAAAAGATAAATGGAAAAATGACTTATAATAATATGAATTATCAACTTTGAACCAATAATAATAAGAACTTTAAAAATCTTCGGTAGCAATACGAACTATTACGAAATTAACTAAAAATAATACGAACTTGAAAAGTGACTCGAAATAATACCAAGTATCCTCTTTGAACCAATAACAATACGAATTATCATGATAATAACCTAAAATAATACGACAATTAGTCTCCGGTGAAACTTATGTTGTGGCACCTGAAATTATGACATGACATCAAATTAATTGACACCTCATTTTTCCCTGATTAACACTTTAATTTACACGTGTCAACTCTTCCCTCCCAACCATCCTCCTCTTCAACTTCTCTTCAGATGTCGTCTTCATTAGCTCTATTCTCTCTCCCACCTGTTCTCTCTTGAAACCGAATTCTTTGAGAGTTGCAACATCATGCACCACATTTTGCAATCTCGCCCCCCTCTCAATCCTCGTCGCCTCCTAAGTGTAGTCTAACTTCATCCGCTACCTCCCGCAACACGCCCTTAATTTCCGGTATGCTTCACTCATGGCTACTAAAAAAAGGATAGTTGGTAATAGTTCATATTATTATCGGTTTAAAACAAATACTTGGTATTATTACAAGTCATTTTTCAACTTCGTATTATTTTTGGTTAATATCATAATAGTTCGTATTATTGTCGGCGATTTATAAAGTTCATATTATTATTGGTTCAAAGTTGATACTTCATAATATTATAAGTTATTTTTTCAAAGATAAATGATCAGATCCATTATATTTTTATATATACCATGGGGATCTTAGGTATTAGATACACGTCTTGCAAAACAATAATATTGAGAGATTAAAGAAATGATTTAGTTACTTGCTGAAATCGTGACTCTCTACCCATTAACTCACACATTCCATACCTAAAAAAACTCACCTTTGCATGTTCAATGAAGCTATAATTAACCTGCATAGGTCACTTGAGAGAACACTGCATTGCTTAATTATCATTACTTGCATACTTGTTGAATTGCTTGAGCTGATTTTTCATTGATTATCTTAGTACTCTCTCACACACGTTTTTTGAGTAATAAATTCCTTTCCTTTGACCCTCAAACTGAATTGTTTAAGTGTGATTAGTTTAAGGAAAGTTTTGTCTTGATTAAGGCGTTGGCATTATTATTGTGATTTCCTACAAGTTCAATCTACTCTTGAGTTTCTTGTTCACTTTTCAGAAACAACCATGTCTCAAGATAAGAAGCTCGACCCAGAGGACTACAATCTCCCCCAAAGATACAGTTGAGTACATTGGCCATGCGATAAGGCATCCACGAGTCATTGCCTCGTTTAGTTAAGATCTTAAAAACGGCATTCACACCTCGATTTAGGAAGCTTGAAGAACTTATCATAGGCTCAAAAGAAGCATCGCCTTCAGTCGACAACATAGACAACAAACCTGATCATGAAAAGACGTGAACCCGAATCTTGTTTTTAAAAGTAATAAGGTAACGAATAGGGTGCAAGAAGAGGAGTCATATGCTATGGGGCATGAGGGACTTGTGCCCCTCCTTTGGTCGGGTTTCTTACTAATGTGTTTCGAATTTTTGGTTAAATATGAATAAATTTAATATAATTTGGGTTATGTAACATGAAAATAAATAAGGTTGCGTTTGGAAATGCTTATTTGTACTACTTATAAGCACAAAAGTGCTTTTATGCAGAAATTAGCACATAAGCATTGCCGAACACTCATTTCTCCGTTATTTTAAGCAACGTGTAAGTGACACGGGATGAGACTCTTCTCTAACCTGTGCGGCCCTTAGCTAGCTCGAATCCCTTCGAATGGCTAAGTCAGGCCTTGACCCGAATGCTCAAGAGAAGGATTTTGGATGGGTTTTGTGGGAATGGACTTTGTATTTATACAAGGAAAGCTTTACAAGGATGCTTTACAAGAGTGCCTAAGATGCCTAGTACTTTGGTTGCCTAGGAAAAGCTTGGATGGAACTTGAGTGGGTAGCCAAATGAGGGTGGAGGCCTATTTATAGGTGAGGCTCCCCCTTCACAAAGGATTATTCTAGAGAAAGATCAACCTAGAACAATCTAGAGTCGTTCCCAAGGAGGCGCGCCCATAGGATGCTCTCCAAGAAGGCTCGCGCCCATTCTAGAGCCTTCCATCCCATTCTGGAGTGGCGCGCCTGTGCTGCGCCCTTGCACAGAAGGGGCGCGCCTGTTCTGGAACCTTCCAGAAGGGGCGCGCCTGACACATTCTCCTTTATCTTGGGCTAGCCCATGCTAGACTTCTCCGGAAGAGGCGCGCCCTCTCTAGAATTCTCTAGAAGGGGCGTGCCTTGGCATGTGGCTATTTTTATGGGCACTCCCTTGTCTCCACGCCTCGGATCACCCCCGAAGCCTCCGGAACCGTCCTGATGCCTCTAGAATCCTACGGAAGGCACTTGGCACGACCTTGGCATATGAATCCGGGCGTCCTTGTGGACACGGGGCCGCGGTCCGTGCAATAAGCACATGCTTATAAGCAAAAAAATGAAAGCATACCCCCCATTCTTTTCGGTTTAAGCATGCTTATCCCACAAAAATGAAAGCACGTGGGCCCCACCTCATTGAAGAACTCCATTAACGCCCAACCCAAGCTTTCACCGTCGGACGGCACGACGGACTCGGGAGGAAGAGCACCGGCTTCGTTCAGCACGATGGACTCGGGAGAGAGAGCATTGGGTTCATTCAACTCATAAATGTCTCAACTCTCAATTGATTTTTTTATTAATTTAATTTTTATTAAAAAAATTATTTTAAGGGTATTTTGGTCATTTCCTTAATTACCTTTTAAAAATCAGCAAACACTCCAACCGAACACCACTTGCTTAAAGCAGAAATAAGTTTTTACTTTTCAGCAACAGAACTTTACAGCACAATCCACTTTAAGTAACTTATCAGCACAGTTTGCTTATAAGTAACGTATAAGCAAAGTTTACCCGAACGCACCCTAAGTCTAAATGATTGATCACTTCTTTATGTAATCCATTAAGGTTCATTTTCCCATAGTTGCATTTTAGTATTCCCTCCATTTCACAATTTAAGTCATTTTTAACTACAAAATGTGTTTCATAATGTAAATCATCTTTTCAATTATGTAATGCTAAATTTTCTAAAATAGTTTATTGTTGAATTTACTTTGCATTCCAAAGTACATTGAAAATTAGCATCAAACACAAATTTGAATTATTATTGGTATTGGAATTATAAAACATAATTATAGAGTATTTAGTGCACTTGATAAAAACAAACATTAAATTAACATCCATTCTATTTTAAGTATGTCTTAAAACTTGTACAAAATAAAAAAAAATGACTTGTATTGTGAAACAGGGCTAGTATTTTCCGTCCACAATTAAGCATCAATTTGTTCGTGCTAATCTATGCATCAATTTGTTCGTGCTAATCTATGGACTTTAGAGAACAAGTTCCCCCCCTCCCCCCCAAATTCATCCTGATTCCATTTTTAATTGCACGTACAAATTGTACATGCTCGACGACATCCGAAGGAGAAGATTCAACATGCAACCTTACCGTGCAGGTCGATAATGAACAACAAACAATGCAGTGTGCACATGCATTGTTCATCACATGGTCTTCTTGTTCGATAGGTTCAGTTAAATTGTAACTTGGTTTACTAAATGAAAACAAACTTCATGCACGTGATCACAGATTCACAGCTACTAAATTCAACAAGCCATCTAAAATATCTTCCAAGTATCAATATCCTATTATGCAAACCCTTAACTCAATTTCCAAACAAATTCCATCCAGATCCATGGGTCCAAATAGGCAGCTAGAATGCCCTAGATTTCGTCGATGTGGAATGATGGCCGGTTGGTTGCTTGGAGAGGGAAGAGAGAGCAGATTAATAAAAAAAAATATATGGGAATTATTTTGTAATTATATTCAAGGAGAAGCTGCAAATAATAATTTGTAAAGAAACTGCATAATATATTCCCTTGGAAATTGATATATAATTACAACCTCAAAAATCGTCAGAAGAAATCTTTCTCAATAGATGGTCTTTCAGGTCCTTTTTGATTAATGGCTGCCCATCAACAAACAGTAAGGAGAGCTGTGAATTCTGTTTATTCTGTGGAGGAAGAGCAGCCAAACAACGGTGGAACAAATCTCACCTCTCTCTCAATACAATGTGACTTTGTCCATTAGTTTTTGAGATCCTTGAGATCCTCTTCAATATCTCAGCAAACGCCTTCTTGTCCTACAATTTTCATATTCATGGTCATACAAGAGAGATGCTTATACTAAAGGGCAATGAACAATGGGGCACATATGAGCAGATCGACTGTGCATGATTCCAAATATAATCAACTGATGATCGTTGAAACATGACATTCCCAGCTAAGAAAAAGTTAAGCAAAGGGATGAATCAGACTGAGTATATATACCTCTGAGGATCTCAGTCTCGCTTTAAATCTTGAGACCAGATCTTGTGTAGTCACAGGTGCCCTTTGCAATAGGACAGCCCTGATTTCTTCTTCTGAAACAGGTCCCTGGGATGAGGAAGACCCGGTTTTGGCTGCTGATTGAGGCGTCCCCTTTGAGGCAGCACTACTTTTTGATGGCTCTTCTTTGACTGAAGGCTTCTGTTCCTAGTGATATGATATTTTAACCAAAATTGATAAGAACTACAGGTAGTTCCAGAATAAAGTGCTCTAAATGCAGAAAAAGCACATTTATAACGCATTTATTAAATGGAACTTACATTTTCTGTTTTAACCTTCTTCTGAGCAGTATTAACAGCTTTTGTATCATCTCCATTTATCTTCCTCTTACCCTTTGAAGATTTAGAGGTAGAAGGGGTTCCCTTCCCAGCTGGCTTTGCAGGACTATTTTCAGAAGCTTCTTCTGTAGGAGCATCCTTTACTTTTGGAGCAAAAACAGGAGAAGTACGATCTTCCTCTTCTGGCTGAACAGCTCAAAATACCCATTGTAAGAATACAACAGTACAAAGAGGAGGAACCGAGAATGGTCAAATCATGAAATTTGCAATAACAGTCTAAGAAAAACATTAATATCTCTGTACACAGAATAAAAAACGTCTTGTAAAAGCTCACATCATCACTGTCATCATCGTCTTCTGCATCAGAATCATTCATTCCGTTGGTTCGCCCAAGCAATTTCTTTAATTCTTTTCCAGATTTACTAAGTCCTCCCTCTTCCTCGTTAGCTTCATCCTCCTCCTCTTCATCATCCTGCAATTATGTAGTAATGAAGTTAATAATCAAAAGAAACATGTTAAACATCCGCCATATGCTAACATGGAGATAAATGCATCATCTCTATCTTTGATAGTCAATTCACGGATAGAATACACAAACTTGAACAACTAAGTAAATGCAGACCCATCAGCTTGCTTATGTATTGCACAGCTAAGTGCACATATGAGAACAACTTCAAGTTGTTCTGCCTTCATAAAAGCTCTAAATGAAAATGATTCTCATGTCCAATGAACTTCTAGTTTTTGTTCCCAAAGCCCATGGAGAAAATGTGTAATGTTCTGCCAAATCATTCCCCTTAACCTGCATCACTGCATCTTAAGATGGGTAAGTAAACAAACCTGCTTGATTTCTGGAGGTGCAGGAACCTCAGGAGCCAGGTCTTCTCGCTCTTCGGGATCATTGCCAACTGCTTCGTCATCATCAGTGAAAATTTCCTCATGCTCCCAATCATCACCTACCAGAGAAAGAGGATGTCTCATGCTTTTGATAGAAATGGGATAAATGTAAAACCTGTACTTTGCTAGTTTTGCAAATGCAATTTTCTTCCGTTCCCCTTCCGAATCTCACAGAACTGAATGATTTACTACCACCTTAAAGATCACATTTCCTTTCCATTTAAGATGGACAAAAAGTTGACAAGGATCCCATACTTAATTTTTGAAAGTTCAACCCCCAACCTTGCATCATGCAAATGTGACAATTGTGGGGTGGGGGGGGGGGGGGTGGGGGGGGGGGTGGGGGGGGTGGGGTGGGGTGGGGGGGTAGGCAGGCAAACCCACCAAAATAAAGATCAACAGAAATAAATGAAATTATATTCAATTCATCTGTAGTACACACAGTGCATGAACAAGAGAGAAAACATTCCATCACCCCCACGACAACAATGTCAAGGAAAAAGAAAGTTTCATGTCCATTTCCACCATGAAACACATCATGACAAATACCAAAGTACACTACAAAATTGTCTATTTTCACCCAAACATGGTGCAGTTGAAAGAACAAACTATGCAGTATTAAAAATAAAGAACAAACTGCCAAAATCTAGCCAAACCTTATACTTTTACCATAAACCCTACTCTGGTGAATATATGGACTTTGCAGTCTGGTAAACCATTATTTAATGCCCTTGTGTCCATGAAGTTTTGCAAAATATCAATTTGTCTACATAAAAATAATAGGCAGCATTCTTACCCTTCTCAATGTCATCATCATCATCAAAATCTCCTCCCCTTCGACCTTCACCATCATCATCATCATCAACTCCTTTCTTGTTAAGGCCTAACCTAGACTTCCTAGCTGCCTCTTCCTCTTCATCTTCCTCTCCCTTGTCTGAGGCATTCCCTTCCTCCTCTTCTCCTGATTTCTTGCGACCTCTACCACCAGCACTACCGCTACCAACTTCAGTCTCAAGAATCTTATTAGATTCACCAAATGCAGCTGGGCCATTGTTTGCAGCTTTCATCATCCACCTCTCGTAACCATCAGCAGTTCTCCTCCTATTTTTCATCTTCTCCTCTGCTTCTTCCAAGGTAAGTTGCTTATACTGTGCAACTTTGTTGAAATTGTACCTGGATCTCAAAAGGAAGTATTGTACTATTGTGAGAGAAAAAATAATAAATAAACGTGCTAATACATAATGCCAGCAATAATTAAAAAGGCTTGTAAGGAAACAAAAGCTAAACAGGAGCATTGCAAATGTCAAATTTCCTACTAGTTTGGAAAGTACTTTAAAAGATTCACCTGACAAACACATACACATTAATGATAGGAATCCAGAAGTTAAATTGAGCCAGTGAAGTTACCAGGAACCAGCAGGAATAGCAACAAATTCCTTCCCCTGTAACATTAAGAAGTAGTAGGTTGCTGATTGTTCACCCTCAGGCTGACCATGGTACTGAGACTGGCTCACTTCATCTTCTAGCAGCCAAGGCTTATTCTTGTACTTCTCCTAGTCAACATAGTGAGGATTATTGACGTCTATTGCTTATAAAGCTAATCCAGCATGCAAATATCAAGCTATACCAAGTAGCCACGAGGCTGTTGTCACAGGATGATATATCTTTTGTTTGGATTTATCAGTTCCCACAAGATATCTCGAATGTTTGGGCTCTTAATCTGAATCTTAATACTTACCCTTCTTTGGATTCCGAAAAAAAAAACTAGCAAGAGAGAAATGTCCACTAGTGGACCACCAAAAGATTGTCAAAAAACACATACCCTCCTCTTTATAGATAATCATAGAAATATTTCTAAAAATCAAGGAAAATGAGCAAAAAGGATACAAACTATTGAGTATAGATCAGAAAACTAATCCAAGCATTAGAAAATTCTCATTAGTACCCAAACTATACAATAAAATACAAAAATGATAGGGGCCAGTTTGAGATTCCTAAATGAGCTGACATGGAAGAATGAAATATAGACTAAAAAGTGATGAAACATTACTATGTCACGTTAGTGAATACTATTTTTTACCTATGAAAATGAAACAAAACTTTTGGCATATGCAATAACAATCTGGCTGTTAATATGTTATTGCCTTATTTCTAGATTTTGGATAATATTTAGTACAGTATAAATCAATTAGTTTGTATTACTTTGGCTATTTTTTCCAATAATGAATACCTATGTCTATACATTTAACTCCAATGAAATATTATATTCATAAGAGTTTTCCTGTTCATGCACACACTCAATCAGAATGGAAATCAATCAAAATGAACTCATGCTTTATATTATCGAACAAAATCAAATGATTGGAACTTTTACACAGTAGTATGAAAGAAAGAGAGAAAAGATTTAAAACAGATATTCTAAAGATACTACACTGCCATATGCAAAGAAAGTGTAGACTCCATCCGCGTCAAAAAGAGAAAGTTAGCATCTAATTTGTTTGACATGCAGAATTGTACATTCTAATCTATGTATTCTTGAAAAATTATTGTATATTTTCTTTTCCACAACAACAAAAATCCAGTCCATAGAAAGGAGCTTATAGTGCAGCTTTTGCTGAAGAATTGGATATTGTCCATAGACAACCTTAGAATGGTAACATACTAATTGTTATAGCTCATCAAATGTTTCCTTTATGATCCATACTAATTGTTATAGCTCCTTTCATTACAGAAGATTATGTTTTAATCAGGTTACAAGCATATATCTGCAAGAACTTTGGCCACAGAGGGTATTAGCTCCTCCAATATTTGACTCACTAACTGACCATTTAAATCTAGTATCCTAGTAATGAACATGAATCTTCTGGTTTTAGCCTCATTACACACTGCCTTTCTCTCAATTATTTAAAACGGAATAGAAGCTTGACAAGTGCTTAATTCAGATATCAACTTGAAACTTCAGTGTTGACCTGCTAAGCCACACGATACTGTTCCCACCCTTCCTCTTCCCTATGGTTTCTTTTTTCTGAGTTTACCCCATCAACATTAAAGCCCTTGTAGGCTCAGACTATGCCTACAGTTTAATCTTTGATACACTAAAATATCACCCTGGCTACAAAGAATGATACCGTGATATAGACCCACCCCTCCGCATCTAGACATTTGAATTCCCAATCCTTCCACCCAGGGCCACAACATAAATTCCTAGCTTATATCAGACATCAACTTGAGACTTCATGCGTTTTCTACCTGTGTTTACTCCCTCATCATCATCATCCATGTCCTTAAGGGCCTAGATTATACCTATAAACAGTGTGTTTCCGTGACAGACATTTGAATAACCAATCCTCACCCTAGATGTCACACCATGAATTCCTAGAAATTTTTCATAAGCATATACACGTAAGGAAAATTCGTTCAATTACACGATCAAATTAGAAAATTGAAAGGGAAAAAAGGATAAATGGGAACGATGGAATACCCTCAAAGTATCTGTAACCTGGCGACCAAGAAGGCCTTCTTTCTGCATAGACCATTTGTTCTCCGAGCTCTTCTTTTTCGAAAAACTGGGCAAACCAGCAACAAATCTCCCAATGAAGTAATTCTTATCATTGCTGGAACCGGGTAGCACACTATACTCCTGTAAATCCCAAGCCAGTGAAAGATAACTACATAACGGAGAAGACTAAAATTCTTAGGGTTCGATAAACCAACGAGAAGAACAAATCAGGGGCAGAGAAAAACCCTGATCAAGCGAGTGATGGTGGCGCCACACTCGAAGCAAGAACCTCGATTCTCGACCATGGTCTTTCCGCATGTTAAGCAGAGGGTCAAGTGCTTGCAATTGCTCCCGTAGAGGTCGGTGGTCGATCCACAGCCCGTACAAGAAGGCTTCAAAAGCAGATCAAATGTCATGGCTCCGGTTTTATATCCAAAATCAAACAGCTACGGTTTCGTCTCCGGTCGATTCCTCCAGAGCCGAGATTTCGAAGCTTTGGGATTTTTCAGAGTCGGAGAAGAGGAGAAATACAGGCGTCGGGTCCGTCTCTTCCGACTCTCTCCTGGGATTCGAGTGTTTACACGTGGTTCTTCATATCTTTTTTTTTTATGTAGAAAATTTCCGGATACTACCTCAAGTTTTTTTTTGTTTTTTTTACGCCATTTCTGAATAGTGCACCCGGATTTTTGAGAATAGCACACTCACTAGATGTAACAGCTGGATGCGCTCTAGCCATTACGGCTGGGGGCCCTCTAGCCGTTAGAGCCGAGTACCTCTGGCCGTAACGGTTGGGTTTTTCTTAAATCGATAAATTAAATGCTACTTTATATTTAAGTATGTATCTATATGATTTCATTTTTGATGTTTGGGTGGTTTGGTAAAGCCCTAACAACTTTACCATTTTTGAAGATTTGAATCTTACAAACAACTTTACCATTTTCCGTGTAACTCAATTGTAAAAACAACAAACAACTCCATTGCTTCCAAACAACTAATTTACAAACAACACTTGCTTCTAAAGCAAAAACATCAACATATAATTTACTGAATCACAAAATGACAAACAACACTTGCTTCTAAAGCCTCAACATGAAAAAAAAAACAACATTAATTCTCAGGCGAAATATTATCAACTGCCCGAATCTCAACACCTTCGAATAGGCGAAGCTGCACAGCCGTTTCTTTGGCCAAAATACGATCTGTTATATCGTTGTCGTTCAAGAAAAAACGACAATATCTTGGTGCTGCTCCCTCGCCAGATTGGCTCCAGGATATGATCACGTTTTTTAGGGTGCGATCTAGTAACATGGATCATTCCGTTCTTCTCTCCATAACCCCACGCACATGAACGATGGAGAAGTTGATGAAGGGTGGAGCAAGGGGGTAAGTTCGCGAGGAACATGCTGCTTTCCTATGAACCATGGATGAATTGGAGATGGAATTTTGTTTTCGGTTTGAGGTTGGAATTGGAGATGAAGTCTCCTTTTATGCTTGAAATGGATTTCAATTTGTGATGTGCATGCATTTCTCTTGTCATCAGAAAATTAAATGACATAGTGTTATCAGAATATGAAATGACATAGTGTTATCAGAACATAAAATGACATAGTGTCATTATACCATTAAATGGCATACTGTCATCAAAAGCGCCACTTTCTTCATAATAACGCACCCTCCGGTCGTTACAGCCAGAAGGCCCTCATCCATAATGGTTGGAGCTCATTCGACCGTTACGGTTTGGGGCCTTTTGGCCGTAACAACTGGAGTTTTTCTGATATTGAGGAATTAAATGCTCTCAACTACCTTTATTCATTCCGACGTATGCCTGTAATTCACCATAGTCGTAAGCCAACCCACTCCATTTCATCTCTTCTCCAAAAAACACAAAACCTCTCCATGGTCATCAATCTTTATCAATGAACAACAATGGAGATTACCAACACTTTTTGGATTTGGAAGATCAAGCCTTAAAAATCAATCACAATGAGGTATGTTTTATTTTCTTGTTCGATCTTATCTCTCTTCCACCACTCTATTTCACTTCACTCTACAATATTTATCTATTTTTTTTGTAAAACTACAATGTTTATCTTGAGATGGTAGTGAAGTAGGAAAAAAAGTGTGTGTTGAATCTTGCATGTATTGACTAGGCAAACTTATATAATTATTGGTAAAAAAACTAGGTTAAAGATGATTACTTTGTTGAAAAAGATCGTAACTTTTGGTTTAGGACTTCGAAATGTTCTTGACAAAAAAAGATTTGACATTTGAAGAAGCGTTGTGGCCTTTAAGGCCACAGGGATGCCCAAAGTGTGCCCGGCCGTAACGGCCCGTAGGCTCTTTGGTCGCAACGGCTATACTTTATAGAATATTCATTTTAAATTTTGTTTTAATCATTGTAGGAAGAGAATGAAGTCTAAATTGGGCTTGATGCATTGAGGATCGAAGATGGGCAGAGTGATCCCGTATACAACAATTCTGAATATGGATGTCCCTAGGTGCAGTTAGAACCGATTTCGTTTGCTGGAGATTGGTATAGTACTGGATATCCGTCGATGCATCTAAGTCAGATGCCAACTACAGGTGATTGGGATAGATACTCTCATATGCATCCAGATCAGTACAACAGTGGATATGCTCAAATGCAGACCGATTAGTATAATAGTGATTACACATAGATAGGGTCAGTGGCAAGGCGTGGGCTTCCATCTTTGAGCGGCATGCCACAATTTATCGAACCCGTGGAGGAGGTGGTGCAAGAGTCAGATGATTATACAAAGTTATTTACTACAGATAGGATATTTGATAGCAAAGAGGAGGCCATACAATGGGTTAAGACAACATGTATTCAAAATAACATGTGCATACGAACTTGGCGGACAAAAAAGTCTACACTATTTGGTCAACTTGGTAAGACTTGGTTGGTATGCGACAAAGAAGGGGTTCACACCTGTTAGAAAAATGGTTGTTCCATGGTTTCTCTTAGTTTTGATGATAACAAACATAGTCGGTATAACTTGCTTTTACATGTAAGTGTTTCAAGAAAACAGGTACATATTCACGAGTGACGGAACATTGTGAGGAACGATGGAGGGAACGAGTGACAAATTTAGGAAGTGCGTATCGGAAGGAACGTATCTTTCTATTAATGGCAAGTTACTAGATCTTCTGCGAGCAATCTTCTGAGAAGATACGACAGCTGTAGGCAGTTGCTTAAGGAGATCATAGGAAGGATAAGATCAAACTTCACAAATCTTATCTAAAGAAATCCGAGATCATTCATCCAAATCACAGACAATACTTTCTCCTTTTTGAGTGGGATTTGTTAAGTGGAAAGTCTGCGTAATTAGGCAATAATTACGTATGAGATCAGACTTGACACTTCTTATAAATAGCTAGGTTATAGCTAGGGTTTAAGTGTGGTTGTAGACGGCGAACTTGGAGAGAGAGCTTTTCAAGTGTACGAGTGTGTGGCTTTTTCGGTGAAGAATCCACAAGTAAGTCAGTAGTTTACTTTCTTTTAGGTTTGTTGTTAGGGTTGTAGAAGTCTAGTTGGTTGAACTTTGGTTGGTGCCTTAGTTACCAGAGAACTTGATTTGCCTTGTAATCATTGAAACTTAGTAAAAGTATTCTATCGAAAATCCTCTGAGAAGGAGTCTTAGGGGTAGAGGTTTTTTCTTTCTACGACTTGGTGGTCATATAGAAAGTTTTCCTCTCTAAATTATGTGTTCTTATTGTTTATTTCCGCTGCCCAAGGAACATTATTAGTTCCCTGACTTGTTACTTACGCGAACAATTGGTATCAGAGCAGGTTTGCTCTAGATTGTGTGCTAGTGCACGAACACATGATGAGTACCAACAACACTCCCAACGTCGGAATTGGAAACATCAAGCCTCCTCTGCTTGTTGTTGGAGAGTATGACCACTGGAAGATCCTCTTCGCCACTTAGCTCAAAAGCAATGACTACCAAGCCTGGTCAGTCATTGAGGATGGAGATTATGTCATTCCCGAAGCCAAGAAGGACAAAAAGTTCGAGTGGGGTCCAACTGAATGGACAGGAATGGGGAAGAACTTCAAGGCACAGATGTTGCTAAACAATGCCTTGGGTGTTGAAGATCTACTAAGGGTGGTGAACTGCAAAACTGCCAAGGATGCATGGGAAGCTATTGATCCGATGCATATTGACAGTATAGATCTGAAGGAAAGCCACCAAAAGGAGGCCAAGAAGGAATTCTATAACTTCAAGATGAAAGACGGTGAAACCTTTGCCACTTATCAATCTCGATTTGAGGCCTTGGTAAATCGTATCAATCATCTTGGTATAGAAAAGGACATCACTCATGTAGAGAAAGTCTCTACAATTGTTGATGGTCTTGGTCCCATGTACGTTGTTACTAGAGGTTTGCTCAGAGAAAATCCAATCATGAAGTCTTGCAAGCTTCATGAGATCTTTGGAAAGCTGACATACTACAAGCACTACAAGAATAAAAACAGTGGTTCCTCAAGCTCTAACAAGGGCATTGCTCTCAAGGTGGAGAAGGCCATCGAGAACATCACTGCCGGGAAGGGAGTTTATATGTTAGAGGAGGACTCTAATGTAGCTCTCATAACCAAGACAATGAGGGCATTCTAGAAGAGAGGCAAGAAGCAAGGATCTTGGAAGGAACAAGAGAACTCTCAAAGGAAGGAGATCAAGGATGTTACCTGTTTTAACTGTCAAGAAAAGGGTCATTATGCTAAGAGTTGTCCCAAAGGTAACGAGTTTGGAAACGAGAAGAAAAAGGCCTACATCGCTGCATGGGATCTTGACTTAGATGATGAATCCGATTCTAAGATATGTGTCATGACTCTGAAGACTGAAGATGTCGACCAAGAGGTAACTCCTGAACAATTCCTTGCCAGTTTAGAAAACGCTAAACAATCTGATCTTGTCACTCTTGTTAAAAAGCTTTTTGAAGATAATTTGAAAGTGCAAGATGAAATAGAAGCTGCTGATGAGAAATGTCTTAATCTTGAAGAAAAGTTATCAAAGTCAACTGTTACTAGTGTTATTCCTTGTATTGAGTGTAAAGTGCTAAAAGAAGATATTAAGACTCTCATTGAAACCAATAACGAACTTAGAACAGATTTGCTTATCTTTAAACTCAGAAGAGAGGAATTAGAGAATGAGCTTGATAAAAGAACTCACATTGTGTTTAATTCGGCTAGGTGTGGTATTGGTTATGGTAAAGATAAATCTGAGTATCCTTCAGATGACCTTAGCTTTGAAGAAAAGATGGAAAGGAAAGCTAGGGAACTTCAATCTGGTAGAGATAAAGTTACTTATCTAGAGGGTATGGTTAAGATTCTTAAGAGTGGCTTAAATGATAACTCAGAGTGGTATTCTAGTAAAACGACTCATAAGATATATCTAAAACAATCTCAAGGGAACCAACACAGAGTTCCTTCCAAGGAACGATACCTCTAGAAACCACATCCTAAAAGCTATCTTGGCGAATATTATAGGGTGTGCTATCAATGTGGTAACGGAGGTCATGTTCAAAAGGATTGTAAGGCTAAATTAGACGTGTCTAACAAAAAGGTTCAAAACCAGAATACATGGAACAATAAGAAACAGTGGTCCGGTAAGAAAAATCAAGGATGTGACAAATCTCATCTGAACTAAAAGAAACCAGTTCACCCACCACAAAAGAAGCAAGATTATAAAACTGATAAAGGGAAAAACTGTGTTGATCCCTCAAATGTTGCTTCTAGTTCCAAGAGTCCACAGAAAGCTATACTAGTTCAATCTCAAATTTATCATTTTGTGAGCTCTGCTAACATACCCGGGAAGGCTAAGTAGGCATAGGTCGTTAAAACGTGATTTCTTTCTTGCAGTTTGAAGTGAGGGGGTGGCGAGCACTTTTATGTCGCTGTAAAAGCACTGTCAAAGAAATATCCTAACTTCCTAACCTGAGTAAAGGAGAAGCAATGGTCGAACCCACAAGGACTCAGATTATTCGTATTTAAATAATATTACTAAGTAAGAGGGTGGTTTTTATTATCGCAAGCTATAAATCTAAGTAAATAAAGCAAAGAAAGTAGAACTGTTAAAGATTCAAATATAGAGAAAAGCGTCCAAGTAGTTTCGTATCCATTGCATACATGAGTTTTGATCCTTGATTATTCTTATTTCGATTTCCCTTGACTAATCTATTGTGAATTTATGAAATTCAAGTTTAAGGTGGTTATTAATATACACCGTCTTTAACCTTTTAATCAATTAACCTAGAAAACCTTCTATGTCAAATTGATCATGCAATTAAGTTCAATGCATTCAATAGAAACGTAGTTCATGAATTCCACCGTCTATTAATATGAAGTTTTGTGATCAAATTCTCTTCCTTTGATTAACCGTATTCCACCGTCTATAAGTTTAATCAATGGATTTATCCATGAATAATCAAATTTCACCATCTATTTAATTATTCTAGTTGTAATTCAACCTAGAAATAGAATAGGTGATCAAGCTATTATAATCCTAAGTGAATTTAATTAATCAAGCACGGAGAGATTCAATCTATTCAAGGCAAACTAGAATAATTCAAATCTCACAAAAAATCATGTATACAACTTCAACTAACTAGTTGGACATGGGAAATTTAGCTAGAATATGAAGAAAATTCCGCTCTTAACTGCTTGGCTTGGGAAATTTAGCTAGAATAAGGCATTAAAGAAAAATTAAACTTACAAGAGTTAGATTTCTCTTCAATTGTGCAAACTAGGGTTTTTTCTCCCACAATTCTCCAATTCAATAATAACGTAAAAGCAAGAACAATAGATAGCATCCTTCTTCAAAGAAACCCTAAGAAAAGTATTTATATCGTATCTAAAAATATCCAAAAATACTAATAAAGTCAGCCCAAAAGATAACACGGAGGCCCGAATCAGCGTCGTACAAACGCTCCGAAGCGCGGTCAAGTGCACACATAGCGCGGTCGCGGTATGGCCGGATCTCCCCGTGCTTTGGCTGCATAAGCTTGTTCCCTTCGGTGTTGGCAAATCCCTCCTTGTGCGGTTTGGACCTTCTTCTTGGCTTGTGATTTTTCCTTCGGTTCTTCTCTTCAATGCTCTCCATGCGTCCCTAGGTCCGGTCCTTATCCTCACACCAACCATACTTCACCATCTGACCTGCAATATAGCATACAAACGCGTAGATTCCGGACTAAACTGAAATAAAACTTAACCTACAACTTAAAGCGAAATTCTAGCTAAACATGCATAAAATGAGAATAAAAACATGTTCTAAAACCTATATCTATATGCTTTTTCAAGGGGAAGATCCGCTAGATCCTTGACAGCGGGTGTTCATGTCTCATGATAGGGAACGAGAGTATTCTGTCCTCACTTCAGATCAATGATGGAGGAAACATTTCCTTTGGCAATCTACAATCAAGGAGAAATCATTGGAACAGGTGAAGTCAAGCTAAATGAAAAGACCAACGTTAAAGACGTGAGCTTGGTGAAGGGTCTTGGTTACAACCTGTTGAGTATTTCTCAACTTTTTGACCAAGGGAACAACGAGGTATCATTTACCTTAGATGGTTGTACGATCAAGAACAAGAATTCAAATATTGTGGTACTGAAGGGAAAAAGGCACAACAATGTGTATTTTGTAGACTCAAGTTTCCAACCACAAGAAGAGTTATTCTTTGTTACAGTTGTAGATAAGACTGATCTTTGGCATAGGAGGTTTGGTCACGCAAATCATCGAGGAATTCACAAACTCTACTCACAAATATGGTGATAGGACTTCCCAAAGTTCTTGTAGAAAAGGAAAGCTTGTGTGAAGAATGTGTGAAAGGGAAACAAAGCAAATCATCTTTTCAGCCAAAGTTGTCGATCAGCACTTCTCATCCACTTGAGATGGTACACATGGATTTGTATGGTCCCATGTGGGTGAAAAGTCATGGAGGTAGAAGGTATATCTTTGTTATTGTTGAAGATTTTACTAAATACACATGGACTCTCTTTCTAGGTTCCAAAGATGAGACATTCATGACATTCAAAAGCTGGATGAAGAAGGTAGAAGCATCAACAGGTCAAAAATTGAAGGCTATCAGGTCGGATAACGGAACAGAGTTCAAGAATTCCATGTTTCATAGCTACTATGATGACCATGGAGTGTCTCAGAACTTCTCTGCGCCGAGGACTCCTCAACAAAACGGCGTAGCAACAAGAAAGAATGGAATACTGCAAAACATGGCTCGTACTATGATGTTGGCAAGTAACTTGCCTCGGTCCTTTTGGGCTAAGGAAGTCGGTATCGCTTGCTACATCATTAATCGAGCTACTATACGTTCCAATTTTTCTAAAACTCCATATGAACTAATCAGGGGAAGAAAGTCAAATATTTCACACTTGAAAGTCTTTGGATGTAGGTGCTTTGTTCACAACAACGAAAAAGACGAGCTAGGCAAGTTTGATCTAAGGAGTGATGAAGGCATTTTTCTGGGGTACGTATCCAACAACAAGGCTTACAAGGTGTTCAATAAAAGGACTAAGAAGTTTGAAGAAAGCATTCATGTTATCTTTGACGAGTCCAAAAATGGAGGGAACCTGTCAAGTAACGAGGACATACTAAAGGTTCTAAAGACAAACTCGGATGATGAAGTTGATCCAGATTCAAGTACACAAGCTCCAAATGAAGAAGTTACCCCTCCGAGTCCTAACCTGGATGGAGATGACACAGAAGGTACTTCGAGTCCTGAAGATGATACTCCACAAAATGAAGATCAAGTGGAAGGAATAACTCTTGGAATGACAGGACAACATGAACAAGAGGAGTCAAGAATAGATCCCACTCAGATTGAAGTCAGAAACTATAATCAAAAGAGGGATCATCTTGTTGATAACATCATTACTCCATACGATAAAGGTGTGCTTACTCGTTCCTCTACTAAGAATTTTTGTACTTTCAATGCGTTTATCTCTCTTGCAGAGCCGAAGAATGTGAAAGAAGTATTCTTGACTGGATAGTTGCTATGCAAGAGGAACTACACAAGTTTGAGAGGAACAATGTATGAAGATTAGTTCCCAAGACAAAACACAAAATGGCTATAGGAACAAAGTGGGTATTCAGGAACAAACTTGATGACACTGGCGGTGTCACGAGGAACAAGGTGAGACTTGTAGCAAAAGGGTGCAATCAACAAGAAGGGATTGACTACGATGAAACATATGCTCATGTTGTAGGAATAGAAGCCATCTGTCTTCTAATCACCTATGCTGCTCACAAAGGTTTCAAATTATATCAATTGGATATGAAGACAACATTCCTGAATGGGTACCTACAAGAGGAGGTTTATGTGTTGCAACCTCCAGGATTTGAAGATGTTGTTCACCCTGACCATGTCTAAGTGCTGGATAAGGCTCTCTATGGTCTTAAACAGGCTCCTCGTGCTTTGTATGATAAATTCCCCCAATCTCTATTGACCAATGGATATAGACGTGGTAAGGTTTTAATAGTTGAAATTTATGTTGATATATATTATATTTGGTTCTACTAACCCTAAACTTGTAGAAAGCTTCAAGAATCTAATGAGTAGTGGGTTTAAGATGAGCATGATCGGTGAACTCACTTTCTTTCTTGGTCTATTGATGTTCAAGTTTTTAGTCTAGTTTTTAGTATGTTTCTTAGATTGTTTAGTTTAGTTTTAGTTGTTTTTAGGGTTAGTTTTGTGTGTTTTTGGGTAAGTTTGCATATTTTGTGAAAAGTATGGAAGTTACTCTATTTTGTGTCTTTTTGCAAGTTTTTGAGCAGGAAGAAGCGCTTTTTGAGCTGAGCTGAAGTGTTGTGGTGGAGGTCGGAAGAACATGAAGATAAGGAACAAATTTCATGAGAAGATCAAGTCGAAGTTCAAGTTTTAAGTCAAGAAAAGACGAAGAAAAGTCAAATCCCAGGCTCGTTAACGATCCTGTGAAGGTCGTTAACGAGGCTTAGAGATAGAATTTTTCGAGTAGATTTTGTGATTTCTACCGACCCTGTGCGGGGTCGTTAACATTGGCTCCGTGTCGGTAGGGTTTTAAATGATTTTAGGGTTGTTATATCTTATATCTTATATCTTGTTATCTTTAGTAGAGTAAGTTTTTATGTTTTAGGCTTTTTAATAGATAGTTTCTTAGTATGAATATCCTTATTCTAAACCTAGAAGGGGGTGGACGATATTATTGGAGAGCCGATATTTTGAGGATCGAGAAGATGAGGAGAAGATAACGAGGAGGTTCGACCGAGAGAGAGAATTAGGATCGTTAGTCGGAATTTCTCGTCGGTGTTGTTTTGTGTTTTCGGTTTCTTCAGGATATTGTAAGACAATATTTCTCTTATTAATTTCAAGTAAGTTTGGTTTTTGTTTTCAATGTTTTCTCTTATTGAATTTGTTTGCTTTATTATGAGTAGTGAGTAGTTCTCTTATCTAGGGTCGGGGTTGAAACCCGACATAGTTATTCATGTTTGATAAGTGAGTGGATGTTTTGAATGCCTTTTATCTATTTTTATTGCTTGTTGTGCTTATGCTTAGACGATAGTCGAGGTAATTTGAGTTCTCAACTTGATCGAAAGAGAAAGTTGTTAACTTGAAGGTTGATATTGTTCGATTACAAAAGTTTCGATCTTTGGACCAAAACAAGTGATTGAGTGAATTAATTTATGAGAATTAATTGATTTGCTTGCTAATCAGCGAAAGTTGATGAATTTATCTTTTAAAAGGCATGATCTTTATTTTCTTATGATTTTATATGCATGTCTATGTTGTGGTAACCCTTGTCCTAGGTCTTTTATCTTTATTGAGTTAGTTTATCTCTCATAATATTCGTTATTGAGTTCATGTGCCTCTGTAACGAACCTGTTTTTAGTTCGTTAGTGTGTGTTCGTATTTTTCCAGGTTCGTTAACGACCTTGACAAGGTCATTAACGAGGTTGATCGTGTGTGTTTTTGCTTGTTTTTTCCCGTTTTTAGTAGTTGATAGACAAACAACCGTGCTTCCCGTGGAACAATCCTGACTTCAATTCGCTATGCTCAGCGGGGTCTTGACTATAAATTTATTTGTTGTCAAGAATATACCCTCTCTACAAATTGGCGCCGTTGCCGGGGAAGCAACAGTGTTTGTTTGTTTATCTTTGGGTCTGGGAATAGTCCAACCCCGTTTTTTGTTTTAATTTTGTTTTCTTTGTTTGTTTTCTCAGCGTATGCTAGCTGGACGTCGTAGGCTCGAATTTGACAACACCGGTTACTATTCGGAACCTGAACGCTCCCTACATCGTAGACGTGGAGAAAACCAAGCCATGGCCACACCCAAAGAGATGACTCGCCAGATGGCTGAACTCCAAAGGCAGATGGAGGCGTTACAAGCTGACTGAGACGCCGCTGCTGCCGAGGCTGAACGTGAACGAGTGAACAATGCTTGTTTACAAGAAGAGCTGAATGCCTATTCGAGGAATGCCAAGCAATATATGCATCCAAAACTGAGGGTGCCAGAGTCCGCAATTGTGCTTCCAGAGATAGAGAAAACTTTTGAGATTAAGTCTCAATTTATATCCTTGAGTAAAAGGGCTTAGTTTGAAGGGAAACCTACTGAATGCCCTATGGAACATATTAGAAATTTTCTTGATTTATGTGACACCATAGCTGCTGAAGGTGTCTCACTTGAATATGTTCTGTTAAAAGCTTTTAGGTGAACAAGCTTTCTAACTATGATGCCAAGTATGGTACCCAACAATCACCCCAGCCCTAGAGGCGTCTCTACGTGCCTAACAAGGAGGATGTTGATCTTGATGTCAAAAATCAATTCCTGTAGGACGAGGTCAACCGTTTGAAGAAGCATGTAAGTTTTCTGAAATCCTCTCAATCTTGTCAAGAATGTGGCTCTTCTGCCTATAGTACTTCTGCTTGCACTAACATAGAGCAGGTAAGAGCCGCTGAGACATATGCTGAAGTGAATTATATGAGAGGCCCATACAGGAACCAACCTAGTAATTTTGACAGGTCAAACAATTATCCAACGTGGTGCAACCAAAACCAAAATTCAAACTATGTAGCGCCTCCATCGGATAGACGACCTGCACCGTATCGACCTCCAGGATATCAAGAGCCACCATCATGGGTACAAGGGTTACAGGAAGGCATTAACGGAGTCAATAACAAGTTTAACGAAGTTCAAGCCAACCTTAATATATAGCCAATTAAAAAGATGGGGAGAGTTTGTTGTGTGGAAGAAGAATGTCGACTCCCAACTAGGGAACCTCGCTGCACAGATTCCAAGACCACAAGGGCAACTCCCGGGGCCGTCCCGAGGAGACCCCTAGAGGACAAATAGCAGCGGTGCACCTTAGGAGCAGAAAGACACTACCAGAGCGTGTGCAAGCTAAAGAGATGAGCCCCACAACTGATGAGGAAGCCACGACTCAGCTCGGTAACGAACCAGAGAGGGCCGTTACCAAACCTGAAAACATTGATAACGAAGCTCCCATGGTCGTTAACGACCCCAACCCAGGTAAGTTCCCTATTCCGAGCTCCTCTCTCAATCCCAATCTCGTTAACGACCCCACCAGGATCGGTAACGATCCTCAAAGCGTACCAATCGACCCTAATGTCGACCCGGTAGCATCACCTCTCGAGCCCAGTTTGGTTCCGAGGATGGTGAAATCTCTTCCTTTTCCTACTAAGAAATTAAAGAACTCTACTGAGAGTAAGTTTAAGCGTTTCGTAAAGATTCTCCAGGGCATAAATATTTATATCCCATTCATTGAGGCCCTAAGCAAAATGCCGGCTTATACAAAATTCTTGAAAGATATTCTTAGCAGGAAAAGATCTATTACAGAGTTGCAAGATGAGGTCCGATCCATTGCTCTACTAGAGAAATTAGGCGACCCGGGGAGATTTTCCATAATAATTGGCATAGGCGACCACAAATTCAAGTATCTATGTGATTTGGGAGCCATTGCTTGCTTACTCCCTTTATCAATATGGTCAAAGGCCAATATGGGACCATTGGAACATGTAGACATGAATCTGTACATGGCGAACGAATCAAGCGTAAAAGCTACAGGAGTCGTGGACGATTATCCCATTCAAGTCGGGAATTTTTTTATTCCAAACGATTTTATCGTCCTCAACATGCCTAAAGATCCTCAAGTCCCCATTATCTTAGGCAGGCCATTCCTAGCTACAGCAAGTGCTAGGGTAGATGTGCGGAAAGGACTCCTCACTTTTGATATTGGTGAGGAACGCGTGGAATTCAGCCTTGACCAGAACGCTAATGACCCAACTGCGGCCGCACAAATTGAGTTGAACCAGCCAGAACTCGACATAGTTGTTCCTAAAGACCCTCCTCCAATTAACAAAGAGGACGAGAATTTCACACAGATCCCTACCGAACCCCTGGTCCGAAATCGAGCCTCTCATGCAACATAATGACAGAAGACTTGCCAATGCAAGCTCATTAACGACCCCGATGTAACACCCCCTTACTTACCCTCGAGGTATTACCGCCAGTAACCCCGATTAGGACTAAACCAGAGTTACCCAGGGCTTTAACCTGACAGAATTTACTAGAACAAGGTAAATGAAATCATTTAAAACCTAACAAAATTAAGTAAAACTTTACAACGGAAAAAAGAATAAAAGGTCTTATACAAGCCTTAACTTAAAAAAGAATTAGTAAATAAATAGAACAACCTTCTATTTAAACAAAGTCTTTATCAAGTCTTCCTTAAGTTCTTATTTTTGAAACTCAGCTTCGCTTTGAAGTAGTTCAACCATGATCTTCACTCAAGTATAGCTTTTGGAAACCTTTCTTCAACTTCTTAGACGTCAAACCTCTGATTCTACTCTTCAGAACAACTTCCAAGAAGATAGACTGTGTCGTATACAAACGATGGACACCAACCGACCATACAAAAGAAAAGAAAAAGGATGGGTTAGTCTAATGAAAGACTAAGCAAGTGGAAAAACTAACTTGGTTCTTATGATTGTGACTAAGCATATTGGCATCAAAATCCGAATAGACTCGGATTATGATCCAACAATTAGCAGTCTTATAGAGAATAATAAGGAGACTTGCATATTCAAGAGAGAGAACACCACAACTTGTGGTTCCTTTAAGAAGCATAAATGATTAATGGAAACTTATACTAACCACACAACATTCACAAATGTCTTCAACGACTAATCAGCTTAACTTAATCAAAGTTTGATTAAGAATCATTCTTAATCAGGAGCAAGAATGGTTATCAAAAGAACTAACCATTCAGTTACGTTAACGTGCCTATCGCACTTTTCTTATTTTATAATTTTAACATTTCACATACATTTTAATCTTTTAATGGGCCTAAACTACTGCCGATCAAATTTCTTGTAACTGATGTCGTCAGGGTGAGAGGGGCCTATTTCATCCGTGACCGCTTGACCCACATAAGTTTCTTTTGCACTTAGCTAGAGTGCATCGTTGTCCTCCTCCAACGTGGAGCGAGACATGAGTCATGAATCCAATATTGGGATCCGCTAGCAAGCTACGCCCCCAATACAAACTTTGTTATCAAGAGGTCATTGGAGACTCGGCTCCTACCCCTGAACTAACTTATTTTACAACAGTGTTTCAGCATAGGACCACTAAAGAGATGTTTTGGAGTCTAAACTCCCACGTCTAACTATTTTACTTCACAACAATATCTCAGCATGAGACAGCTAAACTTACAAGATCCCATAACGGTCCTAAATTCAGTTCTAGCGCAAAAACTGAAATAATGACATGGTCATTATTTCTAACAAAATAGCAACCTACCATACTTTATTCAACACACAAGTTGTTCCCAACATGAAGATCAAATGGAATTCAATTCCTCATTTAATAACCATAAAGCAAGAGAGATCCGTCCACTTGCCTTAGAAGGCGTGCTCAACATTCTTAGTGATTCCAACAATAATCTTAATCACCCTTCTGCCAAATATAACAAAATATTTCTCAACAACGAGCTCACGGATACACTTCTTAGTTGTATACTCAAATTCTACAATTTCCTAATCGATAAACGACTTGATTTCCGTATATCGATTTATAATAAATCCTTAGCTTTTAGGCTTTAAGGAGCCATCTTGGCGAATTTATAAGTAACTAACCGTTTCACTTTTGAAACAATTTTCTAAATAAAAATTGTTCATTAGTAACGGTTCTTAAAGGTGACCAAGTCTCGGATCATACTGATTAACAACGAATCCTGAATAAGTGTCTGAAGTCCTTTACGTGCCAATCGATGTTACAACTTGTATTCGCTATAACTGAAGATCCGGATGTCCGTTTCCCGAGCGGTTTGAACCTACGAGATCCTAACAACGTTAAGGTTATAAAAACTTCAAAATTAATTAGCAAAGCAGAACTGAAAGGTCCTTACGGTGGCTCCGCAACCAATCCGCTAATTAATTAAACTCAACCATTACCGTTATTAAGCGTTTCGGCTCGCTAGTCTTGCTAACGGATCGATCGGAGGCTAGCGGGGCGAGTTTGGATGGCGAGTAACTTCCTGGGGTGTCGAGGTAGCTGAGTGGTGGCCTGACGGTGGTCCGAAAGGACTTGTGCACACCCAATACAGGTGCGGGAGGCCTCGGGCGAGCTGCTCAAAGCCATGGATGGCTCCGCTGCCACCACTGGTTGGTGGCCCAACCCGCCTTCAGCAACTCCGAGATGGTGGACCAAGGCGAAGGGGTCGCCGACGACGTCCAGGGGAAGGACTAGCAGAGAAGGTAAGCGCCGGCGGTGAAAAATTCGAATTCTATCTCCCCGAGTCCGCCGTTCCGTCCTGATTTCTCTTTGGTTCTGCTGCACAGTGGGAGGGAAAGGGAGAGGAAGATGAGTGGGCAGAGAAGGCGGGGAAGAGGGGAGCATCCGGTGGTGCTGTCCAGTTTGACGAGGAAGAGAAGATAGTCGGCAGTGTGAAAACCTTCTCACGAGCCTCTGTTCCCTCCTGATTTTCTATCTCTCTCGGGTTCTTTCCTAATCCTAGCTCTCTCTAGTGCCTTCTTACTTAACGAGGCAGAGAAGAGTTGGTTTTAAAACCAAAACCCGTCTCGGAACGGGATTCGTGTTAAAGCGGTAAAATTAAATACCTCGGGTGGAAAAAGTTCTTAAACGAAAAACGTCCCGTAAATTATATAGACCAATAAAATCAATTTTCCATAATTTTATCACGCTACCTTCAATTTTTAAGGCTTCCGTTTCATATTTTAAAGCCTTTACAGTACATAATTAAAAAGACGGCTTTTCCAATAAATATTCTCTTTTTTTCACTGAAAAATCCTAGAATTCACACCGATCCATAAAATCATTTCTTTATGATTTTAGGATATCACCAAAAAAATTCTAGGATCTAAATTCCAACAAATATATTGGATTAAGAGTTAAAAAGGACAAAGAGGTTAAAAGGATATTCGAGAAAAATTCAAAAAATATCCTTAAAAACCACATTTATTATTACACCCGACAACCTCGGTGTCAACATCGTTTCCAATAAATCAAGGTGAGTACTCTAACCATGAATTCACTATTACTGGTTATAATTCTTCTCCATACTATGTTCCTACACCGTACCCCACCATTTATGCGATAGAGGAGTCCAAACCCCCTTGGTTTTCGGATTTCGCTAACCCTTGTGTAGGAATACCAGGCATATTGCAAGAAGATAAGGGACCAAATTTAGTGACAAGAGCCAATAAAATTTACAAAGCTAAGTATGGGGTCCCTCAAAACCCTGACATAGCTGCAAGAGAACCACCTTGAGCCAAGGTAAGTACGTCGGGCTAACGACGTTAAAAATAACGCTTACGGCAGGCAACCCGGTCTTAGTTTAGTTTAGATTTTTCTTTCTCTTAGATCTTTTTCCTAGCTTTCTTTTGAGTTTTTAAGTAGTTTAAAAGTTAGCAAGATAGAATTGTTTTTAGGCTAACCTGATACAGGAGTTGGACTCCGAATATCACTCGAAACAGGTCACGTAGGCTCATTAACGACCCCCACCAGGGTCGTTAACGACCCATTTCGGAGACCCAAATAAGCGGACGGGCAGGTAAGTTTTTTTTACCTAATTTTATCTTCTATCTTTTACTAGTGTGCCGTCCTTCCCCTACCTCTAGCCCTATCCTATAAAACCCTTCCAAAACTCCCAAAATCCCACCCTCAAATCTCATAATCTAAAGCTTAAATTCTCAAATCAATCCTACCGGTTCTCTCTCACCACCGATCGGAACCCACCCCACCGCCTACCCCGAATCTTACCCCGTTAACGAGACCTCCATTCTCGAACTCGTTACCGGCGAGGCACGAAAGCTCGTTAACACTCTCGATTTCAATCTCGTTCTTTAATTTCTCAAACCAACGGTATGATTTCTAAACCCTAACTCTCTATTTGCAAAGATTCATGATCTATAGGGTAAAAGTTTCATATCTTGATCTTGTTTAAAGTGGTTGAATTGCATGTCTATTTTGATCAATAATCTTTGGGCTACTTACATTGGTGTTCGATCTTGATTTATGATGGTTTGTTCTTGATCAATTTTGCATAAGGAATTTTGACTAGAAAAAGCATTAACTACTTTGTTCTTGAATTAAGTGATCTTCACCATGTGTTTTTGGGCAAATTTTGGCATGTTCAGGTTAGGTAATAGAGCAAGTATGTGGTGCATGTGCCTGCTTGTGTGCCTTATGAGGATTATGTTTGATCCATGCTTAATTAATTGGAAAATTGTGGAGTTTAGAACTCGGAATACATCGAGAGTGCTCTCACCCATGCTCGTTAACGACCTGTTCAGGTTCGTTAATGACCCTGCATATTATCCGGTTTTAAACGCAAGACTGGCCTCGTTAACGACCCCAATTGGCTCGTTAACGAGGCAAGTCGAGAGCATTTTCGAGACCAAGTATGGGGTTTCTTTTCTATTGATTTGTGTGGATGTTGTCTTGGACAATTTGTATTTTTGTAGGTCCATATGGCAAGCACTAGCAGAGCTCCAACAAGGGCCCAAAAGAAGAAGAGGACTCAACGGTCCCCGTCTCCTCCGCGCATGGACAATGTGATTTTGCGCACCCAAGCTCAAGTCGACCGCTTCAATGCCATATTAGAGAAAGACCACTACACTAGGTGGTTCTCAAGGTCGAGTGCTAAGGCAATGAGGATATATGAGGATATCAAGGAGGCCTTTGCCATTATAGGAGTGCCTCAGTTGTTGAATAAAGAAGAGGTATCGCACTACCCGGCTCTTACTTCCGAGTTCTTGGCTACTCTAGAGACGAGATTCCCAACCAAGACCTCGGCAGGACGGATTAGATTTTGGTTGGGCAATGTCAATCACGAGTACACTATGGAGGAGTTCAGCAGTATTCTCGAGCTTCCTAATCCTTCTCGGGATTACAATATCAAGGACTACAAAGTTACAAGGACTTGGAGCTATATTACCGGGGAAGTTGAACCTTCCGCAGCAGCACTTTCCGGGGCAAGCATCATCAACCCAATTTTCCGGATCATTCTCCGTGTACTAGCTGCTACTTTTTGGCCCAAGAGAGAGTTGAATAGGCCAACAAGGACGGAAGTTACATGCCTCCGAACCATACACTTTTAGGATCCCGCCTCATTGAACTTGGGGTATGAGTGGCTACAATATGTTGAGAAGCAAGGGGCCAAGTCCAAGGCGGTGTGGTGCGGAAATTTGGTTAGTCTCTTGGCGGCCAACCTCGGAGTCGATCTCTCCCTCTACACACCATCCCGTGCCCAATTGCTGAACAGGAACTACTGGTTTGTCTCCAACATTTTTACTCAGGTTGAGGGAGGGTATACTACCAAAGTTCAAGGCCGAGATGTCATCCCCACCCGGAAGAAGTTGAAGCTACTTTACGTACCAATTTGGTACGAGACATGGACGGGTCATGCATTCCCGTTAGAGCATAAACCGCAGGATGAGCCATCGTTGAGGCCGTGTGAGACACGGTTTGAGAGAGACGATGACGCCATGGACGAAGATGATGACGCAAGGGAGGAGGCAGCCACTGAAGAGCTCGATATCGAGGAAGATGACCTCGGTACCGAGGTTCCGGGCAACACTGGCAGCTTCGTTAACGAGCCACCCAGGGTCGTTAACGACTACTTCGAGGCTACTATTGAGGCACACAACTTCGGTAACGACCCCCGCCGCCACCTGTCGAGCCACATTCTTATGGTCTTATGCCCTACAATCCAGTAATTTTTCAAGACCACTTCCAGCCTCACAACCACTACCAACCACCTTCTCAGCCCGCTTACACTGGATCGAGTGTCCCACCTCCATGGGCCGAAGATTTTTCGTCTCAGATGCAACAGCTTAACCTACAGTAGACACACATCCATCAGAGGATGGATCGGTGGGAGAGTGTTTATTCTGCTCGTATGGTGCTAGATGATGTGAGGCATCAGCAGAGAGAGGTGGATGATGCAGAGCGTTGGAGGACAATGTACGATTTTATGGGGAACTTTGAGCGCCGGTTTCCACCACAAAGGCGTTGATTCAGTTTGAGAGTTGCTTCTTTTCTGCTTTAATATCTTGTAAGTTTTTCTTTCTTTTTTCTTTTGCTTTTCTATTTATTTTCTTCTACTTATTTTTATTACAGTGGGGACACTGTAATTTTAAGTATGTGGTGGGAAAGGGTAGAAAACTTGTATCTTGTTTGTTTTATGTGTCTTGTGTGTTTTAAGTAGTTCTTTGTTTTATAAAAAAAATCACAAAAAATATAAAAAAATTGAAAAATACCAAAAAGAATTTTTGTATAGATAAATACCCTTTCTTATGGTTCTATGATAATAATTGCTAGCATGATCATATAATTCCTTGCAAGCATGTCTTTGATAGTATAGCCCGATTCTTGATATGAAGTTGTTTTTATAGAGGAATAGCATTTGATGAAATTGAGCATGTATAACTTTTTAGCATGAGTGTCTACAATCCAACAAAAATTATGCTACCTTGTGAGTTATTTTTGGCCTTATAGGGAGAACATCAAAAATCCCTCTTCTTTTCTAGTGTGGTTTTACTCTCTTTATGTATATTATCTCTTGGAATTGTGATAGTTATCTATTTCTTGAGACCTATATATGATTTATAGTTCATTACATGTGAAATTATATGATTGAGAACTTATTTTTCATAAGCCCCATTAATCCTTATGCACCCTTACATGATCCTTCTTTTTGACAACCAATTTGAGCCTGAAGCCTTTTATTTTTTTAGCTCCACAAAAATATTCCCTAGTCGAGATAAGCTTGACCCTATCCGGGGATTAGGACTTAGTTTGGAGCAGTTTGTTTTGTTGAGTGAAAAGTTATAATTGGTTCGAAAATTAAAGGGTTTTTAGGAAGGGTAGATTGGAAGTCTCTTGTGTTGAATTGTAAAAAGTTCTCTTGCTAAGAAAGGATGCACAAAAGAAAGTTGTTGTTGAAGAAAGAGAAAAAAAATGAAGAGAATGAGTACACGATGAAGCTCGTTAACGAGCCTGTTCGAGAAGAAAGAGTTGGAAAAAAGAGTTGAAAGAAATATATGAAAGTAAAAAAAAAAAAGAGAGAGAGAGAAGTAAGATTTGCATTTGTGTTAAAAGATAAGCCATAGATTCTTTTAATGTTTTTTTTTATGAGACTTTCTAGGATGTATTGGGTAAGTGAAAGAAAAAGTGCATAATGCTGAGAGAGTTTGGTATATCTTTTATGAGAGTTTATGGATGTTATGTGTGTTTTTAGGAGTCTTTGATTCCCGGATATGATTAGCACCACATAGCCAAAAAATTTCCACGCCTTATTGTCTTTACCAAAGCCTCATTACAACCTGGCCGAATGGAAGCTTTTATGAAGTTGTTCATTAAGCCTAAGTTCTCTTGATGATTTTTGCTTGTTTTGACAAATCTTAGGTAGAGAGTTTGGTGATTTAAGTCCCAATTTCTATGAGTTTTTATATATAAGATGAGTTGAGAGATTGAATTTATAAACCTTAACACTTGAGGGTTGAGTGAAACACATATATCCCTAGTGAGGTTGGGTTGTATTTGCTTATGTCTATTAAGTGCTTATATATGTATGATGACGTTAATAGTCATTTGCTATTTTCTTCTATGGTTTTGATGTTGCTTTTTGGTTGATGGCTATTAGCTTGATGAGCATGATTGTTTGGTTTTGGTTATTGTCAAGTGATTGCTTGAGGACAAGCAAGTCTAAGTATGGGGTATTTTGATGTTCATGTTTTTAGTCTAGTTTTTAGTATGTTTCTTAGTTTATTTAGTTTAGTTTTAGTAGTTTTTAGGGTTAGTTTTGTGTGTTTTTGGGTAAGTTTGCATATTTTGTGAAAAGTATGAAAGCTACTCTGTTTTGTGTCTTTTTGCAGGTTTTTGAGCAGGAAGAAGTGCTTTTTGAGCTGAACTGAAGTGTTGTGGTGGAGGTCGGAAGAACATGAAGATAAGGAAGAAATTTCATGAGAAGATCAAGTCGAAGTTCAAGATTTAAGTCAAGAAAAGACGAAGAAAATCCAAATCCCAGGCTCGTTAACGATCATGTGAAGGTCGTTAACGAGGCTTAGAGATAGAATTTTTCGAGTGGATTTTGTGATTTCTACCGACCCTATGCGGGGTCGTTAACATTGGCTCCATGTCGGTAGGATTTTAACTGATTTTAGGGTTGTTATATCTTATATCTTTTATCTTGTTATCTTTAGTAGAGTAAGTTTTTATCTTTTAGGCTTTTTAATAGATAGTTTCTTAGTATAAATAACCTTATTCTAAACCTAGAAGGGGGTGGACGATATTATTGGAGAGCCGATATTTTGAGGATCGAGAAGATGAGGAGAAGATAATGAGGAGGTTCGATCGAGAGAGCGAATTAGGATCGTTAGTCGGAATTTCTCGTCGGTTTTTTTCTATGTTTTCGGTTTCTTCAGGATATTGTAAGACAATATTTCTCTTATTAATTTCAAGTAAGTTTGGTTTTTGTTTTCAATGTTTTATCTGATTGAAGTTGTTTGCTTTATTATGAGTAGTGAGTTGTTTGCTTTGTTACTATGAGTAGTGAGTAGTTCTCTTATCTAGGGTCGAGGTTGAAACCCGACATAGTTATGCATGTTTGATAAGTGAATGGATGTTTTGAATGCCTTTTATCTATTTTTATTGCTTGTTGTGCTTATGCTTAGACGATAGTCGAGGTAATTTGAGTTCTCAACTTGATCGAAAGAGAAATTGGTTAACTTGAAGGTTTACGTTGATATTGTTCGATTACAAAAGTTTCGAGCTTCGGATCCAAAACAAGTGATTGAGTGAATTAATTTATGAGAATTAATTGATTTGCTTGCTAATCAGCGAAAGTTGATGAATTTATCTTTTTAAAGGCATCATCTTTATCTTCTTATGATTTTATATGCATGGCTATGTTGTGGTAACCCTTGTCCTAGATCTTTTATCTTTATTGAGTTAGTTTATCTCTCGTAATATTCGTTATCGAGTTCCTGTGCCTCGGTACCGAACCTGTTTTTAGTTCGTTAGTGTGTGTTCATATTTTTCCAGGTTTGTTAACGACCCTGATAAGGTCGTTAACGAGGTTGGGCGTGTGTGTTTTTGCTTATTTTGCTTATTTTTCCCGTTTTTAGTAGTTGATAGACAAACAACCGTGCTTCCCGTGGAACGATCCTGACTTCGCTATACTCAGCGAGGTCTTGACTATAAATTTATTTGTTGTCAAGAATATACCCTCTCAACATCTACAAGTGGTACAAAGTGATGAGGGAATGAAGGTACATCAACAAAACTACATTAAGGAGCTATTGAGGAAGTATGGTATGGACTCCACGAAATCTTTTGATACTCCTATTTCTCCTAATACTCGTCTTGATGCTGACCTTAATGGTGTTGATGTTGATCAAACGATGTACCGAGGCATGATTGGTTCCCTATTGTACCTAACGGCCAATCGTCCAGATATTATGTTCAGTGTGTGTCTTTGTGCTAGATTCTAGGCTAATCCTAAAGAAACACATCTGAAAGAAGTGAAGAGAATTCTGCACTACTTGAGAGGGAACGATGGGTTGTGTCTATGGTATCGAAGACATAACTCGGTCCATCTTGTCAGATTCTCGGATGCAAATTTTGCAGGTCACTTGGTAGATAGGAAGAGCACATCAGGCATGGCCCAATTTCTTGGTCCTTGCTTGGTGTCTTGGGAATCGAAGAAGCAAAATTCGGTTGCTCTTTCAACGGCTGAAGCGGAGTATGTCGCAGCAGCCGCTTGTTGTTCCCAGGTTTTGTGGTTAAAACAACAACTTTTGGATTTTGGTATTCTCTTGGAACTATCCCTATCTTATGTGATAATATAAGTGCAATAAATATCTCCAAGAATCCTATGCATCATTCTAGAACCAAATATATAGATATTCGACATCATTTCTTAAGAGATAATGTTGAAATAGGTTTTATCAAGATGGATCATTGTAGGACTGAAAATCAAGTGGCAGATAATTTTACCAAGGCTTTGGACAGAAAACCCTTTGAGCATCTGAGGATGTTACTAGGAATGATTTCCTTGGAGTAAACAAGTCCCGGTCCTCTATTCCCTCAGTGCCTGGCTAGAGAGGTAACTTCTCAGGGAACTACGTATCATTTGACAAGTTTTCTAATGGCTTATATCTTTCCTCTATGCATTGATGTTGTATATATTAGAAATTGTTAAGTGTTGCATGCTAAAAGGAACTAAAACTGAATCGTTTACATCCAAGATTTTCTTTTAGCCCAAAATAACCAACTTCAACTTGATCTATTATATCCCTCACTTCAAGCCGAAATGATGGTTGGCTATAAGCTGTCCCTTAGCCTAGTCCAAACAAACGTTCCCTATGAACCCCCTTTGATTACCTTTAAACGGTGAATAATTGTTTGGATGTCAAAAATATCTCAAGTCCACATAAAGTTTGAATGGAACATCTCTTGTACCTTATCTATTCAAACAAGCCTTTTATACATTCACGGTAACGAGGTATGGAACTAGTGGTTTAGGAATGGTGTCAATTAAAGGAACGTCTTTGATTACAATTGAAGATTTTTCTGGAAAAGAGCAGTCGTCGATACAGCTGAGATGGGACACAGAGTGATAGCCGTTGTGGCGGCTAGTTTGAAAATTCCAGTCGTTGCACAGTGCTTTTGCAGGGAACGATAGGACGTTTTGCGCTGTCTTGAATTAATGGCGGTGTGATATCATCATTATGGAAATTCTTAGTTGTTAAGATATGGATAGAAGATCTTGGGAAGATTACGATCTTTATCAATAAGGAAAGAGGTGTGCTTTATAATCCCTTCTCTCGGTCAATTTATTTTTCACCGCATCTCTGTTTTACTTTCCAAAACCCTAATCTTCTTCAAGCTTCAAGCTTTCTTCTCTTTTGCATCATTGGGTTCCTCTTCAAACACCCCTGCCCTTAACTTTGATGGCCTTGATACCACCGAGATCGAAGCTCTGCAAGCTCGACTCGAATCCCTCAAAAAAGCCAAACTTTCTTCTCCCTCTCCCGTTTCCAAGCTTGAAACCCAGTTTGATGTTTTAGCCAACATCGGAGTAGAGGCCGCTGCTAAGGTCTCTAGTGAGAAGTAGAATCTACCTGAGGAGTCTGAAAAGGATCCATCCATGGTTCCTTCAGAAAATCCTTCCGAAAAGCCTGCTGAAACAGGGGAAGGAAAGGAGGGCCAGGATGAGTCGGAAAAGGAAGAGGTGAACTCACCTCCTAAGGAAACCACCAACGAACCAGAAAAGGTGGAAGCTTTGCCGGTGAATCAACATCCAGGATGGGTCAAGCCAACATGCCAAGGCAAGCGAAAGGCCATGAAGAAGGTTCCTCCCCACCCTTTTGAGATCTTTCATATCTCTGAGTTGGAACGAACCCCTTTCTCTGCTTCCAAAAAGGCGAAGATCGCTCCAACGGGAACCAAGTACAGTGTTCGATCCACCGCCTCTAAGAAAATGGTGGTTCAAGAGTCCTTTGAGGAAGAAGATCCCGAGGAAGACGAAGAGGAAGTTGAGTCTAATCCTGAAGAGGTCGAGAATGATGAAAAGGTGGAATCTGATGATGATGGTGATGAAGAAGAGGAGGAGTTGGAAGAAGAGGTTGAGAAGGACCTTAAGTCTGCCAAGGTGAAGGGCAAGTTGTCGATGGAACCAGAGGGCATTTCTAAGAAGGTTTCAAAGAAGGTTTCAAAGAAGGTTGTCGCTCCTCTGGTGATCGACGAGGAATGTCTGAAAGGGCATGACTTGGAGGAGTTTTAGGAACTTATCAAGTTTCAAGGTTGGGACAAGATATGTGCTTCTGGTGTCAAGGTAGATGTGTCTATCCTTGCCAAATTCTTTTCAACTGGCTAATCTTGTGATTGGTCCTTTGGGTTCTCCACGATTGGAACCTCCGAAATTTCTTTCTCTCTGGGGTTTGTGGCAAAGATTTTGAAGGTTCCTAGTGAAGGCTATGTTGAGTTGCATACTTCAAGCAACTGGCCAAGGAACAAGGCTCAACTAATTAAGCGAGTTATGGGAAAGGCGTCTGATGCAGGTCCTTATTCAACTAATGATCTAGGCTACACTACAAGGATTGCACATCAGTTCCTGATCAAGGTTGTTGTTCCTAGGCTGGAGAAAAGGACTATGCTCAACATCAATGACATGATTTTTCTAGATAAGTTTTTAAGAAGGGAACGCATCAGTCTTCATGCGGTTGTGATGAGGCAAATGGCTACGTGCACAAGAAAGAATCATGGCTTGCCTTACCCACAATTTGTGAAGGCAATTCTGAAGGAGAGGAAGGTGTACAAGCCTTCAAGTGAGGAGTTCTTTGGATTACCCCTAGACATGCATAATATCTCGAGGATGAATTTACAGGGTGATTCAAAGGGAACACCTGCAAAGAAGACTGCCCAGATGGATGTTGGGAGTTCTTCGATGAGTGAAGGTGTTATAACCAAGATGTTAATCGAGCTTCAAAAGATTTCCTCTCAGCTGAGTACCGTTATTGGTTACCTGGCTAAGAGAGACGTTGACACTGTTGTTGCTGATTCCACCTCCTCCGAACTTTGATGTGGACCCTCTTTAGTTCCTTAGCCTACCTATCCCTACTTAAAAATTTTATGTTGTTTCTCTTGGATGCTAAGACTTTTTATGTTTTTTTTGTGTTTCTGGCTGTGATCCCCGCAACAATTATCTATAAAACTATCTTTTGCTTATGAATGGTTTGAGTTTCAATTAAATCTGTTCATTTGCTCTACGTTTTTCTTGATGATTGTTGACCTTTTGATGATGTCAAAAGGGGGAAGTTAGGAAAAATACAGAGATGCGTTCTATCTAGGAAATACAAAGGGAACTTCGGCTAAGGGGGAATATGTTGTTACCTTTGATAAGTAGGAACAACTATGCATCTGTTAACGGGGAACCATACATGAATTATTTTTCTAATCTATATTTCTACTGATTTTTAGATGTACATTTTTGTATAGGTTTGTCATCATCAAAAAGGGGGAAATTGTTGGAACAATGGTTGTTCTATGGTTTCTCTTAGTTTTGATGATAACAAACTTAGTTGGTATAACTTGCTTCTACATATAAGTGTTTCAAGAAAACAGGTACATAGTCACGAGTGACGGAACATTGAGAGGAACGATGGACGGAACGAGTGACAAATTTAGGAAGTGCGCATCGGAAGGAACGCGTCCTTCTATTAATGGCAAGTTACCAAATCTTCTGCGAGCAATCTTCTGAGAAGATACTACAATTGTAGGCGGTTGCTTAAGGAGATCATAGGAAGGATAAGATCAAACTTCACACGATCTTATCTAAAGAAATTCGAGATCATTCGGTTTTGGCAAGAATCGGCGTGGTTGAGGATCCAAATCACAAACAATACTTTCTCCTTTTTGAGTGGGATTTGTTAAGTAGAAAATCTGCGTAATTAGGCAAGAATTACGTATGAGATCAGACTTGACACTTTTTATAAATAGCTTGGTTATAGTTAGGGTTTAAGTGTGGTTGTAGACGACGAACTTGGAGAGAGAGCTTTTCAAGTGTACGAGTGTGTGGCTTTTTCGGTGAAAAGTCCACAAGTAAATCAGTAGTTTACTTTCTTTTAGGTTTACGCTTAGGGTTGTAGAAGTCTCACTACAACAATACGTGCCTAATGTAGTTGTCGAAAACCGCTTCATTAGGCTTAAAAAACCGCTTCAATAGGCCTAATGCAGCGGTTTTTGACCGCATCATTTGAACGCATTGCATTAGGTCTAGTGCAACAAGTTTTTAGGTCTAATGCAGCGGTTCTTTACCAAAGTTAAAAACCACTTCATTAGGTATGAAAACCGCTGCCTTCATATGCCTAATGTAGCGGTTTTAGTTTCATGGTGATGCAACGATTTTAGTATGTAATGCAGCGGTTTGTATTCTAATGCAGCGGTTTTGTAACTATAACGGAGCGGTTTTATATTTAATAGAGCAATCTGAATAACTCTAATGCAGCCATTATGTATTTGTAATGCAGCGGTTTACAAATGCAAGGAAATTGTTTATCAATGCTAATGAAGCGGTTGTTTAGGGAGAAATGGATATATATATATATATATATATAGGGTTGAGTTCAAGTAAAGAGGTAATTTAGTGTAAATAGTTAGGAGAAATAAGGAGCGTTGGATGCAGGGAGATGAATGGTACTGATTTGATAGGATTAATGATTTAAAAGAAAAAAGAATGATAAAAAAAAGTTATCACGTAGATTACGGTAGTTACCAAAATCATATAAACTTTTTCTTTTATCTTTTATTATTGTTGTAAAATTTAAAGTAGCGTACATTTGCATCCTATTATAAGTTGTTCATCAATTAACATAGAGTTGTTCATTACAATAAAGAAATTGTTCATTAAAAAAATCTTCGTACATTAAACTAATTTGTTCCTTATTTACTATATTATGTTGAGTTATTGTTCATCAATTAATATAGAGTTGTTCATTACAATAACGAAATTGTTCATTAAAAAATTTACATACATAGAACTAATTTGCTCGTTGTTCCGATATTAGGGTTGAGTTATTGTTCATCAATTAATAAAGAATTGTTCAATAGAATAAATAAGTTGTTCATTGAAAAAAACTTCGTAAAAAAACTTATTATTTGTTCTGTGTTCAATATATTACCCTAGTTGTTCTTCTGATTATATCTAATTGTTCATTCGTAACTAAGTAGTTGTTCATTGTTTTTTTTAGTAATAGGTGTGAGATTGTAATTGTTCATGCGAAAACAAGTAGTTGTTCATTTGTGATATGTTAGTTGTTCAATATGTACTATAGGAGAGAGAGTTTTTTTCATCAACGCTATATAGAAGCGATGAATATTATAGGAGAGAGAAATTGCACAAAACTTCCAGCAATTACGCAGATTGATTTTTTTCTTATACGGTAGTTACCAAAATCACACCTTTTTTTCTCTTTTTTATTTTAAACAATCAAGGTGAGTAAATCAATACCGTTCATCTCCCTGCATCCAACGCTCCTTATTTCTCCTAATTATTTACACTAAATTACCTCCTTACTTGAACTCAACCCTATATATATATATATAGGGTTGAGATCAGGTGAGGAGGGCTCTTACCGTAGATAATTAGGAGGATCCTCAACCATTAGATCTAGCTTTTTAAAGGGATAAGATTGATTGCTAATTATGGTTTAAAGGAAATTAGAGAAATCAAGTTACGTAATTCTAGGATCTGATAGTTTTAATTATGGAAAAAATAATTGTGAAATCAACTTGTTCATTCTAATATTTGTGAGTCTCTTGATTAAGTATAGGCGAATTTGTGGTTATTCATGTTTGTGGTTATTAATTAAATCGACTTGTGCGGCTTGGTTATGAGTGTTGTTCTTTCTTTATTGCACTATTGTTCGTTAGATGAGTCGTTGTTGTTCATGTGTCATATTCATATTTGTGGTTATTAATTAAATCAACTTGTTCGTCTTGGTTATGAGTGTTGTTCTTTCTTTATTGCACTATTGTTCGTTAGATGTGTTTTTTTTGTTCAAATGTCATATTCGTTCACCAGTGTTGTTCTTGTGCGCTCTGGTTGTGAGTGTTGTTCTTTCTTTATTTCACTATTGTTCTTTTTTGGCCTTTTCCTCTTTGTTTGGGTGAATTCAATTTACTCCCTTTGTAACAATTTCTAGATATCAAACCATCTTAGTTATTGTTCTTTCTAAAATGCATAATTGTTCAGTGTAAGATGCGTTGTTGTTCATATGTGTAGATATCAAGCTCTCTTAGTTATTGTTCTTTCTAAATTGAATAATTGTTCAATGTATGATGTGTTATTGTTCATATGATTTTATCCGTTCAGTAAAGATAGGAAGAACAACTGCGGAATTGCCAAAACCAACTGGAAGAAATTCGACAGAATTAGGAGAGCCAACTCGAGCAAGAATGCTTGAAAAATCTGGAGACATATGAACAACAAGGTGTTAAACAGTGAACAATTATGCAAATTCAAAAGAACAATAACAATAAACTGTCATAAAGAAAGTAAATTGGATTCAACCAAATAAAGAGGAAACACCAAAAAAAAGTTGACATAATAGAAAGACCAACAATAGTGCAATAAAGAACGAAAAACACCAATAACCATAGACAAGTAGATTTAATTAATTTAGATGTACAACAAGAATAAAAAAAATTCAAAGCACAAATATATCTATTCGAATGAACAATTATGTCAATGTAGAATAACAAGAGTTACAAACTACAATTCTAAGCAACCCTAATTGCACAATTTTGACTATATTGATTTCCGAACTTAATAAATCCTAATTGCATGATTTCGGATAAACATCTAACGTAAGCCTCAAACTAGATCTCTTCAAAAAACCTAGTTCTACCGGAAAAAAACATAAATTCCTAGATCTAGTCGAAAATCAATACATACCTTGAATCGTTTTTATGTTCGAAGTATGAACAACTCGGGTGATCGAGCAACCCGCAAACGGATGCTTGAAAAATCTTGATAACCAATTCGAGCAAGAAAGCGAATAACTTCACGAGTCAGTTGCTCTCAAAAATCGGGAGAGCGTTATTTTGGAGCAGACGATGGGAATGAATATTAGGTTATTAGAATATCTAGTAAATATAATAAAAATCAAATCCCGTAGTTTTTGTTGTTACCAAAATTAATTAATTTTAGATTTTTATAATATTCCAATGAACAACTTCTTCCTTAATCTTAGTTTTAAAAAGTAAGATCTAACGGTTGAAGATCCTCCTAATTATCTACGGTAAGAGCCCTCCTCACCTGATCTCAATCCTATATATATATATATATATATATATATAGATAGATAGATAGATATAGATATAGATATATTTGTGAATATATTACAAAGAGGCTCTATAAATTTAGAAGAGTACTCCATTATAGGACTTAATAACAAAAACAGCTTACATAAACAAATGGAAACAAGCTTTCTTAGACATTGCACTAGCTTGTTTGATTTAAGCACAATGTTCTAATTTCCCAACAAGAAGCAAAATTTCAGTAGTAACTGCAACAATATATCCATAACGCCAATGGTAACAAAAACATGTACATCAACAAAAAAAACCAAGCTAAACATGTAGCTAGCAGTGACACATCGACAAAGCTATAGCACGAGAAAGGTTCAACACATATGCTCAACACACATCATAGAATTAAAGACCCATTAGAATAAATCCTCTCACAAACCTTTGACGAGATAGATTTACCCTTCCTTGAACCTTTTCCCAACCATATCCATTTTAATTTGATCTGCATAACATGAAAAAAAAATGTCACTAAAAACAAAATATCATTAATTCCAACAGATACTATCATTAATATCACCAAGGAAAGCAAGTTTAATATTAGCACATCTGTAAGTTCATGCAGCTCAAGAACTCACATGCGTACCTAGATGAGAAAGAAGCACTGATGTTAAATATGGTTTCACTCCCATAGCAGCTTTTAAAAGTGACTTGGAAGATGAGAATGTGAGGACTGAAGCCTGAAGCATCCATGTAGACATGGAAAAGACAAAATTGGACCATCGGAGCTTGAGAGAGCTGAAACTTTGTCTTGGTGATCATAGATGCCTTTTGTCTCCATTGTATTCAGAACAAGTGCCTTCAACTCAAAAAAATGTTTGCAGTATGTGCTGTGAAAGTTGGTGGATGACTTCTTTCACCTTTTTGGAAGATGGTTGCGAGAGTTCAACAATCTTTGCTTAAAACCAAAGTCTTGAGTCATTTGACAAGAACAAGGGCAAATGCTATATAGCTTTTTGTTTAATTAATGGCATAAGAAAGGAATTATTACCATTTTTTATTCTAAGGATCGATACTCCAATAAAATAAAGAGAACTTATCATTCCAAGTTCTCCTCTCACCTATGTAACTTTAATATATCAAGAGATCGATGCAAGAGAAATAAATGTATGTATTCTGAATCCTGAAAATTAAAGCTAGAAATATTATATAATTAGCTCTTTGTTTATGTTACTCTTAGACCCCAAAGGCAAATCTATTTCTTTATCTACCACTTCAAAATCAAATAATAAAGTAATAAACAAACAATGAACTATGCACAAAAATATCTCTATTGCCCCTGAAATTGAATGATCCTGCAATTGGACATTACATGGTCTTTAATCTTTATCAAAAAAAAAATTGATTTTTATAGTTGTGTATTCTAAAGTATAAAAATTCATAAGATAGTTATGAAATGGTCATCATCATTATATTTTTAGTGCTATGTAACGAAACAGTCATCATCATTATATAAAATTTGCATATTATGATGTTCAAACACATGTCTCAATTTCGAGAAGTTATAAACTTCTCTTGATAAATAGAGTAATAATCAAGAACCGAAGACCTAAAATGTCATTTACTAAACAACTATATCATAAACATGTTAAGAGAATAGTTATAGTTGTAGAAAATTACCTTTGGGATCTATGCATTAACTTTCTAGTTGAGTGTACAATTGAGCGTATGACAAATGCTGACATGTTAAGAGAATAGTCTACTACTTAGTGCTGGTGAGCTCTCAGCGAAGATATAGAGACAGAACAAGCACAATCTCGTTTCAGAATAGCACTTACATCAGACCAAAAAAGCAATTGTTCAATCATCAACACAAATCTGCATATTAGTTGATATATTAGCATTTAAGAAAGAACAGCCACAGAAAAGCTATATCCAGTTTCTCTTGCTTAGCTACCTCAGATGATGCCATATCAGATTTTACACTACCATTAATTATAAAGCATATTGAATCAATACACGTACACATGAAAGTGGGTTTGTTCTACATTTCCATTATGGATCAGATCACATGCATTGAGCATGAAGTATGATGGAAGGTTGAAGGTAATTAAAGGATTACAAGCATACGACTTCTCTAATTCAACTGGACTTGAAAGCAACTATGCCAGAGAATGATCTTCCTAGAACTGATAGCACGTATAAACTGATAAACTGTAGTAAAAGACCATAATTCATTATCGGAAGATGGACATGCATATGAAGTTAATTGAGAGAGAAACAAGATTTTGAGAACAACACTTGTTAATTATAGGTAATATGTAAGGAAACTCAGATAAACAAGTGATATGCAAGTAAATCTAGAAGAACCCGGTTTCATGAAAGATCATTACCTAACAAATGTTCAACTCAATTAATTCAGAGTTAAAAAGCACTATGCTAAATCAGCAAGCTTAGGGTGTGGAAGTTGTTCATGTTACAATGTCATCAAGATTGTGTACCAACTAGATCTAGTTGGTTGAACTTTGGTTGGTGCCTTAGTTACCAGGGAACTTGACTTGCCTTGTAATCGTTGAAACTTAATAAAAGTATTCTATTGAAAATCCTCTGAGAAGGAGTCTCAAGGGTAAAGGCTTTTTCTTTCTACGACTTGGTGGTCGGACAGAAAGTTTTCCTCTCTAAATTCTGTGTTCTTATTGTTTATTTCCGCTGCTCAGGTACCATTACTAGTTCCTTAACTTGTTACTAACACATCGCGATCCAACAACACCCCGAAGAAAAGGGAAGTAAAGGAGGTCCAAGAGACCATTAAGTCAAAAAAATGTGATTGCAAGTTTGTCTTGACTTGTATTGAGGGTCCAATAGGATCATGGAGGATTAAGGTTGTTCATGGAATTCACAACCACAAGATAAATTCTAGTTTGCATGGGCATGCACTCGCTGGAAGATTCACTTGCCAAAAGCTTAAGTTGGTGGAGTCTATGTCATCAAGCAATTGTACCCCGACCCAAATTGTAGTGGCATTGAAAGATTTCCCAATGAACTAAACGAGTAAGAAATAAATATACACAACAAGATATGGTTTTAAGAAGGCTGGGTTGGAGGGGTGAACTGTTGTTCAAGAGTTCAACCTTCGAGCTAAGGAGAACAACTATTTCATGGAGTAAAGACTAGATGATAAAAGCAATAAGATTAGTGATGTCTTCTTCGCCAGTCCTGATTTGATATCACTTGTTAAGGCATTTCCCTACGTCTTAGTACTGGATTGCACCTACGCTACAAACAGGTAAGTCATCGAATTTAGATTCTTATGCACTTAGTATGCATCGAAATTAGATTTTGTTGAACCTGGCCGTTATGCCTTTGGCCGTTACGGCTGATTTCAACAGAACAAAAATCTCACCATCTAATCAAGTGATAAAACCTACATGTACGATATGCCTTTCTTAGAAATTGTTGGATTTACCTCAACACGGTTGAATTACACTGTAGCCGGTGCTTTCTTGGCCTTTGAGAGAGAGGACAACTTTACATGGGCGGTGGAACAACTTCAAAAGTTTTGTGCATTCACATAGATTGAACCTACCTGTTTGGTGATAGATCTTGAGTTGGCTTTGATGAAGCCATTGGATAAGATGTTTCTGATATCAAAGCGCCTTCTTGGAGTTTCTGATAGAAGAGTACCGTAAGGGTGAAGGTACGTGCCTTGACATGAAGTGTAGATGTACTAGACCGTTGACACACGATTTGTCTTGTTTCCATACTATTGCACGATATGTGACTCCAAAGATTCCCATTCCTCTGAATGTCGTGCACGTGTTTTGGAGGACCCTTAACATAGAGAGAGTAGTACAGAATGAGGATGTTGAAGGGTGCAAGGGTAGAGTTGCAAAATGTTTGATGGATGACTTCTACATGAACACATTCTCACAAATATCTGTCGATCTACAACATGATTGTGTCAATGTTGCATATGATATAGTCTACCCCGAAATGACCACTGCACAAGAACCAACATCTGAGAAGAAGAAGCATAGGGGGCAGCCCAAGAATAGCCCTAACAAAAGTTTTCTTAGTGATTAGGAGCATGTTGATAAGGAGTTAAATAAAACACCGCCAAAAAACCTAGAGGCAAGCCACCAACACACCCGAGAACCCCTAATTCACCAACTATTTCAAGGATGTCCCAAACTACACCAACACCCTTGACACCATGTACTTCGAGGGTGCCCCAAACTCTACTAATACCCTTGACACCGCCCACATGCAGAGCACTTTTCCTATACATGGATGACATCCCTATCTGTATGAGGCCATACTTCACTGGTTTTTGATATATTGCGCAGACAAAAACTGTGGTTATAGATTTGTTGCACACTCGCTTGGCATCACTCAAGAAAATTGAAGACAGGTGCGTCAAAGCATGATTAATACGCTTAATGAGCATGAAGGGTGGTTTAGGGGTAGTTTCTATGAGCATACGGTTAAAAGCATGAGGCGAAGACTTAATTTCTTTAATAATGGATAGGCTTGGGAATCTCACCCGTACCAGATGGGTAACCGATAAACCAACCCGAAAAAACCCAACCAGAAAAAACCCAAAAAAACCGATTAAATCCGTGTGAAATCGGGTTTTAGGTGATCGGGTGTTGGAGTGGGTACGGTTTCGGGTATGGCCTCACCCAACCCGACCCGACCTGACCCAGTCACCCGACCCGGTCACCAAACCCATTCACCTGACCTAGTCATCCGATTTTTTGTTCCACGTAGAAAAATTGGTAGAAGGAGAGGAGAAGAGGGTTAAGTGTTTGAAGCCTAACCATAGAGATGGGCTTTGAGACTTTCTAATTAAATCTATTTTTTGGAATAATCTATTATGTAGGCCCTATATAAATAGGTTTAAATTTTAGTTTAAAATTTAAAGTTTTATTAGATGGGTAAACGGGTTAACTCGTAATCCGACCCGTAAACACGATTTACGGGTTAAGTTTATTTTGTTTATGAGTCATCGAGTTGACTTGTTGAACAAATGAACTAACTTTCAGCATTTTTTATAACACCCAAAAAAACCGACCGGACCCGAAAACCTACGGGTTTTGGGTGGGTCGGTTTCGGGTGGATCCCGTCGGGTGAAAATACCGGGTCGGGTGGGCGGTTTACAACCACGGTCGGTGGTGTAAGTAGTCCAACTGCACCCGACCCAACCCATTGACATGCCTAATAATGGATTCGCCCCCATAGATTATTGTTTTACACTTCCAGAGATGGGCTTCTTGGTTGCAATGGGATTCAGTTGCGCTTTTACATGTGTGGGGACCACTATTAATCAAACTTAACTTCCGTTAGTTTCGAGTACCAACAAGTTGGACAATGGGGCAATTTCCATTTGCTTCTTGCCAAAGGAAGCTCATTATATATCGGTAAGAGAAATGTATTAAATCATCCATGTATATGTATTTAAAGACCTTCTTACTTATACAATGTCAGACTATTGTACGTGTCTTTCTCGGACAACTCGCCGTTGAGGCATCTTTCTTCACTATGGAAGCTTAAATGTGATAATAGTGCACTATTTCTACTACCTTAAATCAAAGATTGTATGTTCAAGGGTGATGGCAATCATGTTATTCTTGATTTGGTGTCTTAATAGGATGACAAACACTACTCTATAACTTTGAACTGAATGATGTAAATTGTTTGTTATCTGTTTTGCTATAAATAGTTCAGGTTCCTAAACTGTCTAACAATTGTTTTCTGTTTTGTTGTAATTTACCTCGGGTCGTTACGGCCCGGGGAAAAATACAGCAAGTGGAAAACATTCCATGTAACATCCCCGACCAAAGTGCATACATCATTGTGCATTCGTATAGTATTAATAGCATATGCATAGAATATTGACATGACATATAGTGAATTTTTAAAAGTAATATTTACTTTCTAATTAATTTTATTATATTCAGGGTAAAGTTTATAGTAAAGGAGATTTGAGGGTAATTATTGTAGTTTTTACAAAAAAAAATTTGCCACTTCGAGATCCGTTGATATACATGTGAAATGTCTTTCACTTTCACTATGAGCTTCGTACAAAAGAAATAAAAAGAAGGAGAAAACGAATTCAAAGAATTTTGATTGTTTTGATTTCGGTTGTTTTTGCTGGATCTGGTAAAAGATCTCTTATATCGTGTTTTAATATCGAAGTACAAGCGTGGCTTGGTAAGTTTTTAATTAGTTAATGGTTTATCTGGATTTTCCTAATTTTCCAAGATCTAGATCTACAATTTCTTTTGTTTGAGAAATCAGTTGATCTATAGTTTTCAAAGGGTGTTTTCGATATCGGATTTATATTTGGTAAAAGATTTTAGAGTATTTTTAGGGTTTCATTTTGTAAGGATATTAGGAGCCCTTTGATCAAGTTTTTCAGAAAGGTTTGAACTAGAAAAATGTTCTTCTATATATATAGTATACCGTTGTCAAGTTTTAAAGGATTTGGAAAGATGCACAAGAAGTTGTAATGCATTCTGGCATTTTATTGCATTTGGGGTTAGAGTTTATAAAAGTAAATAGCCTAATTTGCATTGGGTTACATATAGGAGCACCAATCATAGATCGTGGTCAAGAATAAGGGGGAGAAATATAGTATCTATCCTAAACAAGTGAGTATAGACCGAAGATTCAACCCTATGTGCTATATGTGTCATACGGATATATGTGCTTTATGGATATATGTGCTATATGAGCTATATAGATATATGTGCTATATGGATTATATGGATATATGTGATAGCTCTGAAATTTCCAGAGTTGTTTGCACAGAAAGTATGATAACAGATGGCATATGATATATGATTACAGGATGCATTTGATTGCATAGCATATTGCAATGAGATTAAAAGGACCTGTGAATGTCTTGCCCTGAACTGTAATTCAGGAAATCTTCGGATTTCTTTGTTAAAGCGACCTACGGGTAATACAGGATCTTCGGATCATACAAGACCTACGGGTCAATCAGGAGATCTTCAGATTTCTTTGCTAAAGGGACCATAAGAGTCAATATTCAGGAGATCTTCGGATTTCTTTGCTAAATGGACCATAAGAGTCCATATTCAGGAGATCTTCGGATTTCTTTGCTAAAGTGACCATAAAAGTCCATATATAGTAAACCCGGGGCAGGTTCAGGCTTGAACAGTTCACAAAATAATGAATCGGATACATCGACATTTGCATTTGCATTGTAAATTCATATATGATATGTATATTATGCATGTATATGTACAAGGACTAAATGTTTGACTTTGTGTGAAATAATTGATGATGGTTTATATTCACTGAGTATGCGACTCACATAAATCGCAAAATAATTTTTCAGGTTCGACTAGTTCTTACTGATGTTTGTCTCTTTTAGAGGTCACATTCATACAGGTCGGCCAACTGAAGCTCTAAGCAACCTTCTCCTCCTCATTGTGCATCTCTGACATATGGGCTGTAAATAGAAGTTAGAGTGATTGATGTTTTAGTATGACTAGTAACAACATAGAACTGTGTGTGCGCGTGCAACCCTTTATGGTGGTTACTTTTGCTTTGTGCTTATGTGGATAGTTGCTTATATGTGAATTATATGTTTATATGTGAAATAAGTTGTTACAAAGTATACGTCATAGGGTATAAGGGTGTCACAGTTAGTGTTTGGTATCAGAGCAGGGATATGATTCTTTAAGGGCATTCTGCATTCATGAGCATATGTAATTGACATTGGAGTTGCATTTAATTGAATATGAACATGGAAATGCATGAGCATGATGCACCAAGGAGAGAAGGTTCAACCGTGCCACATCAGTCTATAGGAGCATTTCATACAGTACCACATGAGCATACATCTCATACACATGCACCGATAGAACAGGAAGTACAAGGACCAACTATGGGGTCTAGAGGCAGGAATTTCAAAGAGTTTCGTAAGTTGGGAGCAGTTGATTTCTATGGGACTACAGATCCTGCAGAGGATGAGACATGGCTTAAGAGAACAGAGAGAGTATTCGGTATGATGAGATGCAAAGAAGAGGAAAGGTTTGATTTCTCAGTATCACTTCTACAGGGGGATGCTTTTGATTGGTGGGAAATTGTTTCACATGCTATAGTGCAATGTCCAGTTCTTACATGGGAAGATTTTCTCACTGTTTTCAAAGATAAGTATATCCCAGAGGTATACCGAGATGCAAAATAGAAGGAACTTTTATCTCTCAAGCAAGGAAATATGTATGTGGCTGAGTATGAGGTTAAATTTACCCAACTATCGCATTATGCACCTGCTAATGTGGCTACAGAGAGAGATAGATGCAAACGTTTTGAGGATGGATTGTCCTATAATATCGGGAGTAAGATTACGCCATAGGATCTTCTTACCTTTACAAATTTGCGTACTGCATCAATTAGAGCAGAGACACTGTTAAAGGAAAGACAAACACTCTTCCAAAAGCAAAAGAGGGAATCATCAGTTCATATGGGTGAGTCGAGTGGAAGGCCATCTAAGCGTCAGAGTTTTTCCTCTCCAACACCAACATTTGGAAGTGGCTCAAATAGTCAAAGAGGTGGACACACCTCGACTTTTAGACGTGGTGGTGATAGAGGACCAGTGATGACAATACAGACACGACCTATGTGTACTTATTGTGGTCGATCTCATATGGGAGAGTGTCGAGTATTAATTGGAGTGTGTTTTAACTGTGGACAACAAGGGCACTTTTACAAAGAATGTCCAGTTAGTTTATATAGATCGAATATTAGAAGAGCAACATCTGAACAACTGTACAAAATGTTCAGTCAGAAGCATCGATATGGAGTTATGGTAGAGGTCGTGGAAGAGGTCAGAACATGAATAACACTGGAAGTAGAGGAAGACCACAAACACAAGAATCTCGACCACAGGGTCAGGCTCGAGTTTTTTCTATGTCACAATAGGAAGCATCCAAAGCACCCGAGGTTATTAATGGTAAACTTTATTTATATGATCTTGAAATACATGCATTAATAGATTCAGGATCTACTCATTCATTCATATCATCTACCATAGCATCTCAAGTGCATAAGAAACCTGAACCCTTAGATTACAGTTTAGGAGTACAGACTCCCTTGGGAGAAATGGTAAAGGTACATACAATATATCGAGATAGTATAATACGAGTGGATTCAATAGAGTTACCAGCTGATCTGACCTTGCTATTCTTGTATGAGTTTGATGTTATTTTGGGCATGGACTGGTTGTCAAGACATCATGCTAAAGTAGATTGTTATACCAAAGAAGTAGTGATAGAATCGCATGGGAAATCTAGAGTGATTTTCTATGGTGATAGACAAATGGTTCCCACTTGCCTAATATATGTAACAACAACTTTTCACATGATCAGAGAGGGATGTGAGGCATATGTGGCCCATGTAATAGATCGTACAGTTGAATGTGATGAGGTTGGAGATATTCCAGTTGTTAAAGATTTTTCAGATGTGTTTCTAAAGGATCTCCCAGGATTACCACCTGATAGGGAGATAGAGTTTACTATGGAATTAATGCCAGGTACTGCACCGATTTCTATTCCTCCATATCGCATGGCTCCACTGGAGTTACAGGAACTGAAGAAGAAGCTACAGGAGTTGTTAGACAAAGGATTCATTAGACCTAGTGTATCACCTTGGGGTGCACCAGTTCTATTTGTTAAAAAGAAAGATGTTACCTTAAGACTGTGCATAGATTATAGAAAGTTGAATCAGGTAACAGCGAAGAACAAGTATCCATTATCAAGGATATATGATTTGTTTGATCAACTCTAGGGTGTAAATGTATTTTCAAAGATAGACCTTCGGTCAGGATACCATCGGTTGAAGATAGCTAAAGATGACATTACCAAGACAACATTCAGGACTCGATATGGGCATTATGAGTTTCTGATAATGCCATTTGGTTTGACTAATTCACCAGCAACATTAATGGCTTTGATGAACAAGGTATTTCAACCTTTTCTAGACATATTTGTAATCATCTTTATTGATGATATATTGGTATATTCACGAAGTACAAAGGAGCATGCTGATCATTTGTGTACCTTACTACAAGTCTTGAGGGAAAAACAGTTATATGCTAAACTGAGTAAGTGTGAATTCTGGTTGGATCATGTAGTAGTATCTGGAAGAGGTATAGAGGTTGATCCTAAAAAGGTTGAAGTAGTGGTAAATTGGAAAGCACCAACTACAGTTACAAAAGTTCGTAGTTTTCATGGATGGCTGGATACTACAGACAATTTGTTGAAGGATTCTCTATTGTAGCTGCACCACTCACTAAATTGTTGCGGAAGAATGCTCCATGCCACTGGAATTCTGCGTGCCAACAAAGCTTTGATGAGTTAAAGCACCGTCTCACTACAACACCAATATTGACAATTCCTACAAGTATAGGAGGGTTTGTTGTTTACAGTGATGCTTCATATTAGGGTCTTGGTTGTGTTTTGATGTTGAATGGAAAAGTAATTGCTTATGCATCACAACAGTTACGACCACATGAAGTTTCTTATCTTGTACATGATTTGGAGCTGGCAGCAGTAGTTTTTGCCCTAAAGATTTGGTGTCATTATCTATATGGAGAAACATTCCAAATCTTCATAGATCATAAGTGTTTGAAGTATTTGATGAGCCAAAAGGAATTGAACATGCGACAGAGGCGCTGGATGGAGCTACTGAAAGATTATGATTGTACAATCGAGTATCATCCGGGAAAGGCCAATGTTGTAGCAGCTGCTTTGAGTAGAAAGTCCAGTGGTATGATGGCCAACATGCACATGACTTTATTGTTAGATTTGATTGCTTTACGAGGTCTAAATGCCAAACTATAGTTTGACACAGATGGAGTATTGTTTGCTACTTTGGAAATTCGGCCAGTGTTGAGACAGAAAATTAAAGATGCACAAATAAGAGATGAAACGTTGGCAGAAATTATTGAACAGGTGCATCAAGGTAAAGATATGCCATTTGTTATTCCGGATGGCACATTGATTTTTGGCACTAGATTATGTGTACATTAGTTGATGATCTGAGACGATGAATTTTAGATGAGGCACATAATGCATCATATGCTATGCACCCTGGGAAGACAAAGATGTATCATACCTTAAGACAAGGTGGCCAAGGATGAAGAAGGAAGTTGCTGAATTTGTTTCCAAATGTCTTACTTGCCAACAGGTTAAAGCAGAACTCCAAGCACCTACAGGTATGCTGAAACCTTTATATATTCCGGTCTGGAAATGGGAGCGGATCCCGATGGATTTTGTTGTGGGAATACCACGAACGTAGAAAGGGAATGATGCTATCTGGGTAATTATTGATAGATTGACTAACTCAGCACATTTCTTGCCTATACGTTGGGGTTGTTCATTGGATCAATTGGCAGATATATACATGAAGGAAATTGTTCCACTTCATGGAATACTAGTATCCATTATATTAGATAGAGATCCTAGATTTACTTCTCATTTTTGGGAAAGTTTTCAAACAGTTATGGGGACCAAATTGCATTTCAGTACAACTTATCATCCTCAAACAGATGGACAGTCAGAATGGACTATACAGACCTTAGAAGAAATGCTTCATGCTTGTGTTATTGAGTTTCAGGGTTCATGTGATAGGTATATTCCATTGATGGAATTTGCTTAAAATTATCAATTTCACAGCAGCATTGGGATGGCACCATATGAGGCATTGTATGGAAGGAAATGTCGTAGTCCTTTATATTGGGATAAAGAGGGTGCAGAAATTTTAGAAGGACCAGAGATTATACAAGACACAGTTGATAAGATTGATATTGTAAAGAACAAAATGAAGGCGGCACAAGACAGACAAAAGAGCTATTTTGATCAACATCGCAAGTAAATGGAATATCAGGTTAGTGATAAAGTATTCTTACGAGTTTCTTCATGGAAAGGTGTCATGAGATTTGGTAACAAAGGAAAACTCACTCCTCGATATATTGGGCCATATGACATCATAGAGAAGGTGGGATAATTGGCATACAGATTAGCATTACCTTCAGAATTGGCTCAAATTCATAATGTCTTCCATGTTAGTATGTTACGACGGTATCGATCTGATCCATCACATGTGCTAAAAGATTCAGAAGTACAACTTGCAGAGAATTTGAGCTACATAGAGGAACCAATCATGATAGTGGACTACAGAATCAAACAGTTGCGGAATAGGGAGATTCCGATGGTTAAAGTAATTTGGAAGAATCATGGTATAGAGGAAACGACTTGGGAAATTGAGGATAAGATGAGAAAGTCATATCCACATATTTTTAATGGTAATTGATTCCCTATCATCTTGCATCATATGAAGAGATAGCGAATTTTGAGGACAAAATTCTTATAGAGGGGGAGGATTGTAACATCCTCGACCAAAGTGCATACATCATTGTGCATTCGTATAGTATTATTAGCATATTGGCATGACATATAGTGAATTTTTAAAAGTAATATTTACTTTCTAATTAAGTTTATTATTTTTAAAAAGTTTTTAAGAAAAAAATAATTAATTATTAATTAATTCAGGGTAAAGTTTATAGTAATGGAGATTTGAGGGTAAAAAGTGTATTTTTTTCAAAAAAAATTGCCGACTCCGAGATCAGTTGATATACATGTGAAATGTCTTTCACTTTCACTATGAGCTTCGTACAAAAGAAATAAAAAGAAGGAGAAAATGAATTCAAAAAATTTTGATTGTTTTGATTTCGGTTGTTTTTGCTGGATCTGGTACAAGATCTCTTCTATAGGGTTTTAATTTCAAAGTACAAGCATGGTTTGGTAAGTTTTTAATTAGTTAATGGTTTATCTGGATTTTCCTAATTTTCCCATATCTAGATCTACAGTTGCTTTTGTTTGAGAAATCAATTGATCTATAGTTTTCAAAGGGTGTTTTCGATATCGGATTTATATTTGGTAAAAGATTTTAGAATATTTTTAGGGTTTCGTTTTGTAAGGATATTAGGGAGCCCTTTTTGATCAAGTTTTTCACAAAGGTTTGAACTAGAAAAATGTTCTTCTATATATATATATATATATATATAGTATATCGTTGTCAAGTTTTAAAGGATTTGGAAAGATGCACAAGAAGTTGTAATGCATTCTGGCATTTTATTACATTTGGGGTTAGAGTTTATAAGAGTAAATAGCCTAATTTGCATTGGGTTACATATAGGAGCACCAATCATAGATCGTGGTCAAGAATAAGGGGGAGAAATATAGTATCTATCCTAAACAAGTGAGTATAGACCGGAGATTCAACCCTATGTGCTATATGTGTCATACGGATATATGTGCTTTATGGATATATGTTCTATATGAGCTATATAGATATATGTGCTATATGGATTATATGGATATATGTGATAGCTCTGAAATTTCCAGAGTTGTTTGCACAGAAAGTATGATAACAGATGGCATATGATATATGATTACAAGATGCATTTGATTGCAGAGCATATTGCAATGAGATTAAAAGGACCTGTGATTGTCTTGCCCTGAACTGTAATTCAGGAAATCTTCGGATTTCTTTGTTAAAGCGACCTACGGGTCATACAGGATCTTTGGATCATACAGGACCTACGGGTGAATCAGGAGATCTTCGGATTTCTTTGCTAAAGGGACCATAAGAGTCCATATATAGTATACCCGGGGCAGATTCAAGCTTGAACAGTTCATAAAATAATGAATCGGATACATCGGCATTTGCATTTGCATAGTAAATTCATATATGATATGTATATTATGTATGTATATGTACATGGACTAAATGTTTGACTTTGTGTGAAATAATTGATGATGGTTTATATTCACTGAGTATGCGACTCACGTAAATCGCAAAACAATTTTTCAGGTTCGACTAGTTCTTACTGATGTGTGTCTCTTTTAGAGGTCACATTAATTTAGGTCGTCCGGCTAAAGCTCTAAGCAACCTTCTCCTACTCATTGTGCATCTTAGACATATGGGTTGTAAATAGAAGTTAGAGTGACTGATGTTTTAGTATGACTAGTAACAGCATAGAATTGTGTGTGTGCGTGCAACCCTTTATGGTCGTTACTTTTGCTTTGTGCTTATGTGGATAGTTGCTTATATGTGAATTATATGTTTATACGTGAAATAAGTTGTTACAAAGTATATGTCATAGGATATAAGGGTGTCACATTCCAAGTCTCAATGCTCTTAGGCAAAACACAACAAATGTCAAAACACATCAAATTCCAATAACAAATCCCATCACTTAAATTCCGGTAATGCATTTCCAATCATGTCTAAACATCATAAGTTTGAAAATATCTAAACGTCAAGTACGAAAATACTGCATAGGTCATAGGAATCATAACTCAAAACAACATAAAAATCAAGTGGCGGGATCATCATCATCATCATCATCATCATCATCATCATCGTGCAGTCCGGTATCACTCCCCTGGCCGACCTTTGACGGGGGCCACTGTCCTCCTAGATCAATAATAGATCTCCTAATGGCTTCGCGCATATCTCGATCGGGAGCAATAGCAAATGGTGCAAGATAACCCACAACCCACTGCATGCGATGTACATATACCTGCTCCGCACCCTGTGGACTCACATACATCTGAGTACGAGGCTCATACCACGCAATATAATCCGAGGAACAAGCCGACGAGTCATCCATCACTGGAGGTCCCATGAGATCTAGACTAATGAAGTGGATGTTCTATGCATCCCAAACCCACCAAGATATGTCATACTCCACTATGTAATTCCGTACGGCGGCTACTGTGTGGCAGTGCGAGGCATGATAGGGGGACATGGTATCTGTTGCACGCAGCGGTACTGCCTAGAGGCTCGATCAGGCATATACGACTTTGAGATATCAAGAACAGATATCACGCCATTGAAACGTGAAGGGGCTAGACTGTCGATGAAATCTAACTCTCCGTACGGCGACCTGTCGACCTAATGCATAACATTTTAATATAGATTATCACCCTAAAAAAATAATATTTACAAGGTGTATTTTGTATATACTTACATCTCTCGCATTCATTTGAACGAGCTCTGCTCTGAAGTTGCGCATACCATCAAGTGTCCCATCATCGCCCCCATCTCGCAACCCATGGTGCACCGCCTGCCCAATTCAGATCGTCAACAAGGTGAAAAGCTGGGAAGTACAAGAAGATCCAAGCCTACAAAGAAATTATAAGAGAATTAACGACTTCTTTAATGTACAAAATTGACATAGTAGAAACCATCACTTACCTGTAAGAGTATGGTACAAACGACCAGTTGACGGGCGCCCGATCGTGTGCACTCACCTAGCCCTCGGTATAAATAAGCGAGCACGGCTAAACCTCAGACATGCCATCGAATGTCGTGACATCTCGCACTATGCCAATATATGAAAAGGGGAATCCGGTGTTGTGAATTGTCTGGAAATAATGTGGATGCCATCACAAACAACAGAAAACCCGCCGTTGGAATCGCCGGATCAGCCCCCGAACTTTGCAGCTTCTCACATACGTTCTTCAGCTCTACATTTATTATCCCTCCCTTATCATAGTTGCTCTAGAGCCACTCCTCATCTAACCCAAACAGCTCAAGAAACTGTGAAATATGCACATCCCTCAACTTACCCTGCTTTAGTATCCACTCATCAAGCGGAAGAGTAACTACATCTCCATCAATCCTGAGACCGAGGATAAGTGCCACATCATGCAGTGTAATCGTCATCTCTCCCCAAAGCATATGGAACGAGCTCGTCTCTGGCTGCATGCCAAAATCAACGGAGTATGAATGTGGCTATACATGAGGTCAATGTTCTAAAAAACGCTAGGCGGACGCTGGGCGGAGAGGGACCGCCTAGCGCCTAGACGGCCTGAACGCTGGCCTAGGTGGTCCTAGACGGGTGTCTAGGCGGTCTGGATGGCTAGGCATGCAAGGACCTTCCAGTTCCTAGGCGGGGCCATGACAGGGCCTAGAAGGGATTTTTAGAACAGTGCATGAGGCGTTGTAGATGAGCAAGTCCACTATCTCTAACTATGTCAATCCACTCCCCCTCCCCATCCAACCACCACCTAGACAACTGGGAAGTAGGTCCTTGAATCCTAAACCCAACACGCTCCTATACAATAATAATCCTAATAAGATCAAATTTACAAAAGGGGTTAAGAAACGTGTTGGATTTAAATAATGTACTCGACCAACATAGATATGGTGGGCTACATGCTCCTTGAAGTCCAAAAGCAACTCCGGTATCTGAGGGCCACCGAGTACATGACCGGTCAGTAACGGATGAATGTTAAGCCCGACGACACATCTCCTATGTCCTTGACTAGATGAAGGACCAATTGGAGTCGCAACAACTCCACCGCATGTAGCCCCGGTCTGAGTACCATCAGTCCCGCCTCGGCCTCTAGTGCGGGTCCGTAAAGGCTAACTCGTAGTCCTCGACCGTCTAGCCTGACTAGTCTGACTCACGAACATCGTCTTCAACCTCGAGACAACCGAACATCGTCTCCAAAAGGTTGAAGACGATGTTCGGTCGTGACTCACGAACATCGTCTTCAACCTCGAGCATTCAGCGTTCACACTAGCCCGACTCATCGAGTGTTTAGCCGTGAAGCTCAAAAATCATTCAAACGATTACGGCAATAGCATCCTCAACACTTGTACTATGTAAATGCCCTATTTCATGTATCTAAAAACTTGCCTAAACCTAAACCCTAAATCTCAAACATTTTATTCTTAAAGCTCACCAAAGCATAAATTTTTTGCAAAAAAATCAATGAAGAAGAAGAGACTTACCTTGCTTATGGATGAAATTGGTTGTAATTTGCAAAACTCAAGATTGTTTATGGATAAAATTGAAGTTTTAAGGAGGGAGGGAGAAGAGTGAAAGAGAGAGTGAAAGAGAGGGGTAGAGATTGTGTTTAGGGTAAGGTTGTAAGTTTTAGAATTTTTTTATATATAGGTGCTCTATTATGAAAAAATGAGGGTGCTCTAAAATGAAGGCCCTTTTCCATAGAGTTTGGTTCAAATGAAACGAACTCTTATCCTGAAACGAATGCACTTTTTGATGTTAGTAGTGCACTTTTCATACTTCAGAGTGCACTTTTTCGCATTTGTATTTTTTGTACTTTGTAGTGCACTTTTCGTACTTTTTGTAGTGCACTTTTTCGTATTGCACTTTTTGTATTTTTCAATGCACTTTTATATGAAAAGTGCACTACTAACTAGGAAAAGTGCATTTGTTTCACGTTTTAGGATAAGAGTTTGTTTCATTTGAACCAAACTCCTTTTCCATATGGTGTTCTTAAGAAAATCTTATTTCAGGTGGTACTCTCAAATTCTTATAAACTTTTGACACGTATTATTACTTGTGGGTTTGGTTCAGATGAAACGAACTCCTATCTTGAAACGGATGCACTTTTCCTAGTTCGTAGTACACTTTTCCTATTTCGGAGTGCACTTTTTTCGGATTTGCACTTTTCGTACTTTGTAGTGCACTTTTTGTACTTCTTGTAGTGTACTTTTTTGGATTGCACATTTTGTATTTTGCAATGCACTTTTGTATGAAAAGTGTACTATGAACTAGTTAAAGTGCATTCGTTTCACGTTTTAGGATGGTTCAAATTACTTGTTAAGTTTTTTTATTTTATAACTAAATTAGTTTTTTAATAATTTTTTTATTTAGTTAGAATAAAATTCTAATTTAGAAAAAAGTAAGATAAATTTAAAGCATATGCCCCATAAAATTATTAGTATAAATATATCATATAATCAACATTTATCTAATAAATTTTATGTTATATTATTTTTATTACTTTAATAATAGTAAAATAATATATAAAATTATTATTCTAATAATAATAAATGAACTTTCTACATATATGTTTATTTATTTGGTTTTAACTTAAAAAGTTTAAATTATACAACATAAAATCTACTTTAATATATATATATATAATATAACATTTTAAACTTAATATCTATATATAATTTTTTTTAAATTTATTTTAATTGTTATTAAATTAAAATTTTAATTTAATTTAATTATATACAAAAATACTTTTTTCATTAGAGAACATATTAACTTAGTTATAAACTAACGAAAATTCACAAGTAAGGACACGAGCCGAACTTTTGCAAAAGTTCAAGGGTACCGCTTGGAATAAGTTTTTTTCAAGGCACCATCCCAACATGTAAAAAACCCAAGAGTATCAACAAGAATTTCCCTTTTATTTACTAGCAATAAAATCACATGTAATAATTTCATAAATTTATTTCTGAGTTGTTTAGGAAATAAATCATCGAACAAACTTTAACGATTGAATCATATTTTATTCGATACTAAAAAATTATAAATCTATTCAAAGAGAGTTGAATTTTAAAAAATTTAAACTCACCAAACACCGTCAATTTGAATTTTGTTTAATTCAATGAGATTTAGATTGTTTAAGGAAGGTAGTTTGTTTAGTTGTAGAGTGAAAAATAGTTTTTTAAACTAATAGCTAATTGTTGTGATCATTGCCCAAAAATAAAAATAAAAATACAATAATTTTATTTTAAATTTGATATGTGGTTCAATTTTTTACAAAGACTTGGGGTTTGCTTCAAGTTTCTACTTTTTTATCACCAACAAGAAACTTCAATTAAGCAAAGCACAAAACGTTCTGAACAATGTCTAATAAAGGAGGAGGTAAGGAAAACACATCTGAAACTATAAAAGGACTACTAGGCATTAATCTACCAAGAAAAAGAGTAGTTATGTTTATATTCCTACACACTAAACACCATCGACATTTGTCCACCTCGTAACTCACTACTAAGAGCTGCACCAACAAGATCACTACCACTGATCGAGGAAGAGTTATGTAGCTTAACTTTTGAATTGCAAGCTGACAATCTGACGCCATAACTACCTTGGATAAACCCGCATGTATTGCACATTCCAAACCCCATTTTAAAGCTTCTAATTCAGCCACCTCCACTTTTGAACCATTTTGAATTAATCTTGGCCCCACTAGCACCACAATCCCATCAAAATCTCACCCAATAAAGCCAATTACGCATCCTCCCTGCATAACCGTAGCATCACATTCAACAAAACCCAACCCGACTTCAGTTTTATCCAATGATCCTCTACTACATTTGATCCACCAAATTGGACACAATGAATATCCACCTTACTCCTTGCATTAGTCCGGGCTCTCTAACTTTGATCCATCAGCTTAACCGGGTCCACCATCTTCCCTTAAAAAACCAGCAGATTTCGTGCCCTCCAAATACGCCATATCAATTCTGTCCAAAGCATCACCCTATCCAGCTTAACAATACTTAAAATATGTTCCATCCAACACATAAAAGTCATCTCCCTTTTCTAATCTGGTTTAAAGTCAGGGAAAGAACCCAGATTAATTGTGGTAGGACACATTCCAATAAAGCATGAGTAAATGACTCCTCCCTCTCGCATCTCGGACACTCTAACATTATCCACAATTTTCCAAAGCTAGAGATTTAGCCTACATGGAAGAATTTCCTTGCAAGCCCTCCATAAAAAAGAACGAACTCTGGGCATCACGGACAGTTTCCAAAGTTGCTTCCAAAAATGCCTCGTACTTCCGTTTTCACCATTCTCAAGGGCAATCGACATCATCTCTTGAAGTTGCAACAACTGCATGGTCGTATACCTTCACGGTCTCAAATACAGTTTTTGACTTCAGCTCCCCGCGCATGTTGTCGAATACATGGAGCTTCTACGTGTTTCTGCCCCTCGGTTGTTCCCCAAGGTGTGGATATTTTTTTGTGCATACAATAAGGGGCCTCAATACAATATAGAGTCTTTTGACGCCATGGTAGCTAATGGCTTCATCCAACTTAGCCTCCCTAATTTGGATTTCATAAAAATTCCCTCCAACTTAGGGGATTGGAAGGACAAGTTTTTTGCTCCATGACATTAGAGGCAGTCTTTTTAACATCCCTATTGCATCGTGCTCTTGACGCAAGCCGGATGTTATTTACTAGACATTACCAAGGCCAAAAAAAGGTTCTGTGTGAGGGGCACGGGGACCCTTCGAGAGCTTCTAACCCAGGAGCGCTTGGAGCACATTGGCCCTAGTCTTCATCTTCCCAGAAAGGGGGATCGGGGTACTAGTGTCTTTCTACAACAAACATTTTCTTTTTATAATTTAATTGCTTGCGTTTTATTTTAGATCATACATGTTTATTTTATTTGTTCTATTTCTTTAATCATGCCTCGTTGCTTCTTGTAGAGATGAGCGCGACTAACATGGTTCAGAGGCTCAAGAAGATGAGCTTTCTTAGCGGGAGCAGCGTGAAGAAAGAGGTGTTGATTATTTTGACCAAAAATATGGCAAAAATTACACTTAAGGTTGAATAGATCTCAACGTAGATAGAATGGAAGTAACAATGGAGTTTTATTGATATTCAATGTCAAGTGTTTTTCAAAGGTTAAGGAAGCCCTTTATATGGAGGTCTAGCTCCTTTTTATAGTAAAAATAAAGACAAGATATTTTCCCTTCTAACCCTTCATATCATTAACATTAATGTCGCCAATCTTATATGCAAAGCCCCTTCGTTTGGACTTCCCCACTAACCAGACTCCTAAGACTCCTTTACTCTCCAAGCATTGAATAAGAGAAACTCCTTGAATCCCTTCTGATTGGCCTCTTGATGTGTTACAATGTGTTCTTCATGAAATCGCCTTTAAGTATCGAAGGCACCTCTACCAAAATTTCGTCTTCACAAGTGAAATCGAGAAAATGAGGCCCAAAAGTCCCTCCCAATAGCTTGTAGTAGAAGGGCGAAATTTCAAATTTTGAACCTCGTCGTGAACTTTTGACGGTTCTGCCCAACTCCATCACTGACAGAATTGCCCTCATTTAACACCCTTTTTTACATCGGAGCATTACATGGTAGTGGACCACACATGGGTCCACATGAGCTAACTTGACTACGAGTTCACTCGGATTTTACAGCTCGGGCACGACGAGAAAATACAAAGAAAACATCCAACTTGTATTTATAAACCAATGTATGAAAAACATGTATGAATTCCCAAATCGACATAAACTACGCCACCAATTGTGAGCACTTAATTGACATCATAATAACCTTTCCTTAACAAAATCAAACATTATGCAAAATAAGTAACCACCATTTCACCCAACTAAACCCAATTCTAATGACACGACCTTCAACAACTCGTACCATCATGTTGTCGAGGTTCTATCATGCATTTCTTGTGCTTACCTGAAACTAAAAAAAGAGTCCCCGAAGGGTTAGCTAGCAATTCTAACATGCACCAAATGGTAAACAAAATATGCTGCAACAAAATCAATTTATTAATTACACAATAAGAATAGTAATATAATAGTTCACATATAGTATTTTCACAACAGTAGACAAGCACACAACAATATATATAATCATATAACGCACATAATAAAACTTAAAGTCATACGATGCATACTAATAATATAACATATTTCACATTACTATCACCTCATTCATTTTTCAATTCAATATCAAATCAACCACAATTCAAAATAATTCTTATCTACCGATATCAATTTACATAGCAATCGGGACATTCATTCAGTCTGAAATTCTTATCTACCATATCAATTTACATAGCAATCAGGACAATCTTTCAACCTGAAATTCTTATCTACCATATCAATTTACATAGAAATCGGTGCATTCTTTCAGCTAGAAATTCTTATCTACATAGCAATCGGGGCATTCTTCAGCCGGAAAGGGTGTAGTGGTCGGCGGCCTCCACCGTTACTCCGAACCACCCAGCACCAGAACAATTCATCTTCTTACCCTCGGTCAAGCCTCTACTAGAGCACTTGCCAAAACATTTATTATAATTTTGAAGGGGCTCTCCTTGTCATACAACTAAGCCAGAGATGTCTCCCTCCTTCCCAATCATCCCATAGGAATCGTTATACCGATAGATGCCAAAGTTTCATAAATCGAATAAAATAAGAAATATTAATCATCTAATAATATATCATTAAATCGTCGTACTAGTCACACATAGATGTATGATAAGATACAGGGACGAATCCCAAAATAAAGCTCTACACATCATATCTACACATCCAACACACATCAAAATTGATAACTAAGTAAGTCTAGGCGACTTACCTCGAAGACGAAATCCCAAAGTCAAGAAACAACTAAAATCGACCGATTTCCAAATTAAAATCAATTGTGAATCTAGATCTGGAAAAATCAGCGAAATTCAAATAAACCATTAACTAATTTAAACTTACCAAACCACACTTATACTTTGAGATTAAAACCCGATGGAAGAAATCTTGCACCAGATCCAACAAGGTTCCTCTTCCTTTTCTTTTCCCTCCTCTCTTTTTCCTCTCTCTGATCTTCTTTTTTTTGTGGGGAAGCTTAATGCTTAAGAACAAAAGAAGATGATGATACATATCACTTGCAAAGTCGGCAAAATTTATAATAAAATTGCAATTTTCACCCAGAATTCTTCTTTATTATAGACTTTACTCTGAAATAATTATTAATTAAATTTTAGTTAATTTTTAAAAAATATAATTACTTAAATTTAAAATTAAATAATAAATATTTTGATTTAGCCGAGATTACTGACAAGCAATTTAATCCTAACTCAAACATAAAAGAGTATAAAAATAGGATAAAAATATCAAAATACTTTCGCATATTACACCTCACACGTGGCATTCATTTGTCGCTTTGATAGTGCTTGAGAGTCAAACCGTTCACTTCTACTGCTCCTTTATTTATGACATATCAACCCCTTTATCACTCCATCATCGCCTCTAATTGTAGAAAAGGTAACTACTCCTCTACTTTTTCTTGTGCCTTTTTCCATATTCTAGCTTTCTTCTTTCCACCCTCTACCTTTTCACTTGGGGATGGTGAGAACAAAAAACCCTAATGTCGTTGACCGGAATGTAATAGCCGCTATTTCTAATAAAAAGAGATGGTTATTTTTTTAATAATTTAAATATTTCTTTAAAATACCAAGATATTTTTTATTATGATTTTTCATAATAATAATAATAATAATAATCTTGGATAAAGTTTAACTTGGTAGCAAATAAAAATTTATTTAATTAAATATAAATGATATTTTACTTTATTTTTTTGTTAACTTAAGATTTTTAATAAAAAGATAAGGGAATGGAGGGAGAGTAAAAATGCTAAAGTTGGGACTCGAACCTTTGACCTCTTGTTGTAACACCCCCAATTTCTAACCAAGGGTATTACCGCCAGTGACCTCGGATTTTACCATCCAAAGTCACCCGAGGCTAAGGTAACACAACACAATTTATAAACGATAAAAAATATGAAAGATTCATTTATTCAAATTAGAATTATCTTTGATTACAAAATGATTGTTTACAAAAGAAAAGGACAACGAAATATAATTTGTGGTGCCACAAAGTTTAGCTAAAATCATGGAGACTTTTTTGTGCTCCACTCGCTAGTCTTCTTAGACTAATCCGTTCACCTTTCTTTTTCTTTTGCACTTTTGCCTGGTGTTTTCCGTCTCTTTCTTTTTGGAAACATCAGACAACAAAGGAGTGTTGCTTAGGAACTGAAGATGAAGATCATACGAAGCAAAGGAAGGAAGGATTCACCTCAGAGCGACGTATCAAAAAGGTGGTGCCTAAGCTCATGTGCAGACTATAGAGGAGATGTCGAATTGAAGGAAGAACTTTATAACATTTTGGAGTTTTACACCATGTATTTATATAGGTCACCAATCAAACTCCGAATTATAGTATGTCGATCATTCAATGGTTAGTACATTAATCAAGAGAAATGGATATGAGAATCCAAAGCTAGATGAATCATCTTAAGAGTGTGATCTCATCAGAGTAAAAAGGAATACAAACTTCCAAGACATATGGAATATCACAAGAGTGTGATTCCATCGAAAATAAAAGAATTACGAGAATTCTTTAGAAATAGGACACCACAAGAGCGGGCTTCTATCGAAAGAAATATTGTTTGTGAGAACTTTATTGTGTCACAACATAATTCGAGAAATCTTTTAACGATTAGTCAAACAACTACTTAATTTAGTTGTGACTATTAAATTTGGTAGCATAGAAAAGGCTAGGCCAACATAATACAGGAACATAATTTCTGAATATTATCTTGTACTATAATTCTCAATAGTACAATTTTATTTTTCTGTGATTTTTAGTTTGGTAAGCAACCAATGTCGAAATACAAGAGGCAATGTTCAATGGTCGTGTATACGAACTTTTTGCACTTAGCTAGAGCACGTATCCCAACAAATCAAGAGGGCAAGGTCATGACCCAATATTAGGGTATAGGTACATCCTAATAATATTATATAGAGATGTTTTCAAAAGGTTAAGCTCTCATCCTTGATTTTATATTTGAAACAAATAGAGTACGTCATTCTCATTAGACCTATTTGTTATTTCTAACGATTATGCGCATATAATAATTAATACTCCCTCCGATCCTAAAAAGATGTCGTTGTAGCTTAAAATGTTTGATTCAATTTAAATGACGGGCACAACTCCCACTTTCTCTCCTACAACTTTATCTGTACATTAATAAAGTCATTGGAAATATTCAGACTTTAATTTTGTCATTGGAATAGGGGTTTTTATGGGAAACCTTCCCACTTCCTCTCATAATCTTTAATACTCCCTCTTCTAACATGTTATTAAAGGAAAGAGAATGTGAAAAATTAAAAAAAGTGGCACGCAGTAATAATTGCAATCAACAAATAAAATTGGTTTACGTGTGAATTTTGTCTAATATTAAATTCTTTCGTAATAAGAGTGTTTTTTTCTTAAACGTCATTTATTTAGAATCAGAGGGAATATATTATTGGATCGTGACGTGTTAGTAACAATACAGGGAACTAGTAAGGTTCCCTGGGCAGCAAAAATAAACAGTAAGAACACAGAATTTATAGAGGAAACCTTCTGTCCGACCAACAAGTCGTAGATAGAAAAACCTCTATCCCTGAGACTCCTTCTCAGAGGATTTTCAATAGAATATTTTTATTAAGTTTCAACGATTACAAGGCAAGTCAAGTTCTCTGGTAACTAAGGCACCAACCAAAGTTCCCTGGTAACCACGACACCAACCGAAGTTCAACCAACTAGACTTCTACAACCCTAAGCGTAAACCTAAATCAAAAGTAAACTACTGACTTACTTGTGGATTCTTCACCGGAAAAAGCCACTCACTCATACGCTTGAAAAACTCTCTTCTCAAGTTCTTCGTCTTCAACCACACTTTTTAACCCTAGCTAATCCTAACTATTTATAAGATAAGTCAAGTCTGATCTCACACGTAATTCTTGCCTAATTACGCCGATATTCTACTTAACAAATCCCACACAATAAGGAAAAAGATTGTTTGTGATTTCGGATCCTCAACCATGCCGATTCTTCCCAAAACCGAATGATCTCGAATTTCTCAAGATAAGATCGTGTGAAGATTGATCTTATCTTCTCTTTTATCTCCTTAAGCAACCGCCTACAGCTGTAAATCTTCGTATACTCGCAGAAGATATGGTAACTTGCCATTTATAGAAAGTCGCGTTCCTTCTGAGACGCGCTTCTTAAATCTATCACTCGTTCCCTCCATCGTTCCTCACAATGTTCCGTCACTCGTGACCATGTACCTGTTTTCCTGAAACACTTACATGTAAAAGCAAGTTATATCAACTAAGTTTGTTATCATCAAAACTAAGAGAAACCATGGAACAACTATTGTTCCAACAATTTCCCCCTTTTTGATGATGACAAACCTATACAAAAATGCATGTCTAGAAACCAATAGAAATATAGATCAGAAAAAAATTCCTGTATGGTTCCCCCTTAACGAATGCATAGTTGTTCCTACTCATCAGAGGTAACAACATATTCCCCCTCAACCAAAGTTCCCTCTGTATATTCTGGATAGACCACATCTCTGCATTTTTCCTAACTTCCCCCTTTTGACATCATCAAAAGATCAATAATCATCAAGCAAAAACATAGAGCAAATGAACAAATTCAATTGAAACTTAAACCATTCATAAGCAAAAGATAGTTATTATGAGTTATATTGGCTATTACCTCATGGCATTTAACCCGGGCTTACATACTATGAGTTATATTGTGTCAAACTAAAAGAGTTTCATATTAAATACACCGGTTGTTAAACGCCCGGTGTATTTGAACCATATTCCAAAATATACACTGGATGTTTTAGGATCCGGGGTATTTATGGCATACAAATACCACGGTCGTGTACAGTCCGGAGTATTAGACAATAATGGCAAATAAATACAGTAGGCGTGTATGGTCCGGTGTTTTTGGACCACATAAATATTTTGAGAATAGTAGGTATCATATTCTTAACCTAGAACACTAACTTTTGATCGGTTTTAATTTGGTCCTGGCCTCATGCCAATTAAAGAATTGTTGACTTGATAGATCTATTTTGTAGGATTACTAAATAAGAACCGTTGAACATATTTGATCAATCAATATCTATTACTAATAACTAAAGTCGAAGCAATTTCTGCCACCACATTGCGCCACATCACACCTTTATTAAAATAATAACTTTTTATAATTAATTGAATATAAAATTATTAAAAATAATTATGCAAAAAATTTATCCCCTAATAGACTTAAATAGATAACGAAATGGACATTATATTTATTATATTGGTAAAAGATAAATAAAAAAGATTCCAAAAATATGTACCCGATATAAAATATATATCTTTGAAATAAAATAGTTATATAAATAATAAATAGATTATGTGTAAAATTCGTAAAAGATACAAAAAAAGATTAAATAAACTTCTTAATTTAATTATTGGAAGATCAATATATATTAAATAACTGTATTTTAGGATCAATTTATATTAAGTAATTACATAAAAATAATTTTGGAATTTTTATATAAAAATGATTGTTTCTGTTTTAAATATTTGTGTACATCCCTACAGTTTCAAGATTAATTTTTCTTCTCATTCACTAAATAAATATCCCAAATGTGAAAAATAATAAGATAATTTTCTAATATAAATTATTTAAGTTGTACAAATGATGACGACAAAATTTTAAAAGATTCAATAACATGTTTCATGTAGAATATCACGGCATAATATATAGATTTATCATTGTATCATGAAGTTTTATTAATCTTCATTTTCTCACATGCGTAGAAATTTCAACAAGATTTATCATATAGATTTTTTCAATAAAGTCATCATGTATAAATTTTTTATATAAAAAAAATTCCGTTAAAATTTTTATAATAAAAATTATGCAAATATTTTCTTATCAATTAATATCAATATACTATAATTAAAGTGGAATCCATCTATCCTATTTGCCCATCTAAAATTTCAAATACTACTTAATTCTACAACTTTATAATTTTAATTACTATATAATTATTTTTATACCAGTTTACATATTGGTCAGATTTGTGATATTGTACTTACTTTTTTTATCTTACGATTTATATAAAAAAAAGTTTAGAAAAGGTATGGAATTTTAAGATCAATCTACTATATATATAAAAGCAATAAGGTTTGGAGCTTTCTCATTACGCCACCTAGGATTTCGCCACATGTCGATCCTATATTAAGCCACCTCATATTTTTACACGTGTTATTTTCTTATAATTTAGACGTCTTTATAAATATTCCATGTCATAGTCCACATGTCAAAAAATTTCCATATCACTCATATATTATGTACACATCATATTGCCACATAATCTACAAATATCAATCAATTTTTTAATTTTTTTTAATATTGGATTACAATAATGTTTTTTTGGAAATTTATTTACATATAAAAAATATTTTTTACCATATCTTTATGATCCTAACAACTCTCCAATATAATCTACCAAAAAAACTCATGTAAATATATACCGAGATCTTATCCTATAATATAAATATATACCGAGATCTTATCCTATAATATATACCGAGATCTTATCCTATAATGTCTTATTTGCTAATCCATTTTAAATTTCCCATTATTTACATTTTTGTTATTAAAATCTTTAAATTTAGAATTATTCTTTTTTTTACAATTTATATAAATCACCAATTCACAATTATTATTTATATTATATTTGTATTTATTAATATCTTTTTTATAGTATATGTAAAAAAATATCGATTCATAGTCGTGTAGGGCATGACGGGGACAACTAGTCTATATATAATAACTACCACTTAATTATATGTTTCTTAATGTACGTAATATTATTAAGATCAATTCTAATCTTATGATCTATAAATATATATATATATATATAATAAGTAATTGACTTTATAAGATCAATATATATAATAATCAATACTTCGTTATATCTTTCTTAAGTCTTAACGTATTTAATTTTTTAAAGATCGATCCATATTAAATAGTTTTAATTTTAAGATGGATTTATCATTACTATATACTAAAGCATTCGTTAAAAATATATATAAAACAAAAAGTTAAATAAATAAATTATTGGTTGAAATTGATCTTTTTATAATCAATATAAAATGTTAGCATTTAATTAGGCTATATTTTATTGGTTGAAATTTGATTATGAACCCCATATATTATATATATACACATGTTAAATAAATATATTATTCATGTTTATTTTCATAGAATTTAGAATTCAATATTTTTCCTCCTATTTTATGCTATTATTCAATTTTAATTTAAATATTAAAAATAAAAAAACTCTAAATTCTAGAATATTCATAAAATTATTACTTTCATAAGATTCAGATTTCACAATTAGAACTATTTCACATTATTATTAATAAAAAGTTCTAAATTGTAGAAAATCAAGAAACTTATATTTTCTTAGGATTTAGATTTATCAATAGGACTAATTTTATATTATTATTTAATTTAAATTTGGATATTAATAATAAAAATATTTCATATATGTTAGTATGTAAATTAATTAGAAGCCACATTTTAGAATGAACCTAGATGGCTATTGTTTGTTCAAATCAAAGATATCATAGATAATACGACATTATTGATCAATAACTAATGTAGATATTGAAAACGAAACATGTCAACTTCACATTGAACCACATCAACTATGTTTTTATAATCAATCTGATTGGTTAAAATATAATTGGGCTATTTTTTATTTGTTAAAATTTGATTGCATATCCCATATATAATTATTTCATTTATATATTAACCAAATAAATACTTTATATTTATTGGTTAATTTTCTAACAAAATCATATATTTTCTAAACAAAAAAGATAAAAATATTAAAAAACATAGATTTTTTTTAAAGATAAGAGATCATCTATATTTATATAAAACTCCAAAAAGAAAATTAAGGAAAAGATAATATAAATTGTTTTATAAAAATTTAATTTTAGCAAGTAATTATATAGATATTTCAAAAATTTACTTTTTTTTTATCAAAATTTGATTTAAGATAAATATTTTTTATAAATAGATAAAATATAAAGATAAAATAATTTTCATAATTTTTAATTAAAATTTGAATTAATTTTTTTCCACATAAACAAATAAAAAGGAATTTAATTGGATAAAAATAATATAATAAATTTTTTAAATATAAGGTGGGGCCAGATATAATGTGGTGGCCAGGAAAGTTACAACTGTAATATATAGTTATAGATTATAGATATTACCTATTTTTATTATTTTTAAACATTATAAGTATTTATAATTCTTATTTTTTATTATAAAAGAAAAATATATCTATAAAAAATTCGTGAAAAGACATCATGCTAAAAGATAAAAGATATTTATACTTATTTAAGAATATTGTAAATTTGTTAGCTTTAATTTTAAATATTTGTATAAGGAAGTTTTCAAAAGATATTGTTATTTTAAATAGATATTTGTTTGATGTTAAAGATAGATTTAAATAGTTAAGAAGAATTTATTAGAAAAAAGTTAAAATATTAGGAATAAAAATTAATTTTGTAAATATGAGGTGGAACCAAAATCGTTCCGGTGGCTCGAAAAGGGACAACTTTAATCTACTATATATATAAAAGCAATAAGGTTTGGAGCCACTACGTTGTGCCACGTCAGCTTTGTCCACATGTCGCTTCTATAATACGCCACATTGGATTTTGCCACATGTCGTCTTTTCCTTAAGCCATGTTATTAAATTTTTGACAAGTCATATGCCACGTCATCTTATTTTCTCCCCATCATCACTTACATACCATAATTAACTACAATTATAAAAGAAAACTACTATACAATTTTTGAATACAAAAATCTTTTCCTTAATGAAAAAAATTTACTTACTAAATTTCCTAAATAGATTTACATAATAACGTTTAAAAAATACTTCCTTTAAAAAAATACATACAAAATCAACCTAATAACGTTTTATATTAAACAAAATATTTAAAAGAAATATTAACAAAATATTTAACGTTTTTGTTCAACAAAACATTAACGTTTTAAAAGAAATATTAATTAAACATATTTATATTAATCTTTAATCTTTAATTTGTTCAATAACATTTTATATTAAACAAAATATTTAAAAGAAATATTAACAAAAATTTAACGTTTTTGTTCAACAAAATATTAAAGTTTTAAAAGAAATATTAATTAAACATATTTATATTAATCTTTAACCTTTAATATGTTCAACTTTTTAAAAGAAATATTAACGTTTTTTGTATAATTTTTTTATAATAAGCTTTCAATTCATTATATTTTTACGAACTATAGTTTTGATATGATTATTTTTCATATTTGACTTTAATCATAGTTTTCTATGCTTTTTTAATTAAAATATTTCCTTATGAGAAGTTTGGTCAAAATACTTTACTTTTATTGCAACTCACAGTTTGAAAATTTACCATAACAATTTATGAACATTGTATATATTATTCTCATTATTTGAAAATTTACTATAACATTTTATGAGCATTGTATATATTATTCTCATTATTTAAATTTAATATTTTGAATTTAATTTGTTTTATTTGATTTTAAAAAACAAATTATATTACGAGTAATAAATTACTTACATTAAAATTTAAATTATATTTTTATAGTATATCTAAAAAAATATCGAGTCATAGTCGTGCAAGGCACGACGGGGACAACTAGTATATAGTTATAGATCATATAAATTTACATACATCAAATTAAAAGAACAAAACAAGAGAAATCTAAGTGAGGTGGGAACGAAATTGTTTGGCGGGGAACGAAATTTTTAAACCCAACCCGAAAATTTAAAAAAGAGAATTTCTAAAAAAACAAAAACCCTACCTCCTTTTCTTTTCTTTGCCGTATCTCTCTCTCGGCATTCCAGATTCAAGCTCTCTCTCTCTGGGCATATCGCTGCACCACGTCTCTGGGCATATCGTCGCTCGTCTAGCAGTCTCTCACCACCAGGTAAACCCTAAACACCAGTAGGTACGATTGCATTGCAAGTTGTGAAAAAATTAACCAATTAGTTCTTGATGTATCTTTGATTTTCGAATTATATATGTATACTAATTTAGTTATGCTAACAAAATTCTTTCAATAGATCTTTGATTTTCAAATTCCCTCAATGGATCAAATTATAGATGTTTTGGTAATTTTTTAATATTAGGGTATATAACTGTTTGAATATTAGGTGTTAGTATAATCTATTTCTTCTTTCTCTATTCCTTTCTTTTCGTACATATAAGATTATTCTAATTTCAAGTTGGCTAATCAAAGTTTAAAGAATATGATATTTGTGCATCTGAACATCAATTATGATATCGATCTTTTTCTTCCTCTTGCGAGTTTTGGATTAGCAAAATATTGACGAGGATACAAATTTTTATCTGTTTCTAACCACTAGTAAAAATATAATTGACTAATAATAATAGATGTTTATAATTTTCCCAGATCACTAAAAAGAGGATTTAAATAACAAAAAAGATGAGTTGTTAGTCTTACTTGATAGAAATATTACATACAATCTGTGTTAAACTAGGAATTAAGACAGCACAATCCAACCTATATATTGTCCAACCTAGCCTGCATATGACGTTGAAAAGCATGAAATTTTATAAAAAAGGAAGGAATTAATTAGTCTGCTTATGTGACCACAAAATAGACAAAAAGTGTTTATTAGAGGCTAGGAGAAGGAATTAATTAATTAATTAGTCTGCTTATGGTTATGGCTTGTTTGGTCAGGATTATGAGTAATTCTAGTTATAAGTTAGTGCTGAGAATTTGAGTGTAGAATGGGTGTTGGGTTTTCTGTTTGTTTTCTTCATTAAGTAATTAATGAGGTTTCCTATTTTTTGCTTTTAAATCGTAATGGTATTGTGAAGTCCAACTATAATATGTATAACTCAGCATATCTTGTGCTATATAAGAGAACGAGAGCACTCTTAAATAAATTGTCATATCTTACCATACGTGTTTTTGCTTTGAAATATACCAATTTGGAAAGAAAAAATTTCGAAGACAACTTCTATAACAAGTCATAAAGGTTAACTCAAGTTATCTATTTATGTTTTACTTTTAATTTTATGTGAAAGCAGCACAACTTATTATATATCCTTATATCTTTGTTTTATAAATTGTAGTGTCCACATCAACTAAAATTGATCGATAGTGGATATTATATGTTAAGGTGCATGCAGGAGATAATCTAAAAAAGAAGTATAATTATTCTAAAAATTGTATGACCTTCAAACTGTATAACTAATATTATTATTTTTATTAAGTTATATGTATATATGTATCTTTATTCATAATTGTAGTGGTAAGGTAAGAAGGATACTTTCTCAGATGACGATATAGATGAAACTTAAAAGGAGTTGATGGAGCATTTGATTGCTCTAATCATTTAGGTGAGTGTTAATTAGCTTATTTTTGTTATTTTGTATGATCCAAGTTGCACTCTTAAGCCTCATGTTTATTTTTCTCAAGGAGTGATAAACCATTTAATTTTCTTCATTTTGTTAACTAACTTGTATTTTTCATTTTGCAGAACACGGTAGAGAAATATGTTATTGGAAGGCATTCGTGATTGACTTTTATTATTGTTGTCGGAGTTTATATTTTGGTTGTTTTGTAGTTTTTGATATGGATGATATAATTTTTAGTATTGACAATATTGATGCACATATTTTTTTGTTTCAAATGGCTATTAACATTATTTCTACTATTATTGAATTGTGTTTTGATGTTATTTAATAGTATATTAATATCAACATTATTTATACGTTTAATTAGTTGTGATTTATACTATTAATTAACAACGGCAATTGAGCTTATAAATATGATTTCTTTTTGCTAATATACCTAGAGCAATTAACTCGACATTAACACGGTTATATTGTGTTTTGTAAGCCTAACACCCCAAGAGCGATTAAACCAGACATTAATTATCCGGTGTATATATCTAGACAATTATACCCGGGTTCAAACACTCGGTGTATATACCTTTAACCATAATACCCCGAACATCAAAACCTGGTGTATATACCCTAACCATAATACCTCGAACTTTAACACCTGGTGTATATACCCTAACCATTATACACCGGACTTCCATACCCGATGTATATACCCTAAACATTATACCCCGGACTTCCATACCCGGTGTATATACCCTAAACATTACCGGACAACAAAAACCGGTGTATTTTAGTTACTAAATAACCCGGATAAAAAATACTCATATATACACCGGATAAAAATTATCCGGTGTATAAAATATTGCTAATACACCGGATAAGTAGATTGGAGAATAAATTCAAGGAGAGTTTATAACTCGGATTGGATCCGGTGTATTAGGATACTGATCAAATACCCCAACAACCTTTACCCCGGGCGAGATCCGGTGTATTTGGGACAAAACGCCCGGGGTATTTGGCTCATTTTGTAGTAGTGCATAATAACCTTTCCTTAACAAAATCAAACATTATGCAAAATAAGTAACCACCATTTCACCCAACTAAACCCAATTCTAATGACACGACCTTCAACAACTCGTACCATCATTTTGTAGAGGTTCTATCATGCATTTCTTGTGCTTACCTGAAACTAAAAAAAGAGTCCCCGAAGGGTTAGCTAGCAATTCTAACATGCACCAAATGGTAAACAAAATATGCTGCAACAAAATCAATTTATTAATTACACAATAAGAATAGTAATATAATAGTTCACATATAGTATATTCACAACAGTAGACAAGCACACAACAATATATATAATCATATAACGCACATAATAAAACTTAAAGTCATACGATGCATACTAATAATATAACATATTTCACATTACTATCACCTCATTCATTTTTCAATTCAATATCAAATCAACCACAATTCAAAATAATTCTTATCTACCGATATCAATTTACATAACAATCGGGACATTCTTTCAGTCTGAAATTCTTATCTACCATATCAATTTACATAGCAATCAGGACAATCTTTCAACCTGAAATTCTTATCTACCATATCAATTTACATAGAAATCGGTGCATTCTTTCAGCTAGAAATTCTTATCTACATAGCAATCGGGGCATTCTTCAGCCGGAAAGGGTGTAGTGGTCGGCGGCCTCCACCGTTACTCCGAACCACCCAGCACCAGAACAATTCATCTTCTTACCCTCGGTCAAGCCTCTACTAGAGCACTTGCCAAAACATTTATTATAATTTTGAAGGGGCTCTCCTTGTCATACAACTAAGCCTGAGATGTCTCCCTCCTTCCCAATCATCCCATAGGAATCGTTATACCGATAGATGCCAAAGTTTCATAAATCGAATAAAATAAGAAATATTAATCATCTAATAATATATCATTAAATCGTCGTACTAGTCACACATAGATGTATGATAAGATACAGGGACGAATCCCAAAATAAAGCTCTACACATCATATCTACACATCCAACACACATCAAAATTGATAACTAAGTAAGTCTAGGCGACTTACCTCGAAGACGAAATCCCAAAGTCAAGAAACAACTAAAATCGACCGATTTCCAAATTAAAATCAATTGTGAATCTAGATCTGGAAAAATCAGCGAAATTCAAATAAACCATTAACTAATTTAAACTTACCAAACCACACTTATACTTTGAGATTAAAACCCGATGGAAGAAATCTTGCACCAGATCCAACAAGGTTCCTCTTCCTTTTCTTTTCCCTCCTCTCTTTTTCCTCTCTCTGATCTTCTTTTTTTTGTGGGGAAGCTTAATGCTTAAGAACAAAAGAAGATGATGATACATATCACTTGCAAAGTCGGCAAAATTTATAATAAAATTGCAATTTTCACCCAGAATTCTTCTTTATTATAGACTTTACTCTGAAATAATTATTAATTAAATTTTAGTTAATTTTTAAAAAATATAATTACTTAAATTTAAAATTAAATAATAAATATTTTGATTTAGCCGAGATTACTGACAAGCAATTTAATCCTAACTCAAACATAAAAGAGTATAAAAATAGGATAAAAATATCAAAATACTTTCGCATATTACACCTCACACGTGGCATTCATTTGTCGCTTTGATAGTGCTTGAGAGTCAAACTGTTCACTTCTACTGCTCCTTTATTTATGACATATCAACCCCTTTATCACTCCATCATCGCCTCTAACTGTAGAAAAGGTAACTACTCCTCTACTTTTTCTTGTGCCTTTTTCCATATTCTAGCTTTCTTCTTTCCACCCTCTACCTTTTCACTTGGCGATGGTGAGAACAAAAAACCCTAATGTCATTGACCGGAATGTAATAGCCGCTATTTCTAATAAAAAGAGATGATTATTTTTTTAATAATTTAAATATTTCTTTAAAATACCAAGATATTATTTATTATGATTTTTCATAATAATAATAATAATAATAATAATCTTGGATAAAGTTTAACTTGGTAGCAAATAAAAATTTATTTAATTAAATATAAATGATATTTTACTTTATTTTTTTGTTAAATTAAGATTTTTAATAAAAAGATAAGGGAATGGAGGGAGAGTAAAAATGCTAAACTAGGGACTCGAACCTTTGACCTCTTGTTGTAACACCCCCAATTTCTAACCAAGGGTATTACCGCCAGTGACCTCAGATTTTACCATCCAAAGTCACCCGAGGCTAAGGTAACACAACACAATTTATAAACGATAAAAAATATGAAAGATTAATTTATTCATATTAGAATTATCTTTGATTACAAAATGATTGTTTACAAAAGAAAAGGACAACGAAATATAATTTTAATGATATTGGTGACCCATATAAATACATGGTGTAAAACTCCAAAATGTTATAAAGTTCTTCCTTCAATTCGACATCTCCTCTATAGTCTGCACATGAGCTTAGGCACCACCTTTTTGATACGTCGCTCTGAGGTGAATCCTTCCTTCCTTTGCTTCGTATGATCTTCATCTTCAGTTCCTAAGCAACACTCCTTTGTCGTCTGATGTTTCCAAAAAGAAAGAGACGGAAAACACCAGGAAAAAGTGCAAAAGAAAAAGAAAGGTGAACGGATTAGTCTAAGAAGACTAGCGAGTGGAGCACAAAAAAGTCTCCATGGTTTTAGCTAAACTTTGTGGCACCAAACTCCGAATTATAGTATGTCGATCATTCAATGGTTAGTACATTAATCAAGAGAAATGGATATGAGAATCCAAAGCTAGATGAATCATCTTAAGAGTGTGATCTCATCAGAGTAAAAAGGAATACAAACTTCCAAGACATATGGAATATCACAAGAGTGTGATTCCATCGAAAATAAAAGAATTACGAGAATTCTTTAGAAATAGGACACCACAAGAGCGGGCTTCTATCGAAAGAAATATTGTTTGTGAGAACTTTATTGTGTCACAACATAATTCGAGAAATCTTTTAACGATTAGTCAAACAACTACTTAATTTAGTTGTGACTATTAAATTTGGTAGCATAGAAAAGGCTAGGCCAATATAATACAGGAACATAATTTCTGAATATTATCTTGTACTATAATTCTCAATAGTACAATTTTATTTTTCTGTGATTTTTAGTTTGGTAAGCAACCAATGTCGAAATACAAGAGGCAATGTTCAATGGTCGTGTATACGGACTTTTTGCACTTAGCTAGAGCACGTATCCCAACAAATCAAGAGGGCAAGGTCATGACCCAATATTAGGGTATAGGTACATCCTAATAATATTATATAGAGATGTTTTCAAAAGGCTAAGCTCTCATCCTTGATTTTATATTTGAAATAAATAGAGTACGTCATTCTCATTAGACCTATTTGTTATTTCTAACGATTATGCGCATATAATAATTAATACTCCCTCCGATCCTAAAAAGATGTCGTTGTAGCTTAAAATGTTTGATTCAATTTAAATGACGGGCACAACTCCCACTTTCTCTCCTACAACTTTATCTGTACATTAATAAAGTCATTGGAAATATTCAGACTTTAATTTTGTCATTGGAATAGGGGTTTTTATGGGAAACCTTCCCACTTCCTCTCATAATCTTTAATACTCCCTCTTCTAACATGTTATTAAAGGAAAGAGAATGTGAAAAATTAAAAAAAGTGGCACGCAGTAATAATTGCAATCAACAAATAAAATTGGTTTACGTGTGAATTTTGTCTAATATTAAATTCTTTCGTAATAAGAGTGCTTTTTTCTTAAACGTCATTTATTTAGAATCAGAGGGAATATATTATTGGATCGTGACGCGTTAGTAACAATACAGGGAACTAGTAAGGTTCCCTGGGCAGCAAAAATAAACAGTAAGAACACAGAATTTATAGAGGAAACCTTCTGTCCGACCAACAAGTCGTAGATAGAAAAACCTCTATCCCTGAGACTCCTTCTCAAAGGATTTTCAAAAGAATACTTTTATTAAGTTTCAACGATTACAAGGCAAGTCAAGTTCTCTGGTAACTAAGGCACCAACCAAAGTTCCCTGGTAACCACGACACCAACCGAAGTTCAACCAACTAGACTTCTACAACCCTAAGCGTAAACCTAAATCAAAAGTAAACTACTGACTTACTTGTGGATTCTTCACCGGAAAAAGCCACTCACTCATACGCTTGAAAAACTCTCTTCTCAAGTTCTTCGTCTTCAACCACACTTTTTAACCCTAGCTAATCCTAGCTATTTATAAGATAAGTCAAGTCTGATCTCACACGTAATTCTTGCCTAATTACGCCGATATTCTACTTAACAAATCCCACACAATAAGGAAAAAGATTGTTTGTGATTTCGGATCCTCAACCATGCCGATTCTTCCCAAAACCGAATGATCTCGGATTTCCCAATATAAGATCATGTGAAGATTGATCTTATCTTCTCTTTTATCTCCTTAAGCAATCGCCTACAGCTGTAAATCTTCGTATACTCACAGAAGATATGGTAACTTGCCATTTATAGAAAGTCGCGTTCCTTCTGAGACGCGCTTCTTAAATCTATCACTCGTTCCCTCCATCGTTCCTCACAATGTTCCGTCACTCGTGACCATGTACCTGTTTTCCTGAAACACTTACATGTAAAAGCAAGTTATATCAACTAAGTTTGTTATCATCAAAACTAAGAGAAACCATGGAACAACTATTGTTCCAACAATTTCCCCCTTTTTGATGATGACAAACCTATACAAAAATGCATGTCTAGAAACCAATAGAAATATAGATCAGAAAAAAATTCATGTATGGTTCCCCCTTAACGAATGCATAGTTGTTCCTACTCATCAGAGGTAACAACATATTCTCCCTCAACCAAAGTTCCCTCTGTATATTCTGGATAGACCGCATCTCTGCATTTTTCCTAACTTCCCCCTTTTGACATCATCAAAAGATCAATAATCATCAAGCAAAAACATAGAGCAAATGAACAAATTCAATTGAAACTTAAACCATTCATAAGCAAAAGATAGTTATTATTATAGATAATTGTCGTAGGGATCTCAGCCAGAGAAAACACAAAAACATAAAAGTCTTAACATCCAAGAAAAGAGAAAATTTTAAACTGGGGAGTGATAGGCTAAGGAACTAGAGAGGGTCCACATCATGGTTCGGAGGAGGTGGAATCAGCAGCAGCAGTGTCAGCGTCTCTCTTAGCCAGGTACCCAATGATGGTACTCAGCTGAGAGGAAATCTTTTGAAGCTCTGTCAACATCTTGGCAGTAACACCTTCACTCAGCGAAGAACTCCCAACATCCATCTGGGCAGTCTTCTTTGCAGCTGTTCCCTTCGAATCACCCTGAAAAACCATCCTCGAGATATTGTGCATCTCCAGGGGCAATCCAAAGAACTCCTCTTTCGAAGGCTTGTAAGCCTTTCTCTCCTTCGGTATAGCCTTCACAAAACGAGGATAAGGCAAGCTATGCTTCTTCCCAGTGCACTTAGCCATCTGCCTCATCATTATTTCCGGAAGACTGAGACGTTCCTTCCTTAGAAACTTGTCCAGCAGAATCATATCATTGATAGTGAGCGTGGTTCTCTTTTCTAGGGTAAGAAATTGATGTGCGATTCTTGCAGTGTAACTCAAATCAGTGGTAGAGTAGGGACCAGCAGTAGGAACTTTGCCCATGACTCGCTTGATTAATTGGGTTTTGTTCTTTGGCCAGTTACTCGAAGTATGAACATCTCCATATCCCTCAACAGGTACTTTCAGAATTGTAGCAACAGATCCCAAGGAAAAGGAGATTTCCATCCCACAGACAGTAACAAAACCCATTGGACCAGTTGAGAGATCAGCAAGCTCATAGGAAACAAAGAATTGAGAAAGAATCGAGCCATCTACCTTGACTCTAGAGTCACAGATTGTCTCCCATCCCTGAAACTTGAGGAGTTCCCAAAAAACTCCTCCAAGTCATTGCTTTTCAGGAATTCTTCATCGATCACCAGAGGAGCGACAACCTTCTTTGAACCCTTCATGGAACGGGCTTCAGATTCCATAGGCAATTTCCCTCTTGCCTTTGTAGTCTTGAGGTCCTTTTCAACCTCTTCTTTCAACTCCTCCTCTTCTTCATCTGCCTCACCACCAGACTCCTTCTTTTCTTCTTGCTCTTCCTCCTCAGACTCCAAGCCAACCTCCTCATCTTCCTCGGGATCTTCTTCGTCAGAGGATTCCTGAGCCATCGATTCCTTTGGAACGGTGGAGCGAAGGCTGTACTTGGTTCCTGAGGGAGTAACCTTCGGCTTTTTGGTAGCGGGAGATGGGGTTCGTTCCGAGTCAGAGATGTGAAAAATCTGAGACGGTAGGGGAGGAACACTCTTTTTCACCTTTCGCTTGCCACGACTCGTTGGCTTCACCCATCTTGGTCGCTCACTTATCGGCACAAAATCCACCTTTTCTGGGTCATCGGTGGTTTCCTTAGGAGGCGAGTTCACTTCTTCCTTCTCTGTTGCATCTTTGCTCTCCTGGGCATCCCCTGTTTCAGCAGCCATGTCGGAGGGGTTATCCGAGGAAACCACAGAGTGATCCTTCTCAGATTTTCACCCACAGTTTCCTTCTCCGATGAGACCTTATCAGCGGTGGCCATACCAGTGTCAGAAACAGCATCAAATTTGGTTTCGAGTTTGGAAATTGGGGTGGGAGAAGAAAGCTTGGCCTTTTTGAGGGTTTCAAGTTGGGCTTGAATAGTAGCGATCTCAGCGGCATCGAGACCCAAAAAGTTAAGGATTGGGGTGTTTGAGGAGGAAGCCATTGTTGCATAAGAGAGGAAAGATTGAAGCTTTGAGGAAGATTTAGGGTTTGAGAGAGAAAGACAGAGATGTGGTAAAAAATAATGACCGAGATAAGAGTTTATAAAGCACACCTCTTTCCTTCTTAATAAAGATCATAATCTTTCCCAAAGATCTTCTATCCAAATCTTAACGGCCAAGAGTTTCCATAATGATGAATTTTCACCGCCATTAAGTCTCGTTTGCGCAGACGTCCTATTGTTCCCTGCAGATGTAACACCCCGTCTTCCGACGAGGCGCTACTAGGGAATAGACCTTACAAGGTACTATTATTTAGGTTGACAACTACACTGTAGGACCTTACAACTCGGGCACGACGAGAAAAACATAATAAAACATCCAACCTTTATTTAATAAAACTTAGAAAACGTAATCATGCATGAATCCCCGAAAATTATAAATATTCAAATACGTCACAACGTCTACTGAAAATGAACTATCTGAACCGAAAAGATAATATCCGAAACAAAATACCAACTCCTTCTAACAAATATTAAAATCAATATTCTAACTAATATAAATCAACTAATATAACCAATCCCACTATGACACGCGCTCTTTACCACTCCGGCCCGCCATCATGACTCGGTTCTTGCACGGCTACCTGATTCATACCTGGAACTGAAAAATGTTCCCCGAAGGGTCAGCGTCTATTCTACCAAGCTAGAAAGAATACGGAAATTGTAGACATTTTGAAATCAGTTATCTAAAGTCAGCATACAAATCCACAACCACAATCATAACTCTAAAGGCCAATACCTAAATTAGTTATATCATTCAAACAAGTCACATACGCATTTACAATCACAATCATACAACAATGCAATTTTTCCTTTGTCCACGATCCGACTTCCAAGGCGCTCATCACCGCGCCGAGTGCAGAGGCAGGCCCTCCCACTCCACTTCCCAATATCCCTTCTAACTCCTGGCTAAGCCTCCACTGGAGCGCTTGCCAAAAACACACAAATAATAATTTTTGTTTGAAGGGGTACGATTTTCCTAGTCACACGGGTCAAAGTAGCCAACTCTTCCTCAACACCAGCTACGATGGGCCGTGTCGGAAACGGTACCAACACAGAGAAAACGTTCCAAAATAATTTCTGACAAAACACATTTAAAATCATTAACGCACACAACACACACAAAGAGTTCAAATCAATTTAAAAGGTATTCGGGACTAGTTCCCAAAACCCGTCCTACAATATCAATATGCAATCTAACAAGGGAGAAAAGAACCGAGCAAGTCGAAAAACGACTTACCTCGAATGGAGAATCCTCGGAAAGACGAAACTACGATCTCAAACGGAACGATTCCCTAAAGAATTATTAAGGCAAAGATTAACTTAAATACGAACCGATATACCTTATTTTTACTACGAAAATTCTAATTAATAAATATTAGAATGTGCTAATTAGTCCCTTAAAAAAATTTCCCCAAACCAATAATCTAATTCACCCAATTCGGAACCCACTCATCCCATTAATTAATCAAAGCAGCCAGCCCAACTTAAATTAAAATTTGGAACCAATCCGGCCCAATTTTTGGGCCCAAAATACCCGGCCCGTCTCCCCTCTCCTAATTTTGTTTGACCGGTCATGAGCTTTGACCAACCGCGGACCCCACCCTCTGCAACTTCCTTGTGGACCCCGCCCCCTGTCTTCTTCAACCTCGGACAGGAACTCCCAAGATCGACGCCGACGCTGGTTTGCTTCCCCGCCCGACGCCTTCCTCCGACGAGTTCGAAAACCACTCGCCCGCGTCTCACCTCTCCGTCCGGCAGCTTCGAAGAAAGGTGGGCGAACGCCTCTGCCGCCCCTGTTTCGCGGCCGTCGACGCTTCCGCCCCTCTTCTCTCGGCCTCACCCTCTGGTTCTTCCGCCGTTCAATTCCCCGGGACGCCCTCTCCACCATTGGTGGCCACGAAGGAAGTCGGAGGCGAGAACCACGGTTGTCCCCCGTTCGTACACCCACCCCTGCTTCCTCGGCCGGACAACGCCAGTCCGATCACTCCTTCGCCTCGGTCGAACCTCACGCCGGTTCAATTCCTTCCTTCGCCGGCGGTCTTGTAACGAACCCTCTCCTCCGACTCGCCCTCTACCCCGGACTCCACTTACCCAGCCTTCTACCCGACGCGAGAAAGAAAAGAAAACAGAGGTTAGAATCTTACCGGTGGTCGGCGGCGACAACACCGAACACGATTAGCGACTCTCCGGCCTTCACAAAGCCGACTTCGATCGACTCGTGGGACTTGAACGAACTCAGATTGACTTGTGATTTCCCAATTTCTTTGGTGGTTGGTTTGTTAAAATAGGGGAAAAGATTTGAAGATATATTTTAATAGTTTACGATAGATTCTCTTTGGGGTCAATTTGGGCTTCGGTTTGTTTAATCCATGTGGCCAGATTTGGATATATATATTTATTGGCTTAAGATAGATTCGGGTAGATTTGGATAACTAATTATCCAAAAGTGATTTAGATAGATTTTCTAAATACTGATTTGGTTGGCAATATTTTCGGTTAAAAGAAATAGATTTAATTAGATAGAATTAAGATTAGATATAATAAATCAAACGAATTATTCAAACGAATTATTAAATGTCTGTAAGCGGAGGAAACCCGTTTTCCGACTTACGGGATCTAAAACGAATACGGATATTACATACTACCCCCCTTAAGAAAGTTTCGTCCCGAAACTTTTACACGAAAGAAAGATAACAACAGAAAGATATTCGAGGTTTTCACAAACCTCTCCCCCTTAAAGAGGTTCGTCCCCGAACCGGAACTGATTGATAGCGGTGATAATTACCAATACTAGCTATCCAAAATACACGACACGTCAACAAAATTTTAACAGTCAAACAATAAGTTAAGCAAACAAGGATCATGAAGCAAACATCGAATCTGAAAACAACATACTAACTACTAACCTTCCCCTCAAACGCCTCTACTAAACTCGGGTAGATCTCTGGATAGCTCTCCCTCATCCGGGATTCCGTCTCCCAAGTGGCCTCCTCGACTCCCCATCTAGACCACTGAATCAACACCAGAGGAATCTCCTTATTCCGCAACTTCTTCATTCGTCGATCTAAAATCTTCAGCGGTTGTTCCCGAAAAGTGTGATCTGGTTCTACCACCAAATCCTCATAATTCAGTCTGTGACTAGGATTCGGGACATACTGTCTCAACTGTGAAACATGGAATACAGGATGAACTCCTTCCAAAGCAGGCAGCAATGCTAGCCTGTAAGCCACCTCGCCTACTCTCTCCAGAATCTCGAACGGACCGATATATCGGGGACTCAGCTTCCCTTTCACCCCGAATCTTCTTACCCCGCGAGTAGGCGATACTCTCAACCAAACATGGGCTCCGACCTCAAACTCTAACGGTCTACGCCTCTTGTCTGCATTGGACTTCTGGCGACTCTGAGCAGCTAACATTCTCTCTCTGATTAAGGCCACTTTCCCGATCGTCTCCTCAATCATCTGTGGCCTCTCTCCTACTACATCCGAGGGATCATCCCAACACAGCGGTGTCCTACACTTCCGACCATATAAGGCCTCATAAGGAGCCATCTGAATCGACGAATGCCAGTTGTTATTATAGGCAAACTCCACCAAAGCCAAGTGATCCGACCACTGACCTCCCCAGTCTAATACGCAGGACCTCAACATGTCCTCTAGAGTCTGAATCGTCCTCTCTGTCTGACCGTCGGACTGCGGATGGTAAGCAGTCGTGAAATGTAATCTCGTCCCCAATGCCTCATGCACTTGCTGCCAATATCTGGAAGTGAAACGCCCATCTCGGTCCGACACAATCGTCTTAGGCACTCCATGCAGTCTAACTATCTGATTAATAAACACCTCCACTAACTTGCTCACTGGCCATGTCTCCCTGATAGGCAAAAAGCGAGCAGTCTTCGTCAGTCTATCCACCACTACCCAAATGGCATCATGGCTTCTGCTGAGTCTCAAACCGGTGACAAAATCCATGGAGATGTCCTCCCATTTCCACTCTGGAATAGGAAGCGACTGAAGCATTCCTCCGGGTCTTTGATGCTCGATCTTCACCTGCTGGCAGACCTGACATTTAGAGACGAATCTCGCTACATCCGGCTTCATGCCATCCAACCAATAAAACTGTCGCAAATCCTTGTACATCTTACTCGCCCCGGGGTGGATTGAGTAAGGTGTAGCATGAGCCTCTTGCAAAATCTTCTGCCTCAACTCTGCATCTCGAGGAACACAAATCCGACCATGTAAACATAAAATACCATATGCTCTTTCTGCAAAGTCGGGTGCCTCACCACGGCTCAATCTCTGCCTCAAATCCTGAATCATCGGGCAATCTTCCTGCTTCTGCCTTACTTCCTCAAGTAAAGACGGCCGACCTTCTAGGGTTTTCAGACTACCCTGATAACGCTGAATCTGCACTTCAATTCCGTACCTCATCAGCTCCCTCTGTAACTCTGGCTGAGCCGTCAGATGAGCCAACATACTCTCCTGAGGCGTGATGTCTCTTTATTTGGTGGTGTTTTATATATGATTCCCTTTGTAAATATGTTTCTTTTTCCCCTTTTCTTGTGTGTTTTGTTCCTTTTTAGCTTAGTTCCCGTATTTCTATGAGATTCGGAGACTATGCGCGTTTTATGTGTTTTGTAGGTGTTTTGGCATGGATCAAGGGTCGTTTTGAAGGAGAATCGAAACATGGAGCAAGGCCCGAGCTTAAGAGGGAAAGAGAGGAGCAAGCCATGAAGAAGAACAAGAGAAAAGCCAACCAAAAGAAGGTGGAACGAGGTCCGGATCGAGTTAGAATCAACGCCGGACCCGAGATGATTTTTCGACCTCGGACCGACTTGCCCAGTAAGTCGGGCCCGAGGTGCTCCGTGTCGGTCCGAATCAGTCGCTGGCTGGATTGGGCTCCAAGGCACGAAATTGTAAACTACCACTTTTGCCCCTCATCTATTAAGGCTCTCTTATCTTCTAATTGGTAGGGGTTCCCACACACTTAGGAAAGAACCAACTCTCAAAAACTCTCAAGAGGATACTTGGAGAGCAAGGAGGAAGGAGAGGAGAAGGAGAAGAGAGGGAATCGACATAGGAGAAGGAGATTTGATAGGTTTGGTTGATAGATTAGCTTTGCCTTGTTTTGATTTTGTGGATTTGGGAACCGTGGATTGGAGTTTGTGGATTGCTTTTGATTTGTGAATGAAATTTGGCTTTGGTTTGAGATTGATGATGTTGATTGCTTTGCTTTGTGATTTGTTTTCTTTCTTTGTTTGCCATATGGAGTAGATCTCCTTGATCTTGGGTTATGGGGGAAAACTCTAGCTAGGTTGGGCTAGAAACCCCAATTCCATAAGCCTTGAGTGCTTGATCTAGGAACCCACTCTACATAGAGCTACAATTCCTTATGAAAGTAAGGAATCAAGGCTTGTGATTGGCAAAGTAACGAAAGTGAACATTTGTCCATCTCAAGACCTTGCTTCGAAGGGGATTTCCCCAATGATCGATGTGTAGAAGTGGTTGGAACGAGGGTGAAAGCACCTCGATCCTATTCCGATCATCACTTATTGTATGAATTGGGGTGAAAAAGCCTTAATCTACTAGAGAAGGAACCCAAAAGCCCAAGATCTACTTTCAATATTTGAGTTCGACAAAACCAGCTACATCGGGCCCGACTTGCTCTACGTCGGTCCCGACTTCCCTCTTTGTCGCCAACATCGGGCCCGACGTGACACTTGTGTCGGTCCCAACTGTTCTCTTTGTTTTCCTTTGTTTTAAGTTATCCTTTCCAGCTTTCTAGTGTTTAGGCACCACAATCGAGTAGATTTCCCGAGCGTTCGACACCCACCACGTGCTACAACGGGGTCGGGTTATAAATTGTATCTCTAGACCCTCGCATTCGTGAGCGATCAAAAGATTGGCGTCGTTGCCGGGGAATTCTAAGTGCATTGAGTGCCAATTTGGTGAGTTTCTTGTGTTTTGGTAGTGATTTGGGTGAGGGAATAGCCCAAACCCTTTGTTTGTTTTTGATTTGTTTTGGTTTGTGTCTTTGTTTCGTAGGTGTATGCGAGCTCGTTCCTCCCGAGGAACACTTGAGCTTGAGTTTGTGAGTGATCCAGAAAGTATTCTCAAAGAAGCCTGAAGAAGGAAAAGGATGGAGAATCAAGCTCTCCATGGTGATGAGGAGTTGGCTCGACTTAGGGCCGAAATGGCTAGATTGCAACTTGAGAAGGACAATCAAGAAGCGGTGGCAAGAAGAGAACGGGAGCAACGGATGAGGGCCGAGGCTCAACTCAACGCTCTACCCCGGAATGCACGCCAATACATGCATCCGGAGTTGAGGGTACCCGAACCGGTTATTGTGCTTCCCGAGGTTGCCAAGAATTTTGAGATCAAGACGCAATTCATCTCCCTCATCAAGCGTGATCAATTCGAGGGCCGTCCACATGAGTGTCCCATAGAGCACGTCAAACGCTTTGTGGACATGTGTGAGATGATCTCTACCGACGAGGAGACGATGGAGTATGTGCTTCTAAAGGCGTTCAAGTGGTCACTTGAGGGCAAGGCCACACATTGGCTCGAGAGACAAGCCCCTAGGTCGATCACAACTTGGAAGGCACTCCATGATGCTTTCTTTATGAAGTTCTTCCTGCCCTCGAAGACAACCGAGCTAAGAAGGAAAATTGCAAGCTTTCAACAAGGTCCGAATGAGCCTCTCTTCGAAGCATGGGACCGTTTCAAGGAGATGTTGCGCCAATGTCCTACTCATGGCCAACAACCATATGTGCTCCAAGACATCTTTTTCCAAGGCATCAATCCGGCAACGAAGGACAAGCTCAATCTCCACACCGATTGTGGGTTTATAGACTTGACACCGGACCAAGCTTGGGAGCTACTTGACAAGCTATCCGATTATGAGGCCATGTATGGGGTAAGTCAAGCTAGCAAAGAGGTGAAAGTTCAAGGTGAAGGTGCAAGGAAGTTATATGATCCAAAGGGGGAAGACATTGACAAGGATGTGAAGCTCCAATTCCTTGAAGGTGAAGTGAGCAAGCTTAAGAGGCAAGTCCACTACTACAAGCAAAATGCTAGATCTTGTGAGGAGTGTGGATCCTTTGCACATGCTACACAAGTTTGTCCGAATCAGAGCCAAGTGCGCTTGGCCGAGCAAATTGAGGAGGCAAACTATGTTCGAGGAAATTTCGGTGGAAGAGGCAACTTCAACAATGGTGGTAATGGCCGGTGGAACAATGGTCAAGCTCAAGGCTACAACAACAACTTCAACCAAAACGAGCCAAGGGCGCCGCAACCACCACCATATAGGCCACCGGGATTCAATGAGCTACAATCATTGGCTCAAGAGATGAGGGATGGGTTCAAGGAGATGAGGACCCAATTCAATGAGTTTGGTGCATGGAGGAGGCAAGTCGATAATCAATTTGCCCAAATTGCAACTCAAGCCCCGAGAGAGAATGGGAGACTTCCGGGCCGACCCGAGGAGAAGCCCCGAGCTCAAAACAATCAAAATGAAGTCCGGGCAATTGGATTGAGAAGTGGCCGAAACCTACCAGAGCCACACATGCCTAAGAAGAATGAAGAGAGCCGGACCGACTTACCCAGCAAGTCGGGTCCGAGGTTCCCTGAAGTCGACCCAGCAGGAAGATCAACTCCTCTGCCCCAGACCGAGGTTGAGAGTGAGTCGGACCCGACGTACCCAGATGTCGATCCGACTACTCTGCCTCAGCTCTGCCCCAGGACCGTGATACACGACATCGGGCCCGACGTGGTGCCTAAGTCGGTCCAACCAAGAAATGTTACAAGTGAAGTGGGGAAGTCCAAGGAGGTTGATCCAAGCAAGATTCAAGGTGCAACAACTCTTCCATATCCCTCAAAGAAGCCGAAAGATGTTGTTGAGAACAAGTTCAAGAGGTTTCTCAAGCTTTTGCAAGGTTTGAACATCAATATTCCGTTCACCGATGCATTGAGCGAGATGCCATCCTATGCCAAGTTCTTAAAGGAGATTTTGAGCAAGAAGAGGTCCATAGTTGAAATGCAAGATGAGGTCAAGACCTTGGAGTTACCGCAAAAGCTAGGAGATCCCGGTCGCTTTGCTATAACCATTGGTGTGGGGTCTCAAAACTTCCAAGCCTTGTGTGACCTTGGAGCAAGCACGAGCATCATTCCTTACACCATATGGAAATCCACATCCATGGGTCTCATAGCTCCGGTCAACATGAGGTTAACGATAGCGGATGGGTCGTCCATCGAGCCAATTGGTATCGTCGAGGATTACCCCGTTTGCATTGAAGGCCACTATGTCCCAATCGACTTTGTTGTGGTGGACATGATAGAAGTGCCGGGTGAACCGATTATACTAGGGAGACCTTTCCTTGCTACGGTGGGGAAATCATTGATGTAAAAAAGGGCCACTTGTCTCTTGACATTGGAGGAAGAGAGATTGAGTTTTTCCTTAGGCCAACTTCAAAAGGGGCCGTACATAAGGAAGCTAAGATGATCCAAGTTCTTTTTGGATTGCAATGGGAAGCCGTTTCTAAGAAGCCAAGGCCAAGGGAGCTTAGGTTGAAAGCCACCCCACCGCATAGAGAAATTGAGATAGAGCGCCAAGTTCTAGCCCTCAATATGATTGAGCATGAGCAATTGGAGGAAGGGATGTCTTATTTGGAGGTGTTCAAGGCCGAGAAGGAAGAAGTTCAAGCACCACCGGAACCATCTCAAGAACTCAAGGAGCTTCCAAAAGATTTGAGGTACGCATTTCTTGGTCCCAACTTTTCTTTGCCCGTAATCATAAATGTCAACTTGAATGATGATGAGGAGTCTAAGTTGTTAGAGGTTCTAAGAAAACATAGAGGAGCTTTAGGGTATTCACTAGAGGAACTAAAGGGAATCTCTCCCTCAATTTGCATGCATAGGATTTATATGGAGGATAACCATAAACCCACTATTGAACCACAAAGAAGATTAAATCCTAACATGAAAGAAGTGGTAAAGAGTGAAATACTTAGGATGTTGGATGCGAGAATCATCTTCCCAATTTCCGATAGCAAGTATGTGAGTCCCGTGCATGTAGTTCCTAAGAAAGGAGGTCTCACCGTTGTGCAAAATGAAAAGGGAGAAATGATACCTACGAGAACCACAACAAAATGGCGTATGTGTATTGATTATCGTAAGCTTAATAGTGGCACTCGCAAAGACCATTTTCCTCTTCCCTTCATAGACCAAGTCCTAGAAAGATTAGCACAACATGAATATTTTTGCTACCTTGACGGGTATAGCGGGTTTTGGCAAATCCCTATTCATCCCGATGATCAAGAGAAGACGACATTCACATGTCCTTATGGGACTTTTGCCTATAGATGCATGCCTTTTGGTTTATGTAATGCGCCGACAACATTTCAAAGATGCATGATGTCCATCTTCTCCGATATGGTTGAGGATATAGTAGAAGTGTTTATGGATGATTTCTCCGTCTATGGTTCCTCATTTGATGTTTGCTTAGCTAACTTAGACAAGGTTTTGACTAGATGTGAGGAGACTAGCTTGGTGCTTAATTGGGAAAAATGCCACTTCATGGTGAAGGAGGGCATAGTACTAGGACACCTCGTTTCTAGTAGGGGGATATAAGTAGATAAAGCTAAAGTTGAAATAATTGAAAAACTACCTCCTCCCTCTTGTGTTCGTGATGTTAGGAGTTTCTTAGGTCATGCGGGATTTTATAGACGGTTCATCAAGGATTTTTCTAAGATTGCAAAACCATTGTCTAACCTCTTGATGAAGGATGTGCCCTTTGAATTTTTCGAGGATTGCATGAGTTCTTTTTGTAGGTTGAGAGATGCCTTGATTTCGGCTCCAATAATGGCGGCACCCGATTGGAATCTTCCATTCGAGGTAATGTGTGATGCTAGTGATTTCGCCGTAGGGGCCGTCCTTGGGCAAAGGAAGGATGGAAAGTTGCATGCCATCTACTACGCAAGCAAAACTTTGGATGAAACTCAGTGCAATTACACAACGACGGAGAAAGAATTTCTCGTGGTAGTGTTTGCATTTGAGAAATTCCGTTCATATCTTGTGGGATCAAAGGTGGTAGTCTTCACGGACCATGCGGCAATCAAATACCTCATGAAGAAGAAAGATGCAAAGCCGAGGCTTCTAAGGTGGATGCTCCTTCTCCAAGAGTTTGACCATGAGATCAAGGACAAAACCGGTGCGGAAAATGTGGTAGCTGATCATCTATCCCGTTTGCCCATTGAGTACATGTTGGAGATGGAGGATGATTTGACTATAGATGATTCAAGGGCAGATGAAGTTCTCATGAGTGGAAAGGAGGAAAGGAAAGGTGGATCGACGAACCGAGTATATCGGGCCCGAGGTCCAGAACATCGGACCAAAGGCAGAGCAGGTACCAGTGAGTCGGGACCGAAGTCTTCAGAGTCGGGCCCGAGTTACCTGTGTGTCTGTGAAGCTAGACCGACGTCCAACCATGTCGGGCTCGGTACACTTCAATGTCGGTCCGCGGAAGAAAGTAAGTTTTCTAACTCGATTTCCATTCCTTCTCGTTCTCAATTGATTAATTCTTTCTCTCCCACTTGCCTTCTTTCTATTAGTGCCGTAAGACGAGGGGTTTCCCCTTGGTTTGCGGATTTTGCTAACTTTGCCGTAGGGGGAGCGATCCCACCAAATTTGTCTTATCAAGCTAGGAAGAAATTCTTACATGATGCTAGACAATATTTTTGGGATGATCCATTTCTCTACAAGGAAGGGAGTGATCAAATCTATAGACGGTGTGTGCCAAGTGAAGAGGTTGAGAGCATAATTCACCATTGTCATTCCTTGCCTGCGGGGGGTCACGTTAAGAGTTCCAAAACCACTTCAAAAATTTTTCAATGTGGTTATTATTGGTCAACCATGTTCAAGGATGTGCATGATTATGTGAGGAAGTGTGAGGAGTGCCAAAGAGAGGGGAACCTATCAAGGAGGAATGAGACTCCTCAAATTGGCATTCTAGAAGTTGAGTTATTTTATGTATGGGGTATCGATTTCATGGGACCATTTCCCACATCGGGACCTTACAAGTACATCTTGGTAGTCGTGGACTATGTCTCAAAATGGGTGGAGGCCATACCAACAAGAACCAATGATGCTAGGGTGGTGATGAAGTTCTTGAAAAGCAACATTTTTGCAAGGTTTGGTGTGCCTAGGGTTCTCATAAGTGATGGCGGACCTCATTTCATTGAGAGGTGCTTCGAGAATGTGTTGATCAAGTATAGGGTGTCTCATCGAGTTGCTACTCCTTATCATCCTCAAATAAGCGGGCAAGTCGAGGTGTCAAACCGTAAAATCAAGGCTATCTTGGAGAAGACCGTATCTCGATCAAGGAAAGATTGGGCCTCTAAGCTCGATGATGCACTTTGGGCTTATAGAACCGCCTTCAAGGCACCTTTGGGAACTACACCCTTAAATCTAGTTTATGGCAAGGCATGCCATCTTCCGGTAGAGCTTGAGCACAAGGCAAAATGGGCTCTCAAGGAGATGAATTGGGATATCAACTTGGTCGGTGAGAAGAGGTTTCTAGAGCTTCATGAGTTGGGAGAATTGAGGTTGAAAGCCTATGAGAACTCCAAGTTGTACAAAGAGAAGACCAAGAAGTGGCATGATAGGAAGTTAATTCCAAAGACTTATCAAACCGGTGACAAGGTTCTCCTTTTCAATTCAAGGATTAAACTTTTCCCGGGGAAGTTAAGGTCTAGGTGGAGTGGACCATTTGTGGTCCACCATATCTATGCTCATGGTGCGGTGGACTTGGTTGATGAACGAGGACATATTTTCAAAGTGAATGGTCATCGAGTGAAGAAGTTCTATGACAAGGCCGATCCAAGCGAAGAAGTTAGAGCCTCATGGGCTCTCGTCCTCGCCAATTGACCTAGACATGCCATTGAAGAATAAAGAAATTGTGAGCTCTTTGTACTCTTCTCTCTTGCTTTTAAGTTTTGGTTTCCTTGTTTGATGGGGACATCAAAATTTTAAGTATGGGGTGGGGGTAAGTGTGCTCATGATTTCACTTGCTTGTGTGTGTTTGTTATTTTGAGGATATTTGGTTTTCGGTTTCTAGTTTGTGTTTGGGATGTTTGTTTCTTGGTTTGTGGTTTGATGAATGACATGGATGATTGATTTGGTTTTGAATGGATAAAATCCATAAAAATTTGAAAAATTGTGTTGAAAACAACAAAAAGATTTTGTGTTTTGTAGTTTTTGGACTAGAAATTCCCATCTTAGATGTCCAAATGAAAGCTAATGATGATGTGAGCATGTAAATTCCTTTGCATATTTTTGGATGGTTTAGCCTCTAAAAAGATGTTGCTTTTGATGTGATCATGATATCTTGCTTGTTTTATTGAACATGTGAGTTCTAGGATGAGTTCTTATGCAACTAAGTATGAGTGACCCTTGTGAGATTGATTTTTGGCCATTTTAGGGATGCTTGTTCATATTTGCATATTCCTCATGTTTCTTGTGTGATTAGCTCATGCATGCTTAGTAAAACTTGCTATTGCGGTGTTTATCTATTTTCCAAGACCGTCATGAGATTTGTCCTAGCATTGTCACATTGATTTTGAACTTTGTTCTTTTAGTCACATAAATGTTCCATATCCTACCATGAAGTGAATCCTTTGTTTGTAGCCCCGTTTTAGCCTAGGCCTTTTTTTGAAACTCCTCAAAAATATTATTCCTAACCTTATATGACTTGACCCTTATGGGATTGGACTTTAGAAGAGAGGTTTGGATTGTATTTGAAGAGTTGAGATTCTCTTTGGTTTAAGGGCAAAGAATGGTGTTATGAATCATGTGGGTAGTGCATCTTTGTTGTGCAAAAAGAAAATGAAAAAAAAGAAAGAAAGAAAGAAAATGTTGGAAATGGAAAGTGGAATGAAGGTAAAGAGCTTAAGTGAAGAAAAAGGGTCCGATCGAGTTACACACCACATCGGGCCCGATGTCATAAGAAAGTCGGTCCAGTGTAGAAAGTGTGGAAAATCCAACAAAAAGCCTAAGAGCAAAGATGAAGTGGAATGTTAAGTGAAATTTTGGGTTGAGAGGAAAAATGTTAAGTCTTTTGGATGGGTGTGAAATTGATTGTGGAATTTTGGTGAAGTTGGTGAGAGTTTAGGTTGTTCAATCCCCATTGTAAGCACCACAAGACCAAATAATTCCCACCTTGAGAAATACCAAAAGCCCCATTACAACTCGGCCGAATGGAACCTCTTTGAGGACCTCCATTGAGCCAAGTTCGAATTCTTTGTGTACTTTGTATTAGGCATCTCTAGGTGGAGGATTTGGTGATATTAGCTTCAATAGTAAAGTCCTTACTTGCATGATTTTTGAGCTTGAGTGTTCATTGCTATACCCATACACATAGTGAGTGATACACATTCACATATCCCTAAAGTGAGGCTTAGTTGCATTGACTCTATTCCTTGGAACACTTAATCATGTGTGATGATGTAATCTTGCTTGAATATCAATCACTTGTGCTTAAATGTGTTTTCATACGAGGCTTTACTTGAAGATTATGTTTCGGTCTTGCTTACATTGTTATTGCTTGAGGACAAGCAAGTTTAAGTATAGGGTATTTTGATGTCTCTTTATTTGGTGGTGTTTTATATATGATTCCCTTTGTAAATATGTTTCTTTTTCCCCTTTTCTTGTGTGTTTTGTTCCTTTTTAGCTTAGTTCCCGTATTTCTATGGATTTGGAGACTATGCGCGTTTTATGTGTTTTGTAGGTGTTTTGGCATGGATCAAGGGTCGTTTTGAAGGAGAATCGAAACATGGAGCAAGGCCCGAGCTTAAGAGGGAAAGAGAGGAGCAAGCCATGAAGAAGAACAAGAGAAAAGCCAACCAGAAGAAGGTGGAACGAGGTCCGGATCGAGTTAGAACCAACGCCGGACCCGAGATGATTTTTCGACCTCGGACCGACTTGCCCAGTAAGTCGGGCCCGAGGTGCTCCGTGTCGGTCCGAGTCGGTCGCTGGCTGGATTGGGCTCCAAGGCACAAAATTGTAAACTACCACTTTTGCCCCTCATCTATTAAGGCTCTCTTATCTTCTAATTGGTAGGGGTTCCCACACACTTGGGAAGGAACCAACTCTCAAAAACTCTCAAGAGGATACTTGGAGAGCAAGGAGGAAGGAGAGGAGAAGGAGAAGAGAGGGAATCGGCATAGGAGAAGGAGATTTGATAGGTTTGGTTGATAGATTAGCTTTGCCTTGTTTTGATTTTGTGGATTTGGAAACCGTAGATTGGAGTTTGTGGATTGCTTTTGATTTGTGAATGAAATTTGGCTTTGGTTTGAGATTGATGATGTTGATTGCTTTGCTTTGTGATTTGTTTGCTTTCTTTGTTTGCCATATGGAGTAGATCTCCTTGATCTTGGGTTATGGGGGAAAACTCTAGCTAGGTTGGGCTAGAAACCCCAATTCCATAAGCCTTGAGTGCTTGATCTAAGAACCCACTCTACATAGAGCTACAATTCCTTATGAAAGTAAGGAATCAAGGCTTGTGATTGGCAAAGTAACGAAAGTGAACATTTGTCCATCTCAAGACCTTGCTTCGAAGGGGATTTCCCCAATGATCGATGTGTAGAAGTGGTTGGAACGAGGGTGAAAGCACCTCGATCCTATTCCGATCATCACTTATTGCATGAATTGGGGTGGAAAAGCCTTAATCTACTAGAGAAGGAACCCAAAAGCCCAAGATCTACTTTCAATATTTGAGTTCGACAAAACCAGCTACATCGGGCCCGACTTGCTCTACGTCGGTCCCGACTTCCCTCTTTGTCGCCAACATCGGGCCCGACGTGACACTTGTGTCGGTCCCGACTGTTCTCTTTGTTTTCCTTTGTTTTAAGTTCTCCTTTCCAGCTTTCTAGTGTTTAGGCACCACAATCGAGTAGATTTCCCGAGCGTTCGACACCCACCACGTGCTACAACGGGGTCGGGTTATAAATTGTATCTCTAAACCCTCGTATTCGTGAGCGATCAAGGCGTCTTCCTGCTAAGGGCATCAGCGACCACATTCGCTTTCCCTGGATGGTAAAGGATCTCAAGGTCGTAATCCTTCAGTAACTCAAGCCATCTCCTCTGTCGCATATTCAACTCCCTCTGAGTGAAGATGTACTTGAGGCTCTTATGATCTGTCATCACTTTGCAGGTACTCCCATACAAGTAATGACGCCAAATCTTTAGAGCGTGCACCACAGCTGCCAACTCCAAATCATGAGTAGGGTAATTCTGCTCGTTCGGCTTCAATTGTCTGGAGGCATAAGCAATTACTCTGTCCCTCTGCATCAGCACACAGCCCAAACCTATCTTGGATTCATCACTGTAAATCACAAAATCCTCATTCCCTTGAGGAAGAGCTAATATAGGAGCCGAAGTTAACCTTCTCTTCAGCTCATCAAAACTCCGCTGGCAAGCTTCGTTCCATTCGAAACGAGTAGTCTTCTTAAGCAAGTTGGTAAGTGGTTGGGCTATCCGGGAAAACCCTTCCACAAACCTCCTGTAATACCCTGCTAATCCCAGAAAACTCCGCACCTCCTTCACATTCTTCGGAGGTTCTCATGCTTTTACAGCTTCAATCTTTGCAGGATCCACCATAACTCCCTGAGCAGATACCACATGCCCTAAAAAGGTAACTTCAGGCAACCAGAACTCACACTTGGACAGCTTAGCAAACAATCGATGTTGTCTCAATACTCCCAACACCAGCCTAAGATGCTCGGCGTGCTCCTCCTTACTCCTAGAGTAGATCAAAATATCGTCGATGAACACTACTACAAATCTGTCCAAGTAGTCTATAAACACCCGGTTCATCAACTCCATAAATATAGCGGGTGCATTCGTCAGTCCGAACGACATTACTACAAACTCATAATGTCCATATCTCGTTCGGAAAGCCGTCTTAGGTATATCTTCCTCCCGAATCCTCAGCTGGTGATATCCTGACCTCAAATCCACTTTAGAGAATATAGTAGCCCCCTGCAACTGATCCAGCAAATCATCAATACGTGGCAACGGATACTTGTTATTGATGGTAACTCGATTCAACTCCCGATAATCGATACACAGTCGGAGAGAACCATCCTTCTTCTTCACAAACAGAACTGGAGCTCCCCATGGCGATGCACTCGGTCGTACGTAACCCTTCTCCAACAGCTCCTCCAATTGTGCCTTCAGCTCCTGCATCTCCATCGGGGCCATGCGATATGGGGCTCTCGAAATCGGCCTCGTTCCCGGCTCCAACTCAATCCCAAAACCCACCTCTCTCTGAGGAGGTAATCCTGGAAGTTCCTCAGGAAAAACGTCCTCAAACTCGCACACTACTGGTATGTCCTGAATGTGCGGTTCCGCCTTGTCCCCCTAAAGGACATAACACCAATATCCTACACATCCGTCATTGAGCAACTTGGCGGCCTTCACCATACTAATCACCGATCCGGACCCCTCCTGCTCTACCTCCTGACACACATGTCTGGTCCCATCATCTGCGGTCACTATAACCGTACCTCTGTGTGTATCCAAAACTGCTCGGTAACGCATCATCCAGTCCATCCCCAGAATCACGTCATCATCTGGCGACAACTGCATTACTATGAAATCTGCATACCAATCTCTATTCCCTATTCTAATAGGGCACTGTAAAATCTCCTTATTCCCTCTTACTTTACTGCCGTCAAGCAACCCCACAACAAAAGATACCCCCTCAGTGCAAGTCAGTCCTAGTCTAGCCACGCAAGCAGAAGACATAAAAGAATGGGTAGCACCCGTATCAAACAGTATGTAGACAGGTCTAGAATGAATCCACATCGTACCTATAGCAGTCGGCGCGTGTAGGGCATCGGCCCTCCTCATCTCAAACACTCGGGGCTGATTGCCCCCGGTGTTGCTAACTCTTGCGCCGTGTCCTCTGCCCTGGCTCGGTGCCTGCTGAAACTGCTGAGTCTGACGACGAGGCATCTGATTCACCGTTCCCGGTGAAGATCCCTGTGAAGGTGCCCCCACAGTACAATACTGTTGTAAATGGCCAAGCTTCCCACAGCTGAAGCAACTCCTGACTGGCTTCGGACACTGACTCCTCAAATGAGCAGTACTTCCACAGTTGAAGCACTCTCTCTGCCCTCCAGTGGGCTGAATCTGACGGCGATGGTCCCGACGACCCTGTGGCTGAAACCCCGATCGTTGCGGCTGAGAAGAGCCGGGACGACTATCTCTCCTAGATTCTACCGGGGCAGACAACTTCTGCCTCTTGCTCCCCGTGGTATGCACCTCCAGCTGACTATGTCGGGTCGTGGCCATAGCATAAGCCAAAGCAGACTACTGAACGTCTACCAATGTCGTATGTCGGAGACCAGACACATAAGCACGTAGATGCGGTTGCAACCTTTTCAGAAAGGTCACAATCTTCAGCTCCTCAATAGGGGCAACATTTGGCACCGCTGCCAACTCTTGCTGAAACTTCAGAATAGTCTCAGATACTGTGATATTTTCGGGTCCAGCATCCCGAAAAGTAGCCTCCCGAGCCGCCCTCACCACCGGAGGACAATACTGATCTCAAATTTGTCTCTCAAACTCCTCGAAAGTAACCTCACTCCGGTGGTCCCTACACAGCTCCCACCAGTCAAAAGCGCTCTCCTGTAGCAGACTCTGTACTAAAGACATCTTCCGCTCCTCCGGTGCCTTAATAGAATCCAACGCAGATTTCACCCTCCTCAGCCACTGCTCTACGTCAGAACCCTGAGCTCCAACAAAATTCGGTACTCCAGTCTTCCTAAACTCTGCCACTTATCAGGCTGAGGCTCACGATACTGTTTTCTCAGTTCGACCACCTGATCAGCTATCACTGGTCCTCCAGAAGCTGGCGCTGCTCCTAGCTGGGCAACCAAAATAGAATCTGGCCCTGGTTCCCTCCTCTCAGCTCCTTGTTGCCCCGCAACTGCGTTCAGATTTGGTGCAGCTCCCGCACCCATCAAAGTCTGCAATAACAGCTGGATCGCAACGGTCACCTCTGGGGCCAATCCTGCTGGTGGTACTCCTCCTCCCACTTGAGCCCCGTTTGCTGGGAGAACTCCTCCAGCGACAGAGGCACTGTCCTCTCGATGAACAGCAACAGCCACATCCTGACTCTTAGCAACCTCCTCCTGATGATTATCCTGTTGTACCTCTGGCTCAGCAGCTACAGGGGCCTCTCCTCTACCCCTGCCACGACCTCCTCCTCGGCCTCTACCGCGGCCTCTTCCGTTAGCTTCAGCAGCTCTAGCTCTGGTTGGTGGGGCCATCTATAATAGAAAGTCCCACAGTCAAAACTTAAACATTCTATTTTTCAACCTAACTCTTACTATTCTACGTGAGGTCCTTCGGCTGATGGGGCGGAGTCGCGACGTGTCACCTATCCCCCTATATGCAACATGTCTACCCCAGTAAAAACATTTGAAAACACCGTCCGGTTTTAAATTTTAAGTTGGACCTCGGGTACTCTTTGTTGGTCAGTTCCATGTGTCTTGTTGTCAACCTTGCTCTGATACCAATTTGTAACACCCCGTCTTCCGACGAGGCGCTACTAGGGAATAGACCTTACAAGGTACTATTATTTAGGTTGACAACTACACTGTAGGACCTTACAACTCGGACACGGCGAGAAAAACATAATAAAACATCCAACCTTTATTTAATAAAACTTAGAAAACGTAATCATGCATGAATCCCCGAAAATTATAAATATTCAAATACGTCACAACGTCTACTGAAAATGAACTATCTGAACCGAAAAGATAATATCCGAAACAAAATACCAACTCCTTCTAACAACCTAAGATCCTCTCTCTCACTTGACGAAGCGCCTATTGCTAGTGCTGTTCTGTCTTTCTTCATATTAAAATCAATATTCTAACTAATATAAATCAACTAATATAACCAATCCCACTATGACACGCGCTCGTTACCGCTCCGGCCCGCCATCATGCCTCGGTTCCTGCACGGCTCCCTGATTCATACCTGGAACTGAAAAATGTTCCCCGAAGGGTCAACGTCTATTCTACCAAGCTAGAAAGAATACGGAAATTGTAGACGTTTTGAAATCAGTTATCTAAAGTCAGCATACAAATCCACAACCGCAATCATAACTCTAAAGGCCAATACCTAAATTAGTTATATCATTCACACAAGTCACATACGCATTTACAATCACAATCATACAACAATGCAATTCTTCCTTTGTCCACGATCCGACTTCCAAGGCACTCATCACCGCGCCGAGTGCAGAGGCAAGCCCTCCCACTCCAATTCCCAATCTCCCTTCTAACTCCTGGCAAAGCCTCCACTGGAGCGCTTGCCAAAAACACACAGATAATAATTTTCGTTTGAAGGGGTACGATTTTCCCAGTCACACGGGTCAAAGTAGCCAACTCTTCCTCAACACCAGCTACGATGGGCCGTGTCCGAAACGGTACCAACACAGAGAAAACGTTCCAAAATAATTTCCGACAAAACACATTTAAAATCATTAACGCACACAACACACACAAAGAGTTCAAATCAATTTAAAAGGTATTCGGGACTAGTTCCCAAAACCCGTCCTACAATATTGATACGCAATCTAACAAGGGAGAAAAGAACCGAGCAAGTCGAAAAACGAATTACCTCGAATGGAGAATCCTCGGAAAGACGAAACTACGATCTCAAACGGAACGATTCCCTAAAGAATTATTAAGGCAAAGATTAACTTAAATACGAACCGATATACCTAATTTTTATTACGAAAATTCTATTTAATAAATATTAGAATGTGCTAATTAGTCCCTTAAAAAAATTTCCCCAAACCAATAATCTAATTCATTCAATTCGGAACCCACTCAGCCCATTAATTAATCAAAGCTGCCAGCCCAACTTAAATTAAAATTTGGAACCAATCCGGCCCAATTTTTGGGCCCAAAATACCCGGCCCGTCTCCCCTCTCCTAATTTTGTTTGACCGGTCATGAGCTTTGACCAACCGCGGACCCCACCCTCTGCAACTTCCGTGTGGACCCCGCCCCTGTCTTCTTCAACCTCGGACAGGAACTCCCGAGATCGACGCCGACGCTGATTCGCTTCCATGCCCGACGCCTTCCTCCGACGAGTTCGAAAACCACTCGCCCGCGTCTCACCTCTCCGTCCGGCAGCTTCGAAGAAAGGTGGGCAAACGCCTCTGCCGCCCCTGTTTCGCGGCCGTCGACGCTTCCGCCCCTCTTCTCTCGGCCTCACCCTCTGGTTCTTCCTCCGTTCAATTCCCCGGGATGCCCGCTCCACCATTGGTGGCCACGAAGGAAGTCGGAGGCGAGAACCACGGTTGTCCCCCGTTCGTACACCCACCCCTACTTCCTCGGCCGTACAACGCCAGTCCGATCACTCCTTCGCCTCGGTCGAACCTCACGCCGGTTCAGTTCCTTCCTTCGCCGGCGGTCTTGTAACGAACCCCCTCCTCCGACTCGCCCTCTACCCCGGACTCCACTTACCCAGCCTTCTACCCGACGCGAGAAAGAAAAGAAAACAGAGGTTAGAATCTTACCGGTGGTCGGCGGCGACAACACCGAACACGATTAGCGACTCTCCGGCCTTCACAAAGCCGACTTCGATCGACTCGTGGGACTTGAACGAACTCAGATTGACTTGTGATTTCCCAATTTCTTTGGTGGTTGGTTTGTTAAAATAGAGGAAAAGATTTGAAGATATATTTTAATAGTTTATGATAGATTCTCTTTGTGGTCAATTTGGGCTTCGGTTTGTTTAATCCATGTGGCCAGATTTGGATATATATATTTATTGGCTTAAGATAGATTCGGGTAGATTTGGATAACTAATTATCCAAAAGTGATTTAGATAGATTTTCTAATTACTGATTTGGTTGACAATATTTTCGGTTAAAAGAAATAGATTTAATTAGATAGAATTAAGATTAGATATAATAAATCAAACGAATTATTCAAACGAATTATTAAATGTCTGTAAGCGGAGGAAATCCGTTTTCCGACTTACGGGATCTAAAACGAATACGGATATTACAGCAGAATTACTGTGCAACGGCTGGATTTTTCAAAAGAGCAGTCACAACGGCTATAACTCAACTGCGTTTCCTGTTTGATTGACGTCTACTCTTTTTCATAAAAATCTTCAAATGTAATCAAAGACGTTCCTTTAATGTGACAATATTATCAACCACTAGTTCCATACCTCGTTACCATGAGTGGATAAAAAGGCTATGTTTGAACAGACAAGGGACTAGAGACGTTCCATTCAAACTTTTTGTGGGCTGAGAATACTTTTGACATCCACACAATTATTCCCGATTAAAGGTAATCAAAAGAGGTTCATAGGGAACGTTTGTGTGGACCAGGCTAAGGGACAGTCTTATAAACAACTATCATTTCGGCTTGAAGTGAGGGATAAAATAGATCAAGTTGGTTATTTTGGGCCAAAATGAAATCTTGGATGTAAGCAATTATAGTTTCAGTTCCTTTTAGCATGCAATATTTAACAGTTTCTAATATATACAACATCTACGCATAGAGGAAAGATATAAGCATTAGAAAACTTGTCAAATGATATGTAGTTCCCTGAGATGTTACCTTTTTAGTCAGGCACTGAAGGAGTAAAGGACCGGGACTTGTTTACTCCAAGGAAATCATTCCTAGCAACATCCTCAGATGCTCATAGGGTTTTCTGTCCAAAGCCTTGGTGAAAATATCTGCCACTTGATTTTCAGTCCTACAATGATCCATCTTGATAAAACCATTTTCAACATTATCTCTTAAGAAATGATGTCGAATATCTATATGTTTGGTTCTAGAATGATGCACAAGATTTTTGGAGATATTGATGGCACTTGTATTATCACATAAGATAGGAATAGTTCCAAGAGACATACCAAAATCCACCAGTTGTTATTTTAACCACAATACCTGGGAACAACAGGCAGCTGCTACGACATACTCCGCTTCAGCCGTTGAAAGAGCAACTGAATTTTGCTTCTTCGATCCCCAAGACACCAAACAAGGACCAAGAAATTGGGCCATCCCTGATGTGCTCTTCCTATCCACCAAGTGACCTGCAAAATCTACATCCGAGAATCTGACAAGTTGGAACGAGTTGTGACTTGGATACCATAGACATAACCCATCGTTCCCTTTTAAGTAGCGCAGAATTCTCTTCACTTCTTTCAGATGTGTTTCTTTAGGATTGGCCTGAAATCTAGCACAGAGGGAACCAATCATTCCACGGTACATCGTTTGATCAACATCAACACCATTAAGATCAGCATCAAGACGAGTATTAGGAGAAATAGGGGTATCAAAACTTTTTGTAGAATCCATACCATACTTCTTCAATAGTTCCTTGATGTACTTTTGTTGATGTACCTTTGTTCCCTCATCATTTTGTACCACTTGTAGTCCAAGAAAGAAAGTGAGCTCACCGATCATGCTCATCTCAAACTCACTGCTCATGATTCTTGAAGCTCTCTACAAGTTGAGGGTTAGTAGAACCAAATATAATATCATCAACGTATACTTGAACTACTAAAACCTCACCGTCTTGTTCCCTTAGGAACAATGTCTTGTCGATCACACCACGTCTGTATCCATTGGCTAATAGAAACTGAGCGAATCTATCATACCAAGCACGAGGAGCCTGTTTAAGACCGTAAAGATCCTTATCCAGTACGTAGACATGGTCAGGGTGATCAACATCTTCAAATCCTGGAGGTTGTAGCACATAAACCTCCTCTTGTAGGTAACCATTCAGGAATGCTGTCTTTACGTCCATTTGATACAACTTGAATCCCTTGTGAGCAGCATAGGCGATTAGAATACGGATGGCTTCTATTCTTGCGACAGGAGCGTACGTTTCATCGTAGTCAATCCCTTCTTGTTGATTGTACCCTTTTGCTACAAGTCTCGCCTTGTTCCTTGTGATAGCTCCGGTGTCATCAAGTTTATTCCTAAAAACCCACTTTGTTCCTATAGCCATCTTGTGCTTTGGCTTGGGAACTAGTCTCCATACTTTATTCCTCTCAAACTGGTGTAGTTCCTCTTGCATAGTAACTATCCAGTCAGGGTTTTTTAATGCTTCCTTCACATTCTTTGGCTTTGCAAGAGAGATAAACGCATTAAAAGCACAAAAATTCTTAATAGAGGAACGAGTAAGCACACCTTTATTGTATGGAGTGATGATGTTGTCAACAGGATGATCCCTCTTTTGATGATAGTTTCTGACTTCAATCTGAGTGGGATCTGTTCTTGACTCCTCTTGTTCCTGTTGGCTTATCGTTCCATGTGATGTTCCTTCTCCATGATCTTCCCTAATGTCTTCATTTTGTGAAGTATCATCTTCTGGAACCAATGCACTTTCTGTGTCATCTCCATCAAAGTCAAGATTCGGAGGCATAACATCGTCATCTAGAGCTTGTGCACTTGAATCTGGATCGACTTCATCATCTGAATCTGAATTTAGAACCTTTAGTACATCCTCGTTACTGGACATGTTCCCTCCATTTTTGGACTCGTCAAAGACAACATGAATGCTTTCTTCAAACTTCCTAGTCCTTTTATTGAACACCTTGTAAGCCTTGCTGTTGGATGCGTACCCCAGAAAAATGCCTTCATCACTCCTTGGATAAAACTTGCCTAGCTCGTCTTTTCCATTGTTGTGAATGAAGCACCTGCATCCAAAGACTTTCAAGTGGGAAATATTCGGCTTTCTGTCCTTGATTAGTTCATATGGTGTTTTTGAAAAGTTGGAACGTATGGTGACTCGATTAATGATGTAGCAAGCAGTACCGACTGCCTCAGCCCAAAAGGACCGAGGCAAGTTACTTGCCAACATCATAGTACGAGCCATGTTTTGTAGTGTTCCATTCTTTCTTTCTGCAACATCGTTTTGTTGAGGAGTCCTTGGTGCAGAGAAGTTCTGAGACACTCCATGTTCATCGCAATAGCTATGGAACATGGAATTCTTGAACTCTGTTCCGTTGTCAGATCTGATAGCTTTCAGTTTTTGTTGTTGATGCTTCTACTCTCTTGATCCAACTTTTGAATTCCATGAACGTCTCGTCTTTGGAACCTAGAAAGAGAGTCATGTATATCTAGTAAAATCATCAACAATAACAAAAATGTACCTGCTACCGCCATGACTTCTCACCCACATGGGACCGCACAAATCCATGTGTACCATGTCAAGAGGATGAGAGGTGCTAACTGACAACTTTGGCAAAAAAGATGACTTGCTTTGTTTTCCTTTCACACACTCTTCACATAGGCTTTCCTTTTCTGCAAGAACCTTGGGTAGTCCTATCACCAGATTTTGTGAGTAGAGTTTGTGGATTCCTCGATGATTAGCATGACCAAACCTCCTATGCCAGAGATCAGTCTGATCGGCTATTGTAACAAAGCAGAGTTCTTCTTGTGGTTGAAACTTGAGTCGACAAAATACACATTGTTGCGCCTCTTTCCTTTCAGGACCACAAGATTTAATTTCATGTTCTTGATCATACAACCATCTAAGGTAAAGGATACCTCGTTGTTCCCTTGGTCACAAAGCTAAGCGATACTCAACTAGTTGTAACTAAGACCTTTCACCAAGCTTACGTCTCTAACGCTGATCTTATTATTTAGCTTGACTTCACCTGTTCCAATGATTTCTCCTTGATTGTTGTTGCCAAAGGAAATGTTTCCTCCAACTTTGTTTTAAAGTGAGGACAGAATATTCTTGTTCCTGTCATGTGTCATGAACACCCGCTATCAAGAATCCAACGGATGTTCCCCCTCACTTCAACCTGCAAGAAAGAAATCACGTTTTAACGACTCAGGCCTGCTTAGCCTTCCTGGGTCGGTTAGCATAGCTCACAGAATGATAAATTTGGTATTGCACTAAAGTAGCTTTATGTGAACTCTTGGAACTAGAAGCAATATTTGAGGGATCAACATGATTTTTCCCTTTTTCATTTTTAGAATCTTGCTTCTTTTGTGGTTGTGGGGCCTGTTTCTTCCCTTTCTGATGAGATTTATCATACCCTTGATTTTTCTTACCAGACCACTGTTTTTTGTTGTTCCTTGTATTCTAGTTTTGAGCCCTTTTGTTTGACATTTCTAATCTAAACTTACAGTCTTTTTGAACATGACCTCCCCCACCACAGTGATAGTACACCCTATAGTATTCACCAAGATAGCGTTTAGGATGTGGTTTCTAGAGGGTTCGTTCTTTGCTTGTTCCTTGGAAGGAACTCTATGCTGGTTCCCTTGAGACTGTTTTAGGTATATTTTATGAGCCGTTTTTCCAGAATACCATTCAGAGTTATCATGCAGATTACTTTCAAGAATTTTGACATTACTTTCTAGATGAGTTACCTTATCTCTAGCGGATTGCAGTTCCCTAGCTTTTCTTTCCATTTTCTCTTCAAAGATAAGATCATCCGGAGGATATTCATATTTGTTTTTATCATAACCAATACCAAACCTTGCAGGACTAAACTCAATTTGAGTTCTTTTACTTAGTTCATGCTCTAATTCTTCACTTTTGAGTTGGTGAACAAGTAAATCTGACCTAAGTTCGTTATTGGTTTCAGTTAGAGTCTTGATATTTTTCTTTAAATCTTCACATTCTGAACAAGGAACAACAGTAATAACAGTAGTTTCTGATAATTTTTCTTCAAGATTAAGACATTTCTCATCAGAAGCTTCTATTTCATCTTGCATCTTTAAGTTATCTTCAAACAGCTTTTTAACAAGGATAACAAGATCATATTGTTTAGCATTCTCTATACTAGAAAGAAATTGTTCAGGAGTTACCTCTTGATCTACTTCTTCAGTCTTCAGAGCCATGGCACAGATCTTTGAATCAGATTCATCATCTAAGTCAAGATCCCAAGCAACGATGTAGGCCTTCTTCTTCTCGTTCCCAGTGTCGTTACCTTTGGGACAACTCTTTGCATAGTAACCCTTTTCCTGACAGTTGAAGCAGGTAACGTCCTTGAGTTCCTTCTTCTCAAAGTTGACTCTTTCCTTCATAGCACCTTGCTTCTTGCCTCTACTGTAGAAGGATCTCATTGCTTTGGTTATGAGAGCAACGTCAGAATCATTTTCTAGTTCACCGTCATTTCCAACAATGATGTTTTCAATGGCCTTCTCCACTTTAAGAGCAATTCCCTTGCTAAAGATCTCATGAAGTTTGCAAGTCTTTGTTATTGGATTTTCCTTGAGAAGTCCTCTTGTAACCACGTACGTGGGACCTAAGCCATCAACAATTACAGAAACTTTCTCAGTATGTTTCATAGAATCCCCAATTCCAAGATGATTAATGCGATTGACCAAGCCTTCAAACCGAGATTGGTATGTGGCAATGGTTTCTCCATCTATCATCCTAAAATTGTAGAATTCCTTTTTGGCGTCCTTCTGATGGCTTTCTTTCAGATCTTCGCTCCCAATGTGCATTTGCTCAATGGCTTCCCATGCTTCTTTGGCAGTCTCACAGTTGACTACTCTTAGAAGATCTTCAGCACCCAAGGCATTGTTTAGTAGCATTTGTGCCTTGTAGTTCTTCTCCATTCCTGTCCATTCAGTTTAGCCCCATTCTGTCTTTTTGTTATTCTTTGCTTCAGGAACGACATAGTCTCCATCCTCAATAACTGACTAGGCTTGGTAGTCATTGCTTTTGAGCCATGTGGCGAAGAGCTTCTTCCAGTGGTCATATTCTCCAGCAACAAGCAGTGGAGGCTTGTTGTTTCCAATTCCGACGTTATGAGTGTTGTTTGAAGTCATTCTGTATTCCTTCACTAACACACAATCTAGAGCAAACCTACTCTGATACCAATTATTGGATCGTGACGCGTTAGTAACAATACAGGGAACTAGTAAGGTTCCTTGGGCAGCGGAAATAAACAGTAAGAACACAGAATTTATAGAGGAAACCTTATGTCCGACCAACAAGTCTTAGAAAGAAAAACCTCTACCCCTGAGACTCCTTCTTAGAGGATTTTCAATAGAATACTTTTATTAAGTTTCAACGATTACAAGGCAAGTCAAGTTCTCTGGTAACTAAGGCACCAACCAAAGTTCCCTGGTAACCACGACACCAACCGAAGTTCAACCAATTAGACTTCTACAACCCTAAGCGTAAACCTAAATCGAAAGTAAACTACTGACTTACTTGTGGATTCTTCACCGGAAAAAGTCACACACTCATACACTTGAAAAGCTCTCTTCTCAAGTTCTTCGTCTTCAACCACAACTTTTAACCCTAGCTAATCCTAACTATTTATAAGATAAGTCAAGTCTGATCTCACACGTAATTCTTGCCTAATTACGCTGATATTCTACTTAACAAATCCCACACAATAAGGAAAAAGATTGTTTGTGATTTCGGATCCTCAACCATGCCGATTCTTCCCAAAACCGAATGATCTCGGATTTCCCAAGATAAGATCGTGTGAAGATTGATCTTATCTTCTCTTTTATCTCCTTAAGCAACCGCCTACAGTTGTAAATCTTCGTAGAAGATCACTCGCAGAAGATATGGTAACTTGCCATTTATAGAAAGTCGCGTTCCTTCTGAAACACGTTTCCTAAATATGTCACTCGTTCCCTCCATCCTTCCTCACAATGTTCCATCACTCGTCACCATGTACCTATTTTCCTGAAACACTTACATGTAAAAACAAGTTATATCAACTAAGTTTGTTATCATCAAAATTAAGAGAAACCATGGAACAACTATTGTTCCAACATATATCATAACGTTGTTAATTCTATTGCATAAATAAACTTAGATTCGGTTATTTAGCAGTAATTTCCGCAAAGCATGAATAGACATAAGTCAATTTATTTAACAATAATTTATTATTGGCAGAAAGGAATATTAAACGGAAAGGAAATTCATGATTAAATAGATGCAAGAGAGAAAAATCCACTTGCCTTGAATTTCTTTCGTATGCTTACGAAGCTCGGGAATTAGAACGACTTAGTGAAATTCGAACGCTTTGACCTAGTCATTCGAAATAAGATAACGAACAAATTCATATTAAAATTATTATTTTATTTCTCAAACAATCCTTTTTTCTTATTTTCCTCTTTTAAGAGAAAGGATGTCAATCGAAATTATTTAATTTAATAATTTAGGTTGGAAAAAAATAGTAATAATCTCTTATATTATTTTCAAAGTGATGTTTAAAATAACTTTTATATAATTAGAAAATACTCAATTTAAAGAAACATGCAAGGATGGATTTAATCAAATTGAAAAAAAAATCCTTTTTAAAATCACATGCAATAATTATTTAATTGGACTAAAATAAGTAGTGTTTTCATGAAACTTACTATTTCTAAAATCACTTATATCTATTCCAAAAATTATATTAAAGGGTAACTCTGACATGCAAAAGAGATAATTAAAACCAAAACAATTCTTTTACAATAAGGGTTAATATTAACATGCAAAAGTGATAAATTATTCTTGTAAGTCTCCTTTTCATCAAGAAGATCATAAACAATTTTATTTCAAAATTATACTAAGGTCCAAGTTAACATGCAAGGGTGGATTATTTCATAGAACCTCTTAAAATCCACATGCAATAATTTTTTAAATTACTTAAGTAAATATTATTCTTATGAGCCTCTTTTTATCAAGAAGGGCATATATAAATTATTTTACAATTATAATAAAGTCTAAGTCAACATGCAAAAGTGGATTAGTTCATATAAAAGCCCTTTAAATCCACATGCAATAATTATTTAAATTACTTAAGTAAAATATTATTCATTAGGAACCTACTTTTAATTAAAAAACATATATAATTTATTTCAAAATTATATTAAGCTAATTTTACATGAAAAGGTATTTTCTTTCTTAAAACCTTTATTATACTAGGTAAGTGCCTCGTGCCATGCGCGAGGACTCTAATATTGAACACCACATATTGGTAGGAATTTCCATCTTGAATACCACATAAATCACAGCAAAAAATGTAAGAAATAAGCCAGGAAACTACGACATGAAATTCACATAATTTACACTAATCCTAGAAAAAGTTTGAAAGCAATGTTTTGATTAGATCGTAGTTTAAGAATGGGGCAAACAACATTTCTGTATCATATATTATCATATGAAGCTGATTTAGACTGTTACAAGAGAACTCAAGTGTTTTGCCTTGATACTCACAATCATAACTGAGGTCATAAATGTCATTGATAAACATGCAACAACTTAGTAATATAAGATGCCAAACAAAATAATTTCGGATTTGACAATGAAGGGAGAAAGAATCATTTAACTTGATAGGCAATGATCCCAGAAATATGGCACTATAGATCAGAGAACAAATAGCACTTTTATCCCACAAAGCAAGGTAGGATAATATGAAAGTTTGTATACCTTTATGAAATAAATAGCTTCCATGCTTGCATTTGGTATCATCTCTAACAGATTTGCTTGCATGAAATATGGCACCCATTCTTCTATTCTAACCCTATATAGATGTTGCATGATAATGTAAAATTATATTATGCATCAGTGAAATGAAAAAAGACTGAAGAAAAGAAGGCAGCATAATGGTGACAAAATAACTAATGACACTTTTCAAGAGATAGAACTCGTTTTCAAGCTTGCATTCATTTCCTGAAAAGCCAAGATAAAGGTGTTGTTATGAGGGCAATTGAATTTCTTGGATAACTGGGTTAAATTCCATTAGCATCTAAATTTGATATATCAAGTTAAATTCTTCTTTCAATATTCTTGAAACCCTACATAATGCCTCTCTTGGGAATAATACCAAGTTAAATTCTTCTTTCAAGATTCTTGAAACCCTACATAATGCCTCTCCTGGGCAATATTCCCATGACTGACCAGGTCTAATATGCATATCATCAAGAGTAATCTTCGGATGTTTTGTCTTGCAGAGGAACACTAAAAATGAATGGTGTATTATAATTCATCATGACAAGACATAGTTATCCCAGACAATGGGATGACAATGGTAGCAGAACGTAAACAAACACACCTCAGATATTTTCCAGAAATATTCTCTATTGTTCCTCCAAGGCCACAAAAGAATCTCTTTTGATCAGCTCTTATCACTTATGAAAACCCAGAAGGACAATTGGCAGACCCATGATATATACATGCTTACTATATATGTTTTGTAGACTATGAACATGTTTTTTTTAAGCTATAGAAGGATGAGTCTAAGATTGTATTCACCTAGTGTGCAAGTAACCAACTAAGTAAGCATTAAGGAAAGAGAAAATATTGTTTAACAACCAAGGGATGACACAATAAGGGAATTAGTAACAAGATTTAATTTTATGCAAGATTATAAATGACAAGGGAAGGGTAAAAAAATTGTAGAATTAGCACTAATGATGACCTCAATAATACTAAATTACCAGGTCAATAAATTAGTGTATGCAAATACCACACAATATGTGATGATGTGTAGTGTTTATATAAGATTTGACACTCAGCAGTGTAAGGGATACATATCAAATTCATCTAGAGGTGCATAATGATCATAGATAGTAGCGATAAAAGGACCATCGACTGTCCTTCCAAATTTTGTTCTGCCATGATACTGAATATTTACAAGATCATATAAGTATTAATTATTCAAGGCAGAATTACATCACAATGAGAATGACCAACTAACCATATAATAATTGACAGAAGATTCTCCTCTTTGGATGAATCTAGCAACATCGAATGCCTTGTCTTCGACAGGTCAGGTAGGAACTGGACCTCCAAATTCAATGTACCTGATTTTCAATTACAAAATATAAGCATCGAAATACACTTCCGTTGCATATGTTAATCAAATAACTTTAATGGTTACCCACAAGCCAATCAAAGCCTCGCTCCACATCTTTGTCTTGTATGCTTTGTTAGGAGAGAAGTAATCACAGTAGAAGCATTGTAAGTATTGATATGGAAAGAAATGATATAACTATTAGGTGTAGGGCATTATAACTAAAATAACATTGCACATGCAAAATATAGTTCACTTACAAGGCACAAAGTTAATGACAAATCCAATAACTATTTGATTGATTATTCCTATGAATTATTGCAGTTTTTGTTGAATAGGGTATATAGCATAAATACCGGAAAAGGACCATAAAAATGTAAGGATTGAAAATAAGTCTTACTTGAACTGGGCTTGCATCGATTAACAAGCCAAAAATGTCGCCTCTAATAATATGGCCATCTGGGCTTGCCAATGAACCGTTCATTCCACATTTCCACCTAATATGTTCCTTATACCACCACTTTCAGAGGGCATTAATTATCCAGTTTACATAAGAATTTCAAAGTAGCCCTGTTGAACCAGTCAAATAACATAGTTTTGAATTCAGTCTCAATAGCAGAAACTTTCAATTACTTCTGTTACAACCATTTTTTTCTTGTTTAGAAATGAATGTAAAGGAGTTTATGTGTTGTCCATAGAAAGAAGTATGAAATGAACTGCATAAATATTACACTATATGACTGTATCAAGTCATAAGAGGAACTCTATAAAAGCAATGGAAAAAAGGAAACCTTTAACGTATGGCTTGGTATTACTTCTCATAAAGACGAACTTCCATGAGCTCGTCAAAGAATTTGAAATTCAAAGCAAAATTAATAAAGATGGGAGTAAGCACACCAATTCTGTAATTAAAAAATGACATGAGATGTCCAAACCAACCCCACAAATTCAAGCCAACATGCAGATTGAAACCCATAGAATGACAAATTTTACAAAAATGATCAAAAACTAAACTGGAACATAAGAAATTTCACAAACAAGATGGAATTAAAGATTCACAAATTAAATAAAGTGTTAATTTTAGAGAAAACAAAGATGAAATTACCGATCCGAGTTGAGGCGGCAAACCGGTTTGACTGAAATGAGTTCTTGGAGGTGCCTAAAATTAGGGTTCTAGAAGCCATTAACACAGCCGTCTTCTTCATCCTCGTCCGCCGACTCATCCTCGCTTCCACCACGATCCTGTCATCACCAACCTCTCCAATCGTCCTTGTCTCGTCTCTTTCTCATCTGGTCGAAATTCCTTCTTGCTACTGCAAATCCACAAAAATACAATAAAATAATGAAGGTGAGAGTTACAAATTCAGAAAGAAGACAACAAATCGTAAATCCCTAAAACAATTAATTAAACCTAACCAAAGAGGGAGAAAACCTAGGAAAAAGCAATTGAACAAGAAACAAACTCATTGAAATCATCCATGATCAGAACTAACGAGGAAGAAAAACAACGAGAGGAAAGCCCAATTGAACAAGAAACAAATAAGTGAAATACAACATAAACAAACCTCGCAGATTTCGATCACCAATGAAGATATGGAGGTGTAGAGCCTTCGATCATCGTTAAAGGGAGAGATTTGAAGAGGCGGTGCATTGATAAAGGCGGAGAAGAGTAATTCTCTGATACAAAAGGAGATTTTAACGTGAGAGAAGTGAAGCAGGAGGTGGAGACAGGAGAGGCACGTCGGTAGTGGGAAGCAAGACGTGGAGATTGACCGTCTAGGTAAGAAAAAGGAGGGAAAAAAAGGAGAAAGAAAAGGAATAAACGTAGATAACTTTGGGCCGTAGATAACTTTGTTATATAACAAATCAAGGGTTAAGGGTGAAAAGCTTCGCCAATTATTTAGAGTAGTGGGGATTTAATTCTCAAGCCATTTTATTTTATAATAAAGAAAATAACTTTATCTATGCTAATAATCTTGTCAAAAATTAAATAATGCATTCTTTAAAAATCATTTTTATGAGTCTTATAATATTAGAATTTCTTTCATAATTTAATAAAAATTATTTTCCCTCTGGATCATGCATGCATGTTCAGTTCTATTAAAACTTTGTAAGACACTTTTATTTTATATAAAAAAAATCTGATTGAAAAAATAAATTCAGAGTAAGTTTATGGGCCTATGGTTAAATCCACAAAAATTAAATTAACCCAAAAAAATATTTTAGCCCAATTCTTTACCTTCCTCTTTATTTCTTTTATGTACAGTAGACAAGAACCGGGGAGAGAATAGGACAGGACAACGACCAGGGCTGGTCAAAAGGGGCGGCGTAGGTGGCTCCTTGGAGGCGGTTGATGATAATGGTGGTTGGGTGCTCCATGGTTGAACGAGTGGAGGAAGTCCACTGCACTCGATCAAGAAGAAGACAAGGCTGGATAGATAAGCCGGCGTTGAAAGTAATTGAAACGGAGGAAGAAAGAAAGTGGGCCGACTTCTCACAAAATTTGGAACAGAGAGTAAAGTAAGGAGGACTGTGAATGTGATTGTCTGATTGATGGAAGGCAGAAGTGAGTTAGTGGGGGAGAGGGTCTGGCAATTTAAAGGAAAACGGAGGGATAAAAAAATGTCATTTCCGAATAGCGCACCCGTCCTTTTCATAATAGCGCACCCTCTAGTCGTTACGGTCAGAGGGTGCCCAACCGTTACGGCCAGAGGACCCCCGACCATAACGGCCAGATGCGCTCCCGCCATTACGGTTGGGGGTCCTCAGGCCGTACCGGCTGGGCACCCTCTGGCCGTAACGGCCAGGTTTAAGTTAATGTAAGTATGTATGTATTACATACTTTATATATTGTTGTATGTATTTATATGATTCCATTTTGAATCTTTGGGTAGATTGTTACATCCCTAACAAATGTATCATGTTCAACTTTACCATTTTTCGTGCGCTATTAGGTGACTAAACTCAAGTTTAAAAACAACAAACGACTTCATTGCTTCCAAACAACCAACTTACAAACAACACTTGCTTCTAAATGAAAAATCATCGAAATATGACTTAGTGAATCACAAAATGACAAACAACACTTGCTTTTTAAAGCCTCAACATGAAAAAACAACAAATTACATTAATCCTCAGGTGAAATATCAACTGCCCGAATCTCAGCACCTTCAAATAGGTGAAGCTGCGCGGTCGTTTCTTTGGCTATCATACGATCTGTTATATGGTTGTCATTCAAGAAAAAGCATATAATACATACCTACATGGTTTTCAATCTTCAACCATGAACAAAAAAGGAGATTAATAACATTTCTTGGATTTGGAAGATCAAGCCTTGAACATCAATCATAATGAGGTATGTTTTATTTGTTTGTTCCAAGTTGCTTTCTTCCACCAATCTACTTCACTCTACTATATTTGGAGAAAACTTTTTTGTGTAAAACTACATGTTTATCTAGAGATGGCTTTGAAGTAGGAAAAAAGAGTGTATTTAATCTTGCATGTATTGAGTAGGCAAATGTATATAATTATTAGTAAAAAACTAGGTTAAAGAAGGTTACTTTGTTGACAAAAGATCGTAACTTTTGCCTTAGAACTTCGAAGTGTTCTTGAACAAAAAGATTGGATCTTTGAAAGGAAGAAACTTTTTGGCCGTTACGGCCAAACAACAGCCAGCCGTACCGGCCAGAGTGTGCCCGACCATAACGATCAGAGTGTGCCCAACCATAACGGCCGGAGGAGCCCCAACCGTTACAGCTTGGACACACTCTGGCCGTTACGACTATATTTTACAGAATCTTATTTTAAGCTTTGTTTTAATCTTTTTAGGAAGATAATGAAGTGTACATTGGGCTTGATGCATTGAGGATCGAAGATGGACAGAGTGATCTCGCATACAAAAATTCTATATATGGATGTCCCAGGTGTAGTCATAATCGATTCTGTTTGCTGGAGATTGGTATAGTACTGGATATCCGTCGATGCATCCAAGTCAGATGCCATCTATAGATGATTGGGGTGGATAGTCTCAGATGTGTCCAGATCAGTACGACAGTGGATATGCTCAGATGCATACCGATCAGTATAGTACTAATTATACATAGATGGAGTCAGTGGCAAGGCATGGGCTTCCATCTTTGAGCGGCATGCCACAGTTTTTGGAACCCGTGGAGGAGGTGGTGCAAGAGTCTGATGACTATACAAAGTTATTTACCACAGATAGGATATTTGATAGCAGAGAGGAGGCCATAGACTGGGTTAAGACAACAGGTATTCAAAATAAAATGTGCATTCAAACTTGGCGGACAAAAAAGTCTACACTATTTGGTCAGCTTGGCAAGACTTGGTTGGTGTGCGAGAGAGAAGGGGTTTACACCCCGAAGAAAAGGAAAGTAAAGGAGGTCCAAGAGACCATTAAGTCAAAGAAATGTGGTTGCAAGTTTGCAGTGACTTGTATTGAGGGTCCAAGAGGATCATGGAGGATTGAGGTTGTTCATGGAATTCACAACCACAGGATAAATTGTAGTTTGCATGGGCATGCACTCGTTGGAAGACTCATCGACCAAAAGTTGAAGTTGGTGGAGTCTATGTCATCAAGCAATTGTACCCCGACCTAGATTGCAGTGGCATTGAAAGATTTCCCAATGAACGATGGCAATCTCGGAAGGTACTGAAAAGAGTTCACGAGTAAGAAACAAATCTACACAACAAGATATGGTTTAAAGAAGGCTAGGTTGGAGGGGCGAACTGTTGTTCAAGAGTTCTTCCTCCGAGCTAAGGAGAACAACTATTTCATGGAGCACAGATTAGATGATAAAAGCAATCGGATTAGTGATGTCTTCTTCTTCGGTCTTGATTCGATATCACTTCTTAAGGCATTTCCCTACGTCTTAGTACTCGACTACACCTACGCTATAAACAAATAAGTCATACACTTCATTTGTAAGTTGTATGCACTTATTATGAATCCAATTAAGATTATGTTAAACATCACCATAGCGGCTAGCGTGTCTCCGGTCGTAACGGCCGGAGCGCCTCTGCCCTTATGGCCGACGTGTCTCTGGTTGTTACGGCGCACATCTGGCCGTTACGGCCGGAACTCCTCTGGTCGTAACAACTGGTTTCAATAGAATTAAAATCCCTCATCTAATCCATTACTACATCTACAAGTACGGTATGCCTTTCTTAGAAATTGTTGGTTTTACCTCAACATGGCTGAATTACACTGTATCTGGAGCTTTCTTGGCCTTTGAAAGGGAGGACAACTTTTCTTGGGCCGTGGAACAACTTCAAAAGCTTTGTGCATTCGCGAAGATTGAGCCTACCTGTTTGGTGACAGATCGTGAGCTGGCTTTGATGAAGCCATTGGATAAGATGTTTTCGAGATCAAAGCGCCTTCTTTGTAGGTGACACATTGAGAAGAATATTGAAGCTAGAGCAAAGACTCTAATGAAGAATGCAACAAGTGCAAAATACTTTTCGAAAGATTTTTGGGTATTGTTTAAGGAAACAACAATAGATGACTATGAAAGGGAGTTGACAAGGCTAGAAAGAAAATGGTGTATGTGGTCGTTGCTTCTGCAATATGTCAGAAAAAAATGGCTTGATCCATATAGGACAATATTTGTTTCTGCTTGGACAGACACAATATTGACATTTGAGTGTAATACAACAAACAGGTATGCACATCTATTCCCTAGAAGACAGCATGATATATGGTCTCATCCTTTAAACATTTGAGAGCTAATAGTTATTCTGAATTGCAGGGTAGAAGCACATCACTCATCCTTGAAACATTGGATTGAGACTACAAACAACCGTTTAGATACAACATTTAGCCTATTCCATACATCACTAGAGATCCAAGTAAATAACATAAAGACCTCCTTCAATGCATGTCGTCTAAAGACACGGTCTCATTTGGCAGCGGTTGATATTTTTAAGTAGTTGAAGTACGATGTTTCTGACAAGTGCATGGATTTTCTGATATAGTACCGTAAGGGTGAAGGTGTGTTCCTTGACATGAGGTGTACATGTACTAGACCGGTGACACACTGTTTGCCTTGTTTCTATACTATTGCACGGTATGTGACTCTAGAGGTTCCCATTCATCTGACTGAAGTACGATGTTTCATTGGCACAATCATGTTGTAGTACAGAACGAGGATGTTGAAGGGTGCAATGGCAGAGTTGCAAAATGTTTGATGGATGACTTCTACACGAACACATTCGCACAAATATCTGCCGATCTACAACATGATTGTGCCAATGTTGTATATGATATAGTCTACCCCAAGATGACCACTGCACGAGAACCAGCAACTGAGAAGAAGAAGCATAGGGAGCGGCCCAAGAATATCCCTAACAAAAGATTTCTTAGTGATTGGGAGCATGTTGATAAGGAGTTTAATGAAACACCGCCAAAGAAACCTAGAGGCAAGCCACCAACACACCCGAGAACCCCAATCCACCAACTATTTCGAGGGTGCCCCAAACTCCACTAACACCCCTGGCACCATGTACTTCGAGGGTGCCCTAAACTTCACCAACACCCCTGACACCGCCGACCCACTGAGCACTTTTCCCATACATGGATGACCTCCCTTTGTGTATGAGGCCATACTTCACTGGTTTTTCATACATTGTGTCGGACGGAAATTGTGGTTATAGAGCTGTTGCACACACTCTTGGCATCACTCAAGAAAATTGGAGACAATTGCGTCAAAACATGATTAATACGCTCAATGAGCATGAAGGGTGGTTTAGGGGTAGTTTCTATGAGCATACAGTTGAAAGAATGAGGCAAAGACTTAAGTTCTTTGATAATGGATCCGCCTCCGTCGATTATTGGTTTACACTTCCTGAGATGGGCTCCTTGGTTGCAATGACATTCAGTTGTGCTTTGACATGTGTGGGGGCCACTATTAATCAAACTTAACTTCCATTAGTTTCAAGGACCGGCAAGTTGGACAATGGGGTAATTTCAATTTGCTACTTGCCAAAAGAAGCTCATTATATATCGGTAAGAGAAATTTATTAAAGCATCCATGTATGCATGTTTAAAAACCTTCATACTTATACAATGTCGTACTGTTGTAAGTGTCTTTCTCGGACGACTCGCCGTTGCTGCATATTTGTTCACAATGGAAGCTAAATTATGATAATAGTGCACTATTTCTACTACATGAAATCCAAAATCGTATGAACTTGTTCAAGGGTGATGACAATCATGTTAGGCTTGATTTGGCAACTCAATAGGATGACAAAATGTCTTTTGTAAGTTGTAAACTGTCTATTTTTTCTATTCTGTAAACTGGTTTTTGTAAACTGTCTATTTTCTGTTCTGTAAAGTAGTTTCTGTAAACTGTCTGGCCGTAACAACCGTTATGGCTGGCGCGCCTCCATCCGTTACGGTCGGCGCCTCTTGATTTGCCTAGGTGACACATTACAATTTTTATGCATATTCAATCAAACTCGGAATGATATTATGCTTCTAACCATTTGACCATGTTTGGGGAATAGAATGATGTTGAAGAAATGTTGAAATGGTAAACAATTGTCTTCCTCATGTGCCATTTTAAGAGAGTAAGGATAGGAAAAACTACTTAGAAATTTTAGGGTGAAAGCTTGAATTTAAAGTTTTTCTTTACTCTTGAGTTAGGTGAGAAATTAAATGAAAGGTTTTCTTCTTTTGGGTGAAAGCATTTAAACAACAAGAGTTGTCATTCTACATTTACCCATTTCTTCACTCAATGATAAGAAAGAGATAGTCCAATTTTAAAAAATAAAAAAGAGTAAAAAATCTAGTTGAACCAAGTTCAAGACATAACATCGTAAGTCTGAAAATATCTAAACGTCAAGTACGAAAATACAACCCAAGTCTGAAAATATCCAAACGTCAAGTACGAAAATATGACATAAGTCAAAGGAATCATAGTCAAAACAAGATAAAAATCAAATGGCGGAATCATCATCATCATCATCGTGGCGTCCATAACCACTCCCCTGTCCGGCCTCTGGCGGGGGCCATTCTCCTCCTAGATCAATCATAGATCTCCTAATGGCCTCACGCAGATCTCGATCGGGAGCCATAGCGAAGGGTGTAACATAACCCACAACACGCTGCATGCGTCCTAAATATATCTGCTCTGCAATCTGTGGACTCACTTACATATGAGTACGAGGCTCATACCACGACATATAATCTGAGGAACAAACCGACGGGTCATCCGTAACTGGAGGTCCCATGAGGTCTAGACTAATGGAGTGGAAGTTCTGTGCATCCCAAACCCACCGAGACGCATCATAGTCCACTATGTAAATCCGTACGGATGCTAGTCGTGCGGCAATGCGAGGCATGATAGGCGGACGTGGTATCTGCTGCACACGGCGGTACTGCCTAACAGCTCGATCAGGCATGTATGGCTCTGAGATATCAAGAAAAGATATCACATCGTGGAAAGGTGAAGGTGCTAAAGTGTCACTGAAATCTAACACTTCGTACGGCGACCAGTCGACCTAATACATAACATTTTTTAATATAGATTATGTAATAAACAAAGCAATATTTATAAGTTGTATTTTAGATGTACTTACATCTCTCGCATTCATATGATTGAGCTCCGCTCTAAAGTTGTGCGTAGCATCAATTGTCCCACCATCGCCCCATCTCGCAGCCCACGGTGCATCGCCTCCCCAATCTGGATCATCAACAGGGCGAAAGGCTGGGAAGTACAAGAAGATCCAAGCCTACATAGAAATAATTATAAACTTCTTTAATGTACATAATTCACATAGTAGAAAAAATCACTTACCTGTAAGAGTATGGTACAAACACCCATCTAACGGGCGCCCGATCGTGTGCACTCACCGAGCCAAGCGAGAACGGTTGAACCCCAAGACATGTCATCCATTGCCCTGACATCTCGCACTAGGCCGATATATGAAAGAGGAATCCGATGATGTGACCAGTCTGGAAATAATGTAGACGCTAGCAGAAACAACAAAAAACCCGCTGCTGGAATCGTCGGACCAGCCCTCTCCTTGATTCGCTTGTTGCATACGTCCTTCAGATTTGAATGTGTTATCCCTCCCTTATAATAGTGGTTGTTGAACCACTACTCATCTAACCCAAACATCCCAAGAAACTGTGAGATCTACAGCTCCCTCAACTCTCCCTGTTTCAGATTCCGCTCATTAGTCGGAAGAATAACTACATCTCCATCAATCCTGAGACCAAGGATAAGTGCACATCATGCAGCGTGATCGTCATCTCTACCCAAGGCATATGGAACGAGCTCGTCTCTAGCTGCCATCGCTTGAGAAATGCCACAATCAATGGAGTATGAATGCGGCTATACATGAGGTCCCGTAGATGAGCAAGTCCACTATGCCTAACTATGTTAATCCACTCGGCTTCCCCAGCCGGCACCCAACCAGACAATTGGGAAGTACGTCCATGAATCCTAAACCCAGCACGCTCCAATGCAATAATAATCCTAATAAGATCAAACGAATAAAAGGAGGTTAATAAAAGTGTACAGATAAATAACGTACCCGGCCAGCATAAATGTGATGGGCGAAATGCTCCTCAAATCCAAATAGCAAATCCGGTATCTACGGGCCACCGGGTACAGGAACGGTCAGAAATGGACGAATGTTCAGTCCGCCGACACATGACCTACGTCCCTGGCTAGACGAAGGACCAGTTGGAGTCGCATCAACTCCACCGCCTGTACCCTCGGCCTGAGTACTATCATTCCGACCTCGGACTCTAGCGCGAGACCGTGAAGACTGACTCGCAGTCCTCGACCACCGAGCCTGACTCCCGTGCGTCGACGTCGGAGCCTGACTCACGAGCACATCAGTCGGAGCCTCTACGAACTGATCCTCCGGCTTAGCTCTATGAATCATAACAGGTTGTGAAGAGCACCATCGACGCTGCCTAGTATATACAGTACGGTAATCACGAGTATCCTCCTGGTTTGGGGGAGCCGAAGCCTGCGCCTGGTCCATCGGCTCATCTTGTATGTCGTCTAATCTCTCTATCTGAGGATTTGGCTGCGACACAGCATGCTCTCTCAGTGCATCTCGGTGATGATGACGAATCGACCTATCTCCTATCTGAAAAAGTTAATTAGAATGGTCAATACAAATTTCTTAGTACAAAAGGGACAATACAGATTTCTCAGTACAAAATCGACCAAAAGGCTAAAGGGGTTTGGTCGTTACGACCAGAAGTGTTCTAGCCCTAACGGCCAAAAGTGTTATGGCCCTAACGGCCAAAAGTGTTATGGCCCTAACGACCAAAAGTGTTCTGGCCCTAATGGCCAGGTGGAGCTCGGCCGTCACGGCCAGCAAGAGCTGGGCCGTCACGGCCAGAACAGCTTCGGCCGTAACGGCCAGAAGTGTTCTGGCCGTAACGGCCGAGGTCGTCGTCTTCTTCGACGACAGCTTGCCATGGCCGTTCGAAGCTCATAAAAATTCCGCGCCATTTGTACATAATATTTGAGACTTAAGCTTACTAATCCCCCATTTCGTGCTAAAACCCAACATTACATCAAAAACCCTAACTAACACATTCAAATCTGAAATTTAACAAAAAAAAACTCAAATTTAAGAAGCTATCTGACATTAAACTTGATATTGTTGATGGAATGATGTGTAGGTTGCCTTCCTTGTACAAATTTGTTGGATTGTTGTGGAGATTTGAGAAGTTTGAGTGTGGAATTGGAGAGAGTGAAGGAGGGAGGGAGAAGAGGGAAGGAGAGGAGTGGAATTGTGTTTAGCGCAAGTGTTGTAAATTTTGCAAAAAAATTTTTATATAGTTGCTCTACTATGGAATTTGGGGGTGCTTCAAAATGCAAGGTTCTAAAAAAAATGGAAGTAAAGAGTGCAAGTGGGGGCTACTCATTTAAGAGTCAGCAACTAGGTTTGCTACGCAATTTCACCATAGTAAAAGGATATTTATTTGTTGTTGGTAAGAATATACTTATACGCGTTGGATCAGGACTTGCTTTAGAACGGTAAATTATATACCTCAAATTAAAATACTCCTTATATAAAAACGATCCAAAAAATTATGTAGATTAATAAAATGAACTCGAATAATTTATTTTGTCACCTTCAATTTTCTAGGAATAAATTTCATTAATACGATCGTAACGCGAAACGAGTTTTTAATACGAACTTGTTCGGAAAATTCTAAAAAAATTCCGAGCAGTCTTATAATTCACGTGAACTAAGAAGAATCATTTTACATGATCACTTTCTTTCACTTGTAAATTCTTAGACCTGGATTCCTAGTTTACGGTTAAAAGCGGGTAACAATTTTGCTAAGCGGGTCTTAGAAGTCATCTAGAAAATTTTCAAATTTATCCTAAAAATCACTGATATTACACTTGCACTCTCCACACCCAACACTCATTCCTTTCCGATATGCTATCAAGTTTTTCTTGTCCCTTAAGGGAAACTCTTTAATTTATTTTCTTCTTTCTTCAAAGCTTTCAAGAAGTTTCAATGGTGATTTGATGTACATCCAATACTCACCCTTTTCACCTCTTTTCTCCTCTAATCACCCTTCCTCTCCACCTTCATTCTGACCAATCCTCTCATTCCTTCCATTACAATCCACCCACCATGCATCCAATGGAGCAAGACCTTCTCTTCTATGAGAGGTCAACTGCCATGATGGAGGATTGGGGAAGCCCCTTCTTCCACTATAAAAAGGGGTAGAGGCAAGAGGAAGATCACACTATCAATTTCCACTCTTTCTCCTCTTCAAATTCGTCCATAATTCAAGTCAAATTTCAGATTTTATATTTCCACCCACTCTTGCCGCCGGAGACTGCCGTCCAGCCTCCACCGTCGGTGTTGCAGCTGCTCGTCCCTTGGTTGTTCCATCTTGTTCTCTTGAATGTAGAAGAAGAAGGAAGAAAGTGAGAGTTTGGGCCTTTTTATTATATTGGGCTGAAGTTAAAATGATTAGTTAGGCCCAGTTACATCTTATTAAGCCCATCAGATTTTTATTAAAGGAAAAAAGAGAAAGAAGAAGCCCAAAATCCACCCATCTCGGTTTGGGTTTCCAATTCTGTCCCGTTATCTCTCGGCATACTTTCCTGACTCTTATTTTAATTAACATATTTTTATAAAATAATTTCTACATATATATGATATTTATTTAAATTCTTTGAATAAATATTACAAGTGGTCTAATAAAAAAGAATTTGTGAAAATAAATTCATTTGCATGCTCATCTAGCTATTTCATAATTTTTATAAAATTATATATGACATCACCTTAAAATAATAAAGGAATATTATTATGGCTTTATCCTAACTAAATTATTAAAATAAATAATTTAGAATAAACTCCTTACTCTTAAGAAAAGAAAATAAGATAAGGTTATTATAAGAAATGAAATAAGGATTTTATATAATTTATTTCTTTATATTATCTCGGATTGCTAGGTCAAGCTATCGAGTTTTCTAGGTCATCTTTAATTCTGAGCTTTCGATTAAAATCAAGTAAAATTCAAGGCAAGTGGATATTCTCCCTTGCAACCTTTTTATATACATATTTCGTTTCCGTTAAGGAAATTCTTCTATGTTGGGAAACTACTTGTTTGTCAAAATGAATGAACTTAGGTTTACTCTTTAATTACAAATAACAACATACTGCTATTATTATTTGTACTACATTAGTATTGAACTTTAGGACCGACGAATTCTGACCTTGCTTGTTTCAATCTCTTTTCGAGATTGATGTCTCTTTATTTGGTGGTGTTTTCATATGTGATTTCCTTTGTAAATATGTTTCTTTTTCCCCTTTTCTTGTGTGTTTTGTTCCTTTTTAGCTTAGTTCCCGTATTTCTATGAGATTCGGAAACTACGCGCGTTTTATGTGTTTTGTAGGTAATTTGGCATGGATCAAGGATCGATTTGAAGGAGGGTCGAGACCTGGAGCAAGGCCCGAGCAAAGGAGGAAAGAGAGGAGCAAGCCATGAAGAAGAACAAGAGGAAAGCCAACAAGAAGAAGGTGGAACGAGGTTCGGACCGAGTTGCAACCACGCCGGGCCCGACTTGGAATTTTCAACCTCGGACCGACATGCACAGTAACTCGGGCCCGAGGTCCTCCGTGTCGGTCCGAGTCGGTCACTGGACTACTTGGGCTCCAAGGCACGAAATTGTAGACTTCCACTTTTGCCCCTCATCTAATCTATAATAGGCCCTCTTGTCTTCTAATTTAGGGGTTCCAAAAAGGGGTTCCAAAAAGGGGGTTCTCTCACACAAGGAAGAGGTTCCCACACTTGACAAGGAACCAACCCTCAAGAGGATACTTGGAGAGCAAGGAGAAAGGAGAGGAGAAGGAGAAGAGAGAGAGAATCGGCCAAGGGAGAGGAAGATTGATAGGTTTGGTTGATAGATTAGCTTTGCTTTCACTACTAGAAATAGCGCTATTTTAGGACGCTTTATCCTCGACGCTTTAGGACTCCGTCGGGAAAGAAATTAGGCCCGCGTTTGGGTTAATGTAACTTTCGACGCTTTTTGATGTCCTAAATTGAAAAAAATGTGTTTTGACATTTAAAAGCGTCGGAATATTCAGAAATAAAAAATTAAGGCGCCAGAATTTTGATACCCGCGCGTCTTTACCCTAATTTCCCCTTTTCCCTTTCAAGTTTCATTTCCACCGTCTTCTTTCCTTAACCCTAACTCTCAATGGCACTCTCTAGCTCTCGGGAGATTAAGATGAATTAGCACCAATCCAAGGTAAAAAGAGATAAATGATCAACAAATTCGTCTCTGCTGCCGATCAATTTCCATTTCACGTTTCTAATTTAGGGATTTGTTTTGTTTGGATAGGACTCTAGGCGAGCTTGGGTGCAATTTGCCTCTGCTATCTTTGCTCAGCGCGGTCTCGAGCACTCGCTTGACCTCTTGCGCAATCGTTGACGCACTCACGCACGTGCCTTTTGCGAACTCTCTCAGGGCACTTTCCGTCACAATTGTCAAGATCACTGATTTGTGAGTTGCTTCTTCAAGCTAGTATTGTGTGACCATTTGTTCTGATTTCTAGTTTGTTTTTAAGTTTCCTGTGTTGTCATAATGAAGGTGGCTTCACTGGTTTGGTTTTGCATCTTGTTGGCTGTTGTTACCACTTCTTCAAACGGATCAAATTGCTGGTAAGTGTTGGAACTACCTATATCTCTGGGATTACTAGGATTAAATTTTTATTTTGTGATAAAATTGCCTTGTTCTATTTTGAATGGCCAAGTTTGATCTGTTTGGATGTTCATGTCCTTGTTCACTTGTTCTATTTTGAAAGCTATAGTATTAACCTTCTAGGTTTATCAATTCAGATTAGCACAGACCAAAAGTTGTTATCAGCATAATTACTTCTTTGCATTAGGATAGTATCCAGCTTATAGGAAGTGGGTTCAACTAGTGAAAAGCTTTACCAACTACGCATTGGTTGGCTGGTTTTGTGGAACAAGTATCCAATTGTGTTTTGTTTTGCTGTTAACTATTCGAATAGTAGTTAGTGAATAGCTCTACCAACTACTCATGGGTTGGCTTTTTATTCTAGACTAGGTTCTTTCTAGGTACTTGTTTTTTGCCGTTGAAATGAGTGGGAGCCTAGGGAGGCATATATGTATTTTCTTCTTTTTATAATGCTTTTGACTTTGAAAATTATATAAAACACTAGCATTGGATTTATTGATTAGCATATGAAGATTGTAGATATCATATTAAATTCGTGGATGAATGTAATTTTGGAAGCATTCTTATCCACGTGCCATTGATTGGTAGCATCCTTCAAGAAATTTATTATTTATGTTAGGAAATGTAAAATTTGTTTTCACTCTTTAATCTCTGTTGTCTCAAAAGTTTGCATTGTTGTTGGTAATAATGTTATACTGTATTGAATAGTGAAAATGACACAAAGACAAGCCATGAGTTTACTGGTGTTTTCTAATATGACTTGTATGAATATCAATGAATGGTATGTATTGTTTTTAATTTTTTTTCAATTCAATCCTTAACTTTCAGTTACATATGAAGCATTTGTGCCTTTGTGTTCTAGATACTTAGGAGTGTTGGTTGGATTTCTGTTTTTAAATTGTTTCATTATAATTGGTACACTTTTCTTTATGTAGTTAGATCATAACTAAAATTCTAAAAAAATCATGTTTGAAATGTAGGCATGGACACAAGTTGGATTAATCTTCCAAATAATCATGAAGATTATATAAATGGAGTTATCAAGTTTATAAAATTAGCTAAAGAAAACCTTTTAGAGGGTAGAACTCGATGTCCATGTAAAAAGTGTAAAGTAGGTAAGTGGTTGCTCGTGGATGAAGTAGAACGCCATCTTTTATTTCAAGGATTTTACAAGTCTTACAAGAATTGGATTCATCATGGAAAAGGAGACTTAGTTTTGCGTATGCTTGGACATGATACGGGAAGTACTAGTGAGATGACCTTGAATAATGAAGATGTGGCAGTAGGTCAAGATGATATGAGAGGATTACTAACTGCAGCTTTTGGTCCTAACATTACCAATTCCAATTTTCATCAAAACAATTTGCCTACACCACCAAATAATGTAGCGGATGAATATTTTGATGTGGATGTAGAACCTGAACCTCATAGCCATTTTTCTTCTCAAGAGTATGATGATGTTGAAAATGCCAAGTATCAAAAGTTAGCAGAAGCTGCTGATGAGGAACTTTACGTGGGTTGTACCTCCTTTTCAAAACTGTCATTTCTTCTAAACTTATTTCACCTCAAGTCTTCATTTCATTGGAGTGCCGAGTCCTTTAATATGCTGCTCAAACTTCTCGGAGAAGCATTTCCTCAAATCATGGAGTTTCCTTTGTCTTATTATGAAGGCAAGAAAATGATAAAGGCATTAGGACTTGAATATGAAAAAATAGATGCATGCCCAAATGATTGTGTTTTGTACTGGGGTGATCTATCACAAAGAGATAGTTGTCCTATTTGTAAGACTTCAAGGTGGAAGAACGTCAAAGGCAAACAAAATGATAGTGCTCACGTTAAGAAGGGTGAATCCGCTAAGGTGATGTGCTATTTTCCTCTTATTCCAAGATTAAAGAGGATGTACATGTCATCTAAGACTGCTGAAAATATGATATGGCATGATAAAGATCGCATAAAAGATGGGAAGCTGCGACATCCTGCAGATGCTCTAGCATGGAAAGAATTTGATGCCAAGTATCCCGAGTTTTCATCTGAACCACGTAATGTAAGGCTTGCTCTTGCATTTGATGGCTTTAATCCGTATCGTCTCATGAGTACTACTTATAGTACATGGCTAGTAGTATTGATTTCTTATAATTTGCCACCTTGGTTAGTAATGAAGCCATCATCATTTATCCTTTCAATAATTATTCCTGGAAAATCAAGTCCCGGAAATGGCATTGATGTCTATTTGCAACCGTTACTTCATGAGCTGAAACAATTATGGAAAGGTGTTGATGTCTTTGATGCGTATAAGGCAGAATGGTTTAAGCTGCGCGCAGTTTTAATGTGCACTATCAATGACTTTCCTGCTTATGCTATGTTATCAGGTTGGAGTACTAGGGGTTATCATGCTTGCCCCATATGTACGAACTTAACTCATTCAATTAGGTTTGGGGGAAAAATTTGTTATGTTGGATGTAGAAAATGGCTTTCTGATGATCACCCTTACAGATCTGAAGGGGAATTATTTGATGGTACAGAAGAATATGGTCATGCTCCAATGCGTGCATCTGGGTCAAGTATTTTGAGGCAACAAGAAGAAATCAACTATGTATATGGCAAGTCAGAGAAGCCCTTGAATAAAAAAAGATCAAGAAAGGATGTTGGCACATCAAATCAGGAGGATGATGATGTTGACATCAATCTTTGGAATAAAAAAAGTATATTTTTTGACTTGCCATATTGGGAGGATAACTTGTTAAGACATAACCTAGATGTCATGCATATTGAAAAAAATGTGTGTGATATTCTATTAGGAACTCTTCTTGATATGGACAAAAGTAGAGATGATATAAATGCTAGAAAATCTATTGAACAGTTGGGGATAAAATGCCACCTTTGGCTGAAACATCATCCTAATTGAGATCCAACTATACCTCTTGCTCCTTACACAATGTCTTCAGCTGAAAAAGAGCGATTCTTGAGCGTTCTTGTGAAACTTAGAGTTCCTGATGGATATGGATCTAATCTTTCTCGATGTGTGAACATGAAGAGACGAAAATTGATGAACCTTAAAAGCCATGACAACCATGTTCTAATGCAAGATATCCTTCCTGTAGCTATGCGAGCGTCAAATGCTACACAAGTCATCGATATAGTTTCAGACTTGTCTTCATTCTTCAAGCATTTATGCTCCACAACACTTGATATAGATGAACTAGATATTGTGCAAGAAAAGATAATTATGACTCTTTGTGAAATGGAAAAGGTGTTTCTTCCAACCTTTTTTACAATCATGGTACATCTGCTTATTCACCTAGTAGATGAAGCAAGGCTTGGTGGACCGGTGCACTATAGATGGATGTACCCTATTGAAAGGTTAATATCTTAGTATTCTTTTTAACATTATGCATATTTAGTGGATATATAATTATTTATATTTATCAAGTTTAATATTGTTTTCGAAAGGTTTTTAGCGCATTTGAAGTCCTATGTAAACAATAAAAGCCAACCAGAAGGGTCTATTGCAGAAGGATACATTGTAGAAGAGACAAGTACTTTTTGTTCTAGATACTTGGATAGTGCAGAAACAATCTTCAACAAGTCTAAAAGAAATGATGATACTATCCAGAGCATGCATACCTATTTGTATGATTCTGGTGGTAGAGCTATTGGGATGAAAAAGAGGGTTCGTCTAGATGAAAGAAGTTTAAAACAAGTGCATCGCTATATTTTGTTGCATTGCAATGAGCTAAATAAATTAAAAGAGTAAGTCGTGCTATACGTATTTGGTGCATTATATTTAATCATTTGACATTGGGCTAATGTTTACCCTTAATGTGAAGTGATTTCATACATAAAAAAAAACAAGAAACTCAAAGAGTCCAGGTTGATGAAACCATGCAGAATAATTGGATTATAAATGAGTTGTCTGAATGGCTACAAAATCAGGTCATCTTGATCATAATAATTTTATAATGTTTTGGTTATTTTGAAATATTATAACCTTGTTTATATACATCTTATAGGCTCATACTATAGATGATAGCACTGAAGAAGGAAAATTGCAAAAAGCTTTAGCTGCTGGTTTAAATGCATCTGTGAAAAGGTTTAAAGGGTTTATGATCAATGGGTATAAGTTTCAAACAGTGGATCGTGAAGTATTTCAAAAGAATCAGAATTCTGGAGTTATTGTGGAAGCAGATGGAGTTGCATATTATGGAAGGATTGTGGACATATAAAGTTGTGGTCTTTCGATGTGAATGGGTTGATATACATAGGGGTCTACGGACATATCACAATGGCCATGTTTGTGTCAACTTTTCCAAGTTGATGCATACTGGTAGATATTTGAAAGATGACCCCTTTGTATTTTCATCTCAAGCTAAGCAAATTTTCTTTGTTGAAGATGAGTTACATAAAGGATGGCATCATGTTATTCCAACAAAACCTAGAGATTTGTTTGATTTAGGCAATGCCATTCCTTAACTTCTAGTATGTTTAGGATTCGTTTGCTGTCCATTTTAAGTTTGTTTAGAACAATGTGTTTTTAGTGGGAATTTAGGTAGAATGATGCTTACTTGTTTGTTTAAACAATTGCACCAGGTTTTGTCTTTGTTAAGTATTCAGAATGATGGTTACTTGTTTGTCTGAAAGTGGAAACAGTTACAAGCAAGTTATTGTACTTAATATAGCTGATCTGGAAGTTTTCTGATCTGGAAACTTGGCTTGTAGTTTGCCAATCTGCATATAATTTTGCTCTTGAATTAGTAATGCAGGTCATATACAACTTGATGCAATTTTATAGCACCTAGTGCTACATAGCATGGGTGTTTTTCATTTCTTTTCCTCGACATTTTGCGTTAACACTGTAGATTTGTCTGATTTCTATATTCCAATTCTTGCATATCAAATTCAGTTTATATCAATGAATATTTAGTTTGCTTTATATCAATGAAAGTCTAGGTTTGATGTCCATTTTGGGTAAATCTCTTATACACTTTGCTTTATACCAATGAATATTTAGTTTATATCTTATTTGATGTTAGTGCATATCGGATTCTAAAATACTAATATTCTGTTGTATTATCAATATAGGTACACGTTTGAAGATGAGTTATAGGAGCAAAAAGACACTAAGAATCAATGATGAAGGTACAGATTTAGATAAAACTTCACCTAGCTTAGAATCTGAACTAAGAAGTCAACGCTATGATCATATTCCACAACTAAAAGAAAGGAATTCAGTAGCACCTCCATTGAAGCAACCTAGACTTTCACAACAGAAAGAAAGAAATTCAGCAACCCCTACATTAAAGCAACCTAGACTTTCATCTTCTGGTGCTTTAATCATGCCAAGTGCAACACAACCACGGGTCTCAAATCTAGGAGCACCAAAAACAATTGCACCAGGCTCACTTAGAGTACTGTCTCAATCAAAACCAGCAGCATCAAAAAAAGGAGCAGAGACACAACAAATATCAAGAGAACCAACAACACAAAAGTCATCTCTACTTCAATCTTCAATATCAAATCCCCTACTAGAGAAGCACAAATCCCCTAGTTCCCAATTGAATAATAATTTTAGGCATCCTCATTTGGCCAACATTACTATGGGGAGCAAACCACCATCTAGTGGACCACCATTGTCATCAATATTTAAACCTCCAGCTTTAGTGGCAGCAGATAATCTCATACCCCCTACTACACAAAATGAAGACATGGAGTTTAGAGCTTCTCAACCAAGGAATGACAGTCCACCCTTGCAAGGTATGCTAGAATCTGAAGAATCTGAAGAATCTGAGCCAGATAGAGGTGAGCAAGCTAATGTGGCAAAGTCAAAAAAAATTAGATCTCGATGTGTGAAGTCTAGGAGTGTGGTCCCTGCTTGGCCTGATGATATAAGTTTTGATGAAAAAGAAGAGGCTTTGACTATTGGTAAAATCTTCTAAACTATTGTTTTGTTTAATTTTTAGTTTCTCTTCCATACAAATTTCTGTCAAATAATAATTTGTTTCCACAAATGCTGAAGGAAACAATAAATTGTTAAGTGGACCAATACAACCTCTAGATATTGATAATCTTGAGGTTGGAGTCAGATGCATTGTTAGCTTCAATGAATTTAACCAACCAATTCGAAAAGGTGGTTCTGTTCTAGTTAAATACCTTGCTTATTTGGCAAAAATTGAGAGATTTTGCCCCATTGGAGTAAAAAGATGGCCCCGTGTGCACCGGCATTATAAGGCTGATATCATTAAAGTAGTTCGAGTAAGTGTTCTCTAATATTTTAAATTTGGTTTATGTCCAAAGTTTATTAGATGGTTGAATGTTATTTTTCTATGTTATAGGCAAAATTTGTGATTCCAGATGGACTTTTGTTTAATAAAGCTATACTTAAGCGTGTTGGCAAACACTGGAGGCAATATAAATATCATTTGAAGTCTTTGAAATTTGACCCAATGAAGAGGACAAAAGAAGAAACTGTTTAGGACGTCCCTCCAGGACACACCCTTCTTAGCTGGACGAATTTGGTTGAATATTGGTATTCTGACGAGAGTAAGGTTGGATTTACATGCATTAATATCTTACAATTGCTTAGTAGTTCATTAAATTTATAAGTACTTGGTATTTTGATGAAGTTTCTTGAATCTATTATATATTACCTTACTAATGCTTTATGAGTCTTGTAGAAATTGTCTAAGTCTGGTAAGGAAGCAAGAGCATCCCAAAATCACTTGCATACTACTGGATCCACAAGTTATGGTAATAAGCGAGCTGATTTCGTATGACTTTTTCTTCATTATTAAATTATTCCTTAACCTCAATTATACATCATGTAATATAGTTACTGATTCTATCTATGTTAGGTTGAAGCTAAGGGAAAACGGCCTAGTCATTTGGAGTGTTTTGAGCTGACTCACACTAGAATTGGAGGAGGCTTTGTTGAAAATACATTATCTTCACAATTTTTGGTACATGTTTATATTTATTATTTGCAATTATCTTATATTTCTTATTTTCTTTATTAATATTTTTATGTAAATGTTACCTTATTTTTCATATGGAATAGGAAGAAGCAAATGCTGAAGTTGAAGAACTTATTCGTAATTCTTCACCTACAAAGTCTCGTAGTGAAATTGAGAATGATGTCTTTAAGAAGCTAATGTATGAGGATGAGAATCCCAAGAGACCAATTGGCTTTGGCTTTGGAGTTAATCAAAGTGACGTTTTTGGAGTTAATGAAATCTTAAGGAAAACAAGAGGTGCTTCTACAAGTACAACCAATGGTTCTGCTGAAATGGAAAACATGAGAGCAAAGATGATAAATATGCAAAAGGAAAATGAAGAGCTTCGTGCCAAGGTTGATCAAAGAACTAAAAGGGTCGATCAAACTAATTTGATCTTGCTCCAAGCACTTGATGCGATTCGTACGGGAAAAGTTTCTGATGAGTTCTTTGCTTGTGCTCAATCCGCATTGTGTGGGCCTAATTCTCAGGTTTGATTCTTAATTTACTTTGAATTTTTTTATATAGTAGTGTAATGGTATTAGCATTTTGATGATGTTGTTGATCTTTTTTAGATGATCTGCTAAGAATACATATGTCTTATATACCAGCTGCTAATTTGATAAATTATTGAGTTATTTTGATGTTGTTGTTGTGTAATTGCAATCTGTGGGTTGTTGTTGCTGTATGCTAGTTTATTTTGATGTTGTTGTTGTGTAATTGCAATCTGTGGGTTGTTGTTGCTGTATGCTAGTTTGTTTTAATGTAGTTGTTGTCTTATATACCAACTTTATAAAAAGGAATGCAAAGTTTATCTAAAAAAGAATGCTAGTTTATCTAAAAGGAATGCTAGTTTATTTTGATGTAGTTGTTGTCTAAACTGTGAGTTATATATAACATGGTACAATTGGTGATGTAGTTGATGGTGATATAGTAGTTTATTTTGATGTAGTTGATGGTGCTTATGAGTTGTGATTGTGTGAAGGTTGCTTCGGCATCAAGTGGTAGTTTATTGTTTCAATTCTATGAAGAATTTTGATATTGATTTAATCTTTTTTTATCTTGTGTGAAGGTTGCTTCGACATCAAGTGGTAATAGTACCCGCAATGGATCGGACCATGTTCTCATGTGAAGCTCCCCAAGCTAAAAGAACTGTGATTAGCTAACTAATTGCTTTTTGACATCTCAAAACCTTAGCAATACAAACTAGTTACCTTTTGATTGGGTAGTAGAACTAGTAAACATGGTTTTCATGATCTAACAAATTATGATCATATATATTATACATTTTGTTTAGATACAGCTATTCAATGTTGATGAAATGGCATGCATATATAAATCTATTTTGTTTCTAGTATTCAATATTTTTCAATGGAAATTCAGCTTTATTTTAAGGAAATTTTGATATTGATGAAATGGCATGCATATATATATATATATATAGAAATTAAAGCACTTAAAATATCCACAACAGATTAAGTAGAATGTATCAGAGCATATAGTTCCCCGACATTTCAAAGTGTCGGGAATTACACGAGTTTTGGGCGGCAAATATTTTTACGACGCTTTTCAGCGTCAAAGGTCTCCTTAGAAAATGGCGGCAAATAAATTTTACGACGCTTTTATATGTCCAAATATTAAATGAAATGGCGGCAAACTAAATTCCCGACACTTTTAAGCGTCACAAGCGTCCTAAGAAAATGCGGGAAAAATGAAGGTGAAAGCGTCGAAGTTTTATAATCCGACAATAAAAAGCGTAGCTATTACCGACATAAAAAAGTGTCGGGTATTGGTGACACCGTAAATTTCGACGCTTTTCTAAAGCGTCGAAAGACAAATTCTCGACACTTTTCTGCGTCAAAACCGGCTTGAAAAAGCGTCTTAAAATGGCGCGTTTTCTAGTAGTGTTTGTTTTGATCTTGTGGATTTGGAAACCCTTGATTGGAATTTGTGGATTGCTTTTGATTTGAATGAAACTTTGCTTTATTTTGAGATTGATGATGTTGATTGCTTTCCCTTTTGATTTGTTTGCTTTCTTTGTTTGCCACATGGAGTAGATTTCCTTGATCTTGGGTTATGGGGGAAAACCCTAGCTAGGTTTAGGCTAGAAACCCCAATTCCATAGCCTTGAGTGTTTGATCTAAGGAACCCACTCTACATAGAGCTACAATTCCTTTCGAAAGTTGGGAATCAAGGCTTGAGATTGGCAAAGTAGCGAAAGTGAACATGTGTCAATCTCAAGACCTTGCTTCGAAGGGGATTTCCCCAATGATCGATGTGTAGAAGTGGTTGGAACGAGGGCGAAAGTACTCGATCCTAGTCCGATCATCACTCATTGCTTGAATTGGGGTGGAAAAGCCTTAATCTACTAGAGAAGGAACCCAAAAGCCCAAGATCTACTTTCAATCATTGAAGTTCGACAAACCCAGATACCTCGGGCCCGACTTGACCTACGTCGTTCCCGACTTCCTCTTGTCGCCAACATCGGGCCCGACGTGACCTCTGTGTCGGTCCCGACTATTCTCTTTGTTTTCCTTTGTTTTACATTCGCCTTTCCAGCTTTCTAGTGTCTAGGCACATCAATGGAGTAGACTTCCCGAGTGTTCGACACCCACCACGTGCTACAACGGGGTCGGGTTATAGATTGTATCTCTAGACCCTCGCATTTGTGAGCGATCAAAAGATTGGCGCCGTTGCCGGGGAGGTCTAAGTGCATTGAGTGCCAATTTGGTGAGTTTCTTGTGTTTTGGTAGTGATTTGGGTGAGGGAATAGCCCAAACCCTTTGTTTGTTTTTGATTTGTTTTGGTTTGTGTCTTTGTTTCGTAGGTGTATGCTAGCTCGTTCCTCCCGAGGAACACTTGAGCTTGAGTTTGTGAGTGATCCGGAAAGTATTCTCAAAGAAGCCCGAAGAAGGAAAAGGATGGCGAATCAAGCTCTCCATGGTGAAGAGGAGTTGGCTCAACTTAGGGCCGAAATGGCTAGATTGCAACTTGAGAAGGACAATCAAGAGGCGGTAGCAAGAAGAGAACGGGAGCAACGGATGAGAGCCGAGGCTCAACTCAACGCTCTACCCCGGAATGCACGCCAATACATGCATCCGGAGTTGAGGGTGCCTGAACCGGCTATTGTGCTTCCCGAGGTTGCCAAGAATTTTGAGATCAAGACGCAATTCATCTCCCTCATCAAGCGTGATCAATTCGAGGGCCGTCCACATGAGTGTCCCATAGAGCACGTCAAACGCTTTGTGGACATGTGTGAGACGATCTCTACCGATGAGGAGACTTTGGAGTATGTGCTTCTAAAGGCGTTCAAGTGGTCACTTGGGGGCAAGGACACACATTGGCTCGAGAGCCAAGCTCCTAGGTCAATCACAACTTGGAAGACACTCTATGATGCTTTCTTGATGAAGTTCTTCCCCCCCCCCTCAAAGACAACCGAGCTAAGAAGGAAGATTGCAAGCTTTCAACAAGGTCCGAATGAGCCTCTCTTCGAAGCATGGGACCGTTTCAAGGAGATGTTGCGCCAATGTCCTACTCATGGCCAACAACCATATGTGCTTCAAGACATCTTTTTCCAAGGCATCAATCCGGCAACGAAGGACAAGCTCAATCTCCACACCGATTGTGGGTTCATAGACTTGACACCGGATCAAGCTTGGGAGCTACTTGACAAGCTATCCGATTATGAGGCCATGTATGGGGTGAGTCAAGCTAGCAAAGAGGTGAAAGTTCAAGGTGAAGGTGCAAGGAAGTTATATGATCCAAAGGGAGAAGACATTGACAAGGATGTGAAGCTCCAATTCCTTGAAGGTGAAGTGAGCAAGCTTAAGAGGCAAGTCCACTACTACAAGCAAAATGCTAGAGCTTGTGAGGAGTGTGGATCCTTTGCACATGCTACACAAGTTTGTCCGAATCAGAGCCAAGTGCGCTTGGCCGAGCGAATTGAGGAGGCAAACTATGTTCGAGGAAATTTCGGTGGAAGAGGCAACTTCAACAATGGTGGTAATGGCCGATGGAACAACGGTCAAGCTCAAGGCTACAACAACAACTTCAACCAAAATGAGCCAAGGACGCCACCACCACCGTATAGACCACCGGGATTCAATGAGCTACAATCATTTGCTCAAGAGATGAGAGATGGCTTCAAGGAGATGAGGACCCAATTCAATGAGTTTGGTGCATGGAGGAGGCAAGTCGACAATCAATTTGCCCAAATTGCCACTCAAGCCCCGAGAGAGAATGGAAGACTTCCGGGCCGACCCGAGGAGAACCCCCGAGCTCAAAACAATCAAAATGAAGTCCGGGCAATTGGATTGAGAAGTGGCCGAAACCTACCCGAGCCACACATGCCTAAGAAGAATGAAGAGAACCGGACCAACTTACCCAGCAATTCAGGACCGACGTTCCCCGAAGTCGACCCAGCAAGAAGATCGACCCCTTTACCCCGGACCGAGGTTGAGAGTAACTTGGGCCCGACGTACCCAGACCTCGATCCGACTCCTCTGCCCCGGACCGAGATTCACAACATCGGGCCCGACATGGTGCCTAAGTCGGTCCAACCAGGAAATGTTGCAAGTGAAGTGGGGAAGTCCAAAGAGGTTGATCCAAGCAAGATTCAAGGTGCAACAATTCTTCCATATCCCTCGAAGAAGTCGAAAGATGTTGTTGAGAACAAGTTCAAGAGGTTTCTCAAACTCTTGCAAGGCTTGAACATCTATCCCGTTCACCGATGCATTGAGCGAGATGCCATCTTATTCCAAGTTTTTAAAGGAGATTTTGAGCAAGAAGAGGTCCATAGTTGAAATGCAAGATGAGGTCAAGACCTTGGAGTTACCGCAAAAGCTAGGAGATCCCTGTCGCTTTGCTATAACCATTGATGTGGGGTCTCAAAACTTCCAAGCCTTATGTGACCTTGGGGCAAGTGTTTCGGTGATGCCCGCTAGCATTTGGAGAAGAGCAAATTTAGGAGAAATGGAGCCGGCCGATATGTCCCTAACTATGGCCGACGGTTCTATCATCAAGGCTAAGGGAATATTGGATGACGTTCCGGTGCGAGTTGGAAAGTACTTTGTCCCCGATGATTTCGTGATCTTGTACATGCACGAGGACCCCTTGGTCCCAATAATCTTAGGAAGACCATTTTTAGCTACGGCGGGGGCAAGGTTTGATGTCAAAAACGGCAAAGTTTCCTTTGAGATTGGTGAAGAAAAGGTTGATTTTCACTTCAACAAAGCTTTGAATGAGCCGGACGCCTTGGCTATCCTCAAACTTGAAGAGCGTGCCAAGAGAAAAGTGAAGAAGTGGAAGTTGCTAGAGAGGTCATTGTGTTGAGAAGTGATGAAGGGTTCAATAAACAAATACAAGCAAGTGAGTTGTTGGAGCAAGTTGAGGAACAAGATGAGTCAAGCATCAATGCTATCCCAAGGAGAAATGAAGAGTATCCTTACTTATATCCTTTTGATGTTGGTGATGACCACAATTCTTCCCAAACTTTTGATTCCTACATTTGTTTAAGTGATTTGAACGATGACTTAGGAGACTCCCACATTTGCCTTAGTGACTTGAAAGATGAATTGGTAGAATATCCTAGGAATTCTTTGGATAACTTTGGTGTAGGAAAAGAGGAAAATGATGGAGCAAGTAAGGAGGAGAAATCTCATCCGTTGGAGGAGTATGATGAGAGAGGCCCGAGATCGGAGAGCCATGCCTATATAGACCATCGTTGGTGGTTTTATGGGTATGAGGGAAATGGGAATGGGCACAACAATGGCGAGCAATTCACCGTGTTTCACCCGCCATGAGGTTGAGGTTAGGAAGTTAAGCTAGTGACTCTAAACGAGCGCTTCTCGGGAGGCAACCCGAGCTAGTAGCTTTCTTTTCGTAATTTTAGTTTGATTTTTCTTAGTGTAACCTAGCTTTTCTCTAACCAATCTCTATCTAGTGTTTTGTGGATTTTTGGTGTTGTGTATTCTTCAAGGTTGTGTAGGATTTGAGGTGAAAAATATATAAATGGAAATATGGGAAAGAAGTTGCAAGAGGATGGAGTAAAATTGGTGACCCGAATACTCCCACATCGAGCCCAAGTAAGTTGGGCCTGACATAGGGACGTCGGTCCATGAAGTCGGTCCGACCCGATTTGACTAGTTGGAATGCCAATTTTGCCCTTGACCTAATTTTTCCCCTTCCTCCATTAAATACCATCCCCCACCTACCTACCATCTTCATATCAACCACCATTCCCAAAATACAACCCATCTCCCTCAAACACTCTCAAAGTCGGCCGCCCCTTCCCTCACCATACTCGATCCACACACCTCCCTCTCTTCATCTCGATCTAACCACAAAAAGACCTCCCTAACCCGATTCCAAGTAGAAATTTCGAGTTCAATCTCGTTCTTCATCCCTCATCTCGATCTAGATTGAGAAAGTTTGAGTTCTAAGTTGATTATTTGTTTAAAAGTTCAATACTCTTCAAATCCGGTATGTGTTACTCGATCTCTACCTATTTCCTTGGAAATTTTGTGCTTTCATTGCATAGATTGAGTAATGCCATGTTTGATTGAGAGCTTGAGCATCAATGGTGGATTTGCATGATTTGTGAAATTGAGCTTTAAAGTTGTTTATGCATGCTTAGATCCATTTAGAACTTCGATTAGGGATGTTTGATGGTCGAATTTGAAATTTAAGTGCATGATAGAGTGATTTGGGTTGATTTGAGGTTAGAGTCGAAGCATGAACTAGGTCGAGATCGACATGCCCAGGAGAGTCGGGCCCGAGTTGTGGAAGTCGGTCCAACAAGTCGGACCGAGGTTGAGTAAGTCGGGCCCGACATAGATTGGAAGTCGATCCATGTTGTTTTTGCTCTCTTCTTGTGATATCATGTGGATTCATGTGTTTCATTGTTGGCTATAGCCTAATCATGATGTAGTATGACCATTTGCTTAGCCATTGTTAGAAGATATCCATGATGATTCATGTTGGATTGTGATGCATGTGTGTTTAGAGACTAAGTATGGGGTTCCCTTTGTGTTGAAGTGTTGTTGTGTGTTGATGAGTGCTTTTGTTGAGTTGTATGGAGTTTATCTTGGACCCTTTTGTTTGGTTGGATGTGTGTAGGTACCTTGGAGACTAGAGCTTCATCATCTCATGCGGAAAGGCCGAGGAAGAAGTCCAAGAAGTCAAGGAAAGAGCCAAAGTTGGATGATGTCTATTTGGAGGAGGATGAGCAAGTGGAGAGTTATGCAAGATATATGGCGCTTGAGCATCACACAAGGTGGCTTGATTGGGAAGCCGTGAGGAAGATGGACATGGATCAAGCTCTTCCAAGGTGCTACTCCCACATCGGTCTCAATGGGATGCTAAGGTGGGACAACACCCACTACCCCGCGCTCACCTCGGAATTCATGGCCACGTTCGAATGCACTTATGATAATGTGGAGGATGAGGAAGGGGCGATCACTTTCCAATTGGGCAATGAGGACCACAATCTCACTCTTAAGGATTTGGCTACCTACTTCGGGTTTCCATGCCCAAGAGAAGAGACCGGCGTCGACAATGAGAAGGTGAACCAAGTGTGGCGTCATGTGGCCGGGAAGAGCGAGATGAGAAAGGGCGCCTCCACAACCGAGATTGCTAGCCCTCTTTTTCGGGTCATGGTGCGAGTTTTGGGATGTGCAATCTATGCTCGTCATGAGTTGAGCAAGCCGATGAAGGAAGAGATTATGTTGCTACATGAGATGCTCTTCAACACCGAGAAGCCCATGAACCTTGCATGGGAGTGGGTCAAGATGGTGCGAGACTTCCAAAGCTCCTCTTGGATCTACTTCAGCGGGATGATAGCAAGGCTAGCCATGCGTTTGGAGTTGATCTTAACAAGTATTCTCCGGCTCCGAATGGTGTGGAGTACATGAACATGAAGTATTTCAAGAAGGCCAACATCATCAAGGAGAAGCTTTACATGATTTCTTTGGCCCCTCACTCAAACTATGATGGTGTGTCGATCCGGTTGGTGCACAACCTCTATGATCTTTCTCGGTATCAAAATTGGTACCAAGTGTGGGCCGGCAAGCCACGCTCATTTGGTGACCCCGAAGGTGCAAGAGAGGGGCGGCGATAACAACCTCAACACATTCGGTTTACCTCCCCTCCATCTTCACCGGATTCCGACCAAGACAACTTTGTGTTTGCACCTCGTGGGGAAGACATGGACATCGATCAAGAGAAAAATGAAGAAGATGAGCGCTTCCAAGGCTTGATGGCCAACCTCCGAGCCACACACCAAGCTCCAACACTGGCGGACCGAGGTACACACCACGTCGGGCCCGACTTCCCTCAACGTTGGTCCAGTTCATTCTATGGTGATGAGGTCCCGAGGCATTATGAGCGTGGAGAAGGGAGAGGTGCAAGGCGAGAACAAGCTCAAGGTGGCGGTTATGAAGGCTACGCCCAATGGTATGGTCCGGGAATGGTGTTTCCCGAGCAACAACAAACGGTGGACATGTCCTTCTTGGCCAACCAAATGGCCAATCTCCAACTTCAACAAGAAAATGTTCTTCAAGAGGTCCATCAAGTGAATCTTCAACAGCAACAAATGTACCAACAACAACAACAATTGCTTCAACAACAAAGTGCTTTCCAAGCTAGCCAACAAGAGATGAACCGAGCCCTCGGCTACACTAGGCGAGAGGTGGAGGAGCTTAGAGAGGTGGAAGACCAAAGGTGGTGGGTCCAAGATAGCTTCAACACATGGATGAGCGGGAACTTCCCTTCCTGTGAGGACCAATGGACGCACCCGGATCCTCAACTCCAACCACCACCACAAGACTTCTACCAAGAGCAAGTGTACGAGAGGGAGCGGCAAGAAAGGCTCCAAAGAGGACGTAGACGTGACAACCCCTTCGAGTGATCCTAGACATGCCATTGAAGAATAAAGAAATTGTGAGCTCTTCATACTCTTCTCTCTTGCTTTTAAGTTTTGGTTTCCTTGTTTGATGGGGACATCAAAATTTTAAGTATGGGGTGGGGGTAAGTGTGTTCATGATTTCACTTGCTTATGTTTGTTTGTTATTTTGAGGATAATTAGTTTGTATTTCTAGTTTGTGTTTGGGATGTTTGCTTCTTGGTTTGTGGTTTGATGAAAGACATGGATGATTGATTTGGTTTTGAGTGGATGAGTCTTTGTTTTTGGTTTTAGAGAAATTTTTGCAAAAAAATCCATAAAAATAGAAAAATTGTGTTAAAAACAACAAAAAGATTTTGTGTTTTGTAGTTTTTGGACTAGAAATTCCCATCTTAGATTGCCAAATAAAAGCTAATGATGATGTGAGCATGTAAATTCCTTTGCATATTTTTGGATAGTTTAGCCTCTAAAATGATGTTGCTTTTGATGTGATCATGATATCTTGCTTGTTTTATTGAACATGTGAGTTCTAGGATGAGTTCTTATGCAACTAAGTATGAGTGACCCTTGTGAGATTGATTTTTGGCCATTTTAGGGATGCTTGTTCATATTTGCATATCCCTCATGTTTCTTGTGTGATTAGCTCATTCATGCTTAGTAAAACTTGCTATTGCGGTGTTTATCTATTTTCCAAGACCGTCATGAGATTTGTCCTAGCATTGTCACATTGATTTTGAACTTTGTTCTTCTAGTCACATAAATGTTCCATATCCTACCATGAAGTGAATCCTTTGTTTGTAGCCCCGTTCTAGCCTAAGCCTTTGTTTGAAACTCCTCAAAAATATTATTCCTAGCCTTATATGACTTGACCCTTATGGGATTGGACTTTAGAAGAGAGGTTTGGATTGTATTTGAAGAGTTGAGATTCTCTTGGGTTTAAGGGCAAAGAATGGTGTTATGAATCATGTGGGTAGTGCTTAAGTGAAGAAAAAGGGTCCGACCGAGTTACAAGCCACATCGGGCCCGATGTCATAAGAAAGTCGGTCCAATGGAGAAAGTGTGAAAAATCCAACAAAAAGCCTAAGAGCAAAGATGAAGTGGAATGTTAAGTGAAATTTTGGGTTGAAAGGAAAAATGTTAAGTCTTTTGGGTGAGTGTGAAATTAATTGTGGAAATTTGGTGAAGTTGGTGAGAGTTTAGGTTGTTCAATCCCCATTGTAAGCACCACAAGACCAAATAATTCCGACCTTGAGAAATACCAAAAGCCCCATTACAACCCGGCCGAATGGAACCTCTTTGAGGACTTCCATTGAGCCAAGTTCGAAATTCTTTGTGTACTTTGTATTAGGCATCTCTAGGTGGAGGAATTGGTGATATTAGCTTCAATAGTGAAGTCCTTACTTGCATGATTTTCGAGCTTGAGTGTTCATTGCTAAACCCAAACACATGATGAGTGATACACATTCACATATCCCTAAAGTGAGGCTTAGTTGCATTGACTCTATTCTTTGGAACACTTAATCATGTGTGATGATGTAATCTTGCTCGAATATCAATCACTTGTGCTAAAATGTGTTTTCATACGAGGCTTTACTTGAAGATTATGTTTTGATCTTGCTTACATTGTTATTGCTTGAGGACAAGCAAGTTTAAGTATGGGGTATTTTGATGTCTCTTTATTTGGTGGTGTTTTCATATGTGATTTCCTTTGTAAATATGTTTCTTTTTCCCCTTTTCTTGTGTGTTTTGTTCCTTTTTAGCTTAGTTCCCGTATTTCTATGAGATTCAGAAACTACGCGTGTTTTATGTGTTTTGTAGGTAATTTGGCATGGATCAAGGATCGATTTGAAGGAGGGTCGAGACATGGAGCAAGGCCCGAGCAAAGGAGGAAAGAGAGGAGCAAGCCATGAAGAAGAACAAGAGGAAAGCCAACAAGAAGAAGGTGGAACGAGGTTCGGACCGAGTTGCAACCACGCCGGGCCCGACTTGGAATTTTCAACCTCGGAACGACATGCACAGTAACTCGGGCCCGAGGTCCTCCGTGTCGGTCCGAGTCGGTCACTAGACTACTTGGGCTCCAAGGCACGAAATTGTAGACTTCCACTTTTGCCCCTCATCTAATCTATAAAAGGCCCTCTTGTCTTCTAATTTAGGGGTTCCAAAAAGGGGTTCCAAAAGGGGGGTTCTCTCACACAAGGAAGAGGTTCCCACACTTGGCAAGGAACCAACCCTCAAGAGGATACTTGGAGAGCAAGGAGAAAGGAGAGGAGAAGGAGAAGAGAGAGAGAATCGGCCAAGGGAGAGGAAGATTGATAGGTTTGGTTGATAGATTAGCTTTGCTTTGTTTTGATCTTGTGGATTTGGAAATCCTTGATTGGAATTTGTGGATTGCTTTTGATTTGAATGAAACTTTGCTTTATTTTGAGATTGATGATGTTGATTGCTTTCCCTTTTGATTTGTTTGCTTTCTTTGTTTGCCACATGGAGTAGATCTCCTTGATCTTGGGTTATGGGGGAAAACCCTAGCTAGGTTTGGGCTAGAAACCCCAATTCCATAGCCTTGAGTGTTTGATCTAAGGAACCCACTCTACATAGAGCTACAATTCCTTTCGAAAGTTGGGAATCAAGGCTTGAGATTGGCAAAGTAGCGAAATTGAACATGTGTCAATCTCAAGACCTTGCTTCGAAGGGGATTTCCCCAATGATCGATGTGTAGAAGTGGTTGGAACGAGGGCGAAAGCACTCCATCCTAGTCCGATCATCACTCATTGCTTGAATTGGGGTGGAAAAGCCTTAATCTACTAGAGAAGGAACCCAAAAGCCCAAGATCTACTTTCAATCTTTGAAGTTCGACAAACCCAGATACCTCGGGCCCAACTTGACCTACGTCGGTCCCGACTTCCTCTTGTCGCCAACATCGGGCCCGACGTGACCTCTGTGTCGGTCCGGACTGTTCTCTTTGTTTTCCTTTGTTTTACATTCGCCTTTCCAACTTTCTAGTGTCTAGGCACATCCATCGAGTAGACTTCCCGAGTGTTCGACACCCACCACGTGCTACAACGGGGTCGGGTTATAAATTGTATCTCTAGACCCTCGCATTTGCGAGCGATCAGAGATTAGTTATGGATTAGCATAGGCGATATTGTGCATTACCTAGATGCCTATAGGATGAAAGAGACCTATATACTCGGGATGAAAGATGTCCGGTATCCTCAAGATGAAAGAGGCATGAACACTCAAGATGGAAGAGGCTTGAACGTATTGGATGAAAGAGACATGTATACTCGGGATGAAAGAGGCCTGAAATTCCTTTGTTTCCTTCATGTGGATTAGCCTTTGTAGCCACCACATCTAGAAATCGTCAACTAAATGCAATGTTTTATCACTTAATAAAGATAAGTGTCTAGTGCACAATTAATAAGAACCGGGATGTTTAGAGTACAACTTGGAAAGTCCATTCTTGCTCCCGGCTTTTGACGATCGTCTTTTGATGTTTAGGTTTTTAGTCTAGTTTTAGGTGTCTTTCTTAGGTGGTACGGGTTTAGTTTAGTATTGGTAAGTTTTAGAGTTAGTTTGTTGTGTTTTTGGATAAGTTTGCATATTTTGTGAAAAGTATGGAATCTACTCCGTTTTGTGTCTTTTTGTACGTTTTTGAAGCGGAATTGAGCATTTTCAAGTGAAGCTGAAGTGAAGTGGTGAGTGTGGAATGCATAGAGGAAGAAAAAGAAGAGTGCATGTTGAAGATCAACAGAAGTTCAAGTGAAGCCATGAAAAGAGTTTAAAAGAGTCAAAACAGAGAGCTCATTATCGACCTGTGAGGGTTGGTACCGAGCTGTGCAACGAGTTTATGTTCAAGGGATTCAGCAAGTGTCTACCGACCCTGTGCAGGTCGTTACCGAGGTGACCTGTGTCGGTAGAGCACAACCGACTTTCGGAAATTATATATTTTATCTTGTAATCTCTTTAGTTTAAGAAGATTTTATCTTTTAGATCTTAGTTAGATAGCTTTCTCTAGTATAAATACTTTGTCCAAGTTCTAGTTTTAGGGGGGAGAGACGACTTAAGTTTTAGAGTTGGAAGTCATAAGAGATTTTGGTCCTAGTTTCCAATCAAGAGAGAGGAAGAGGTTCGAGATCGAGATTGAGTTCGGTTTGTCTTCTTTGTTTTCGAGTTTGAATGTGTGGTTGTAAGACAATACTTCTTTCAATTTCAAGTAAGTTTTACTTTTCAATGTTCTCTTTTCATAAAGTTGTTTGTTTTGATTCAATTATGAGTGAGTAGTTTTCTTTTCTAGGGTCGGGGTTGAAACTTGACATAGTTGTGCATGATTGAATGAATAGGTTGATGTTTTGATTGCCTTCTATCTTTTGAATTACTTGTTGTACTTATGCTTAGACGAGAGTCGAAGTAATTTGAGTTTGTTGCTTGATCGAAAGAGAAAGTTTGGAACTGGAATGTTAATATTGTTCGATAACGAAAGTTTCGAGCTTCGGATTCAAAACAAGTAGTAAAGTGAATTAGTCGACGAAAGTTGATAGATTTATCTTCAAAGGCATGATCTTTATCTTCACGTGAGTTTATATGCATAATTATGTTGCGGTAACCCTTGTCCTAAAGCTTTTTATCCTTTGATTTTCCTTAATTTTACATTCGTATACACCCGTTACCGAGGCGCTAGGATCGGTACCGAGCCTGCACTTGCATCGTGATATTTGATCTGTTTTAGTAGAAATTCAGCATCGTTACCGACCTTGACAAGGTCAGTACCGAGGTCTGTCGTAGTTGTTTTCTTTTGCTTTGCTTTGTTTTCTTGTTTTCTTGTTTTCTTGTTTTCTTAGTTCGGTAAACAGACCACCTTGCTTCCCGTGGACGATCCTAACTTCACTATACTCAGCGGGGTCTTGACTACAAGTTTTATTTGTTGTTAAGTAAATCCCTCTCAACAAATTGGCGCCGTTGCCGGGGAAGCAACAGTGTTTGTTTGTTTACCTGTGCGTCGGGGAATAGCCCGACCCCGTTTTTGTTTTTAATTTTGTTTTCTTTTGTCTGTTTTCTCAACTTATGCCAGCAGGACGTTATAGGCTCGAGTTTGATAACACCGGTTATTATTCTAAACCAGAACGCACCCTACACCGCAGAAGAAGAGGAAACGAAGCCATGACAATGACTCTTGAATAGATGGAACAACAAATGGCCACTCTCCATAGGCAGATGGAGGCGTTACAAGCTGATCGAGATGCCGCCGCCGCAACAGCCGAATGAGAATGAGTGAACGTTGCACATCTACAGGAGCAGTTGAACGCCTATCCGAGGAATGCCAAGCAATATATGCATCCAGAACAAAGGGTGCCAGAGTCTGCAATCGTGCTTCCGGAGATAGAGAAGACATTTGAGATCAAGTCTCAATTTATATCCTTAATCAAAAGGGCTCACTTTGAAGGGAAACCTACTGAGTGCCCCATGGAACATATTAAAATTTTTCTTGATTTATGTGACACTATTGTTGCTGAAGGTGTCTCACTTGAATATGTTCTATTAAAAGCTTTCAGGTGGTCTCATTCTGGAAAGGCCTTGAGCTGGTTGGAGAGCTTACCTCCTAAGTCTATTAGGACTTGGAAGGCTTTGTATGATCAATTTCTTACAAAGTTCTTCCCTCCTACCAAGACAACGGAGTTGAGAAAACGCATCACCTCCTATCACCAGCTGCCTAACGAGGCCTTTATAAAGACATGGGAGAGGTTCAAGGAGATGCTTAGACAATGCCCCACTCATGGGCAACCCCTATATGTGCTCCAAGAAATCTTCTTCCAAGGGATTAATGCAGAAACAAAGAACTGCATCAACACACACACACTGCTTGCGGATTTAGAAAGATGGATCCAACTGCTGCATGGGAACTGCTGGAAAAGTTGTCTAATTATAATGCCATGTATGGGACCCAACAGCCATCCCAGCCACAGAAGCGTCTCTACATGCCTAATAAAGACGAAGTTGATCTAGATGTCAAAAATCAATTTCTACAAGATGAGATCAACCGTTTGAAGAAACATGTAAGTTTTCTAAAAACCTCTCAAAATTGTCAAGAGTGTGGTTCTTCTACCCATAGTACTTCTGCTTGCACTAACATCGAGCATGTTAGAGCCACTGAGACATATGTTGAGATGAACTACATGAGAGGTAAATACAGGAACCCGCCTAATAATTTTGGCAGGCCAAACAACTATCCGACTTGGGGAAATCAAAATCATAGTCAGAATCAAAATTATGTAGCACCCCCTCCGGATAGACGGCCCGCACCGTATCGACCTCCAGGCTATCAAGAGCCACCATCCTGGGTGCAAGGACTTCAAGAAGGAATTAATGGAGTCCAAGCTAACCTCAACAACTAGATGAAAAGATGGGGAAAGTTCGATGTTTGGAAAAAAAGTGTCGACTCATAGCTAGGGAACCTGGCTGTTCAAATTCCGAGGCCGCAAGGGCAACTCCCGTGCCGCCCCGAAGAGAACCCTAGAGGACAAATAGCGGTAGTACACCTTAGGAGCGGAAAGACACTACCAAAGCGTGCCAAAGACAAGGAGAAGGACCCCAAATCTGAAGAGGACGCCACGGCCCAAGTCGACAACGAGCTTAAGAGGGTCGTTACCGAGCCTGAACCACTCGGTACCGATACTCCCAAGGTCGTCACCGACCCCAATCTAGGTAAGTGTTCTACACCGAGCTCCTCTCTTAGTCCCAGGCTCGATACCGACCCCACCAAGGTCGGTACAGATCCTTCTAAGGCACCAATCGACCCTATTGTCGACCCGGTAGCGTCACCTCTCGAGTCCCCTTTGTCTTCGAGATTGGTGAAGTCTCTTCCCTTTCCTACTAAGAAGTTTAAGGACTCAACTGAAGGCAAGTTTAAGCATTTCGTTAAGATTCTCTAGGGCTTAAATATTTCTATACCATTCGCTGAGGCCCTAAGCGAAATGTCGGCTTAAACAAATTTTTTGAAGATATTCTTAGCAGAAAAGATCAATAACAGAGCTTGCAAATGAGGTCCGATCTATTACCCTTCTAGAAAAGCTAGGTGAGCCAGGGAGATTGGCTATCACAATTGGGATTGGCACCCACCGATTCAAGGCTTTATGTGACCTTGATGCGGGTGTGAGTCTCCTACCATAGTCAATCTGGTCGAAAGCCAACATGGGACCATTGGATCCAATCAACATGCGGCTATACATGGCAGATGGCTCATGCGTCAGGCCAATAGGAGTTGTAGAAGATTTTCCGATTCAAGTGGGCAAATTCTTTGTTCCCAATGATTTTATAGTCATGGAAATGCCCGAAGATCCGGTGGTTCCTATTATCTTAGGGAGAACATTCCTCGCCATAGTCGGAGCCATAATTGACGTTAAGAGGAGACTCCTAACTTTCGAGATTAGGGATGAGGTGGTGGAATTTAGGTTCAACCCGACAATGAAGGAGACAGATAGAGCCAAAGTTAAGATGCTCTACACCCACAATGAATTCATCGAACGTGGGGACCCTGTAGAAAGACTGTTGGCAAGTGATATATTCTCAGGTCAAATATGGGCCGAGATAGTTCATGCAGTCTCGGTACCAAGCCCATCCACCTCAGTACCGAGTCTCCTGGCAGACGAAGACAACTCGGTACCGACCCCTTCTGCATTGGTACCGAGCCTGGCCGAGGATGAAGAAATCTCGGCATTTGAATAACTTGAAGAAGTCTTGAAGACGGAGCCTGAAGAACCTATTCTTATTCCAGCTGAGCCTTCTCCAACGCTCAAGCTCCTTCTCGACTCTCTCAGGTATAAATTTCTTGGTCCTAATTCTACTTTCCTTGTCATCATCAATGCTAAATTAAAAGATGAGGAAGTAGAGAAGCTTCTTACTGTGCTTAGGACACATAGAAAAGCTATAGGCTACTCCCTATATGATATAACCAGCATATCCCCTTCACTTTGCATGCATAGGATATACATGGAGGATAATCACAAACCCACCATAGAGCATCAATGTAGGTTAAATCCTAACATGAAAGAAGTGGTTAAAAAGGAAATCATTAAACTACTTGATGTTGGGATCATATTTCCTATATCGGACAACCAATGGGTTAGTCCGGTCCATGTAGTTCCTAAAAAAGGGGGAATGACCGTAATTAAAAATGAAAAGGGAGAGCTAATCCCCACTAGGACCACAACTAGTTGGAGGATGTGCATTGATTATAGGAAGCTCAATAATGCTACTAGAAAAGATCATTTTCCGCTTCCTTTTATTAATCAAGTGTTAGAAGGCTTAGCCCAGCATGATTATTTCTGTTATTTAAATGGCTATAGCGGATTTTGGCAAATTCCCATTCATCCTGATGATCAGGAAAGACTACTTTTACATGTCCCTATGGGACTTTTGCTTATAAGAGGATGCCATTCGGGCTTTGCAATGCCCTCGCCACCTTCCAAAGGTGTATGATGGCCATTTTTTCTGACATGATAGAGGATATTGTAGAGGTCTTTATGGATGATTTCTCTGTGTATGGTTCTTCCTTTGATGCTTGTCTTGCTAACCTTGCATGTGTTCTTAAAAGATGTGAAGAAACCAACCTTGTGCTTAATTGGGAAAAATATCATTTCATGGTTCAAGAGGGGATAGTGCTAGGACACCTTGTCTCCAAAAGAGGGATAGAAGTAGACAAAGCAAAAATTGAGTTTATTGAAAAACTACCTCCTCCCTCTTCTGTTAAAGACATTAGGAGTTTTCTAGGGCATGTTGGCTTTTATAGACGCTTTTTCAAAGATTTTTCTAAGATAGCTAACTACTTACTAACCTACTAATGAAGGATGTAGTGTTTGAGCTGTCTCCAAATTCTTGAAGCATTTTAAAGGTTAAGAGCGGCCCTCATTTTCGCTCCTATTATGCAGTCCCCAAATTGGACCTTCCCCTTTGAGATTATGTGTGACGCCAGTGATTATGCTATCGGCGCGGTTTTGGGACAACGGAAGGACAAAAAGCTCCACGTCATCTACTATGCGAGTAAGACGCTTGATGAGGTGCATAGTAAGTATACTACAATGGAGAAGGAATTCCTTGCCGTAGTATTTGCTTTTGAAAAATTTGAAAAATTCCGTTCCTATCTTGTTGGTTCAAAAGTGATTGTTTATATTGACCATGAGGCTGTTAGATATCTAATGGAAAAAAAAGATGCCAAGCTAGGCTACTTCGTTGGATGCTCTTATTGCAGGAATTTGATCATGAAATCAGAGATAAAAAGGGAGCAGAAAACTTGGTGGCGGATCACTTATCCAGGTTGCAAGTTGACCACATCATCAATCCAACAACAAAGTGCCAATTAATGATTCCAGGCCAGATGAACACCTTATGTTGAACGAGGTTGGAAACAGCAAGACCCTCGTTACCGATCCTGGAGGGGTCGTTACCGAGTCATCACCGAGGCTGGAGAGCGTCGATCACATCGGAAATAAATCAAGGCGCACGAATACCATGATCGGGAGGCTCGATACCGAGCCACATGAGGTCGTTTCCGAGAGAAATAGAGAATCCACAAGGTCGACACCGACCCAATCAGATTCGGTAACAACCTAGTCAGGTACGTTTTCTCAACCTGAACTCACTTGTTTTAATTCGATTCCTTCTTCATCTCTTGCTTTCACTTCTTTTCAATCAATGAATGCTATTAGAGGTTCAAAAGCCCCTTGGTTTACGGATTTTGCTAACTACATTGCAGGTGGCGTAATTCCAGAGGGACTAACCCCACAAAAGAAAAAGAAGTTTATGCATGATGTCAAACATTACTATTGGGATGATCCTTACTTGTTGAAGCAAGGAAGTGATCACCTCTTTAGGCGTTGTATTCTAGAAGAGGAGATAGAGAGTGTGATCCGTCAATGTCACACACTTCCTTCCGGTGGACATGCAAACAGATTCAAAACCACGGCAAAAATTCTTCAAAGTGGTCTCTATTGGCAACCATTTTTAAAGACGTACATGATTTTGTGACAGCATGTGATGAATGCCAACGCTCTGGTAACATCACTTGGAGACATGAAAACCCGCTGACCGGGATAATAGAAGTCGAACTATTCGACGTTTGGGGCATAGACTTCATGGGACCTTTTCTTGCATCGGGCCCCTACAAATATATCCTAGTTGCGGTTGATTATGTCTCTAAGTTGGTGGAAGCCATTGCTACAAGGACCAATGATGCTAAAATCGTGGCTAAATTTATTAAAACTAACATGTTTCCCAAGTTTGGTGTCCCAAGGGTCCTCATTAGCGATGGTGGATCTCACTTCATAGAGCGGAGTTTTGAAGCACTTTTGGATAAGTATGGGGTATCACATCGGGTGGCAACACCATATCATCCTCAAACTAGTGGCCAAGTTGAAGTTTCAAATAGGCAAATTAAGAGCATATTGGAAAAGACGATGTCCCGTTCAACGAAGGATTGGTCCTCTAAACTGGACGACGCTCTGTGGGCTTACATGACGGCATACAAGACGCCCCTACGCACAACTCCTTACAATTTAGTGTATGGCAAAGCATGCCATTTGCCGGTCGAGATGGAGCACAAGGCATTATGGTCTCTCAAAGAGCTCAATATGAACCTCGACGCAGCCGGAGCAAAAAGATCCATGGACTTGCAAGCACTAGAGGAGTTGAAGCTAAAGGCGTACGAGAACACCGAGATCTACAAAGAGCGTACCAAACGGTGGCATGATTAGAAATTGGTTCCCAAAACTTATGAAGTTGGTGACAAGGTACTTCTCTTCAACTCTAGACTCCGTTTATTTCCAGGGAAGTTAAGGACAAGATGGAGCGGGCCGTTTGTGGTTCACAGCATCTATCCACATGGAGTCGTAGAGTTGATCAATAATAATGGCTCCATCTTTAAAGTGAACGGCCATTGATTAAAGAAGTTCAAAGAGCAACCCGACCCGAAAGAAGATATTAGAATCACTATGGCTCTCACATCGTCGCATTAACCAAGGTAAGTTCGTCGGGCTATCAATGCTAAAAATAGCACTTACGGGAGGCAACCCGGTTTTTAGTTTTAGTCTAGTTTTCTTTTCTTTTTATTAGTTCTTTTTCTTAGATTTCTTGTGAGTTTTTAGTAGTTTAGAAGTTTGCAAGATAGAACATTTTTTAAGCTAACGTGCCATAGGAAGTCGGGCTCATTAAACGTTGAAAATGAGTTGCCCAGGCTCGGTACCGAGCTGAGAGGGTCGATATCGACCTGAGACGGCACGTGAAATCCAGAGCAAACGCGGGCGAGGTAAATTCTCTAAACCTAATCTATCTTCTATCTCCCTCATGCCGCCTCTTGCCCCTTCTCCCCCTTCCTATTAAAACTCTCTCAAACCTTCAAAACCCACACCAAAATCTAAAGCCAAAATCTTCAAATCCCCAACCAAATCCCTCCGGATTTCTCACCACCACCGATCGAGCACACCGCGCACCCCAGTCCCGCTCACACCACTCGATAATGAGCACAATCCTTCTAACTCGTTACCGGAGCACTCTAGCCCTCGTTACCCCATTCAATTTCGATTTTTGTTCTTCAATTCTTCAATCTACGGTATGATTTCTAAACCCTAACTCTTTTTTTGAAAGTTTCATGGTAATTTGGGGTAAAATTCATATCTAGATCTTGTATGAGAAATCAGTTTGCATGTCTATATTGCATTGTCCTTCTATTGCTTCTTTGAATGGTGATTGATCTTGATTGAAATTCGGTTATTCTTGCTTGATTTGCATTGAATATTGCTAAGAGAATCATGTAGTAACTTGTTCTTGAATCGATGGATTTTTCAACATAAATTTTGGCACATATATGGCATGATTAGATATGGTTTCGAGCAAGTATGGGGTTGCATGATCTAGATTGTGTGTTTTATGTAGAATTGTGGTTTAAATCGTGCTGAAATTGTTGAAAATTTTGAGATTTGGAGCTCGGAAGCACTCGAGCAATGTTCTCGCCCAGGATCTTTAACAACTTGAGAAGGTTGGTAACAACCTGGGAATGCTTAGATCTGAGAGTCAAACCCAAGAACCTCGTTACCGACCCAATTCGCTCGGTACCGAGGTAGGTCAAGGACATTTTAGATTGCAAGTATGGGGTTTTAGTTTGATTGGTTTGTGTGGATCTTATCTTAGGATTTCATGATGTTTTCAGGTACAAATGACAAGCACAAGTCAAGGTCTTTGACTCCGTCCTTTAGAAGGACCACTTCAATATGTGGTTCTCGAGGTCAAGCGCTAGGGCTATGAAGATCTATGATGATGTCAAGTATGCTATTTCCATTCTTGGTATACCTCATCTATTGAAGAAGGAGGCCACACCGCATTACCCGACCCTCACCGCCGAGTTCATAGCCACTCTCGAAACAAGTTTCAAAACCAAGACTTCGGTTGGGAGGATGAAGTTCCGGTTAGGAAATGTTGATCGCGAGTGCACAATGGCCCAATTTAACGAACTCCTTGAGCTTCCTCACTACTCTTGGAATTACAAGGCTGCTGATTTCAAGGTCACTGACACTTGGAGTTACATTTCCGGAGAGGTCGAACCTTCCGCACCGGCACTCCTAGGGGCAAGCATCATCAACCCCATCTTCTGGATCATTCTCCGAGTCTTGGGCGCCACTTTTTGGCCTAAGAAAGAGCTTTCAAGGCCAACACGGTTGGAGGTTGCATGCCTCAGCAACATTCTTTTTGAGGACCCTGCCCCCTTGAACTTGGGGTATGAATGGTTGAAATATGTCGAGAAGTACGGGGTCAAGTCAAAGGATGTATGGTGCGGGAATTTGGTGAGTCTCTTGGCGGAGAAGCTTGGTGTCGATCTCGAGCGATATACTCCACATCGTCCCCAGAAGCTAGACTACAAGCATTGGTTCTCTTCCAACATCTTTGTGAGGACCAAAGGAGGGATAGCCACCAAGGTACTTGGTTAGGATGTGTTGCTTACTCGGGCCAAGTTTGACTTGTTTTATTTTCCAAACTGGTATAAAGCTTGGATGGGTCATGCTTTCTCGTTGGAGAAGAAGCCACAAGATGAGCCGTCATTGAGGGAGTGTGAGACGCAATTTGACAAAGAAGGCGCTGCTATGGATGAAGATGAGGCAGCCACGGAAGAGCTCGATATCGAGGATGATGACCTTTGATCGCCTCTCACGATGTGCGAGGGTCAAGAGATACAAATTATAACCCGACCCCGTTGTAGTACGTGGTGGGTGTCGAACACTCGGGAAGTCTACTCGATCGATGTGCCTAGATACTAGGAAGCTAGAAAGGAGAGCATAAAACAAAGGGAAATAAAGAAAATAGTCGGGACCGACACTGAGGTCACGTCGGGCCCGAGGTTGGCGACAAGAGGAAGTCGGGACCGACACTGGGTAAGTCGGGCCCGAGGTAGCTGGGGATGTCGAACTCAAAGATTTTAAAAGTAGATATTGGGCTTTTGGGTTCCTTCCCTAGTAGATTAAGGCTTTTCCACCCCAATTCAGGCAATGAGTGATGATCGGACTAGGATCGAGTGCTTTCGCCCTCGTTCCAACCACATCTACACCTCGATCCATGGGGAAATCCCCTTCGAAGCAAGGTCTTGAGATTGACACATGTTCACTTTCGCTACTTTGCCAATCTCAAGCCTTGATTCCCGACTTTCGCAAGGAATTGTAGCTCGATGTAGAGTGGGTTCCTTAGATCAAACACTCAAGGCTATGGAATTGGGGTTTCTAGCCTAAACCTAGCTAGGGTTTTCCCCCATAACCCAAGATCAAGGAGATCTACTCCATGTGACAAGCAAAGAAAGCAATCAAATCAAAAGAGAAAGCAATCATCATAATCAATCTCAAAACAAAGCAAGGGTTCATTCAAATCCAAAGCAATCCACAAATTCAATTCAAGGGTTTTCAAATCCACAAGATCAAAGCAAATCAAAGCTAAACAATCAACAAAACCTCTCAAGTCTTCCTCCTCCTTGGCCGATTCTCTCTCTCTTCCTCCTCTTCTCCTTCCTCCTTGCTCTCCAAGTATCCTCTTGGCTCCCTTGGAACCCCCCTTTCTTTTTGTGTGTGAGGGAACCCCTTCTTAGAAGACAAGAGGGCCTTTTATGGATTAAATGAGGGGCAAAAGTGGAAGTTCACAAATTCGTGCCTTGGAGCCCAAGTAGTCCGGTGACCGACTCGGCCCGACACGGAGGAACCTCGGGCCCGAGGTACTGTGCAACTCGGTCCGAGGTTGGAAACTTCAAAGTCGGGCCCGACGTTGTTGCATCTCGGTCCTGACCTCGTTCCACCTTGTTCTTAGTTGGCTTCTCTTGTTCTTCTTCATGGCTTGCTTCTCTCTTTCCCGCTTTAGCTCGGCCTTTGCTCCATGTCTCGACCCTCCTTCAAATCCATCCTTGATTCATGCCAAATTACCTACAAAACACATAAAAGGTGCGTAGTCTCCGAATCTCATAGAAATACGGGAACTAAGCTAAAAAGGAACAAAACGCACAAGAAAAGGGGAAAAAGAAACATATTTACAAAGGAAATCACATATGAAAACACCACCAAATAGAGAGACATCAAAATACCCCATACTTAAACTTGCTTGTCCTCAAGCAATAACAATGTAAGCAAGACCGAAACATAATCTTCAAGTAAAGCCTCGTATGAAAACACGTTTTAAGCACAAGTGATCGATATTCAAGCAAGATTACATCATCACACGTGATTAAGTGTTCCAAGGAATAAAGTCAATGCAACTAAGCCTCACTTTAGGGATATGTGAATGTGTATCACTCATCATGTGTTTGGGTCTAGCAATGAACACTCAAGCTCAAAAATCATGCAAGTAAGGACTTTGCTATTGAAGCTAATATCACCAATTCCTCCACCTAGAGATGCCTAATGCAAAGTACACAAAGAATTTCGAACTTGGCTCAATGGAGGTCCTCAAAGAGGTTCCATTCGGCCGGGTTGTAATGGGGCTTTTGGTATTTCTCAAGGTGGGAATTATTTGGTCTTGTGGTGCTTATAATAGGGATTGAACAAACTAAACTCTCACCAATTTCACCAAATCCCACAATTACTTTCACACTCACCAAAAAGACTTAACATTTTCCTTCCAACCCGAAATTTCACTTATCATTCCACTTCATCTTTGCTCTTATGCTTTTTGTTGGATTTTCAACACTTTCTACATTTGGACCGACTTTCTTATGACATCGGGCCCGATGTTGCTTGTAACTCGGTCGGACCATTTTCTTCACTTAAGCTCTTTGCTTTATTCCACCTTACATTTCCAACATTTTCTTTCTTTCTTTTCTTTCTTTTTTCATTTTTGTACAACAAAGATGCACTACCCACATGATTCATAACACCATTCTTTGCCCTTAAACCCAAGAGAATCTCAACTCTTCAAATACAATCCAAACCTCTCTTCTAAAGTCCAATCCCATAAGGGTCAAGTCATATAAGGCTAGGAATAATATTTTTGAGGAGTTTCAAACAAAGGCTTAGGCTAGAACGGGGCTACAATCAAAGGATTAACTTCATGGTAGGATATGGAACATTTATGTGACTAGAAGAATAAAGTTCAAAATCAATGTGACCATGCTAGGACAATTCTCATGACGGTCTTGGAAAATAGATAAACACCGCAATAGCAAGTTTTACTAAGCATGAATGAGCTAATCGCACAAGAAGAATGAGGGATATGCAAATATGATCAAGCATCCCTAAAATGGCCAAAAATCAATCTCACAAGGGTCACTCATACTTAGTTGCATAAGAACTCATCCTAGAACTCACATGCTCAATAAAACAAGCAAGATACCATGATCACATCAAAAGCAACATCATTTTAGAGGCTAAACTATCCAAAAATATGCAAAGGAATTTACATGCTCACATCATCATTAGCTTTTATTTTGGCAATCTAAGATGGGAATTTCTAGTCCAAAACCTACAAAACACAAAATCTTTTTGTTGTTTTTAACACAATTTTTCAATTTTTTATGGATTTTTTTGCAAAAAAATTTCTCTAAAACCAAAGACTCAAACATTCCAAACACAAACTAGAAACACCAACTAAATATCCTCAAAATAATAAACAAACATAAACAAGTGAAATCATGAACACACTTACCCCCACCCCATACTTAAAATTTTTGATGTCCCCATCAAACAAGGAAATCAAAACTTAAAAGCAAGAGAGAAGAGTATGAAAAGCTCACAATTTCTTATTCTTCAATGGCATGTATGGGATCACTCGAAGGGGTTGTCACGTCTACGTCCTCTTTGGAGCCTTGCTTGCCGCTCCCTCTCGTACACTTGCTCTTGGTAGAAGTCTTGTGGTGGTGGTTGGAGTTGAGGCTCCGGGCGTGTCCATTGGTCCTCACGGGAAGGGAAGTTCCCGCTCATCCACGTATTGTAGCTATCTTGGACTCGCCACCTTTGGTCTTCCACCTCTCTAAGATCCTCTACCTCTCGCCTAGTGTAGCCGAGGGCCCGGTTCATCTCTTGTTGGCTAGCTTGGAAAGAACTTTGTTGTTGAAGCATTTGTTGTTGTTGTTGATACATTTGTTGTTGTTGGAGATTCACATGATGGACCTCTTGGAGAACATTTTCTTGTTGAAGTTGGAGATGAGCCATTTGGTTGGCTAAGAAGGACATGTCCACCGGTTGTTGTTGCTCGGGAAACACCATTCCCGGACCGTACCATTGGGCATAGCCTTCATAACCGCCACCTTGGAATTGCTCTCACCTTGCACCGCTCCCTTCTCCACGTTCATAATGCCTCGGGACCTCACCACCATGGAATGAACTGGACCGACGTTGGGGAAAGTCGGGCCCGACGTGGTGTGTACCTCGGTCCGCCAGTGTTGGAGCTTGGTGCGTGGCTCGGATGTTGGCCATCAAACCTTGGAAGCGCTCATCTTCTTCATTTAGCTCTTGATCAACATCCATGTCCTCCCCATGAGGTGCAAACACGAAGTTGTCTTGGTCGGAATCCGGTGTAGATGGAGGAGAGGTAAACCGAATGTGTTGAGATTGTTGTCGCCGCCCTTCTCTTGCACCTTGTGGGTCGCCAAATGAGTGTGGCTTGCCGGCCCACACTTGGTACCAATTTTGATACCGAGAAAGATCATAGAGGTTGTGCACTAACCGGATCGACACACCATCATAGTTTGAATGAGGGGCTAGGGAAATCATGTAGAGCTTCTCCTTGATGATGTTGGCTTTCTTGAAATACTTCATGTTCATGAACTCAACACCATTCGGGGCCGGGGAATACTTGTCAAGATCAACTCCTAGACGCATGGCGAGCCTTGCTATCATCCCGCCGAAGTAGATCCAAGAGGAACTTTGGAAGTCCCGCACCATCTTGACCCACTCCCATGCAAGGTTCATGGGCTTCTCGGTGTTGAAGAGCATCTCATGGAGCAACATGATCTCCTCCTTCATCGGCTTGCTCAACTCATGACGAGCATAGATTGCACACCCCAAGACTCGCACCATGACCCGAAAAAGAGGGCTAGCAATCTTGGTTGTGGAGGCGCCCTTTTCCATCTCACTCTTCCCGGCCACATGATGCCATACTTGGTTCACCTTCTCATTGTTAACGCCGGCCTCTTCTCTTGGGCATGGGAACCCGAAGTAGGTAGCCAAATCCCTAAGAGTGAGATTGTGGTCCTCGTTGCCCAATCGGAAAGTGATCGCCCCTTCTTCATCCTCCACATTATCATAAGTGCACTCGAATGTGGCCATAAATTCCGAAGTGAGGGCGGGGTAGTGAGTGTTGTTCCACCTTAGCATTCCATTAAGACCGATGTGGGAGTAGCATCTTGGTAGGGCTTGATCCATGTCCATCTTCCTCACGGCTTCCCAATCAAGCCACCTCGTGTGGTGCTCAAGCGCCATATATCTTTCATAATTCTCCACTTGCTCATCATCCTCCAAATAGACATCATCCAACTTCGGCTCTTTCCTCGTCTTCTTGGACTTCTTCCTTGGCCTTTCCATATGAGAGGATGAAGCTCTTGTCTCCATTGTACCTACACACATCCAAACAAAAGGATCTAAGATAAACTCCATACAACCCAACAAAAGCATTCATCAACACACAACAACATCCCAACACAAAGGGAACCCCATACTTAGTCTCTAGACTCACATGCATCTCAATTCAACATAAATCATCATGGACATCTTCTAACAATAGCTAAGCAAATGATCATTCTACATCATGATTAGACTATAGCCAACAATTAAACACACGAATCCACATGATATCACAAGAAGAGAGAAAAAACAACTAGGATCGACTTTCAACCCATGTCGGGCCCGACTTTCTCAACCTCGGTCCGACATGTTGGACCGACTTCCACAACTCGGGCCCGACGCTCCTGGGCACGTCGATATCGACCTAGTTCATGCTTCGACTACTAACCTCAAATCAACCCAAATCACTCTATCATGCACTTAAATTTCAAATTCAACCATCAAACATCCCTAATCGAAGTTCTAAATGGATCTAAGCATGCATAAACAACTTTAAAGCTCAATTTCACAAATCATGCAAATCCACCATTGATGCTAAAGCTCAAGCTCTCAATCAAACATGGCATTACTCAATCTATGCAATGAAAGCACAAAATTTTCAAAGAGATAAGTAGAGATCGAGTAACACATACCGGATTCGAAGAGTAATTGAACTTTTGAACAAATAAGCAACTTAGAACTCAAATTTCCTAGATCTAGATCTAGATGGGGGACGAAGGACTATATTGAACTCGAGATTTCTACTTGGATTCGGGTTTGGGAGGCCTTTTTGTGGTTGGAACGAGATGAAGTGGGGATGGATGTGGATCGAGTATGGTGAGGGTAGGGGCGGCCGAGTTTGAGAGTTTTTGAGGGAGAGGGGTTGTATTTTGGGAATGGTAGTTGATGATGAAGATGATAGGTAGGTGGGGGTTGGTATTTAATGGGGGAAAGGGACAAATTAGGTCAAGGGCAAAATTGGCATTCCAACTAGTCGGATCAAGTTGGACCGACTTCATGGACCGACGTCCCTATGTCGGGCCCGACTTACCTGGGCTCGATGTGGGAGTATTCGGGTTACCAATTTTTACTCCATCCTCATGCAACTTCTTTCCCATATTTCCATTTAAATATTTCCCCTCAAATCCTACACAACTTTGGAGGATGCACAACACCATAAATCCACAAAACACTAGATAAGGATTGGTTAGAGAAAAGCTAAGCTAAACTAAGAAAATCAAACTAAAATTACGAAAAGAAAGCTACTAGCTCGGGTTGCCTCCCGAGAAGCGCTCGTTTAGAGTCACTAGCTTGACTTCCTAACCTCAACCTTATGGCGGGTGAAACACGGTGAATTGCTCGCCATTGTTATGCTCATTCCCATTGCCTTCATACCCATAAAACCACCAACGATGGTCCACATAAGCATGGCTCTCCGATCTCGGGCCTATCTCATCATACTCCTCCAACGGATGAGACTTCTCCTCCTTGCTTGTTCTATCATGTTTTCCTTGCCCTACACCATAGTCATCCAAAGTATTCCTAGGAGATTCTACTAATTCACCTTTTAAATCACTAAGGCATATATAGGAGTCTCCTAGGTCATCATCCAAATCACTCAAGCAAATATAGGAATCAAAATTTTGGGAAGAATTGTGATCTTCACCAACATTAAAAGGATATGAGTAAGGATACTTTTCATCTCCTCTTGAGCTAGCATTGTTCCTTGACTCATCATGATCCCTAAGTTGCTCCAACAACTCCCTCACTTGTGTTTTTCATTGAAGCTCTCATCACCCCCTAAAGCAACAACCTCCCTAGCAACTTCCACTTCTTCATGTTCTCTCTTGGCACTCTCTTCAAGCTTAAGAATGGCCAAGGCGTCCGGCTCATTCAAAGCTTTGTTGAAGTGGAAATCTACCTTCTCTTCCCCAATCTCAAAGGAGACCTTCCCGTTCTTGACATCGAACCTTGCCCCCGCCGTAGCTAAGAATGGTCTCCCTAAGATTATTGGAACCAAGGGATCCTCATGCATGTCCAAGATCACGAAATCATCGGGGACAAAGTACTTTCCAACCCTCACCGGAACGTCATCCAATATTCCTTTGGCCTTGATGATGGAACCGTCGGCCATGGTTAGGGACATATCGGCCGGCTCCATTTCACCCAAATTTGCTCTTCGCCAAATGCTAGCGGGCATCACCGAAACACTTGCCCCAAGGTCACATAAAGCTTGGAAATTTTGAGACCCCACACCAATGGTTATAGCAAAACGACCGGGATCTCCTAGCTTTTGTGGTAACTCCAAGGTCTTGACTTCATCTTGCATTTCCACTATGGACCTCTTCTTGCTCAAAATCTCCCTTAAAAACTTGGCATAAGATGGCATCTCACTCAATGCGTCGGTGAACGGGATGGAGATGTTCAAGCCTTGCAAGAGTTTGAGAAACCTCTTGAACTTGTTCTCAACAACATATTTCGGCTTCTTCGAGGGATATGGGAGAATTGTTGCACCTTGAATCTTGCTCGGATCAACCTCTTTGGACTTCCCTACTTCAATTTCAACATTTTCTGAATGGACCGACTTGGGCACCATGTCGGGCCCGATGTTGTGAATCTCGGTCCTGGACTGAGGGGTTGGATCGAGGTCTGTGTATGTCGGTCCCGAGTTGCTCTCGACCTCGGTCCGGGGTGAAGGAGTCGATCTTCTTGCTGGGTCGACTTCGGGGAACGTCGGACCCGACTTGCTGGGTAAGTTGGTTCGACTCTCTTCATTCTTCTTAGGCACGTGTGGCTCGGGTAGGTTTCGGCCACTTCTCAATCCAATTGCCCGGACTTCATTTTGATTATTTTGAGCTCGAGGATTCTCCTCGGGTCGGCCCGGAAGTCTCCCATTCTCTCTCGGGGCTTGAGTCGCAATTTGGGCAAATTGATTGTCGACTTGCCTCCTCCATGCACCAAACTCATTGAATTGGGTCCTCATCTTCTTGAACCCATCTCTCATCTCTTGAGAAAATGTTTGTAACTCATTGAATCCCGGTGGTCTATATGGTGGTGGTGGCGCCCTTGGCTCGTTTTGGTTGAAATTGTTGTTGTAGCCTTGAGCTTGACCGTTGTTCCACCGGCCATTGCCACCATTGTTGAAGTTGCCTCTTCCACCAAAATTTCCACGAACATAGTTTGCCTCCTCAATTCGCTCGGCCAAGCGCACTTGGCTCTCATTCGGACAAACTTGTGTAGCATGTGCAAAGGATCCACACTCCTCACAAGCTCTAGCATTTTGCTTGTAGTAGTGGACTTGCCTCTTGAGCTTGCTCACTTCACCTTCAAGGAATTGGAGCTTCACATCTCTATCAATGTCTTCTCCCTTTGGATCATATAACTTCCTTGCACCTTCACCTTGAACTTTCACCTCCTTGCTAGCTTGACTCACCCCATACATGGCCTCATAATCGGATAGCTTGTCAAGTAGCTCCCAAGCTTGATCCGGTGTCAAGTCTATGAACCCACAATCGGTGTGGAGATTGAGCTTGTCCTTTGTTACCGGATTGATGCCTTGGAAAAAGATGTCTTGAAGCACATATGGTTGTTGGCCATGAGTAGGACATTGGCGCAACATCTCCTTGAAACGGTCCCATGCTTCGAAGAGAGGCTCATTCGGACCTTGTTGAAAGCTTGCAATCTTCCTTCTTAGCTCGGTTGTCTTTGATGGAGGGAAGAACTTCATCAAGAAAGCATCATAGAGTGTCTTCCAAGTTGTGATTGACCTAGGAGCTTGGCTCTCAAGCCAATGTGTGGCCTTGCCCCCAAGTGACCATTTGAACGCCTTTAGAAACACATACTCCAATGTCTCCTCGTCGGTAGAGATCGTCTCACACATGTCCACAAAGCGTTTGACGTGCTCTATGGGACACTCATGTGGACGGCCCTCGAATTGATCACGCTTGATGAGGGAGATGAATTGCGTCTTGATCTCAAAATTCTTGGCAACCTCGGGAAGCACAATAGCCGGCTCGGGGACCCTCAACTCCGGATGCATGTATTGGCGTGCATTCCGGGGTAGAGCGTTGAGTTGAGCCTCGGCTCTCATCCGTTGCTCCCGTTCTCTTCTTGCCACCTCCTCTTGATTGTCCCTCTCAAGTTGCAATCTAGCCATTTCGGCCCTAAGTTGAGCCAACTCCTCATTAACATGGAGAGCTTGATTCTCCATCCTTTTCCTTCTTCGGGCTTCCTTGAGAATACTTTCCGGATCACTCACAAACTCAAGCTCAAGTGTTCCTCGGGAGGAACGAGCTTGCATACACCTATGAAACAAAAACACAAACCAAAACAAATCAAAAACAAACAAAGGGTTTGGGCTATTCCCTCACCCAAATAACTACCAAAACTCAAAAAAAACTAACCAAATTGGCACTCAATGCATTTAGACTTCCCCGGCAACGGCGCCATTCTTTTGATCGCCTCTCACGATGTGTGAGGGTCAAGAGATACAAATTATAACCCGACCCCGTTGTAGTACGTGGTGGGTGTTGAACACTCGGGAAGTCTACTCGATCGATGTGCCTAGATACTAGGAAGCTAGAAAGGAGAGCATAAAACAAAGGAAAATAAAGAAAACAGTCGGGACCGACACTGAGGTCACGTCGGGCCCGAGGTTGGTGACAAGAGGAAGTCGGGACCGACACTGGGTAAGTCGGGCCCGAGGTAGCTGGGGATGTCGAACTCAAAGATTTTAAAAGTAGATATTGGGCTTTTGGGTTCCTTCCCTAGTAGATTAAGGCTTTTCCACCCCAATTCAGGCAATGAGTGATGATCGGACTAGGATCGAGTGCTTTCGCCCTCGTTCCAACCACATCTACACCTCGATCCATGGGGAAATCCCCTTCGAAGCAAGGTCTTGAGATTGACACATGTTCACTTTCGCTACTTTGCCAATCTCAAGCCTTGATTCCCGACTTTCGCAAGGAATTGTAGCTCGATGTAGAGTGGGTTCCTTAGATCAAACACTCAAGGCTATGGAATTGGGGTTTCTAGCCTAAACCTAGCTAGGGTTTTCCCCCATAACCCAAGATCAAGGAGATCTACTCCATGTGACAAGCAAAGAAAGCAATCAAATCAAAAGAGAAAGCAATCATCATAATCAATCTCAAAACAAAGCAAGGGTTCATTCAAATCCAAAGCAATCCACAAATTCAATTCAAGGGTTTTCAAATCCACAAGATCAAAGCAAATCAAAGCTAAACAATCAACAAAACCTCTCAAGTCTTCCTCCTCCTTGGCCGATTCTCTCTCTCTTCCTCCTCTTCTCCTTCCTCCTTGCTCTCCAAGTATCCTCTTGGCTCCCTTGGAACCCCCCTTTCTTTTTGTGTGTGAGGGAACCCCTTCTTAGAAGACAAGAGGGCCTTTTATGGATTAAATGAGGGGCAAAAGTGGAAGTTCACAAATCCGTGCCTTGGAGCCCAAGTAGTCCGGTGACCGACTCGGCCCGACACGGAGGAACCTCGGGCCCGAGGTACTGTGCAACTCGGTCCGAGGTTGGAAACTTCAAAGTCGGGCCCGACGTTGTTGCATCTCGGTCCTGACCTCGTTCCACCTTCTTCTTAGTTGGCTTCTCTTGTTCTTCTTCATGGCTTGCTTCTCTCTTTCCCGCTTTAGCTCGGCCTTTGCTCCATGTCTCGACCCTCCTTCAAATCCATCCTTGATTCATGCCAAATTACCTACAAAACACATAAAAGGTGCGTAGTCTCCGAATCTCATAGAAATACGGGAACTAAGCTAAAAAGGAACAAAACGCACAAGAAAAGGGGAAAAAGAAACATATTTACAAAGGAAATCACATATGAAAACACCACCAAATAGAGAGACATCAACCTTGGTAGCGAGGTACTTGGCAACAAAGACGACCTCGGTAACGACCAACCTCGGCTCGTTAACGATTATTTTAAGGTCAATACCGAGGCATTCAGCTTCGCTAACGAGCCACCGCCTCTGCCTACCGAGCCTCAGTCGTATGAGATGATGCCCTACAAACCGGTGATCTATCAAGACCACTTCCAACCCCAAGATCACTATCAACCGCCTCCTCAGCCTACCTATTCTGGATCAAATGTTCCACCTCCATGGTTGATGGTTTGTCTTTCCAGATGTAGCAGCTCAACCTGCAGTAGACACAGCGCTTACTCAACGGATGGAGCGTTGGGAAGGTGTCTATGCAGCTCGCATGGCTTTAGATGATGTGAGGCATCAATAGGCAGATGCTCGTTGGAGGACGATCACTGCTGGAAAACGCGTCTGTAGCCAGGAGCTTTGACACGAGATAAGCCACAAAGTTAGCCAAGAGTAACACTTCGCCACAAAGTTAGCCACAGGTTTTCCCAAGACTAAAAGTTTGTGGTTAAAACGGTCGTGGGTATAGCATACCGTGAAAAGTGGCCACAAACCTTAGATTCGTGCCTATTTAACCACAATATTGGGTACGAAAATCATGTTCTGCTAAATACATGGTATAGCCAGAAACACTTGGTGTCTAAGTTTAAGTCTATTTTTCCAGAAACTTAGCGCCGAAGTATTTTTCTGGCTAAATTCGGTAAAAATAAGTCGTGTTTATCATCCACATGTCATGGCCATTTAGTATCAAAGTTTGTCGTGGATACAATTGGTGGGTACTGTTGTAGCATGTAGCATGAAATTTGGCTACGAATTGGCAAAATACATTTAATGGCCAATTTCTTGGCCATTTAGGATGAAAATTGGGTACAAATTGATTGAGTGAATTTAATAGCCAAAGTTGTGGCCTTTTGTTACAAAATTAGCCTCGAAAGCAATTTGTGTCAAATTTTGTGGTCGTAAAAATCAATATAGTCCACCTTTTTAATTGCAATATTAACCTAAACCATGCAATTAAATGCAATATTAACTATACCACATGCATTCATACAAAAATGGTTTGATCATCAAACCATATGTGGCAAATGGCCAAATCCACAACTGTTTTAAAGCAAATCCTGCACCTACAAACCATCTAGCTAAACCTGCACCATTTTAGCTAGATATCCTGCACCTACAACTGTTTTAAAGTATCAAACTGTGCTGACAAAAAACAACAACAATCCAACAACCTTACATCATCAAATCCATAAAGAGAAAATGGCATCACCAATTGCCAACAAGTTTTCCTAAAGACCTTAAATTACCATAAAGAGAGAGAAAGAGAGAGAGAGAGAGAGAGAGAGAGAGAGAGAGAGAGAGAGAGAGCTAATTGCTACCAATTTGTTCCATCAACTTTTCAAGCATGCCTTTCAAATCCTTGTTTTGGCTTTGAATTTCTTGATTCTGAGCTTGAAGAGCCTTCATCTGGTCCCGCATTTCCTTCATCTCTTCCTTGAGAGGCTCGGTAGATGGTTGTGGGTGGACAAGGCTGGAGGAAGGAGAAGAAAAGCATGCATCAACCTTGCCGCTGCGAAGGAGGGCTATTCCATATTCAGCAAATGCAAATATCTTCCGATCTTTATGTCCCTTAGCAGCTTTGATCCACAGCTCTATCATCTTTGTGTTTGACAACGGTTGACCCGATGCATTGTTCACTTGTTCCTCAGCAACCAGCCGTTCAAACTCAGCCTTGAATAGAGAATGAAAAAGCATTACAATGAAGATATGAAAGCAATATATGACATTAAGAACAAGTTGTAAAAACAAATGTAAAATAAACTAGTATGCAAGATAGAGCACACTGCATTCACAAACAGATTTCATTCACAAAATTCACTATGGTTCATTCAATAAAGGCTTATAGAAACTAGTATGCAAGATAGAGCACATTGCATTCACAAACAGATTTCTATCTTTGGCACAAGACAGATCACATATAGCATTCCCAAATGTAAAATAAACTAGTATGCAAGATAGAGCACATTGCATTCACAAACAGATTTCTATCTTTGGCACAAGACAGATCACATATAGCATGAGCACAGAGCACATAACTTATAGAAAATTTCATTCATAAACATGACTTGCTAACTAAAGGAGCATTACACATGAAAAATAATAATAAACATGACTTGGTTCTCATTTACACATCATCTAAGCTTCATTCAATAAAGGCTTCAAAATATAAACATGACTTCTTCCATAATCCAAACAACCCAACAATATCATAATAGCATCAAAATCTTAGCATAAAAATCTCAGTCAAAAAGAGAGTAAATTTGAGCAGCCCATCATAAAAGGCAACCATAAAGGCTCAACAAGAGAGGACTAGAAAAGTAAGTCAAAAGTACATCCCATCATAATAGGCAACCATAAAAGCCATATTTTCACAATAAATTGGAACCCAATCAGATTTGTAAATGAGAAGTAATATTCAGCCTAATACTTACAATGATAGCAGCTGGTCGTTCACCAAGACCTTGTCCATCTTTGGTTGACCACAGCTTCTTTACAACCTCAGAAATCATAGGCATGGTACCAGACTCACCACCCTTGAAAAACAGAGAGTAATATTTAGTTCAATAACATCAAAACAATCATAAGTAATTATGTGAAATCTGATTGCAATTACCATCGTTTCAATCCACTTTGTGAATAACCTGAAACTCTTGAAACCACATGGTCTGCACATGTTTTGGCACTCTAGATATGCTGGTCCAAGGACCTCTATAATGGCCATGGACGATTTCCTTAGCCTTTGCAAACGCTAACTTCTTTGGTTCATATTTCCTAGAAAGAATTGGATACAATTATTAGTAATCTATAAAATAAAAGTTAGGATTAATAGAGAAGAGTTTTAGCACTGACCGGTTGCCTTCCCCAGCGATCCATATAAGCTTCCGTTGTGTACCTTCTTCCTCTTCTTGATCTTCATCTCCTTCTTTTGTACCTCCTTTTTCTTCATCACATACATGTTGTTCTCTTTCACTTTGCTCCTCTTCTTCCTCACCGTCTTTCTCTTCCTCACCGTCTTCCTCAACGACTTCATCATCTTGGTCCTCACCTTCTTTGTAACCTTCTTCTTCTTCCTCAACGACTTCATCATCTTGGTCCTCACCTTCTTTGTAAACTTCTTCTTCTTCCTCAACGACTTCATCATCTTGGTCCTCACCTTCTTTGTAAACTTCTTCTTCTTCCTCAACTTCTTCACCTCCTCCCAAATCAGCCCCATGCTCATTATCCACATTGAACTCATCCTCACTATGTTGGTCATAAGTGTCTTCCTCAGCTGGTAGTAGGGCTGGTGCAACAACTTGCTTTGTTCGTGGTCTTGGAACCGGGCTAGGAGTTCTTACACGAACATTTAAAGGAGCCTTTGAAGAGTTGAGTGCTCGTAGGACAGACTTGGTAGGAGTAAGGTTAGGGCTAGATGTTCTTGGAGTAGGGAGAACTGTTTGTGGTGGAGCTGGTGGGGAAGCTTTTGAAGGTTTTCTTTGTGGTGGAGCTGGTGGAGCTGGTGGAGAAGCTTTTGAAGGAGCCTTTGAACGTGTAACAGCTCGTGGTGGAGGGGCTGCAAGTGGTGTTGATTTTTTAAACCTTGGGCAACTACGAACAGGGAGCTGGAGGGCTCGTTTCATAGGAGGTCTTCTAGGGCTTAAAGCACCCTCAGATGGAGCAGAAAGAGGTGGACCACGCGCAAAGTTGCAGCTGGTGACCCAGCACGTCCACGAGCTGTGCTCCGAAGGTGTCGCATGATCGATGAACTGAATGAGAGAAATAGAACGAAACATTAATAGAACTCAGCAATTGAGCATGTCCAAGAAATGCAAAACAATAAAAGAAAGAGGGAGAAATTAGGGACTTGCACCTTTTACTGAATGAATAACCCAAAACCCTAACAAAAAAGGTTGCCATGAACACCAAAGAAGGATGAACGAATAACTAGCAACCCCAGCAAAAAATGGTTTCCATGAACACCAAAGAACAAGGGAGAGAGGGATTAGAGATCAATTAACTGACAAAAAAAGAAATGGACCCATAAAGTGACAGGATTGAGCGAGATCGAGGGAGAGACATACCAAATCCAGACGAAATCCTTCTTCCAAAATCGAACTCCAAAGAACACCAAAGAGCTTGCCATAACAGAACACAATCTCGATTAGATAGGGCCATGAAAGAACACCATTTCAAAGGAAAGTGAGAGGATTGAGCGAGAGAAAGGGAGAGAGGGAGAGAGACATACCAAATCGACGACTTCCTTGTTCCAAAATCGAACTCCAAAGAGCACCAAGGAGCTTGCCATGAAAAACACAATCTCGATTAGATTCTATCCATGAAAGAACACATCAAGAAAGGATTGGAGCGAGGGCCTTACCAGGGAGATCGAAGCGAATCTGCGGGAGAGGGCGCCGCGGCTTCCACAGTTCCACCTAAACCCTAAAAATCTGAAAGAAACGACGAGTGAAGTCTTTCTCAATGTGGTGGTGCGCGAGTGAAGTCTCAATCCTCACTTCCACTAACGGGCCTAAATTCGAACCCAACAATACTTCTAGCCCAAAGATTTCGGAAATTCCCTCCCATTCAAAACTCAAAATTTATCCATTTCACTCTCAAACAAAAATTTCCCTCCTAAATTTCCCTCCTAAATGAACAATTCCATCCTAATCAATTCTTCCCTCCTAACTCAATATTCCCCTCCTAAACCAAAAATCTAGATGGTAATCAACAATTAATATTACATAGATGATAGAATGAGGAGAAAAAAGAATTTACCAATCATATTTTTCGGAACTTGAATCCGATGGGAAATCATCTTCTTCGTTGTCGCTTGCAATATCAAAGCTATCATCGCCACTTTTGACATCGTATGCTTCCTCATGCAAAGAAACTGGATCATTAAGATTTGTAGGTAAAGAGTGAATTGTCGACTCTACGAAGCCATCAATCTCAAAGTCATCCGGTTGTAATGGTTCAAATGTTGGTTGTTCAACATTGCTCTCTGCCCATCGTTGCACAACATTGGCTCTTGGCTTTGTCTTACATACATATCTCCAATCTGCACGACTTCGGGGTTCACCAGGGTAGTCAAGATAGTAAACTTGGATGCATTGTTGAGCAAAGACGAAAGGGTCATGGTTGTTGTAACATCTCTTCACATTAACCTCTTGAAATGGTAATCTGGATGGACTTTTGTCCCATTAGGGCTAGGGTCAAACCACTTGAACATGACAATCTTCTTACACTACATCGAGTAAACTGAAACTCCAAAATCTGTTCTATTTACCCAAAGAAATCTGATTGTGTATCACCATTAGAAGCTTGCACACACACACCACTATTAATGATTAACTTTCCTTCTCCATGTTGCAACGTTTCAAATTTATAGCCATTGATGCAATATGATGGCCATGACAACACCTTTCGGGATGGCCCCCAAGCTAAACTATTTATCAAATCATGATCCTCAAGTGGGGGTGTAGGGCGTTTGCAACCAAAACCTACAATACATAGATACATATATGTATTGACCTTATGCACATGTGATGTTAGAATTTTGTATTGTTGACACAATATGCAATAGTACTTACAATTTCATGAAACCATGTACAAAAATAGTTGGCAAGTCCGAGCGGATCTCCTTGTCCTACAGTGTGTTGAAATTCTCTGCACATGGAAAGAATAACATAAGACTAGTACTTCAAAGTTTCACTCAACTATTTATACATGTCTAAAAAAACATATATAGATATATATACAAGTTCAGTTGACTTACTCGACGTAGGAGTCGACCTCTCTACAATTAAGTAGGATGTATGTATGTTCTGCATGAATGTCTGACTCATCGGACATCCAAATAGCCTTGAATTTTCCACTTGCAAGACCCGGATGGTTGAAAATTAAAATTTGAGGATGCACACTCACCTCATGCGCGGTGGTTTTGTTTCTTTTATTGGAGTCTTGATGTTGAGGATAATGTTGAGCGAAACTTGTTATCTCCTCAAACAAATATGATTCCACTATGGACGCCTCCACCTTTTGCGGGTTCATCATGTTCCCTTTCAACGTGAATAATAATCTTTCAACTGGATACATCCATCTGTTTTGTAACGGACCCCCTAACTTTGCCTCGTATGGTAAATGAACAATGAGATGCTCCATGCAATCAAAGAACGATGGTGGGAATATCCTTTCCAATTGGCATAATAAAAGAGGTGCAGCCCGTTCTAGATCCTCAATTATTTGTTTTTCAAGTGTAGATGAACATAATGACTGGAAAAACAAGCTTAGCTCTGTCAATGGCCCCCATACACCCACGGGAAGAAGCTCTTTGAAAGCAGCTGGTAGAAGTCTTTGCATGAACACATGGCAATCATGACTCTTCATTCCTTGTAGTCTACCCTCTTCCAATTGCACACATCGACCAATATTAGAGGCATAACCTTGTAGTCTAAACGGATTGCCATGAACACATGGCAATCCGTTTCTTCCATAGCGTACAATCATTGCAGCCGTGGGATCAATGGTAAATATCGTAACACTTGATTAGGTATATGCTTTCCTTTCTGAGACAAACAAGATTGATACCTTGGACTGTGGCAAAATTTGCACTCAACTGCATCAACATCATCCTTCCAAAACAACATACAACCTTGGGGGCATAGGTGTATCTTTTGTTGGGGCAATCCCAACTCTCTAGTCATCTTCTTTTGCTCATAGAAACTTTTTGGGAAGTTGTTGTCCCTTGGCAAAACCTCATTGACTTTTTGAAGTAGTGTACCATATCCAGCTTGTGACATGTTGTATTTGGTCTTCAACTCCATAAAAGACCCAACAGCAGCTAATTGTGACATGTGAGAACCTTCATATAATGGCCGATCTGCTGCTCTCAATACATCAGAAAAGCACTCAGATAAGAAGGACATCTCCTCATCTCCAGGACCAAACACTATTGCCGATTGTTCTAAGTAACTTCCTTCTTCAAGGTCATGGTTTTCACCCACCTCTAAAGGACTACTACTAGGCTCATTATGAGAAGTGCCTGTGTCAAACCACGGGGGTGGAACAAAACTTGGACAAGCTGCATCAAACACCATTCTTTGGGTGGGATTCAAATTATCAAACAAATGCATACCAATCCCAAAGAGATTCATATCACTAGGATTTGAGGTGGAAGATAACTCCTCCAAAGGGGTGCATTGGCAAATGGTGACTCTCCATGTGCAGTCCACCAATAATAACGGTCAACAAAGCCTTTTCTAAACAGATGAACGCGGACATTATCTACATCCTCAAATCGCCCATTCTTACATTTCAAACAAGGACATTTTATCTTATCCCCATCCATGAAATGCTTTTGAGATTTTGCAAAATCAAGAAATCTCTGAACACCGTCAACAAATTCGATATTGTAACCACCACCACCAGGAAGCCATCTATCATACATCCAATCACGATTCTCCATCGATAATTCTGTAAATTTGTCTAAACAAACTTAAGTTAACATTAACAAAAAAGCAAAACCCACAAATATATACTAAATACCCTAAATCTAAAACTTGTAACACTAAAACCTCTTTGCAACTAACTTACCTGATCCAAATCAGATGTGCACCTCTTAAATTATCTTTAAAATGTGTAGAGTATTATATATCTTCAATTCAAGGTTTGAGTCACATTTTTTTTTGTGAGAGAATATGGTTGAGAGAGAGAATTTTGAGAGAGAATGAGAAACAAGTGGTGAAAATGAGGGTTTTGACGAATCATAAGCAATGGTAGTTGAGAATTGAATGAGGTTGGTACGAGCATTTAAGGAAAATGCAAGTTCAAATTAGCCAGGAAATTGGCCACAAAAATGGCCATGAATGCATTTTGGGCTCACTAAAAAGGCCAGATCCAATTCGGCCCATATGCTTGGATTATATGTTAGGATTTCCCGGCCCAACCCGAGCGGCCTCACCCAATTTTTAGGGTTTCATCTCCATATCGCTCTTCAATTCAAGGTCGTTCTCCATCTCCCTCTCCCTCTCTCTCACGAGCCGCCCACCATCTATCTCGAGCGCATCTCCCTCGCTCTCCATCTCTCTCGAGCGACAACTTCCGCATCTCGGCGCCATCCTCAACTTCCGCATCTCGGCGCCGGCAACGCCTTCCACGAGCACATATCACAGGCAACGCTCTCCATCTCTCTTTGTAGCTTTATTAATTTCTTGTGTTGTGTTTATGACAATGCTGTGTTAGTATGTGAAAAGATAGTAGATTGAAAACTTGGATAATGCTCAGTGATCTAGTCGTCAATTCCACATTGGATCTAGATCTAGTCAAAATCTTATATGATACTATTGAAATTTTCTTGGATGGGTTTCAATTCATACTAGAGCTGAGTGTGATAGCTCGTGTGAATTAATTGTGTTGAGACAATGACTTTATACAGAAATTATGCTCTTGCTAAGTTGAGCTATTCTTGCTGCCATCTCTTAAATTGTTAGGTATAATTGAGGCATTTATATTGTTAGGTATATGAATTTCGATTCCATTTGCTCATGTTTTTGGTTTAAACACTTGCTCTCCCTTCTTGTTTCTTTCTTCTACAACTAAGTTTATTTTTCCCACACATTGGATGTATGTTGGTTGATATGAAATTTGATTATTATTGGTTGATGTCTTGAGTATACCAGTGCACCTTACTTCTCATCTCTCTAGGCCTTGGAAATAGTCAATGGCCTCTATATTTGTTTTTGCATCTCAAACATTCATTTCAATTGATGACAAGTAAAATGAAGTTAATTTGATTGCTATAATATGATGGTTGAGGAGGATCATCTCTTTGTTCATGCCATTTGTGTGTCAATTGTTTATATTTGGACCACTTTTTCCACTCATGAGTTTGTCAATTACGATTGATACATAAAATGAAGTTAGTTTGATTGCTATTACGATTGATTTTGTCAATTAAATTGTCAATGGCCTCTAAATGAAGTTAGTTTGATTGCTATAATATGTTGTGATACACAACTTGACCACTTTTCTTTCACCATTTTTTCCACTCATGATCTTGTCAATTACGTTTGATATTTTTCCATTTCTTTTCTTCACAAAATTGTTGCAATGCCAATGAACTGGAATCATGACCAAGAGATGATCTTCCTCAAAATTGTTTTAGAGCTTAGTCCTCCCCTTGATGATCCTACCCCCCCTAACTGGGTTGATGTCCACTAGAGATTCATGGCTGAGACTGGGTGTTTGTCCATGAGAATCACTGCACAATCAAGGTATAACCACTATTATAGGCTTTGGAAGATATGGAGTCTTTTCAAAGAAACGAAGGGGGGTCTCATGTGGAATGAAAGTACGTGGGAAATTATTGGTCACGACGAGTGGTGGGCGGGAAAATACAAAGTAAGTGCAAATTCACCATGCTTTCATTTTTAAAGTGTACGCGTCTATATCATCTAGTTTCTTGTATTCCTATTTCTTGATTGATTATGAATGATATTTGTGTTTATTTAAGACTTAGACTTGTAGAGTTAAGGAAGTTGTGGGCTTGTGACATCTTACTGTCGAATAATGAATATTCTGCTAGAACGTATCCTAATAAAATTTAAAGGTTCGACCAGTAATTGATGACTTCAAGCCTATTGAATCTAATGAATGATGTTTGTTTTCAAGGTCATAATTTTATCTTACTTATCATCTAGGGTTTACCTTGTAAAATGTAATAGAAGAGTATTGGACATTTGCTTTCATTTGTTAAGGTTTACTTGGACTTGTGTTCCATGCTGTTTTTATTTTTATTTTTTAGACTCTTAGTAGGTTTAATTTGTCTTGTGTTCCATGGTGTTCTATTATCTTTTTTAACTTGTAAGTATCTTGTATGGTAGAAGTGCAAAGATTACAAGTTTTTTAGGAAAAATGGCATGGATCCTTATATGAGTACTCTTTTGAACAAAATCTTTTATGCTCGAGAAATGGAAAATGAAGATGTCGAGCTTTTCCTGTCTAGTGACGATGATGAGGATGTAGGTTGTAGCAAAGAAGAGGAAGAGGAAGAGGAAGACGTTTAGAGGATTGTGTTGGTTTTATGGATTTTGGACTTGTAGTTAGTTTGTATGCCTTAACATGGTTGTAGTGACATTAGAGGATTGTGTTGCCCATTGTGTTTGAATCTTATTGTGTTTGAAGTCATTTGTTAGGATTGTGTTGAAGACATTGAAATTGTGTTGAGATTGTGTTGAAGACATTTGCTAAGATTGTGTTGGATAATTTATGCATTTATATAGGAGCTTTGTATGTGCATTTTTAGGCTAAGTTTTGGCAAATTTTTTATGTACATTGTTGGGTTTTTTAAAGTTCTTGTTGTTTATATATTGTCTTACGATTCTCATAGAAATTGAGGATCCGAGCTACTAGGTCCTTATGCAGTTGTTGTGTAATTTGGGAGTCTTGATGTGGTTTTTGAATAATAGGTTTCAAGATTTCTTTTTCATTTTTTTGCTTAATTAATAGATATAGCCACAAACGTAGAATCCAACTTAGCTGCATGCTTATTTTCGTGACAATTTCCCCATAAACTTAGAACCAAATTTAGCATCGTAATATATTCGCGGTAATATAGCTCCAAGTATAGCCACAATCAACACTTTCATGGTTATGTGGCCACAAACATAGAATCGAAGTTAGCTGTATGATTATTTCGCGACAAATTACCCAGAAATTTAGAACCGATTTTAGCTTCGTAATATATTCGCGCCAATATAGCTCCAAGTATAGCCACAATCAACACTTTCATGGCTATATTGCCACGAACTTAGAATCGAACATAGTTGCATGATTATTTCGGGACAAATTGACCAGAAATTTAGAACCGAATTTTGCTTCGTATATATTCGCGTCAATATAGCTCCAAGTATAGCCGCAACCCCTATTTTCATGGCTATATTGCCGCAAACTTAGGATCGAACTTAGCTGTATGCTTCTTTCGTGACAAATTGCCCAAAAATTTAGAACCGATTTTAGCTCCGTCAAAAATTCGCGTCAATATAGCTCCAACTTTAGCCACGACCAATATTTTCATGGCTATATGGCCACAAAATTAGAATCGAACTTAGCTGCATGATTATTTCGCGACAAATTTGCCATAAATTTAGAACCGATTTTAGCTTCGTAATATATTCGCGTCAATATGGTCACAACTATAGCCACAACCTATAATTTCATGGCTATATGGCCACAAAATTAGAATCGGACTTAGTTGTGTGTTTATTTCGCGACAATATTCCCACAAATGTAGCACGAACCGTGAATTTCATGGGTAAACAGCCAAAAAATTTGAGATTTGTGGGAGATGTTGTGGCAGTTTCCCGCAAACTTACCCACACAGGATATTCCTAGCTATAATTTCCAGGCTATATGCGCGTTTTCTAGTAGTGGATGGAGCAGCGGGTGACGGTTGATGAGGAGTGTTGGAGGACCATGTATGAGTTTATGGGAAACTTTGAGCGTCAGTTTCCACCACCACCACGGCGATGATTTAGTTTCAAGGATGTTCTCTTCTGCTTCAGTTTATCTTGTGAGTTTCTTTCTTTTCCTTATTCTTTTCTACTACTTAGCTTTATTACAATGGGGACACTGTAATTTTAAGTATGGGGTAGGGGAGGAAAGAAAACTTACTTGCTTGTTTCTTTTTTTGTTTTGTTTGCTTTATGTTGTCTTTGTTTTAAAAAAACACAAAAAAATTGAAAATATCAAAAATCCAAAAAGATTTTTAGAATGGATAAGTACCCTATTTTTTGGTTCTATGATAGTTAATTGCTTACATAACCATGTAATTTCCTTTTAGCATGTTTTTGATGGTATAGGCTGATTCTTAGTATGAAATTGTTTTTATAGAGGAATAGAATATGATGAAATTGAGCATGCATAACTTTTAGCATGAGTAGTGCAATACAAAAAAAAAATCAACCTTGTGAGTTGTTTTTAACCTTTTCTTTTCTTGTGTGATTTACTCTCTTTATGTATATTACCTCTTGGAATTGTGATGGTTATCTATTTCTTGAGGCCTATATAAGATTTTTAGTTCATTACTTGTGAAAGTCATATGATATAGAACTTATTTTTATGAGCCTTATTTATCCTTATCCACCCTTTACATGATCCCTCTTTTTGACAACCAATTTGAGCCTTATAGCCTTTTATTTTCAGCTCCATAAAATTATTCCCTAGCCAAGATAAGCTTGACCCTATCCGGGGATTGGGACTTAGTTGGAGAGGTATGTTTTGTAGAGTGAAAAATGTTATGTTTTGGTTCAAAATAAGGGTTTTGGGGAGGGTAGATTGGAAGTCTCTTGTTTTTATTTTGTAAAAAGGTCTCTTGGTTCAGGAATATGCACAATATAAGGAGAAAAAGAAATGTTTGGATCGATACCGGTCTATGTGGACTCGGTGCCGATGGGAAAGAAGTAAAAATGAGGAGAATGTAGCTCGTTATCGACCCTTTCAGGTCGATAACGAGGCAAATCGAGAAGAAAAATGAGAAGAGAAAAAAAAAAAGGAAGAAATGAAAGAGAAAGCAAATGTCCATTGTGTTTAAGGTTAAACCAGAGATTCTTTTATGATTATATGAGGCTTTCTAGGATTTAAAAGGTGAGTGAAAAGAGCATAATGTTAAGTGAGTTTCGTAAGTATGTTTTAGAGAGTTTTTTGTGATTTATGTGTGTTTTTAGGAGTCTTTGATCTCGGATATTATTAGCACCACAAAGTCAAAATATTTACAAGCCTATTTGTCATTACCAAGCCCCATTACAACCCAGCCGAATGGAAGCTTCTATGAAATTTTTCATTGAGCCTAAGTTCTCTTGATGATTTTTGCTTGTTTTGACAAATCTTAGGTGGAGAGTTTGGTGATATAAGTTCCAATTTCTATGAGTTTTTGCATAAAAGATTGAGTTGAGAGATTAAATTTATAAGCCCAAACACTTGAGAGTTGAGTGAAACACATATCCTTGGTGAGGTTGGATTGTAGTTGCTTATGTCTATTAGTGTTTATATATGTGTGATGACATTAATAGTCATTTTCTATTTTTGCTATGTTTAGAAGTTGTTTTTGAAGATGAAGGCTATTGCATGTTGAGCATGATTGTTTGGTTTTGGTTATTGTTTAGTGATTGCTTGAGGACAAGCAAGCCTATGTATGGGGTATTTTGATGTTCAAGTTTTTAGTCTAGTTTTAGGTGTCTTTCTTAGGTGGTTTAGTTTAGTTTTTAGTAAGTTTTAGAGTTAGTTTGTTGTTGTTTTGGATAAGTTTGCATATTTTGTGAAAAGTATGGAAGCTACTCCTTTTTGTGTCTTTTTGTAGGTTTTTGAAGCGGAATTGAACATTTTCAAGTGAAGCTGAAGTGAAGTGGTGAGTGTGGAATGCATAGAGGAAGAAAAAGAAGAGTGCATGTTGAAGATCAAGAGAAGTTCAAGTGAAGCAATGAAAAGAGTTTAAAAGAGTCAAAACAGAGAGCTCGTTACCGACCTATGAGGGTCGGTACCGAGCTATGCAACGAGTTTTTGTTCAAGGGATTCAGCAAGTGTCTACAGATCTTGTGCAGGTCGTTACCGAGGTGACCTGTATCGGTAGAGCACATCCGACTTTCGGAAATTATATATTTTATCTTGTAATCTTTTTAGTTTAAAAAGTTTTTATCTTTTAGATCTTAGTTAGATAGCTTTCTCTAGTATAAATACTTTGTTCATGTTCTAGTTTTAGGGGGGAGAGACGAGTTAAGTTTTAGAGTTGGAAATCGTAAGAGATTTCGGTCCTAGTTTCCAATCGAGAGAGAGGAAGAGGTTCGAGATCGAGATTGAGTTCGGTTTGTCTTCTTTGTTTTCGAGTTTGAACTTGTGGTTGTAAGACAATACTTCTTTCAATTTCAAGTAAGTTTTACTTTTCAATGTTCTCTTTTAATAAAGTTGTTTGTTTTGATTCAATTATGAGTGAGTATTTTTCTTTTCTAGGGTCGGGGTTGAAACCCGACATAGTTGTGCATGATTGAATGAATAGGTTGATGTTTTGATTGCCTTCTATGTTTTGAATTACTTGTTGTACTTATGCTTAGACGAGAGTCGAAGTAATTTGAGTTTGTTGCTTGATGGAAAGAGAAAGTTTTGAACTTGAATGTTGATATTGTTCGATAACGAAAGTTTCGAGCTTTGGATTCAAAACAAGTAGTAAAGTGAATTAGTCGACGAAAGTTGATAGATTTATCTTCAAAGGCACGATCTTTATCTTCACATGAGTTTATATGCATAATTATGTTGTGGTAACCCTTGTCCTAGAGCTTTTTATCCTTTGATTTTCCTTAATTTTACATTCGTATACACTCGTTACCGAGGCACTAGGTGATGAAACCCGAAATAAACCAACGCTAGAAGACAAGATACGAGATTCTTTTATTCGATTGTGCAAACACTTGCTCTTTATTTATTATTTCTTTACAAGAGGTTACAAATCACGAGGTTACAAACAACGGGGTTTACACCTTAGACCTCCTAAGATTATCCGAGATCACGATCTAACAATGTTCGAGATCTCCTAATAGCTACGAGATTCTACCACCCACAGGTCACTTGATGGATTCTGGTGGCGAGGCCGAGCTTTGAGTTCGAGCATGGTGATGAGGGCTTGCGAGATTATGTAGCGAGGTCTTTGGTGTGAGCGAAGGCTCTCTGTGTGACTTGAGGTCTTTTTGTGGACTTCACTTGTCTTTAGCGAGGTCTTTTGACGATGTTTCAACACGTCGATCTTCAACGAGCAAGATAGTTCTTGAGTTCAAGATGTTTTTCGACCCCCTTCACTTACGAGGTTCTCCTCTATTTATAGAGAATTGAGGAGTCGAGTTTCGGTCATCATCCGATGTGGGACGCCTGAGATCAGGGCTTCTAATTGGTCCGGAGGCGAGGCAACCGATGATTGGCTCGAGGGAACGGCGCCAGCTGAATGGCTTGGATGGGCGGGTGTGTCAGTAGAGTCGGCAACGAGGTTTAGACCTCGCTCCGAGGCTTCGGAAGACCTCTCGGAGATAGGGATTTTGTTTAATTAAAAGATGGGTGCGGTTGTGGGTCCTAGAATCTACCTTGGGAGTCCCGTCGGATCTTGTTTATTCCTTGCGTCCCGGGCCCACTTCTTTCTTTACCATTTTGGACACCATCACTAGGATCGGTACTGAGCATGCACTTGCATCGTGATAATTGATTTGTTTTAGTAATAAATCCAACATCGTTACCGACCTTGACAAGGTCGGTATCTAGGTCAGTCGTAGTTGTTTTCTTTTCTTTTGCTTTGTTTTCTTAGTTCGGTAAACAGACAACCTTGCTTCCCGTGGACGATCCTGACTTCGCTATACTCAACGGGGTCTTGACTACAAATTTTATTTGTTGTTAAGTAAATCCCTCTTAACAAATTTCCAATCTAAATGCTTATTCCGACTTGTCTAGGTGGGCTTGGTACTTAAGATCCTTTGGGCCACCTCCCCGATCTAGAGCTCCGAATATGATGAGGTTGGTTGAGGTTCGATAAGAGTACGAGAGGCGTTTATAAAACTTAATGTGTAATAAAAAATTCCGAATAATAGTCGTACTCTAAAAGGAACTACAATCTTGTAGAATCCTTCTTCTCGTAAAATAGCTTATCTCTCTTGTAGTATCCGCTCTTACAAGCTCCAGAAAGACATTGTTACACTCCAATAAATCTTCCCCGTTAGCTTGTTGATAGAGTGATGATATTACAACCTTTACCCTTGAGAATTTACATTCTCACTAGCTTAGTCTCCTTAGACTAATTCTGTTTGCTTCCGCACTTTTGCTTGGTATTTCTCGCCCTTTGCGAAAATATCAAACTCTAGGAGAAGTTTTTTATAAGGTTGAAGATGAAGGCTAGAAGATTTGAGAAGAGTTTTTCAAGGATAGAAGATCAAGGCAAGAAGACGTTGAAGGAAGGAAAGAATTTTCTAGAGCAAAGCATTCAGAAGGTGGTGCACCTGCACCATTTTAAGCCAAGCAAGACATCATCATATGATTTGCCTAGAATAAATGTATTTGTATTTCCAATACGTCTTTTTAATCCTTTTATAATATTGGCTTTATTTTCCGTTGCTACATTCTTTATAAAACAACTAACATTATAATGAACAAATGTTCTTATTAATAAATAAAAATTTTGCTTTTAATTTATTCTCCTTAAAGTTTGTTTAATTAAATAATTTTAAAGCCTTGGGTGACTTTGGACGGGAAAAATCAGAGGTCACTGGCGGTAATACCCATCGTTGCAAAATGGGGTGTTACACCGAAGCCTTCTGCCCTGGGTTTTGTTCCCATCGACATTTTGATTGGCAATGACTCCTAAAACTGCGCTCTAAGGGGGGTGGATCTCATTGAAATTCTCAAGCATGGAGGGTTTTTGGAAAGAGTACATGTGGTAGTGCCTACGTTGGAGGTGGATTGGTTTCGCGAGGGATGGTGTGGTTTCTATGACTACCCTTTTAGGAGAGTTTGTAGCTTTCCTTTCAATCCCCTCATTAGGGAGCTTTTTAGGGTTTTCAATTTTGCCCCAGCCTAAATCATGTCGGCCATGTGGAAGACTTTAATGTGGGTAGACTTCCTTTCCTTAAAATTGAATATCGACTTCACTCTTTCTAACCTCCTTTACTTATATAAAATTACCACTTGTCGCGACGGGAGAGTCACCCTTCAACTCCGCTAGGATACAAGCCATTGGTGCTCGACACCTAACTGAATGACAAATGTTGGAAATAGTGATTGTTCTTTATCAAAATCAACTATGTCCCCCTGGAATTTTCTAACAACCATCATGATTCTTGGGTTCGCGGTGGTAACTTTCGGTTTCTATTATAATGCCTTTAATTTCCCTCTTTATTGACGCTTTTTACTCCTATCTTCTTTGCAGTGCCCACAGTTGACAAGGTGCCAGCCAGAGAGGAGTCGAAAAAGATAACAGAGAAGATCTTAGAACTATCAATCAAGACAAGAACATTTCTCAAAGGAAAAAAGGTCTCTTAGAGACCACTGACGAAACCCAAGAAGAAACAAGCTCTCCCTTAAAATCACAAGAAGAAGACACGATGTCGGCTTCCTCCACATGTAATTCTTCCTCCACTCAATGGTTTCTACCCATACGAGCCCTTGCATGTGTGAACTTGCATCTCACATATGTAGCGACTAAGAATCTATTATCCAGTGTGAATTTGTCCCCTTCAGACCTCATCATCCACGCGAAGGGGAAAGTAAAAATGTTGTATGCAACTTGATGTATGAATATGTAGCTACTATGCAAAATGAAAAACATGATGATATGCGCTTGCAAGCCGTATTTATTTTATTTAAGATTGAAAGCACATACTTGTCATATTAGACTAAAAGTGGTACAACTTTATATGTGTTGCATTCTAGCCCCTCGTATTGGTTCACCCTTGACAATTTCCAAATGATAGGCCCCATTCCTACAATCTTGATGATCCGATACGAATCCTCCCTTTTAGGGGCGAGTTTTCCATCATTAGAGTCAATCGTATTGGGGAAAGTTCTTCTAAGCACCCCCAATCCCCTTCCTTGAAAGCTATAAGGAGAACATTATTATTATAGCTTCATGCAATTTGTTGTTGATATTTGGCCATTCTCAAAAGGGCTTGTTCACGCAATTCATCGACATTATCAAGGTCGAAAAACAACTCTTCATGATCTTGTGATTTAGTCATCAAACATCGACGAGCGATTGGGATGGTGATTTTGGTCGGAGTGAAAGCTATAATGAGGACTACCTTGTAGCTACCTTTTGTGTAGGTTGATCCGCCTAGAGCACCATCAGTAATTCATTCAACCATGCCCCTTTGGCGTAAACTAGCCACTTCTTCATGATGTTAATTATTACCTTGTTACTCACCTCAATTTGCCCATTGGATTGCAGAAACCGTGAGGTAGACGTTAATAAGCGGATTCCCCAAGCATCGCAAAAACTACGTGTGGGAGTGCTAATGAACTAAGATCTATTGTCAAGCACGATCTCTAAAGATACCCCAAACCTGCTTAATATGTTGCGATTGATGAATGAGATTACATATTTGTCTTTGACTTCACGATATGCTTCCCTTCCACCCATGTAGAGAAAGAATCGGTCATGGCAAGAAAGGATACTCTTTATCCAGTGATGGGTGGAAGTTTTTCAATAATGTACATGCCCCAACACATGAAGGGCCATGAATCTAGCATTGGATGAAGAATCTCTGAATGTTGGTGAGGAATGTTCCCATGGCGTTGGCATGCATCACACCTCGAGCGTAGTCTATGGATTCTTGTCTTATGGTTGGCCAATAGTAACCATCTCTAACCACCTTGTTGGACAGGCTACAACCCCCAACGTGGTTTCCACATTCACCATCATACATCTCCCAAAGGACCTTCGTGACTTCAACCCCGTCTATACATTTCTGCAAGAGTCTAATGACCGATCTTCACATCAGTTCTCCTTCACACACGCATAATTGTGTCACCCTAGTTCTCAAGCTATGAGCGACTAGCTTATCTTCTGGGAGTTGACCATGTAGTACCTAGTCTATGTACAACTACTTCCATCCTCGAGTAGGTAGAGTTTTAGTGGTTTCCACTAGTTCGGATTCGTCATCGTAGCTTCCATAGTCCACTTCTACCTTCGATAGGGATAGAATAGGACCGATAGTTGGATGAGTGATGTGTATCAAGGTGATGGTGGAAAACTTCTTTGGATGCAAAGCCGATCCCACTCCGTTGAGTGCATCAACGTGTACATTCTTCTCTCGTGGTACCTGCCTGATGAAGAACTCAATGAAGTTGTGTAACAACCACGTTACTACTTCTAGATAAGCTTGCATTCTTTGGTCACACGCGATGTAAACTCCTTGCAATTGACCTACTACCAACATTGAGTCATACTGTCATAGCTAACCTAGATTTTTCGCACCACAAGGTCCTTTACGAGATTTAGGATAAATATGAGAGCCTTATATTCCACCTCATTGTTGGAAGCTGCAAATGCACAATTTACCGCATGCGCTAGTCTTTCTCCTTGAGGTGATATAAGCATCACCCCTAAGCCTACTCCTTTTGCATTTGTCGCTCCATCGGTGTATAAGGCCCATTCTTCCTTCTCTAAGGACACTTCCAGACAATAGGCTTCATGGAATGCCTGACTCTCCAAGGGAGGACTATAATCCACTATGAAATCGGCTAGAGCATGTGACTTGATGGCGATTCTAGGTTCTTTGTGGATGTCTTACCTACTGAGGTGATCCACTTTGCCATGCATCTAGTCATCTCTAGCCTCGACATAACTTTCTTCATTAGGAGATTGGTACGTACTACGTACGATGATTAGGTGAACCTCAAAATATGACCGCAACTTACGGGAAGCCATAACGAGTTCCAACACTAGTTTTTCGAGGGGGAGTAGTGACATTCCTCTGACAAAAGTGCTTTACTGACTCAGTATATAGGTATTTGTTGGGACTCCTCTACTTTGACTAAAATGGAGCTAATGGAAGTAGCAGACATTACAAGATATAATTGTAGCGAATCTCCTCCCTTCAATTTTGCCAATTTGAATGGATCGCCAAATACTACTTCAGTTCCTAAAATGTGGTTTTGTGTCGTGGTGTCCATTCAAAGGTTTCGTTCTTTCAAAGAATTTCATAGGATAGGTGACACCTATTTGCGGATTCAGGGATTAATCTACTCTATGCTTCTATTCGACCTATAAGATGATGGACATCCTTGTGATTTTAAGGCGATTGTAAAGTAGAGATTGCTTTAATTTGGTCAAGGCTTGCATCGAGCCCTCTCTAGGTGTACTTGGTGGGATTAAGTTTCATGCGATAGCTCCTTAACATATTAAAATCCTTCTTTACGTGCAAAACATGATCTACAACCATTTCGGACTTTAGAAGCATATCATCTATATACACCTCCATTATTCTACCCATTTATTTTCGGAACATGTGGTTCACGATCCTATGGTAGGTGGCCCTAGCATTCTTTAGCTTGAAGAGCATGATGTCATGGGGGTGGCATCATGATCCTATGGAGGGACAGTCTATCACCGGGAACGTCGTCAATTTGTTGACTCTATTAGTGTAGGTACGGAGTTGGATCTTGTCGCATGTGTGTTATGCTTCACCATTGAAGCTGACAAGCATGGTGGAATTTCGTACTATATTATACTACTTTCTTCCACACCCATTCCCTTTAGTGCGCTTAAAGTCAACATGTTTGTGAAGCTTCCGATATCTATGAGAAATCTCAACACTAGGACGTTTCTGATTGATAAGGATATGACTAAGCCGTCACGGTGAAGGCTTAGAGGTATTTCAGAAGCATCGAAGTTGATAGTTACCACATTTACTTCGATCACTCTCCTTTGTCGTTTAGTGATTAATTATTAGTGCTCCATCTCTTAACTATAGCTAATTAACTATTTTAATGTAGGTACCAAGGTGGCACATTGTGGTAGTAGAAATTGTTACCGCTTTAGTTAATAGTAATAGATAGATAGATATAGGTTAGATATTATCTATAAAATTTATGTGTTAGTTGTTGATAAGTAAGGTTATTAAATACATTTTTCAACTTTTTATAATACAACAATTGTATGTCAAGAATCAATAGACGAACATAATTGTCCACTAAAATTCAATGAGCGATACTAGTCTTTTCATCTATTTTATATGGATAAGTTCCTTGTCTGAAAAATAACTTAATATTCGTATACTATTTTTGTATACATAATACTAAATTATTGATTAATATTATGCGAAAGTTCTAGATTTATCTATTAAAAATGAATAGAAAAGAGTCAAAATTAATTCAAGTGGAATTGAGAAAAAAACTTTATAATTTATTTGAGGAATTTACCAATTCTCTTTAGAGTTTTTAGTAACTTCATCCATCAATTTTTTAACATACTCGGTGGGACTTGTTTTACTTCCTGTTAAAAAAAACTCTCTCTCCAAAATTACATTTTAAACCTCTTAAAATACGTGCAAATCTTTCTATTTCTTACGTATTTCAAGCCAAACAAAAACAAATTTCAATCCAAAATGATATTTTGAATCAAATTGAAACAAGGCCCAAGAACGGTAAGTGCCCTAAGAGCCCGTTTGGTACTGATATATAGATATCAGATATAGATATCAGGCCATATCTGATGTTTGGTATTCTTAGATATATATATATATATATATATATATATATATATATATATATATCAATTGATATCTTTGATATCCTCATACCTTCATTTTCCTATCACATGATATACTGATAAGAGAAGCGTTATGAGCGATATCACAACTCTCCTCTGGTTTCTTTCCAACACCCAAACCTCTTGCCTCTCAATTTTTTCACTGGTTCTATCTCTAGCAGACTAACAACACACACCATTGCTTCTCTTTGCGCAAATCTGTGTTGCCCTCGCTTGTATCTAACGCTGTCAAGGTTGCCCCAGACCTATGTTGATTGGAAATTTAGAATTGGAATTGAATCCTTCTGCCAATTTTTCTCTCAATTTGGTTGGCAATTTGGAATTAATGGGAAGGTTGCGCATGCTTGTTTTGCCCTTAATTTGTTTTTAGAATTCTTCTGCCACATAGGTTGTGCAACAAAAGTTAAAAACCTGTTATCTACAATACTAATTTCACTAGTTAATTTAATTTGCTTTTTTTGTGCAACAGAGGCTAATATCTTCCCTTTTGTAATATTTAATTGTTTTTTTTTGCTTATGATGCGAATTTGTGCATATATTTAATATCATAAACAAATAGAAATTGAATTTAGGTTATAGTTACTAAAATTTGAAAAACATTTTTTTTATTTTATCAAAATTTTAATTGATATTAATTCATACCAAACAAAAGATATAAGATATCAACCCATATCAACAATATACCAAACAAGAATATCAAAATAAATCGGCAGAATACATATACAAACACCTCACCTTTTACCAATTGGTCACTTTAACATCCCACCTTTGAAAATGTTCGATTGAGTAGTTGAACTTATAAATTGAGACCTATTGAACACATCTTTGCTGATGTGGCAACTTGCGTGAGATGCACTCTCTTATTGGCGAGTGGGATTGGAATTACACTAACATTTTTTTAAACATTTTTTAAATTTTTTTAGATGCACTTATGTTAGTTCTATCTAACATTTTTTATTTCTTTTTTCTTTCTTATATTTTCTTTTTCTTTTTTCTTTCTTATGCTTTCTTTTTTTTTCCTTATATCTTCGTCTTCTTTGTTCTTCGTTTTATCTTTGTTGTTGCAGAGGTCAAAGTCGCAGTCTAGAACCACATCCACCTCTAGAACCTCGTCGACCTCGTCGCCGTCTTAGCTCCTCGGTGCCTCCTCCTCCACGGCTCCACCGCCCCGCTCCTCTTCTTTACCATCGCCTCCATTCTCTCCTACTTGGCTTGCGTCCGTTCAATAACAAACTCTTCGGCTATCTACCCGGCGGATTTCGGGAAATTGGAGAAGTTGAGCAGAGCGCTATTTAGCGGGAACCAATTCCGTCTTTGCCGATCGCCGACCTCGATTGAGATCTGTCGATGGCGGTCCATCCCGACTTCGATCGCCGAAATGAAGGCGGATCTAGATCTGTCGATGGTGGTCCGACTCGATTCCATCTTCACCGAAATAAAGCTGAGCAGAGCTCTCCGACTCGATTTTGTCCGGATTGGGGGAGATGGCGGCCCTCTCAACCCTAAATTTGGACGAGAACGGACTTTCTAATGAGTCTACTAAGTTGTACTAAACAAAATGAATCTGAGCCGGGACGCGTTGAATGGAGAAATTCCCGACGTTTCCACTCGAAGATGTATTTCATGGCGCTGGATCTGTCGTACAATGAGCTCCGGGGAAAAATTCCCGACATCTTCCACTCGAAGGCGTATTTGATGGCCTGAACCAAATGAATTTTATATTATAATTATTTATTATAATATAAAATTGTATTATAATCTTTCCAAACAAACTGCTGTGGCATAAATATATGATGTGGAAGTCTGCATGATACGTGTGTATAACACGACAATTTTTTTCGACGAAACAGGTGCTCAATAGATCTCAATTGACAAATTCAAGTACTCAATCGAACATTTCCAATAAAATGACATTCCAATACCTGATATCTGATATCCATACCCATATCCAATATCTGATATCTTAGATAAGATATCGATACCAAACGGGCCATAAGCTATAATAAGCAAGAATTGCCGTGCATTGTATATTTGTATACAACAGAACGGATTGTGAAAAATGTTAAAATGTGGTCTGATTTATTGGCGCGGTGTTCTGCTGATGCGCTAATGGGAATATCTCCCTAAAAGAACACGCTGTGTGCAGAAGCCGCGACGAGGAATACACAATCGCTTACATAGCCCTACAAATCCGCTGAGCTCTTCCCCCTTTTCAGCCAATTTCATTCGAAGCCAGATAAAAAGTGGGTTTTTGCCCGGCTTGTTCTCGTCACCCCTTTGCCATGGATCGTCTACGGCCTAGGGAACGGAGTTCGTTTTCTGGCTTCACTACTGCTGAGGTAATTTCTTACCCCACCTAGGCAGTTCATGGAACACATTCCTTTCAGTTTAGAGTGCATTAGGGTTTCTGTAATTTTATTAAAAATTCCTTTGTTTTGAGACAATATCACTCGGTCTATTCTACTCCTTGGACAAAATCATTGTGGGTGTTCGTGAATTTCCTGCAATTTGCAAAAATATGTGTTTTGCTCCTTTTGCGTGGAAAAACTAACTATTGTGACATGGTGTATAGTTTATTGGTTGTTGTTGATGTAAGGTAATTATTTCACGTAATTCCTAAGTTCTATTTGGGTTGAAGTTGGAAGAGAATTGGGCTGACCAGTTGTTCTTTCTCTTGTTTATTTTCTTTTCAAGTAGTAATTTTAGATTTGGAAAAGGAAATAACATTTTCAGTTGACTTTTCGGTTATTGAGATGATTCCTATGTACTAAGATTAATTTCTCTATACTGCGGGCTATCTTTACACATCAAATAAGTTTCATCTGGGTGTGGCGAAAACATATTTTATGCGTATGGGTTGGGGGCTAAGGACAGGGTTTAGATATTATGTACTGCTGTACAAAGAGGCAGCCTGATTGGAGATTTCAAAACAGCATCCATTGTATAGGATAGGAAGTGAAAATGCTGCCTCCATAACAAGGCTGAGATTTAAAGGCCCTATGTCTCTTGAATTCATAAAATGAAACGTGGATATATATGTAGATCATTTGTTCATTTTCTTGGATTCTTTCACTCATATTGGCACTTTTTGAAGAAATATGAAGTAGAATCTTAAATCGGAGTATCGGACTCACTGCTTAAATGATTGTGTGTGAGATTTCCAATCAATATAACTAATTTTTCAAACTAATTGATGGGCAATTTTGGAACGAGTCTTTGTTCTAATTGTTAGTTTTTCTGCACAACTCAAGAGTAACAAACCAACTATTCTCGTCATCGCATTTTTCAGCCAATGTATACCATTTCAATCAAAATTTTATTTAATATTGAATTTCCTTACGAATTAAACTAAAACTGAAAAAAACTCAGCTATTTGAATCACATATGACCTTAAAATTTGAGTGCTTTGCAAGTAACCAAATTATTTGAGTTTTATATCCCATTCTGCGAAATTTGTGGACTAAAGTGAGTCAAGAAATAATTTGGAGCATATGTGTGCATTTTATATGAGCTAAAGGGTTTAGCTGACCCGAATTCAAGTTTTGGGGCCTATGTGTCTTGTTTCTAAAAATGTCAAAGGGGCCAAAGGTGTATTTAGGCTTTTTCATTTTTTTTTTCAAGATTGATAGAGTCAAGTATTATGCTTTGTATTTTCCATTTATTTGCAACCCAATTAGCGGTTTAGATAATTTTCAGCCTATCAGTATCTATGTTCAGTTTCATATTTGTTTTTATTAAAATATTCTCTACAGTTTTGATTTAGAATTGCTTCAGTAGGTTCTTTAGCCTGCAGATTAAGCGAATCAGCATGTGGTATGCTGGAGCTCTGCAGCCCCCAAGTTCTGTTTATTATATTGTTTGAATGTCATAGAAACTTTAATCAGTAATGCTAGTTATCTAACTCTTCAGCCATGTACTCTTAATTTCTCAGCCAATGTTTTTGTTCTTGCTAGATCCATATTGCTTGAGAAATCCTTATTATCCATAGCATCAGTGACATGAGTATTGGTTATGGTGTAATTGGAGTGAAGAGGCATTAGCATCTTAATAAGATTGAAAAAGTGGGATTCTGATTAATCTGCTGAAGTGATGCTCAAAAGAAGAAAATATTGTAGTTTAGGTGTTTTGACAAAGTCAATCTTTCTTTTTCTTTTCTAATTGATACAATACGATGTCTCATTTTTGGTTCTATGCTCCACTCTTGCATTCTGCGGGTAGAAACTATATATGCTGACATTTTACAGCACGGCCAGCATATACCTGATGATATCTGTTTTCTTTTTTTTTTTGTGCTGATGTGCTTCTTGGACACCGATCAAACCGAGATTCAAGTATCTTTGATATTTTTAACGCTTCAGCTGTAATGATCCAAGGTACCCTTAACTAGAAACATACAACCCAAAAAACCGTTAGCTTGATGCCTCATTTTTTGGTCCCGGTTCCACTCTTTGCTTCTGAGGGTAGATACTATATATGCTGACATTTGTGACATAATTATTGGTCATACAAAAGACCAGTTGAAAACATCTTCTATAGTTGCTAAAAGTAATTTGCATTTGGATTTACATTTTGCATTCTTCCACTTTCATCATTACATTTGATATTAGGTTTACGTCCTACTTCTATGCTTATATTAATGAGAAAGAATGCACCAAATCTACTCCTAATTCATGGAATGAGATTTTTTTTACATTGTTTGTCCATTATTGTTGATAAATTATAAAGCTGCTCCTATGCTCAATTTTTTGCATTGTAAATTTGAAGTTCCATTCACTTGTTTTTGTTTTTGAGAATTGGTTCTTTTGTTGGCTTGAGAAATTTCGACTCTTGTAAGTCTTTTCTGCTTGTGGCAACAGCTTCAGAAGCTAGAAAAGTTGTTTCAAGAATATGGGGATCAGACGTTAAACAGAGAATTTTGTCAGAGAATTGCACGTGCTTTTAGGTACAGGATGATTTTTTTGTTGGCAGTATTTATTATAATTAATATTTGAATTGTGAAAATTCTTGTTTCTTGTAGAATTTAACCTACTTTAGCCTAAGCTATTTGAAAACCTGTACTTCTGCAGTCGCTTAGCTGGACGCACTGGAAAACCTGTTGTAAAATTGGATGAAGTATTTCCATTTTCTTCTTGGGTCTATAAACCTTTTTTTTTTTCACTTCCAATTCAATGAGTTTGTGGTCATGTTTGCTTAATTCCTTACTTCAGCTATTGTGTATAGGTTCAGAGTTGGTTTCAAAATAAACAGCGAGATTACCTATCTAAAGTAAACTCACCAGTCACCCAGCACGGGGAAGCCACTCCTTTGCATGTTATTAAAGCATTGGCTGCTGATCGTGATGCCTGCACCGAGAGAGAGTTTAATGGAAGTAATCAAGATAATAAGGCTGAACAAGTGTCTAAGGGTATGTCACCAAGAAAAATTATTAATATCTTACATGCTTGTCTAAAGAAAATTAGGAGCCTTGTGTATACTGTTATGTGTGTTTTTTCCCTGCAGTCCGTTTTTTTCTTCTAATATCTGTTTGAATCAAACACCGCAGTTTATGTTTCAGTTATGGTAAACTTCTTTCCCTAACCTGCTTGGTTGTGTTTCAAAGAAGGTGGGAAGGTTCCTGATCTATCTGAGTTGGAATTTGAGGCTAAGTCATCTAAAGATGGAGCATGGTGAGTAGCTTCTATCAATATCTGCTTTAGAGTAAGTGCAATTAGTGTTTTTAATTTCTGTTCCCTCAGCAGCTCAGGCTGAATGGTTCTGTCAAACTAAGCCATCATGCTATCGTCGTTTTTCTTGTTGATTTTATTGTTAAGAGTATTCGATTTTTCTAAAACTGGTAAGAGCACCAGAAGGTCCAGAAGCTAGGTGGTTAATATATTGCTATCTTTGCTTGTTGATATATGAGCTACGATTGCCACATGTATGTGTAATAAAGTGAGGAGATTGCAACATAATATCAAAAATGACAGGTAATGGATGGGTAATTACAGAGTGGTACAGTCTTCAGGGATGGATATCGATGGTGTTTGAGTTGGGCCTTGTTTCTGATGCACAGAAGAGTGAAAAATACAAGATTTAAGATTTATACTTAAATTTAAATGTTTAGACTAGACTTATTGTGCCATTAAGCCCATAACTTCAGGCTAGATTTTCTGCTATCAACATCATCGCCCAGTATAGTCCCTGGATCTGGGGGTCAAGATGGGGTCACCCATACCATGAACTAGTCACAAGGATGCGCCCGAAAGACCCTAGGAAAACTGAAATTCAGCTATGTGATAAACTGATAATAATAACTGAATTTAGTTAAAATGCACCAAAATTGGTATAGGGGCTATATCCATCTCAAAGGCACTAATAAAACAACCAATGAGCATGAGGATGCGCTCCAAAACTGAATCTTCTATGCTCCAACAAAGAGCTAGAATTTATTTAAATGGAAAAGATAATGTTAGAAGAGGGATCTTAACTCTTAATATTTGTTTTTTGTACTTTGCAGGAGCCAGATCTTTTTAGTTGTTAATAGTAGTAATTTCTGGAAAGATATGTCCCTCTTGATTTTTTTTTCGGTTCAGTATTTTAGGTTTTTTCTTACTATACTTACCCTGTTAAGAATTAATAATTTCTAACGAAAGGGTAACTTTTCTTAAAATAATATAGTATGAACTTTGTGGGTGCTTGGCACCAACTTTCTGATATTCTGAAAATAAGACGAGAACTTTGGGGGTAGTAGTTATTGATAACATGAGCGGTACTGCTGGTGACTTAATTAAGATCCAGGATTCAATTATTGTATTATCCTAAGTAATTTGGTTCATAGAACACATAAGATCAAGGTAAAGACACTGGATATATTGGCTGAACTATGTTGCTGCTGGTAAAACTCATGTTCTTAATAACTGCCATCTGCAAATTTCGTTATATATCATGATGTTGCGAAGTTGGGGCCAAAAAATGCTTCCTCTCTCAATGTTCATATTAATCGAAGCTTTTTTTCCCTATAAAAGGAAACTTAAGTATAGTATCTGGAAGAAATATTGAACCTATGTACATCTTTAGATCTACAACACAGGATGAGGATTGTGTTGTGTGAAGAGTTTTTAGAAATTGCACTATCATTCCTTAGCTAACATATTCCAAAAATGAGGATATTCCAATGTTTACTGAATTGTGCTAATTTTATGATGGCTTTCAAATTTGTTTGTTCATATCTGTTGCTTTGTACAATTTGTCTATAATATTCAAAATTCATTGAATCGCGATAATCTTCTCTAGTATGTAGTTGTGGATTTGTGGTGGTTCATCTCAGCTGCTCAGGTTGACTGGTGCTCTAGTTTCTATCAGTGAGTGTCTGTTGGTTGCAAAATGTCCTTTTTTCACTCGGTTTACTTAAAATAAATAATCATCTCTTTTGTTGTCTGAAAACTTTCCAATTACCCCGTCCATGCTCTCTTATGAACAATATCTACAGGGACCTGATCCTTGTTGTTTGTCACATATTCTTCTTTTCTCTGTGATGATACAGGTATGATGTTGATAGATTCCTTACTCACAGATTTACTAGCGTTGGTGAAGCTGTAAGTGATAGCTTTACCTATCTTCTAATTTGCACTGTCAAATCTCTTAGGAACCCGAAAGAATTCTTTTTGTAAACAGTGATGTCATGAGCTTCCAAATAACTCCTGCATAACATGCTAAAACAACAACAACAACATCTACCCAGTTTGAACCGAAACGAGCGGTATCTGGGGGTCAAGATGTACATACCCTTGCCCCGAGTAGAAGTCGGGAGGGTATTTCGGGCAGGCCCAAAGGAAGGGGGGGAGAAGGGGGGGAGGGGGGGGAAAGAGGGGGTAATAGGACAGGCGAGAGACTCAAACTAAGAACCAACCGAGTAAGAAAAAACACTGAACCTTAAAAAGTAAAAGACTAAAAAGACTAAAAAAAGGGGAAAGAGCAAGAAAACTCCCTCTACGTCTTCTGTACTACTGCTCTGCCACTGTAATCTTCGCGCGCCATTGGTCCCTGCACATTGCCAAGTCTGCGGAAATTGCCAGAGCAGTGAGATCTTGCTTTATGACTTCCTTCCAACTCTTTTTTGGTCTGCCCCTTTCCCTGCGAAAATCCCCAGCGGCCAAACTTTCGATCCTCCTTACTGGGGCCTCTGTCGGCCTCCTCTGTACGTGCCCGAACCATCTGAGCCTTGATTCTCGGAGCTTTTCGCCTAAACTGGCCACTCCTACCTTGCCCCTAATCACCTCATTTCTAATCTTGTCTAATCTGGTATGCCCACACATCCATCTCAGCATTCTCATCTCTGCTACCATTAGCTTCTGCTCTTGCGCCTTTGTGATCGGCCAACACTCTGCCCCATACAACATGGCTGGTCTAACCACAGTTTTGTAGAACTTGCCTTTCAGCTTGAGTGGGACCTTTCTGTCACATAGCACTCCAGAAGCACCCCTCCGTTTCTGCCAGCCCCTCTGTATCCGGTGTCTGATGTCCTCTTCGACACTGCCATCACTCTGTACCACTGAGCCTAAATATCTGAACATCTTCTTTTTTGCTACGACCTCTCCTCCCAGACGTATTTCTTCCTCTGGTTCCTCCTCTTGATTGAACTTAAACTCCACATACTCTGTCTTGGTCCGACTCAGCTTAAAGCCTTCTGCCTCCAATTTCTCTCTCCAGGATTCCAACTTTCTGCTGACTCCTTCCCTCGATTCATCCACCAACACAATGTCGTCCGCGAAAAGCATACACCAAGGTACATCTTCTTGGATCTCCCTTGTCAAAACATCTAGAACTATAGCAAACAGGAACGGGCTCAAAGCTGACCCCTGGTGCAAGCCGACACCCACTTGGAAGAACTCCGTGTTCCCCCCCGGGGTGTATACACTAGTCAACGAGCCCTTATACATGTCCTTCAGAATTCTGACATATGTCCCTGAAACTTATCTAGCTTCTAAACATTTCCAAATTAGCTCTCTAGACACCCTGTCATATGCCTTTTCCAAATCAATGAAAATCATGTGCAGGTTTTTCTTCCTCTCTCTGTACGCCTCTACCCATCTTCTGATCAAGTGAATGGCCTCAATAGACGACCTCCCTGGCATAAAACCAAACTGGTTCTCCGAAATGGAGGCTATCCTCCTTAGCCTAGCTTCAATCACCTTCTCCCATACTTTCATAGTGTGGCTGAGGAGCTTAATACCCCTGTAGTTGTTGCATTGTTGCACGTCCCCTTTGTTTTTGTACAGTGGGATCAAGCTGCTGAGCCTCCACTCTTCTGGCATCTTTGCGGTGCGGAAAATAACATTGAAAAGTGATGTTAGCCAGTCTAGGCCTCTCTGCCCTAGACACTTCCATACTTCAACTGGGATCTCGTCCGGTCCAACTGTTCTTCTGTTGCTCATTTTTCGAAGTGCTTCTTGCACCTCGACCCTAGAGATGCGTCTGACAAAGAGACAATCAGACTGGCTCATCGACTCTTGTGTCTCCATTGTAGTACCCTGACCTTGATTTAGCAGACTATAAAAATACCTCTGCCACCGCTCCTTAATCTTACTATCCTCAACTAACACTCTTCCTTCCTGGTCTTTTGCACACTTCACCGTATCCAAATCCCTGCTCTTTCTCTCTCTTGCTCGAGCCAGCTTGTACAACACCCTCTCACCACCCTTTTCATCTAGGGCTTTATACAATCTCTCATACGCTTTTTCCTTTGCGATTGCCACTGCTTTCTTAGCCCTCTTATTCGCCACTTTATACTCTGCCAAGCACGCTTCTTTGTCGCTGTCTCTGCTTTCCATCCACTTTCTGTATGCCAACTGTTTACACTTAACCTTCTCTTGGACTTCTTCATTCCACCAAACTTCAGCTCTTCTGTTTCTGTTACTGCCCCTAGACATACCCAGCACGCCGCAAGCCACTCTCCGTACACACTCGGCCATCTTGCCCCACATAACATCTGCACTGTCTCCCACTTGCCAGACTCCTTTCGCCTCAGCCTCCTCTACAACCCTTTCCCTAAAACTCTGTACATTCGTCTCGTTCAAGTGCCCCCATCTGATCCTAGGCTGTGCCACGCTGGTGTTCCTCCCTTTTTTACAGACCCATTCCAAGTCCATAACTAACAACCTGTGCTGTGTCGAAAAACCTCCATTCGGAATAATCTTACAATCCCTGCAACTTCTCTTGTCCCCCTGCCTCAACACAAAAAAGTCTATCTGTGTCTTGTGTGAAGCACTCTGAAAGGTGATTAAGTGCTCATCTTTCTTTTTGAACCAGGAATTTGCTACTACGCACCCAAAAGCCACTGAGAACTCTAGCAACGCTCGACCTCCATCATTTCTGTCGCCATAACCAAAACCTCCATGTACATCCTCATAACCATCCCTCTGCCTGCCAATATGTCCATTGAAGTCTCCTCCTATCACCACCTTCTCTGTCCCGGGTATACCCCTCATCAAATCATCTAAATCTTCCCAGAAGCGTCTCTTCTCTTCTCCGTCTAAGCCCACGTGTGGGGCATACGCACTAATGACATTTAAGGAGTCTCCCCCAACTATTAGCTTTACCATCAACAGGCGGTCACTTTTGCGCTCCACTAGGACCACTTGGTCCCTCAACTTCGCGTCAACCACAATACCTACCCCGTTCTTGGTGCAAGATGATCCAGAATACCACAACTTCCACCCATCAATTTCTCGTGCCTTGTTTCCTTTCCACTTTGTCTCTTGAATGCACGCAATATCTACGCTTCGTTGTTGTAGGATCTTGACCAACTCAAACGATTTTCCAGTGAGCGATCCCACATTCCACGATCCTATTCTCAGGCACGCTTTTGCTCTCTTACCCCGGCTATCCTTACTGTACTTCGGTAAAGCCATAAGAAGACCTCGCTTGAGTGGTAACAACGACTCCCTTGTCTTGCTAGTGCCAAACCTGAAGCCTGCAAAAACAGAGACCACGAAACACCCAAAAACGCACAACACAAGGCAAACCAAACCAACAAACCAGCTAGCAGAGGGTATCAAACGGAACTCAGTCAAGTGTAAGCACCAGTTTAGAGGGGACACCAAAGCAAGACCAAAAAACCAAACTGAAAACACAAACAGCTAACAAGAGAGCACTCGACACCGACCAGAAAAGGGGTACAACAAAACCAAAGCTCAAGCTGCAAAGTGAAACTGAAAAAGAGTCTACAAGACACACAACACAAAGCCTGCGAAAGACACACAACCTGCGAAAGATACACAACAGAAACAACCAAACCACAAACCGAACAGAGTCGAAGGTAACAAGATCAACCTAGACCTAAACAACACTGTAGTAAGATCTACTACCCTATTGGGAAAAACAAGGCACTACAGCTGAGCACCAGCAGTAGCACAGCAGCAGGCAAACAACAGAAAAAAACAAGCAAAAAAAAGAAGGATAACCGGAGTTAAGATCAAGGGTCACCGGGATGGGCCGACAATGCCTAGGCCGGCGAGTTTGGCCCGTGGAACTATCAGAATCTGGCCTCTGCTAGGGTCGCCGAGGTGGGAGCAGCCGGTCGCGCCACCACCCTTGAAGAGATTGCGCAGGGGGATGAGAATGGTCGAGCGACCCTCTGGGAACGGGCGCACGTGTTGCTGGGAGCCAAGGTCGCCGGTCCTGCGGGGAGGAGGTGGAAGGTCGCCGGAGCTGCCTCTTTGGGGGCTGGGCCCGGATTTGGCTCGATTAGGGTTCAGGGAAAAGGGCGTTGGGTGAAGCGCAGGGGCGCGCTGGGGTGGGGTGGGGGTTGTCTGGGCCTCAAGCTGGGGTCCGGATAGGAGGAGGGCGCGCAAGAGCGACGGGAAGTCGCCGGAGTTACGCGCCGGAGTTGGTCACGAGAGAGAGATCGGGGAGAGTCGGAGAGAGCGACGGGAAAACATGAAGGAAATATTAAGGAATTAAATCATGCTAAAAGTTTTCTCTAATTTCTAAATGTTATTGTGATTGATTTGATTGTGGAACTGGAGAAATTTGTTTGTTGGTATGTAAGAATTCCCAAAATTAGTCATAGCATAATATAATTGAATACATGGATTTGGTTTGTTGACTTGAGTAATTCAGAAAATTAGAGATGACACCAAAAAAACATATGGATTTAGAAATTTGTGGAAGTGCGGGATGTCATATAGAAAGATTAATCAAGTGGAGAATGCTTTGTGAGGATGCATGCCTCTTAAGTACCAAAATATACCAATCATGATGTACATTTTTCACATTTGTATTGAAGAATATTAAGCTGTTGACCCTTTTTATGACTCCACACTTGTAATCAAACTCTTTTACTGCAGGAAGTTCGTGTGAGATTTGTAGGGTTTGGTGCCGAGGATGATGAGTGGGTAAATGTGAAGAGGTGTGTGAGAGAACGTTCCGTTCCCTTGGAGAATTGGGAATGTGACAAAGTCAAGGTTGGGGATATTATGCTCTGCCTCCAGGTAACGCGTACTTCTCTCTCTCCCTCCGATTAAAAAAAAGTTTTTCAAATCCGTCAATTAGTTGTTATTGAAATTTGTCTTGAATTTATGACTTGTCCTTTGTCCTGAGGATTCTGTCTCCGCACTAACCCAGGAAAGCCAAGAGCAAGCAATATACTATGACGCGCATGTCGTCGAAATCCAGAGGAAAATGCATGACATCAGAGGCTGCAGGTGCATCTTCTTGGTCCGATACAACAATGATAATACCGAGGCAAGTTAGTAGTAAATAACTCCCGTTCATCCTTTCTCTTCACATGTCGTTGACTCATCAAGATCAATACACAATGTTTTACAGGAAAGGGTTCGTTTGAGGAGATTGTGCCGCATACTGGTACATCCATCGAGAATCAATGAAGAGAACGTCCGAGCATGTACGTAAGTTCAAATATACAGATCCACCGACTTTATGGTAAGTAATAGTTTTGAAAAAACTAGTCTCACTGCTCCTAGTGCAATTTTTTCAGCTGCAAAATAGCTAGCTAAGCCGTCTTAAGAGCAAGGTGTCTTCCCATTTTGTAGATTTAGTGTAACTAGAATTGAATTGATCTTCAGCATCGCAATTGAATCCCCTTCTTTCATCTCGACGTATATGATTTTCAGATTTTGTTATGGTGGGGGCAGGAACCGTCCCATCCCTCTCCCTGTCTGATTTTTCCCATCTACCTTCCGCATGAATTTTCCTACTCGGATTATATTAATCATCGTTTCTCAATTTAATAGCAAAGTTATATAATTTAATTCAGCTTAGGTCAATTATCGATACTCATATATTGCTCAATATTATATAATTGCGATCAAATGGAGATTAATATACAGTGTTCAGTGTTGTATGCGAGCAATTTCAAGCCACTTGATTTTGTATTTTTAATGGCTAGGATTAAAACATGCATTTAATTAATTTTATACATGGAGGAGTATTTTCGTCATTTGTCATCAAATTAAAACACATACTACAATATCACCTTCTTCCTCTCAAACATGGAGATTTCATTCAATATTTGTGATTGAATCTTCTCCATAATTGTTGCCTCTTGCTTCTTTGATTTGATTTTTTTTTGTTAATTCTAACCCCAATGTATGTTCTCTCTTTATGGATTTTGGTATGAATCTCCTTTGAGACATATTCAAGTTCACATTTGGGGTCATTTCAAATTTAGGAGCTTGGTGCTTTGATTTAGACGTTTTTGTGTTCTTTGGACTGATGTTTGTTGATTTTTAATCAAACTTATGAAGGTTTGTTTATGTTTTGCATTGAAATCTCAAGTTCTTGATTAAAACAAAGCCTAATGGTCAATTCTCTATCCATCGCCCAACATGTGTTCGATGAAATACCCAAATATTCAACTTAGAGTTTAGAGCAATTTCTCTTATTTAATTTTTATGTCAATGTGGTTTCTTTCCATGTCTATATTTAAAAAGGTGGTGACTTTTGTCATCATATCTTAGTTGATTAGTGTTTGGAATTCATGAACCGTAAGGACAAAAAAATTGAATCTAGCATTCAAAAACTAGTGAATAAATGAATCTAGCTTACAAAACTATGAACCGAAAGAACAAGCACCATGAACCAAAAGACATGAAAGAAAATAATAACTATAATGAACCAAACGACATGAACCCTAAAATGAAATTTGATTAACCTAAAGTTATTCAAACATGAACTAAAAGAACAATTGTTATTAGGGATGTTCAACGGGACGGGTCGCCCGCGACCCCCACTGACCCAATCTGCAATTTACGAGTTACAGGTCGAATTTTTTTTTTGCGGGCCGCGGGTCGGGCTGAGTTAAACCCGCGCGGGTTGCGGGTTGCAATATTTATATATATATATTTATAATTTTATTAATATATAAACTTTTTTTTATAAAAAACCCATTGGATTTATGAGTCGACCTGCAAACCCAACGGGTTTATTTAAAAAAATACATGCTTTTAGGTAAAAAAAAATCATCTTTTGACCCAATTGACTTATTCAAACGGGTCGACCCGCGACTCGACCCTTAAGATCTGCGGGTCAAGTAAATTTTTTTTGGGTCGCGGGTCGACCCTACCCGACACGTGAGCATCCCTAATTGTTATTAACAAAAAGGCATGGAACAAACTTTTTGAAACATAGGAAATATTATGAACCTAGCTTACAAAACCATGAACCGAAAGACCAAGTACCATGAACGAAAAGACATGAAAGAAAGTAATAACTTGCATGAACTAAACGGCATGAACCGAAAGATGAAATTTGATGAACCTAAGGTTATTCAAACATAAATCAAAAGAACAATTGTTATTGACAAAAAGGCATGGGACAAAATGTTATGAACCATAAGAAGAAATATTATGAACCTAACTTACAAAACCATGAACCGAAAGGACAAGTGCCATGAACCAAAAGAAGTGAAAGAAAATAATAACTAACATGAACTATACACATGAACCGTAAGATGAAATTTGATAAACCTAAAGTTATTCAAACATGAACCAAAAGAACAATTGTTATTAACAAAAAGGAATGGAACAAAATTTATATGAACCATAAGGAAAAATATTATGAACCTTGCCTTAAAAAGACATAAATCAAAAGAACAAATGATATGAACAAAAAGGCGAAATACATCTACAACTCCTTGAACTTTGACGATTTTTGTAAACACATCTCCGTACTTTGGGGGTTTCAAATAAGTCCTGTACTATACATATTTTTGTCTTTTAAAAACAAAATTCTAATCTAGCAAAACGCGTGCACATTAGTCTCCTATGTGCGTGTTTGTATACTTTACCACCATTATAAAAGATGACATGGAAACATAAAAATAATATAAAATAATAAAAGCTATGATAAAGCTTTTATTCTGTTTATTTTCCATTTTCCTAATTTTTTCTTTTTCTTTACCATTGATCTGGATCTGAATTCTTCACTATCACCGACGAACTCGGGGAGGAGGAGGCAGCGGTCATGGGGTCGGGGAAGAGGAGGGGCGGTGGTGAAGGATGAGACAGAGAAGACTGACTCGGGAAAAGACTGACTCGGGAAAAGATCTTTAGATCTAGATCAGGACGGAAAGATAGACTCGAGAAAAGAATTCATGCTCACCGCCGACACCAATAGCTTTGAATACACCTCCAAATATTACCATTCAAATACCTATTCTCAGTCAATTGGTAACTCATCCATATTCAAGTGGCAAAGCTTAAGGAAGTTGCCCGTTTGGATTTTCTTCAAGAATTGGAGGAGAGTTTGTAAGCTTGACAATTTAGCTAATTACATAGAACTTCTCGTGCTGGGACGGACTTGTTGTATGAATGTTCAACCTCTCTCCTTTCCCTTTCAAACATTGTGGGCTGGCAAGTTGGAGCCTTCAGCAAATGGCGTGGAACTTGTTGGCTTAAGCTCAAGTGTTCTGTTTTCACATTTAAGGGGGGAAAGTTTGTTTTCCTTGCATTCTATATTTTAGTTGGTTTAAGTGGTTTGGTTTAGTAGAATAAAGTGACTCGGGTCTGTAGTGAACCGGTCATATATATAGCCTTGTACTTTTCCTTTCCTGAACTGAGTGAGTGATGATAGAGCTTGGTTAGCTCCTTTCATTGTGCGATTGGATATCTTTTGTAATTGAAGGATTTCTATTGAATTCTTGTTCGATTGTGTGAGTTTTTAAGTTTATCTTTCAATTCCTAGATTTTCTACATGGTATCAAAGCAATCGGATATCTAGGTTTCATTTTCCATCTTTTCGAGAGAGAGAGAGTGATTGTGATCCATCGTTCGGTGTTTTCTGGTTCAGTGAATTTTCCTTTTTTCCACTCGCGATGGCGATAGATGATAAGGAGAAAGAAGCTTATCAAGCAACGAGTTTAGCAAATATGGTGGATCCTTTACTTCTGACCAATTCCGACTTCCCAGGGATGGTTCTTACTACGACTCCATTCAATGGGAGTAATTTTCACGCTTGGTGGCGTCAAATTGAGCATGCGCTTATGGCGAAGATGAAGCTAAGCTTCATCGATGGAACATGAGAGAAGCCGCCAACTGGATCTGTGGAGTATGAGAGGTGGAAGCGATGCGATTCAATGGTCGCGTGCTGGATTTTAAATTCAATGACTCCAGAGATGTCCAGTGGCTTCATCTACACGATTTCAGCACGATCTCTGTGGCTGGATGTTTGCGAGAGGTTTCGACGTAGTAATGGACCTCTTATTTTCCAATTGAAGCAAGATCTGGCGCAAGTCACTCAAGGTAACTCCACGGTTACACAATATTATTGCAAGTTGAAATATTATTGGGATGAATTATCAAATCTGACGAGGATGCCTACTTGCACTTGTGGTGTGATTGACAATTGTAAGTGCAATATTGATGTTAAGATACAAGAACAAGAGAATCTGCAACAATTGATGGAGTTTTTGATGAATCTAAATAGTGATTATGAATATGTGTAGAATGATCGCTCATGAATGCGAGGGTCTAGAGATACAATTTATAACCCGATCCCGTTGTAGCACGTGGTTGGTGTCGAACGCTCGGGAAATCTACTCGATTGAGGTGCCTAAACACTAGAAAGCTGGAAAGGAGAACTTAAAACAAAGGAAAACAAAGAGAACAGTCGGGACCGACACAAGTGTCACGTCGGGCCCGATATTGGCGACAAAGAAGGAAGTCGGGACCGACGTAGAGCAAGTCGGGCCCGATGTAGCTGGGTTTTGTCGAACTCAAAGATTGAAAGTAGATCTTGGGCTTTTGGGTTCCTTCTCTAGTAGATTAAGGCTTTTTCACCCCAATTCAAGCAATAAGTGATGATCGGAATAGGATCGAGGTGCTTTCGCCCTCGTTCCAACCACTTCTACACATCGATCATTGGGGAAATCCCCTTCGAAGCAAGGTCTTGAGATGGACAAATGTTCACTTTCGTTACTTTGCCAATCACAAGCCTTGATTCCTTACTTTCATAAGGAATTGTAGCTCTATGTAGAGTGGGTTCCTAGATCGAGCACTCAAGGCTTATGGAATTGGGGTTTCTAGCCCAACCTAGCTAGAGTTTTCCTCCATAACCCAAGATCAAGGAGATCTACTCCATATGGCAAACAAAGAAAGCAAACAAAGAAAGCAAACAAATCACAAAGCAAAGCAATCAACATCATCAATCTCAAACCAAAGCCAAATTTCATTCACAAATCAAAAGCAATCCACAAACTCCAATCCAAGGTTTCCAAATCCACAAAATCAAAACAAGGCAAAGCTAATCTATCAACCAAACCTATCAAATCTCCTTCTCCTATGCCGATTCCCTCTCTTCTCCTTCTCCTCTCCCTCCTCCTTGCTCTCCAAGTATCCTCTTGAGTGTTTTTGAGAGTTGGTTCCTCCTCTAAGTGTGTGGGAACCTCCCTCAATTAGAAGATAAGAGAGCCTTTATAGATGAGGGGCAAAAGTGGTAGTTTACAATTTCGTGCCTTGGAGCCCAATCCAGCCAACGGCCGACTCGGACCGAAACGGAGCAACTCGGGCCCGACTTACTGGGCAAGTCGGCCCGAGGTCGAAAAATCATCTCGGGTCCGGCGTTGGTTCCAACTCGATCCGTACCTCGTTCCACCTTCTTCTTGTTGGCTTTTCTCTTGTTCTTCTTCATGGCTTGCTCCTCTCTTTCCCTCTTAAGCTTGGGCCTTGCTCCATGTTCCGATTCTCCTTCAAAACGACCCTTGATCCATGCCAAAACACCTACAAAACACATAAAATGCGCATAGTCTCCGAATCTCATAGAAATACGGGAACAAAGCTAAAAAGGAACAAAACACACAAGAAAAGGGGAAAAAGAAACATATTTGCAAAGGGAATCATATATAAAACACCACCAAATAAAGAGACATCATTGAATCAGATCGTAGCCACTGAGCCTTTGCCTCATGTGTCCAAGGTTTTCAACCTGGTGACATCTGTGGAGGCTCAAAAGAAGTTGACCAGTGGTTTGTCACATGATTCTTTAGGTTTTATGGCAAGTTAGGGCAATAATCAAAGAAGCAGTGGAAAGGATTCAGAAGTCAATTGTGGTGGTTACAGTGATGGTGGAAAAGGAGCTGGTTATGCAGGAGATAAAAGAGACTTTAAGAAGTCGAAAGGAAGTGATGAGATATTTTGTTATCACTGTAAAGAAAAAGGTCACATACTTGATAATTGTTTTGAGATCATTGGCCATCCGGATTGGTATAAAGGAAAGAAGAACAAAAGGATGGATGCTAATGTAGAGAGTGAGTCTCAACATGCTGGAGATACTCCATTGGAGAATAGAAACAATGGTGATTCACGTGGAGGAATGGATCAACATCTGATTCAAGCAGTCTCAACACTTTCTAATTCTTGTCAAGAGGTGATGAGAAGTTTTAGATCAGAAAGGGCTATGACTATGGAGACAATGAAAGGACAGTTTGCTGGTTACAGTTCCAGGTCTAATGTTGCTCAAGGATCCGGATACAAGGGAGGTTATGCTTGTTATGGTACAAGATCAAATGTTGCTTCCGGATCAGGGTCCAGAGGTGATTATGTAGGTTATGGCTCAAGGTAAGTAGCTGCTTCAAGAACAAAGGGAGGTGGTTCAGACTTTGCAACCAAACAGATGAAACAGTTTGTGCATTTTGCAGGTAAAATTGTTTCTATTTTGAGTGCAAATCAGATTGATTCAAGGGACTGGATTGTTGACAGTGGTGCTTTAGATCATATGACATCATGTTATGATCTGTTGTTAGATCCACGAGAGGTCAAGCATCCAGTTCATATTGTCTTACCAGATGGCAGTGTTAAGCCTGTACAGATTATTGGTGATGTTAAGTTGAATAATGACATGATTTTATCTGATGTGTTGCTGGTGCCTGACTTCAGATATAATTTGTTACCTGTGAGTAAGCTGGTGTCAATGGGTAATTTGGTGGCACATTTTCATAAGGATTCTTGTATGTTACAGGACTTGGAGAGTAAGAAGTTTATTGCTCAAGGTCAAGCTTCAAGATGGTTGTACAAGATTAAGATTGCAGTTGATCAAGGAATTAATTCTCTTCATATTTTCAATAATTTGACTGTTGAGGATGTCAAACATTATAGTTGTGCCACTAGAGGCAAGTGTGATTTCTTGTTAATGCACAAGAGGTTAGGACATGTATCAACCTCTAAAATGTCTCATTTACATGATTGCAAATCTGTTTCACAAGACAATTTTATATGTGAAGTGTGTTCTTTAGCTAAATTCCATAAACTTCCTTCTCCACCTAGTCAGTCTCGTACTCAGCAATTATTTGAGCTTGTTCATGTTGATTTGTGGGGACCATACAAGGTAGGGGGTTTGAATGGTGAGACTTATTTCTTGACAATAATAGAGAATTTTAGTCGAGCTACCTAGACTTACTTGTTGCAAAGGAAGCAACAAGTTTGTGAAGTGTTAAATGGTTTCATCAGATATACACAGACTCAGTTGGGTTTGGTTCCTAAAGCAATCAGGTCAGACACTGGGACAGAGATTTTTAATAGAGATTGTCAAGCTTTGTTCACAGAGTTTGGCATTGTGCATCAAAGAACTATGGTGTATCGTCCTGAGCAGAATGGTGTTGTAGAGAGGAAGCATCGACACTTGCTAGACACAGCCAGGGCACTCAGAATCCAAACTGGTTTACCACCAAAATTCTGGGGAGAATGTGTGTTATCTGCTACATACATCATCAATAAAATGCCTTCATCAGTGTTACAATGGAGAACACCTTATGAGGTATTATTTTCAAAACTTCCTACTTATGACAACATGAAAGTTGTAGGATGTTTATGTTTTGCTTATAATGCTCTTAAACCTCATGATAAGATGGAAGCAAGAGGAAGGAAATGTGTTTTCCTAGGCTATCCGCCAAATGTGAAGGGTTACAAGCTCTATGATTTAACTACACAACAAGTCTTCCTTAGAAAGATGTTATTTTTCATGAAGAGATTTTTCCTTTTAAAGGGGAGACTTCTGTTGATGGTTTGAGAGATTCATCAGGTGTTTCAGAGTTTGGAAATGTAGTTGCTGCTGCTGCTGATGTGTTAATCAGTTTTAATCATGCTCCTGTGGTGAGTCCTAGTTCAGAAGCTGCTCATGCAGAACCAACCGATGCTGATACAGACATAAATATTCCTGTAAAACAGTCGATTACAGTCAGAGGTTTGTTGGATTCTACAAAAGATGCTACAGATAATGCTGGTTCAACAGAAAATATTGTTGTGCCTTTTCCAGAAGTAAGAAGATCCATGAGAGTCAAAGATGTGCCAACATGGCATCATGACTATGTGATGAATTGCCAACAAGGAGAATACATTGCTTCTTTGGAAAATGTGATGGAAGTTAGAGAGCCTCAGTCTTTCAACGAGGTCAAGAATCAACCAGAACGGATTGAAGCAATCAAAGCAGAAATTACAGCCTTGGAGAAGAATGGGACATGGTGTGTCACTTCTTTACCTCCAGGCAAAGTTGTTATAAAGTTTAAATGGGTTTATAAAATGAAATTTAGACCTAATGGTGAGATTAAGTGGTACAAGGCACGATTAGTGGTGAAAGGTTTTTAATTAGAAACTGGGTAAAGATTATAAACACACTTTTTCACCAATTGCTAAGGTTCCAACTGTTAGAATACTCATTGCTTTAGCAACAACTAGAGGTTGGGATTTACATCAAATGGATGCAAATAATGCTTTTCTTCATGGTCATTTGGATGAAGAAATTTATATGGAAGCACCATAAGGGTATGTTGAGATTGCACCAGGGCAGGTTTGTAAACTTGAGAGGTCTCTTTATGGGCTTAAACAAGCATCTAGGCAATGTAATTTGGAATTATCTTCTTTCTTGAGATCTCTAGGTTATGTGCAGTCTTATTCTGATTATTCCCTCTTTGTGAAAGCCAGTAAATCATCTTTTACAGCCATGTTGGTTTATGCAGATGATATCTTGGTGACTGGAAATGATGCTCATGAAATTCAATCAGTCAAGACAGCCTTGCATGCTAAGTTCACTTTCAAGGATCTGGATTTGGCTCAGCATTTCTTGGGTATTGAGTTATACAGAGATGACAAGGGTGTTTTCCTTAGTCAACAGAAGTACATAACTGATATCTTGCATGAGTATCATATGGATTCTTGCAAATCAGCTCCTAGTCCTTTGCAACCAGGTTTAAAACTCAGGCTAGAAGAAGGGGTGTTGTTGCAAGATTCAGAGAGGTATCGAAGGCTAGTTGGTAAATTGTTGTACTTGTCTTTGACAAGGCCAACCATGTCTCATTGTGTTTAACATCTTAGTCACTTTGTGTCTCAACCTCGACTTCCTCATTGGCAAGCTGTGACACATGTTCATCGTTATTTGAAAGGGATTGTAAGTTTTGGTCTTTATTATCTAGTTCAGAATTCACTCAAATTAACAAGGTTTTTCTAATGCTGATTGGGGATCTTCTTTAACTAGTTGGAGATCCTTGTCTGGTTATTTCATTTACATGGGACATGCTTTAGTTTCTTTGAAAAGCAAGAAACAAAAGACAGTTTCTCGGTCTTCCACAGAAGCTGAGTACATGAGTATGGCTTTTACAACTGCAGAATTGGTCTGGTGTAGTTACTTGTTGCGTGATTTGAAAATTCCTGTGGAAACACCAATTACTCTCTTTAGTGATAATCGGTCTGCTCAACAATTGGCAACCAATCCATATTTTCATGAGCATACCAAGCACGTTGACTTGGATTGCCATTTCATTCGTGAAAGGATTCAAAGTGGTTTCTTATCTACTGCTTATATTCCTACCAGTTTGCAGATTGCATATATCATGACCAAGGCACTTAATCACAATCAACATTTGTTCTTGTCCCACAAGTTGGGACTTGAAGATACTCCAACTTGGGGGGGGGGGGGGGGGGGGACGAGCATTTGACAGGCTGGGAAGTTGGAGACTTAAGCAAATGGTGTGGAACTTGTTGGCTTAAGCTCAAGTGTTTTGTTTTCACATTTATGGCGGGAAAGTTTGTTTTCCTTGCATTCTATATTTTAGTCAGTTTAAGTGGTTTGGTGTAGTAAAATAAAGTGACTCGGGCCTGTAGTGAACCAATCATATAAATAGCCTTGTACTTTTCCTTTTTTGAACTAAGTGAGTGATGATAAAGATTGGTTAGCTCCTTTCACTGTGCGGTTGGATACCTTTTGTAATTGAAGGATTTCTATTGATGTCTTGTTCGATTGTGTGAGAATTCAAGTTTATCTTTCGATTCCTAGATTTTCCACAAACATTCATCAACTCAACATATAACTAGTGAAATGTAAGAACACTCATGATGAACTTTAACATACAAAGTTATGAACCTTAACATACCTACGAGAAGAACACAATAGAAAAAAATGACCTAAATCACAGGTCACATGAACCCACAAGTTGTCTCTTCATTTGGCTTCAAAGAACCACCTAAATTCAAGAAACAAAGGTAATTATACTTGCAGAAAAGAATATGCCCAAATAGCAAACAAAAATTAGGTTTGATTAAATAGAAAATGGAGAAACAATTAATGACCAGTAATCTAACATCTTTCATAATTCTCGTGAGGTCCAGCGTCAATTTGCTAAGAATGAATACCTTTAATTAACCAGAATAAGGAAACATTGTAAGAAGATTGCAATAAAAACTTACATGTCTTTAGATTTCACCCAAAAGCTTTTTTATTTCACCCAAAAAAGAGAAAAGGGGGAAAATATGAAGATTTTCATCTTCAGATTTGGAGAGTAAGATGAGGTTGGAGAGAGAGAGAAGGAGAGTGAGAAGGTTGAAAAAAAGATGCGTGTATGTGTTTCTTTCTTAGGGTTTATTTATCTAAAGGGTAATTTTGTCTATGAATGAAAAAATTGAAGTATTTACCCACATGTGTGATGTGAACCCTGTTGGAGGATTCACACGAGGATCTTGTCGTGGACTCGTATTGGGTCTTCTTCACCGTAGTAACCAATAGATTTGAGGTGAAAACGCCTATACTGGGTTGACGAAGAAGTGAAATAATTGAGAAGGTCGACAAGTTCGACCTAGCTGTTGAGAATATGGGATGAGAAGTAGAATTGTGTTTTTGACGCCTTAAAGATAGATGCGGGAACAATCCGGAAACAATTCGTTATCAAATCAAAGCATAAAGAAATACAAGCATAGGCGTGCCTCTTATATAGAGGAGAGGCATGCAAGCGGCCCATCACGCGAGCCCAAGCCCAAAATACTCATAAAAGTAGAAATGACATAAATAGTAAGGTTTGGAATGGAAATAATACTGAAAACGGAAAAAAAAACATAAATGGTCATTGTGGCCATGTCGCGAGTGTCGCGACAAGGCCGTGACAAAGTGTCGACGTGCCAACGCAAGGCATGTCGCGACACACTAGGTGTGGCATGATAAGGCCGAAGCATGCGGCGCACACAAGGCATGTCGCGACACACTAGGTGTGGCACGACAACGCCGAGGTACGCGGCGCACGCGAACCTCATGTCGCGACGCCGGGTTGGCTCGGCGCGGACATGCAGGTTAGTACCGAGGCATAGGACTCGGTACCGGGCGTGGCTGGCACGACACTGGACGCGAGGTCATTGGCACCGTGGTGTGAGGCGTCGACGTCGAAAAGTGGCACGTCTCCGATGATGGTGAGACACGTGAAGAGGGCGTGCTGGTGGATGCGCCGTGGCTCGCTAAGGCATGAGCGACGATGGACACCGTGGCTCGAGCTATGGAACAGGTCTGGGCTCGAGTGACGGGTCTGTCGGAGCTCATGGACAATTCTTCCTTTTCTTGGGTCGCCTCAAGGTGGGGTTCACATCACCCCCCCTGTGGCGGGAAGCGTCCCTGTTTCCTTGTGATGATACTCGAGATCTACGTAAGGAGAGAGATCTAAGACATTGAAGGAACAGTGGACGACATACTTACTCGGGAGGTGGAGGACGTAAGAATTGTTGTTGATACGCCGTAGGACCTTGAAGGGTCCGTCTCCTCGAGGGTGTAGCTTTGTCTTCCTAGCGTCGGGAAAACGCTCGTTCCGAAGATGGAGCCACACCAAGTCTCCTGGCTCGAAGATCATCGTACGGCGTCCCTTGTTGCGTTGGGCGACATATTGATCCGAGCGCTTCAACAGTTTCCCCTTGGTGCCCTCATGTAGGCGGCGGACATGGTTGGCGCGAATGGCCGTGTCGACGTGTTCACCAGGCTTGTATGGCCACGACACCAAGTCCATGGGCGTGCCTGGGTTACGCCCGTAGATCATATCGAAAGGTGTCATCTTCGTCGCAGAGTGAAAGGACATGTTATATGCAAACTCAACATGGCAAAGTAAGTCCTCCCACCGACGTGGGTTTGCCTTGAGCATCGTCCGAAGAAGAGTGCCCAAGGTCCGATTGGTCACCTTAGTCTGACCCTCGGGCTGGGGTGATAAGTAGTTTAAAATAGGAGTCGTGTCCCTAACTTTCCCCAAAGTGTTCTCCATAAATGGCTACATAATTTGGTATCCCTATCACTAACAATAGTTTTAGGAATACCGTGGAGCTTTAACACGTGCGAAAAATAAAGTTGCAATTTCCACCGCGTTATTAGATTTCTTACACGCAATAAAGTGAGCCATCTTGGAGAATTGGTCCACGACTACAAAAATGGAATCTTTGCTACGCCTCGACGTTGGGAGGCCCGTGATAAAATCCATGGAAATATCTTCCCACGGGGAGTCCGGTATAGGTAGGGGGATGTAAAGTCCATTTGGTTGTGATCGAGACTTGGCAGTATGACATGACACACAACCCTAACAATACTTGTTTACATCTCGTGCCATGTGAGGCCAAAAGAAATGTTCACGGAGTGCTGCAAATGTTTTGGCTATGCCAAAATGGCCTCGGCCATCATGAGCCTCTTTGAGCAATAAGTGTCTAACAAAAGAGGCCGGAATGCAAAGCTTTCCAGCGCGGTATAGATATCCAAAAAGGACTAATGGATTTGAGAGTGCTCGAGATTTTTAATGATCGAGGAAAAGTATAGGTCTGAGGCGTACAATTCCTTAATCAAGGAAAACCCAAGCAACTTGGAATGGAGTTGCGTCAGAAGGATATACCTGCGAGAGAGAGCGTCGGCGACGACATTCTCTTTTCCTTTTTTATGAGCAATGACGTAGAGGAATGTCTCCATGTATTCCACCCAACGTGTGTGGCGTCTATTCAGATTTGTTTGACTCTTGAGATAAGCCAAGGCCGCGTGATCCGTATGAATTACAAACTCGCTTGGCCAAAGGTAGTGTTGCCACGTCTTTAAGACCCGAATAAGAGCGTAGAGCTCTTTATCATAGGTCGGATAATTTAAAGTAGCCTCAGGTAGCTGTTCGCTAAAATAAGCGACAGGCCTTTGCTCTTGAAGGAGTATGCCGCCAATACCATAATCGGAAGCGTTGTTGGGACGATGTTGGGACCTCTAGTTCTAAACACCGGAACAACGAGACCATTCTCTAGTTTTGATAATGACAAACACCATAAGGGAACTAATGTGCTTTGTCCAAGTATTTCTAAGGAACACAGGTCCAGCAAAGAAAGTTCCCATGCTATGGGAACTCCCATGAATGGCTAAGGAACACAAGCATACACGTTGAAGAGTTTCTCTCAAAGGAACTCTGAAGAAGACAGTTCCCATCACATGGGACCTCACATGTGAAGACAAAGACCGTTCAGCGCAAATCGCGGGATCCTGTCTTGGACAGAACGAAGGAACAGTCTGATGAGCAGACTATCACAAGTGATCCAATGGTCCGATTGATTCAAGAAGTTGACCTAGTTCAAATCAAAGTCACATGTGAAGATTGTACACTTGGGCTGCAAGCAAAGGGCATTTCGGACAACATGAAAGATGCGATTGAAGCCCAAGTACAAACGAGTATAAAGCAAAATGAATAGTGCGAGGTTCAAGCACTTCTCCCAGAACTCAAACATATTCCCAGAGAAAGAAAGAAAGAAAAAGAGAAGTCCCCGACGGCGAGTGTCTGATCTCGACGACGGTGATGCTGAAGTTCCCAAGAGCAAGGGAACTGAATTGTCAAAGTGTAAGGTTTGGCTTTCTTGTTTTAGTTGAGTTGTTCGCTTAGGAACTCAGTTGAGAAGATTCACTAGTGTTACTAGAGTTAGGTAGAACTCGTAGGAACAGAGAAGTTTGAATCTGGCTGTTTGTAACTAAGGAACAAGCAATAAATACAAGTAAGTCATTCAAAATCCTCCAAGCGGAGGTAGAGGTTTACCCACACAACTAGTTGGTTGTCGTGGGGTTCCTCTATAAGGGAACTGTGTTCTGTCTGCTTTTAATACTTGCGATATTGTTTCTTCCGCTACCTTGGGAACAGCTTAACATCCCATTCCCAAGCTCTCGCTAACCACTAACGATCCAACAATTGGTATCAGAGCAGGCTGCTCTAGATTTGTGTTAGCATCACATGTTTCAAAATGGCTCACAAACTCACCCAAGTCGGTCACAACAACAGCAAGCCACCAAGGCTCATCACTGGTAGATTCGAAAGCTGGCAACGCGACATGAAGGATTGGCTGCGTAGTCAGGACTACCAAGCTTGGTGCGTTATAGAGAAAGGGAACTTCAAAATTGATCTAGCTATTGAGAATGACCTCACCAAATGGGGACCAAATGAATACAAGTGCGTGGAGGCCAACTTCAAGGCCAAACAATACCTCAAGAATACTATGACGGTGCAAGATTGCGACAGGGTGGCAAACCTAGACACAACCAAGGAAGTGTGGGAAGCCATTCAACAAATGCATATTGGGAACTCAGACCTCCGAGAAGATCTTTAGATGAATGCGAGAAGGGAGTTCTTCAACTTCCAAATGGAGATGGGAGTGTTTGTCGATAGTCACCAATCTCGTTTCGAGGGACTTTGCACCAAGATGGTTGGTCTAGGGATCACTAAAGAGGAAATCACTGACAAAATGAAGGTTCAACAACTCTTCAACGGACTGACTGGAGAGTGGGCAAATGAGAGAACGATGTTCAAGGAAAACCCCGAAAACAGAACTCTTATGCTCCACCAGGTCTTTGGAAAACTGGTGGGACATGAGAAAAGAAAGATAGATGACAAGGAGCAAAAGAGGGCACACCAAGGGATCGCCCTCAAACTTGAAAAGATTCTCAAGTCAGTTCAAGAGCAACATGAAGAATCTGAAGAAGAAGAGGATGAGGAACTAGTCCTCGTAACAAAGGCCCTTCGATCCTTTTACAAAGGAAAGTTCAAAAAGGGAAATGGGAACTCACAAAAAGGGCAAAGTTCCCAAAGAAAACCTATTGAGAAGGACCTCTCGAACGTCACATGCTACAAGTGCTACAAAAAGGGACACTTCGCGAAGGAGTGCCCACTGAGAACTGACGACCGTAAGCAAGGGAAGAAGGCCTACAACGCCACATGCGACGATGACGAGGATGAAGATCCTAAATCTTGGGCATCCCCCGACATGTGCGCAATGGCCATCGGAGACACCACTGGGGAACAACCCAGTGAGGTAACTACTGAATCTGTTCTTGCTTCCTTGAATAATTATGAAAAACCTGAGTTGCTAAAAATTCTTTCAAGCCTTGTCCAAGATAACATTAAATTACAAAAGAAGTTGGAAAAATCGGAACACACCAATGCTGAACTGGTTGGTCTTGAGCCATGTCCCAACTGTGTGTCCCTTCTTGAAAAACTTCAGTCCTATGTGTCTCACATCGTAGATCTTGAGAATGAGCTTAAAACTCTAGAAAGTGATGAGAACACCCTTCTACAAAACCTGAGTAAAACAAAAGGAAGTCCTGAAGCCTCTAGTTCCCAAACCAAGTTTGTCCCTGCCAGACACAGAATAGGATATGAGTCAGAGAGCCCTAAGAAAGGAATGTACCCTTTGAGTGAAAAAGAGATCAACGAGTGTAGGGCCCTAGAGCTTCAGTGTGAGAAACAGAAAAATGCACACTTAGAAGAGAAAATCCGTGTCTTGGAGAGTGGAGTGAATGGAGAAGTAGACTACTACACTGGGAACATTGGACATAAGCTGTATGTTCAAATAGCTAAGGGAAATAGGTCTAGGGTGTACAACAAGGAAACTATGGATAGGAACAGGATACACAGACCCCATCCTAAGTACTACCTAGGAGAATACTATAAGACCTGCTGGAACTGTGGTGCTCATGGGCACTACAAGGAAAGCTGTCCCAAAGCTAAAGCCCAAACCCACAGAAACCACAAGTACTGGAACAGGCAGAATCAACAAGCTAACAAATCTGCTAGAGTTCCCACAAAAGGAACAACCATAGGAACCTTGCCTATAACAAGTACTCTCGTGATATTAACATTGCTAATTATGTGTTATTTGAGACTGTCTTCCCTTGCAAGGGACCAGGCAAGAGTCATCTTGCCTGGGTCCTCAAAAACTAACTTTTCTTGTAGGTGGCAGTGAGGGGAAACAACACATGGGTCATTGATAGTGGATGTTCTAACCACATGACTGGAAACAAAGACAACCTCACCTCACTCCACCCAAAGGCCGAAGGAGGCCATATGTCCTTTGGCAACAAGAATAAAGGGGAAATCATAGGAACAGGGGAAGTACTACTCAACAAATCAATCAAAATCAACAACGTTAACTTGGTGAAGGACCTATGATTCAATCTCTTGAGCGTTTCCTAGATATGTGATCAAGGGAACAACATCGTCACATTTGATTCAAGGGAATGTCTAGTGATCAACAAGAAGACTAACAAAATCATCCTGAAGGGAAGAAGGTCCAACAACATCTATGTGGTGGACTCAGACTTTGAGCCACCAAGAAAATTGTTCTTAGCCAATTTCGTTGATGAAACGAAACTCTGGCACAAGAGACTGGGCCATGCAAGCATCAATCAAATCCTAAAGCTCTATCTACAAGATCTGGTCATTGGCCTTCCTCGAATAAACATTGAAGGCGCCAAGATGTGTGAAGCTTGTGTTTGTGGCAAACAAACCAGAAGTTCCATCAAACCAAAAAGGGTAGTCAGCACAACAAGGCCCTTGAAGCTAGTTCACATGGATCTTTGTGGTCCCATGGACACCGAAAGCTTCGGAGGAAAGAGGTACATATATGTTTTAATTGATGCTTTTTCAAGGTTTACATGGGTTCTTTTCTTGAGATCAAAATGAGATACCTTCAAAGAATTTGAGACTCTAATCAAGAGAACAAAAGTTAGCATGGGAATCAAGCTCAAGGCACTCAGAACAAAAGTTGATGAAGGGATGTTCCTGGGATACTCTTCACAAAGCAAGGCGTACAGGGTCTATAACAAGAGGACCAAGAAGATAGAGGAAAACATTCACATTATCTTCGACGAAAAATCTGTGAAGGTGGGAACAGATACCCAAGGAAGGGGAACTCTAATCAAGCTGGTCAGACAAGAAGAAGAAGACGACGAGGATGAACCAAGAAAGAGAGATGAAGACTATCCAAGTGGGAGTAATGCCCCACAATAAGGGAACAACGAAGGAGATCAAAACTCCACAGATCAAAGCTCCTTTGAAGTTCCCTCCTCAACAGAAGAACTACATGATGCATCGAACTCTCTTGTTCCCCAAAATGAAAATATACCAGAATCTAGTGTTCAGGGGGAACAACGAGGGAACCCTGAAGAGAATCCTGACTAGAGTCTCAACGAAGAAGTTGAGAATAACTGTTCCCCTGAGGAAGAGGAGGCTCAAGATACAGATGAAGGAACAAGGGAACAGGTTGATGTCTCACATATCCGAACCAGGAACTACCATCAGAAGAGGTATCACCCCATAGATAACATCATCACTCCCTATGACAAAGGTGTACAAACTCGTTCCTCTCTCAATAATTTATGTGCGTTTAATGCCTTTGTCTCGTTGGTGGAACCAAAGAACATCAAAGAAGCTCTAAAGGACCCAGACTGGATCCAAGCTATGCAAGAGGAACTCCATCAATTCGAGAGGAACAAAGTGTGAAAGCTAGTTCCTAGGCCCAAGAACAAGAACATCATAGGAACTCGATGGGTCTTTAGAAACAAGCTTGATGATACTGGGGCTGTAGCAAGGAACAAGGCACGCCTTGTTGCACAAGGCTACATGCAAGAGGAAGGAATCGACTACGATGAGACCTTCACACCAGTTGCCCGAATTGAGGCAATCCGTCTCCTCATAGCCTATGCAGCTCACAAAGGATTCAAGTTGTACCAGATGGATGTGAAGACGGCCTTTCTCAATGGACATCTCAAGGAAGAAGTATACGTGGCTCAAACCCCAGGATTCGAAGATGAAAAGCTACCCAACCATGTCTACTTCCTAGAGAGGGCCCTCTAAGGACTTAAACAAGCTCCCCGAGCATGGTATGATAGGTTCTCTCAATTCCTTTTGTCTCATGGATACCTTCGAGATTCCATAGACAAAACCTTGTTCCTAAAGAAAGAATCTAGGGATATGTTGATTGTACAAGTATATGTTGATGATATTGTTTTTGGAGCAACTAACGAAACTCTTGTAGAGAAATTTAAGAACCTCATGAGCAGTGAGTTTGAGATGAGTCTCATAGGGGAACTCACGTTCTTCTTGGGACTCCAAATATCTCAAACAAAGGAGGGAACAAGGATTGATCAACAGAAATACATCAGAGAAATGCTCGTGAAATATGGGATGGAACACTCCAGGCCCATTGACATTCCCATCTCACCAAACTGAAGGCTCAATGCGGATGAAACAGGTATAAGTGTGGACCAAAGAAATTATCGATGTATGATCGGGTCCCTTCTCTACTGGACTGCTAGTAGACCTGATATCATGTTCTCCGTATGTCTTTGTGCTCGTTTTCAAGCTAATCCTAAGAAATCACACCTGAAAGAGGTGAAGAGGATTTTCAGGTATCTCAAAGGGAACGAAAACTTGTGCCTCTGGTATCCAAGGAACAGTTCCCTTGAGCTCATTGCTTACACAAATGCAAATTTCGATGGGCACCTTGTTGATAGAAAGAGCATATCGGGAATGGCCCAGTTCCTAGGGTCATGCTTAATCTCGTGGGGATCCAAAAAACAAAACTCAGTGGCACTCTACACAGCTGAAGCAGAATATGTGGCTGCCGCTTCATGCTGTTCTCAAGTCCTATGGCTTAAGTCTCAACTTCAGGATTACGGTATGTCTTTTGGCCCAATTCCCATACTCTGTGATAACACTAGTGCCATTAACATCTCCAAAAATCCTGTGCATCACTCTAGGACTAAGCATATAGACATTAGGCATCATTTCCTACGTGATAATGTTGAAAATGGGAACATCTCTATGGAACAATGTAGAACGGAAGAGCAAATTGCGGACATTCTCACTAAAGCTTTAGACAGACGTCCCTACCAGCGTTTTCGAATGCTTTTAGGGATGATAACTCTAAACTAAACAAGTCCCTGTTTTTCTCTCCCTCAATGCCTGACTAGTTTAACTAGAAAGGCATGATAGGGAAAAGTAGGACTTAGTGCTTTCATTTTGCCATAATTACTAGTCTAGAGCTTCCTTATGTACAGTGGACCATCATTTTTTTTTGGCCCAAAATGATCAACCAGAGTTCCCTTTAACCCTCTCTACAAGCCACTATGACGGTGATCATAAAACCAGCCCTAAGCTAAGGGCCAGACAAATGCTTCTCATGAGCCAAACTTCTTATCCCTTTTATCGAGTTGTAATTGTCTGGTTCCCTGTTGAGTTCCCTAGCCTCACAAAGAAATTGAGTGTGAGTTCCCTTAACCTCTCCACTCAATATGACCTTTTGAAAGATCATGGGAACTGGTGTGCACAAGCAAGGGAACCCTACTCTCTGAAGAAGCTAAAACGTCGCTTGGGAAAATGGGAAATAGTGTCAGATTCTGAAGCGTTTTGGGCCAAGCATTTGAAAAGTCGAAAAGCCTTCCCTAGGAAGAAAACGACGCGTGTCAGAGGCGTACTATGGAAGATGAACTGTCCCTCCGCATTCATTGGCCAACGGTTATCGAGGTTATCCATCCTTCCCCTTCTACCCTCATCTCCCTTTCTCAAATAAAACCCCCTTTGCCATTTTTGGTCCCTTCTCCCTCACTCCTCTCTGCAACTCTCTCTCTCTCTAAAACATCCCATTTACCCATTTGAAGCAAACTTCCAAAACTCTTCTCCATCCAAATCTTTCCATGGATTCAACCCACTCATTCGAAGAAATTAAAGAGTGGATCCACAAAAACACTCGAACCTTCTTTCTTTCCATGTTAGCCGACATCGAGAAAGAGAAAGATCCTGTCTTTCGCGATGTCCTAATCGCAGGGCTCTACAATTATGTGAGCCCTCTCATGCCTCCTCGTTCTCTTCCTCCTCCTCCGGCAGAGCAAACCCTCGTAATGCCTTCCTCCACCGCCACTTCCTCTCAATCTATTCCACCTCCTCCCCCCCCCACCGCTGTCTCTTCTGGAACCGTCATCGTTGACAACTTCGGCTCCGACCCCCCATCAAAATACAAAAAACCAACAAAATCCAAACACAAGCATTCTGTAATATCCGCAATATTCCAAGTTTTTATAATATAATAATTATGATCAATTACTTATTTTCTCTAATTTAAAAAGAGAATTTCGGAATATCAAATTAACTTCTATTTTTCTTTTCTTTAATAAAAAAGAGTTTATCAAGAAATTAAAATAGATAAAATTTGTATAAAATAACTTGAGAGGCTTAGATTATTAAAGTGAGGTAAATCAATAAAAAGAAAATTAAATAAAAATAATGTCCTTTGACAATTTAATTTATTCTAGGAAATAATTTACACAAAAGCCTAGAAAATTAGATACAAGTCTTGTAAAAAGAATGCAAGAGCCGATATTTGAACCCGAGAGCTCTTGCACTCTACCCCTCACACGCCGCTCTGCCATTTCCGCTATACCAAGTGAACTTGCTTACCCAAAGCACCATTGATGTCTCTTTATTTGGTGGTGTTTTATATATGATTCCCTTTGCAAATATGTTTCTTTTTCCCCTTTTCTTGTGTGTTTTGTTCCTTTTTAGCTTAGTTCCCGTATTTCTATGAGATTCGGAGACTATGCACGTTTTATGTGTTTTGTAGGTGTTTTGGCATGGATCAAGGGTCGTTTTGAAGGAGAATCGGAACATGGAGCAAGGCCCGAGCTTAAGAGGGAAAGAGAGGAGCAAGCCATGAAGAAGAACAAGAGAAAAGCCAACAAGAAGAAGGTGGAACGAGGTACGGATCGATTTGGAACCAACGCCGGACCCGAGATGATTTTTCGACCTCTGACCGACTTGCCCAGTAAGTCGGGCCCGAGTTGCTCCGTGTCGGTCCGAGTCGGTCGCTGGCTGGATTGGGCTCCAAGGCACGAAATTGTAAACTACCACTTTTTCCCCTCATCTATAAAGGCTCTCTTATCTTCTAATTGGAGGAGGTTCCCACACACTTAGAGGAGGAACCAACTCTCAAAAACTCTCAAGAGGATACTTGGAGAGCAAGGAGGAAGGAGAGGAGAAGGAGAAGAGAGGGAATCGGCATAGGAGAAGGAGATTTGATAGGTTTGGTTGATAGATTAGCTTTGCCTTGTTTTAATTTTGTGGATTTGGAAACCTTGGATTGGAGTTTGTGGATTGCTTTTGATTTGTGAATGAAATTTGGCTTTGGTTTGAGATTGATGATGTTGATTACTTTGCTTTGTGATTTGTTTGCTTTCTTTGTTTGCCATATGGAGTAGATCTCCTTGATCTTGGGTTATGGGGGAAAACTCTAGCTAGGTTGGGCTAGAAACCCCAATTCCATAAGCCTTGAGTGCTTGATCTAGGAACCCACTCTACATAGAGCTACAATTCCTTATGAAAGTAAGGAATCAAGGCTTGTGATTGGCAAAGTAATGAAAGTGAACATTTGTCCATCTTAAGACCTTGCTTCGAAGGGGATTTCCCCAATGATCGATGTGTAGAAGTGGTTGGAACGAGGGAGAAAGCACCTCGATCCTATTCCGATCATCACTTATTGCTTAAATTGGGGTGGAAAAGCCTTAATCTACTAGAGAAGGAACCCAAAAGCCCAAGATCTACTTTCAATCTTTGAGTTCGACAAAACCCAACTACATCGGGCCCGACTTGCTCTACATCGGTCCCGACTTCCTTCTTTGTCGCCAATATCGGGCCCGACGTGACACTTGTGTCGGTCCCGACTGTTCTCTTTGTTTTCCTTTGTTTTAAGTTCTCCTTTCCAGCTTTCTAGTGTTTAGGCACCTCAATCGAGTAGATTTCCCGAGCGTTCGACACCCACCACGTGCTACAACGGGGTCGGGTTATAAATTGTATCTCTAGACCCTCGCATTCGTGATCGATCAAAAGATTGGCGCCGTTGCCGGGGATCTCTAAGTGCATTGAGTGCCAATTTGGTGAGTTTCTTGTGTTTTGGTAGTGATTTGGGTGAGGGAATAGCCCAAACCCTTTGTTTGTTTTTGATTTGTTTTGGTTTGTGTCTTTGTTTCGTAAGTGTATGCGAGCTCGTTCCTCCCGAGGAACACTTGAGCTTGAGTTTGTGAGTGATCCGGAAAGTATTCTCAAAGAAGCCCGAAGAAGGAAAAGGATGGAGAATCAAGCTCTCCATGATGATGAGGAGTTGGCTCGACTTAGGGCCGAAATGGCTAGATTGCAACTTGAGAAGGACAATCAAGAGGCGATGGCAAGAAGAGAACGGGAGCAACGGATGAGGGCTGAGGCTCAACTCAACGCTCTACCCCGGAATGCACTCCAATACATGCATCCGGAGTTGAGGGTACCCGAACCGGTTATTGTGCTTCCCGAGGTTGCCAAGAATTTTGAGATCAAGACGCAATTCATCTCCCTCATCAAGCGTGATCAATTCGAGGGCCGTCCACATGAGTGTCCCATAGAGCAAGTCAAACGCTTTGTGGACATGTGTGAGACGATCTCTACCGACGAGGAGACGATGGAGTATGTGCTTCTAAAGGCGTTCAAGTGGTCACTTGGGGGCAAGGCCACACATTGGCTCGAGAGCCAAGCCCCTAGGTCGATCACAACTTGGAAGGCACTCCATGATGCTTTCTTGATGAAGTTCTTCCCACCCTCAAAGACAACCGAGCTAAGAAGGAAAATTGCAAGCTTTCAACAAGGTCCGAATGAGCCTCTCTTCGAAGCATGGGACTGTTTCAAGGAGATGTTGCGCCAATGTCCTACTCATGGCCAACAACCATATGTGCTCCAAGACATCTTTTTCCAAGGCATCAATCCGGCAACGAAGGACAAGCTCAATCTCCACACCGATTGTGGGTTCATAGACTTGACACCGGATCAAGCTTGGGAGCTACTTGACAAGCTATCCGATTATGAGGCCATGTATGGGGTGAGTCAAGCTAGAAAAGAGGTGAAAGTTCAAGGTGAAGGTGCAAGGAAGTTATATGATCCAAAGGGAGAAGACATTGACAAGGATGTGAAGCTCCAATTCCTTGAAGGTGAAGTGAGCAAGCTTAAGAGGCAAGTCCACTACTACAAGCAAAATGCTAGAGCTTGTGAGGGGTGTGGATCCTTTGCACATGCTACACAAGTTTGTCCGAATGAGAGCCAAGTGCGCTTGGCCGAGCAAATTGAGGAGGCAAACTATGTGCGAGGAAATTTCGGTGGAAGAGGCAACTTCAACAATGGTGGTAATGGCCGGTGGAACAACGGTCAAGCTCAAGGCTACAACAACAACTTCAACCAAAACGAGCCAAGGGCGCCGCAACCACCACCATATAGGCCACCGGGATTCAATGAGCTACAATCATTGGCTCAAGAGATGAGGGATGGGTTCAAGGAGATGACGACCCAATTCAATGAGTTTGGTGCATGGAGGAGGCAAGTTGACAATGAATTTACCCAAATTGCAAATCAAGCCCCGAGAGAGAATGGGAGACTTCCGGGCCGACCCGAGGAGAACCCCCGAGCTCAAAACAATCAAAATGAAGTCCGGGCAATTGGATTGAGAAGTGGCTGAAACCTACCCGAGCCACACATGCCTAAGAAGAATGAAGAGAGCCGGCCCGACTTACCCAGCAAGTCGGGTCCGAGGTTCCCTGAAGTCGACCCAGCAGGAAGATCAACTCCTCTGCCCCGGACCGAGGATGAGGGTAAGTCGGGCCCGACGTACCCAGATGTCGATCCGACTACTCTGCCTCTGCTCTGCCCCAGGAACGTGATACACGACATCGAGCCCGACGTGGTGCCTAAGTCGGTCCAACCAGGAAATGTTGCAAGTGAAGTGGGGAAGTCCAAGGAGGTTGATCCAAGCAAGATTCAAGGTGCAACAACTCTTCCATATCCCTCAAAGAAGCCGAAAGATGATGTTGAGAACAAGTTCAAGAGGTTTCTCAAGCTTTTGCAAGGTTTGAACATCTCTATCCCGTTCACCGATGCATTGAGCGAGATGCCATCCTATGCCAAGTTTTTAAAGGAGATTTTGAGCAAGAAGAGGTCCATAGTCAAAATGCAAGATGAGGTCAAGACCTTGGAGTTACCGCAAAAGCTAGGAGATCCCGGTCGGTTCGCTATCACCATTGGTGTGGGGTCTCAAAACTTCCAAGCCTTATGTGACCTTGGGGCAAGTGTTTCGGTGATGCCCGCTAGTATTTGGAGAAGGGCAAATTTAGGTGAAATTGAGCCGGCCGATATGTCCCTAACTATGGCCGACGGTTCCAACATCAAGGCTAAGGGAATATTGGATGACGTGCCGGTGCGAGTTGGAAAGTACTTTGTTCCTGATGATTTCGTGATCTTGGACATGCACGAGGACCCCTTGGTCCTAATAATCTTAGGAAGACCATTTTTAGCTACGGCGGGGGCAAGGTTTGATGTCAAAAACGGCAAAGTTTCCTTTGAGATTGGTGAAGAAAAGGTCGATTTTCACTTCAACAAAGCTTTGAATGAGCCAGACGCCTTGGCTATCCTCAAACTTGAAGAGAGTGCCAAGAGAAAAAGAGAAGAAGTGGAAGTTGCTAGAGAGGTCATTGTGTTGAGAAGTGATGAAGGGTTCAATAAACAAATACAAGCAAGGGAGTTGTTGGAGCAAGTTGAGGAACAAGATGAGTCAAGGATCAGTGCTAGCCCAAGGAGAAATGAAGAGTATCCTTACTTATATCCTTTTGATGTTGGTGATGACCACAATTCTTTCCAAACTTTTGATTCCTACATTTGTTTAAGTGATTTGAAAGATGACTTAGGAGACTCCTACATTTGCCTTAGTGACTTGAAAGATGAATTGGTAGAATCTCCTAGGAATTCTTTGGATAACTTTTGAATTGGTAGACTCCTACATTTGCCTTAAGTGATTTGAAAGATGACTTAATATCCTTACTTATATCCTTTTGATGTTTTTTGGTGTTGTGTATTCTTCAAGGTTGTGTAGGATTTGAGGTGAAAAAAAAAATTGAAATATGGAGAAAGAAGTTGCAAGAGGATGGAGTAAAATTGGTGACCCGTACACCCCACATCGAGCCCAGGTAAGTCGGGCCCAACACAGGGACGTCGGTCCACGACGTCGGTCCGACCCGATCGGACTTGGTGGAATGTCATTTTTGCCCTTTGACCTAATTTGCCCCTTTCCCCCATTAAATGCCATCCCCCACCTACCTACCATCTTCATATTAACCACCATTCCCAAAATACAACCCATCTCCCTCACACTCTCAAAATCGGCCTCCCTCTCACCATACTCGATCCACACATCTCTCCCTTTCTTCATCTCGATCCAATCACAAAAAGGCCTCCCTAGCCCGATTCCAAAGAGAAATTTCGAGTTCAATCTCGTTCTTCATCCCCCATCTCGATCTAGGTTGAGAAAGTTTGAGTTCTAAATAGATTGTTTGTTTAAAAGTCCAATATTCTTCAAATCCGGTATGTGTTACTCGATCTCTACCTATTTCCTTGGAGATTTTGTGCTTTCATTGCATAGATTGAGTAATGCCATGTTTGATTGAGAGTTTGAGCTTGAGCATCAATGGTGGATTTGCATGATTTGTGAAATTGAGCTTCAAAGTTGTTTATGCATGCTTGGATCCATTTAGAACTTCGATTAGGGATGTTTGATGGTTGAATTTGAAATTTAAGTGCATGATAGAGTGATTTGGGTTGATTTGAGGTTAGAGTCGAAGCATGAACTAGGTCGAGATCGACGTGCCCAGCTAAGTCGGGCCCGAGTTGTGGAAGTCGGTCCATCAAGTCGGACCGAGGTTGAGGATGTATTGGGCCCGACATAGGTTGGAAGTCGATCCATGTTGCTTTTGCTCTCTTCTTGTGATATCATGTGGATTCATGTGTTTCATTGTTGGCTATAGCTTAATCATGATGTAGTATGATCATTTGCTTAGCCATTGTTAGAAGATATCCATGATGATTCATGTTGGATGGTGATGCATGTGTGTTTAGAGACTAAGTATGGGGTTCCCTTGTGTTGATGTGTTGATGTGTGTTGATGAGTGCTTTTGTTGAGTTGTATGGAGTTTATCTTGGACCCTTTTGTTTGGTTGGATGTGTGTAGGTACCATGGCGACTAGAGCTTCATCATCTCATGCGGAAAGGCCGAAGAAGAAGTCCAAGAAGTCAAGACAAGAGCCAAAGTTGGATGATGTTTACTTGGAGGATGATGCGCAAGTTGATAGTTATGCAAGGTATATGGCGCTTAAACATCACACAAGGTGGCTTGATTGGGAAACCGTGAGGAAGATGGACATGGATCAAGCTCTTCCAAGGTGCTACTCCCACATCGGTCTCAATGGGATGCTAAGGTGGGACAACACCCACTATCCCGCCCTCACCTCGGAATTCATGGCCACTTTTGAATGCACTTATGATAATATGGAGGATGAGGAAGGGGTGATCACCTTCCAATTGGGCAATGAGGACCACAATCTCTCTCTTAGGGACTTGGCTACCTACTTCGGGTTTCCATGTCCAAAAGAAGAGATCGACATCGACAACGAGAAGGTGAACCAAGTGTGGCGGCATGTGGCCGGGAAGAGCGAGATGAGAAACGGTGCCACCACAACCGAGATTACTAGCCCTCTTTTTCGGGTCATGGTGCGAGTTTTGGGATGTGCAATCTATGCTCGTCATGAGTTGAACAAGCCGATGAAGGAAGAGATTATGTTGCTACATGAGATGCTCTTCCACACCGAGAAGCCCATGAACCTTGCATGGGAGTGGGTCAAGATGGTGCGAGACTTCCAAAGCTCCTCTTGGATCTACTTCGGCGGGATGATAGCAAGGCTAGCCGTGCGTCTAGTAGTCGACCTTAACAAGTATTCTCCGGCTCCGAATGGTGTTGAGTATATGAACATGAAGTATTTCAAGAAGGCCAACATCATCAAGGAGAAGCTTTACATGACTTCTTTGGCCCCTCACTCGAGCTATGATGGTGTGTCAATCCGGTTGGTGCCCAACCTCTATGATCTTTCTCGGTATCACAATTGGTACCAAGTGTGGGACGGCAAGCCACACTCATTTGGTGACCCCAAAGGTGCAAGAGAGGGGCAGCGACAACAACCTCAACACATTCGGTTTACCTCCCATCCATCTTCACCGGATTTCGACCAAGATAACTTTGTGTTTGCACCTCGTGGGGAAGACATGGACATCGATCAAGAGCAAAATGAAGAAGATGAGCGCTTCCAAGGCTTGATGGCCAACCTCCGAGCCACGCACCAAGCTCTAACATTGGCGGACCGAGGTACACATAACATCGGGCCCGACTTCCATCAATGTCGGTCCGGTGCCTTCTATGGTGATGAGGTCCCGAGGCACTATGAGCATGGAGAGGGGAGTGGTGCAAGGCAAGAACAAGCTCAAGGTGGCTGTTATGAAGGCTACGCCCAATGGTATGGTCCGGGAATGGTGTTTCCCGAGCGACAACAAACGGTGGACATGTCCTTCTTGGCCAACCAAATGGCCCATCTTCAACTTCAACAAGAGAATGTTCTTCAAGAGGTCCATCAAGTGAATCTTCAACAACAATACATGTACCAACAACAACAACAATTGCTTCAACAACAAGGTGCTTTCCAAGCTAGCCAAGAAGAGATGAACCGAGCCCTTGGCTACACTAGGCGAGAGGTGGATGAGCTTAGAGAGGTGGAGGATCAAAGGTGGCGGGTCCAAGATAGCTTCAACACATGGATGAGCGGGAACTTCCCTTCCCGTGAGGACCAATGGACGCGACCGGATCCTCAACTCCAACCACCACCACAAGACTTCTACCAAGAGCAAGTGTACGAGAGGGAGCGGCAAGCGAGACTCCAAAGAGGATATAGGCGTGACAACCCCTTCGAGTGATTCTAGACATGCCATTGAAGAATAAAGAAATTGTGAGCTCTTTGTACTCTTCTCTCTTGCTTTTAAGTTTTGGTTTCCTTGTTTGATGGGGACATCAAAATTTTAAGTATGGGGTGGGGGTAAGTGTGCTCATGATTTCACTTGCTTGTGTGTTTTTGTTATTTTGAGGATATTTGGTTTTCGGTTTCTAGTTTGTGTTTGGGATGTTTGTTTCTTGGTTTGTGGTTTGATGAATGACATGGATGATTGATTTGGTTTTGAATGGATGAGTCTTTGTTTTTAGGTTTTGTATAGAGAAATTTTTGCAAAAATCCATAAAAATTTGAAAAATTGTGTTGAAAACAACAAAAAGATTTTGTGTTTTGTAGTTTTTCGACTAGAAATTCCCATCTTAGATGTCCAAATAAAAGCTAATGATGAGGTGAGCATGTAAATTCCTTTGCATATTTTTGGATGGTTTAGACTCTAAAAAGATGTTGCTTTTGATGTGATCATGATATCTTGCTTGTTTTATTGAACATGTGAGTTCTAGGATGAGTTCTTATGCAACTAAGTATGAGTGACCCTTGTGAGATTGATTTTTGGCCATTTTAGGGATGCTTGTTCATATTTGCATATCCCTCATGTTTCTTGTGTGATTAGCTCATGCATGCTTAGTAAAACTTGCTATTGCGGTGTTTATGTATTTTCCAAGACCGTCATGAGATTTGTCCTAGCATTGTCACATTGATTTTGAACTTTGTTCTTTTAGTCACATAAATGTTCCATATCCTACCATGAAGTGAATCCTTTGTTTGTAGCCCCGTTTTAGCCTAGGCCTTTGTTTGAAACTCCTCAAAAATATTATTCCTAGCCTTATATGACTTGACCCTTATGGGATTGGACTTTAGAAGAGATGTTTGGATTGTATTTGAAAAGTTGTGATTCTCTTTGGTTTAAGGGCAAAGAATGGTGTTATGAATCATGTGGGTAGTGCATCTTTGTTGCGCAAAAAGAAAATGAAGAAGAAGGAAGAAAGAAAGAAAGAAAATGTTGGAAATGGAAAGTAGAATGAAGGTAAAGAGCTTAAGTGAAGAAAAAGGGTCCGACTGAGTTACACACCACATCGGGCCCGATGTCATAAGAAAGTCGGTCCAGTGTAGAAAGTGTGGAAAATCCAACAAAAAGCCTAAGAGCAAAGATGAAGTGGAATGTTAAGTGAAATTTTGGGTTGAGAGGAAAAATGTTAAGTCTTTTGGATGAGTGTGAAATTGATTGTGGAATTTTGGTGAAGTTGGTGAGAGTTTAGGTTGTTCAATCCCCATTGTAAGCACCACAAGACCAAATAATTCCCACCTTGAGAAATACCAAAAGCCCCATTACAACCCGGCCGAATGGAACCTCTTTGAGGACCTCCATTGAGCCAAGTTCGAATTCTTTGTGTACTTTGTATTAGGCATCTCTAGGTGGAGGATTTGGTGATATTAGCTTCAATAGTAAAGTCCTTACTTGCATGATTTTTGAGCTTGAGTGTTCATTGCTATACCCATACACACGATGAGTGATACACATTCACATATCCCTAAAGTGAGGCTTAGTTGCATTGACTCTATTCCTTGGAACACTTAATCATGTGTGATGACGTAATCTTGCTTGAATATCAATCACTTGTGCTTAAATGTGTTTTCATACGAGGCTTTACTTGAAGATTATGTTTCGGTCTTGCTTACATTGTTATTGCTTAAGGACAAGCAAGTTTAAGTATGGGGTATTTTGATGTCTCTTTATTTGGTGGTGTTTTATATATGATTCCCTTTGCAAATATGTTTCTTTTCCCCCTTTTCTTGTGTGTTTTGTTCCTTTTTAGCTTAGTTCCGTATTTCTATGAGATTTGGAGACTATGCACGTTTTATGTGTTTTGTAGGTGTTTTGGCATGGATCAAGGGTCGTTTTGAAGGAGAATCGGAACATGGAGCAAGGCCCGAGCTTAAGAGGGAAAGAGAGGAGCAAGCCATGAAGAAGAACAAGAGAAAAGCCAACAAGAAGAAGGTGGAACGTGGTACGGATCGAGTTGGAACCAACGCCGGACCCGAGATGATTTTTCGACCTCGGTCCGACTTGCCCTGTAAGTCGGGCCCGAGTTGCTCCGTGTCGGTCCGAGTCGGTCGCTGGCTGAATTGGGCTCCAAGGCACGAAATTGTAAACTACCACTTTTTCCCCTCATCTATAAAGGCTCTCTTATCTTCTAATTGGAGGAGGTTCCCACACACTTAGAGGACGAACCAACTCTCAAAAACTCTCAAGAGGATACGTGGAGAGCAAGGAGGAAGGAGAAGAGAGGGAATCGGCATAGGAGAAGGAGATTTGATAGGTTTGGTTGATAGATTAGCTTTGCCTTGTTTTGATTTTGTGGATTTGGAAACCTTGGATTGGAGTTTGTGGATTGCTTTTGATTTGTGAATGAAATTTGGCTTTGGTTTGAGATTGATGATGTTGATTGCTTTGCTTTGTGATTTGTTTGCTTTCTTTATTTGCCATATGGAGTAGATCTCCTTCATCTTGGGTTATGGGGGAAAACTCTAGCTAGGTTGGGCTAGAAACCCCAATTCCATAAGCCTTGAGTGCTTGATCTAGGAACCCACTCTACATAGAGCTACAATTCCTTATGAAAGTAAGGAATCAAGGCTTGTGATTGGCAAAGTAACGAAAGTGAACATTTGTCCATCTCAAGACCTTGCTTCGAAGGGGGTTTCCCCAATGATCGATGTGTAGAAGTGGTTGGAACGAGGGAGAAAGCACCTCGATCCTATTCCGATCATCACTTATTGCTTGAATTGGGGTGGAAAAGCCTTAATCTACTAGAGAAGGAACCCAAAAGCCCAAGATCTACTTTCAATCTTTGAGTTCGACAAAACCCAGCTACATCGGGCCCGACTTGCTCTACGTCGGTCCCGACTTCCTTCTTTGTCGCCAATATCGGGCCCGACGTGACACTTGTGTCGGTCCCGATTGTTCTCTTTGTTTTCCTTTGTTTTAAGTTCTCCTTTTCAGCTTTCTAGTGTTTAGGCACCTCAATCGAGTAGATTTATCGAGCGCTCGACACCCACCACGTGCTATAACGGGGTCGGGTTATAAATTGTATCTCTAGACCCTCGCATTCGTGAGCGATCAACCATCCTTATAATTTTATACACTCTAGTCCCTTTCTCTTCCAAAGACAACATCAGACAATAGTCTGATTGATTGTACGTTGATTTGAAATTGGCCATTGCATGCCATTCCCACCTCCCTTTGCTTGTTGAACCTCCACTATTACCTCACCTTCTCATCATCAAGGAAGAAGCACAAACTTGACCAATCCAAGGGCATCCTCCCTCTCCCCATTGGACATTCCCCATTTCCATGGATTGCAAGCTCCCATCAATTTGTCTATAAAAACCCTTCTTCAAGCATCCATTCAAGCTTTTGCTCTCTTCTAGCAATTTCACTCTCAATCCCCATGAAAAATCAGCCACTCTCCAAGTAATTTTTCTCCATTCAAACACCACAAAGCTTCTCTTTTCTTCCTTTTGGTGCCTCGCCGGACCACCATTGGAGCCCAGCCGGACCGCCCAGCCACGCCGGACCGCCGGAGCCCTCCTCGCGCCGCCGTCTGCCCTCGCCGGACCCCTGGCCGCGCCGCCCCTGCTCGCCGGACCCCTCCTCTGCTTTTCTTCCATTGTTCTGTATTTCACAGAACACTCATAGTATAATTTCTATCCTAAATTTTATTATTCCTTTATGTATTTTCTTTTATTAAAAGAGGTTTATAAATTGTTAGAATATATATTTAGGAATTTATGGAATAAAAATATTTGTGAAGAAGATCTTGTTAGTTGGAAAGCTAGAAACAAATTATTTTACTATGGTAACTTAAGCTAAATAAAAATAAATAGATATATTCATGATTTTATTACATGCATGCTTATACAAAATATAAATAGATGTTATAAAATAAATATAATATGTAAGGTCTATATTTAGTATTATTCCACCTTAGATCAAATAAGAATCTAGAAATTTTATGCATGTCTTATACAAAAAGATGATATCATATTATGACCTTAGAAATCAAAAGATTATTAAATAAAACCAATATCATCTTCATATAGATTTTTAATAAAGTTTCTAATAAAGAAAAGTCATGCATGGCCTAATCTATAAAAGATATAGAATTTATAGAGTTGAGTGAATATAAGGAATTTAGAATAAAATATTTATTCAATATAAACTTAGCATATCTTTTTATATGAGGAATATATTACAAGATGTTAGCTATTATGTAGGATATAATAAAATATTATATCATTAGCATATGAGTTTAAGTTATAGAATATGTTGGAGATCTAAAAACTATAGTTTGACTTAGACAATGATCTCATAAAAATATGCTACTACTAAACAAATTATTACTAGAGTTATCTATATAAAAATATAAGTTGGTTAATGAACTTCCAAGTGTAGAGAATTATTAAAAGGCCTAAGTTCAAGATTTAATATATATACCAAGTATGACATTATAATAAACCTAGTAGGTGGTATAGCATAAAGTTAACTTGCTTGGAAAGAAAGCAACTAAATATAGAAAAGATTCTATGTTAGGAATTACAATATCATAATATATAAATATGATCAAAGATATTTTTTTTATGAGCCTTATTTTATAAAAAGGGGGTTATGGAAATAGAATAAATAAGATTTATCTAAATTAAAAGTAGTTTAGGCAAGTTACCTTATAAGGAAAAGTAGAAATTTCTAATTAAGGAAACTTCCTAGTAAAAAGGATTATTTAATAATTATTTTAATAGAGATTTTCGGAATAATAAGGATATTACAAAATCAAAATAATAATAAAGGAATATTATTATTTTTAAAGAAAATAACTTTCTAAATTATTATTATAATAATTTAGAAATTCAAATCCTCTTATAAAAACATTATAAGAGGTAATCCGAACTTTAGTTGGAAAATCGTGTTTTGAGTCTTTTCGTAAATCCCTTATCAATAGGTCGGAATCCTCGTTCGTAGCAAGGAATCGCATAAGTTTCGTCAAAGTTCGTTTGCTAGAACTCGATACGCTAAGGCAAGTGGAATTTCCCCTTGCGACCTTTATACTTCATTCCGTAAAAATTCTCGATGTTGGGAACAAACTTGTATGCTTAAATAAAAATGAATCTAGAAAATATCGATTGCTAGAAATAACGACCATTGTTAGCATAGTATGTTTTATATTCCTTTGTTAGGATTATATATGCTAGTGTGTGTGTTCTCTTGATTGATTACAATCTCGTTCAGAGATTTGCGTTGAATAAACTAGAAAGGGGTGCGGGTTAGTCGACGCCTCTATATAATTTTACTAAGTCGTACGTCCATACGACTGTCGGGATCATGATCTCCATCCGCTCCGATTGCAAGGAGGGATTGTGCGCACTCTAGCTAAGTGCCGGGGAATTGAAGTTCTCCTTCGGGTGGCTCGGATTATCCGTGTCCCACCACTCTCTATAAAAAATCATTAACAAGATTGAATATCTTTCGTCACTATTTAAGATAAGTGCGAATGCACATTTAAGATACCAAAACCGGACCGGTCTCAAATGATCGATCCGGCTCTCGGTCCGCTCAAAGCGCGAGAGGTTTTCACTTGTATGAATTAATAAATGTTCCCAACATTCTATTGAAATCTTAGAGAAGTCTATAATCTTGTAGTTCTTCTATCGCTTTTCGAGTTATCTTTACCTAAGATATACTCTTCTTTGAACCATTAAAGCTCCACATAAACAAGCCTTATCATATAGCCTCATCGTAAACACAACCCGATTATCTCTTTCGACAATAATTAGAAGTTACCGAAATTACCCTCGAGAAGTTCCATTCCCGCTTGCTTAGTCTCTTAGACTAATTCTTCTTTTCTTCATGTTTGCCTGGCATTCTATCGCCCCTCGCGAATTATGTCAGAATCTAGGAATCCCACAAGGCGTGAAGTGAAGTGAAGACGAAGGAAGAACAAGGATTTTCAAGATGTACTTCGTATATCATTTTGTTTTAGTTTCAATATGTTTCAAGGACAAGTTAGCTTCGCATTTAAATTTCCGAACAACTTTATATTTAACATCGATGTAAGATGTTTTGTAAGAACCAAGTCTCCCTCGGGAGCACCTTTTCTCATTATGTATTATGTTTTATTCCGCATTTTAATTGTTCTATATCATTCTAAAAGCCTTGGGTGACTTTAGACGGTAAAGTCTGAGGTCACTGACGGTAATACCCAGTGTTGTAAAATAGGGGTGTTACACATTCCTCCAAAGACCCCTCAAAATCCAAACACCACTCCTCCAAACGCAAACACTCCCAGATCTCTTCTCCCTCCCATTACTCTAAACCCAAGAAGAAATCTCTCCTCAACATGGAGGAGGTTCTAAATCTTTCTAAACCTGTCTCCTACGTCATCAAACCCCCTCTCACTTTTCCCTCACAGTCTGGCTCTGGGAACTCACAATCCAAGCGTCAGCCTCCACCACCTCCTTCTCAAACCTCCTCTATACCAGAATCCTCAGACTATGGGAACCCTAACCCCAAAGCTCCCATCTCCACACCCTCTTCTTCCCTTCCTCCCTTACTCGAGGGAACATCCAATCTTCCTCCCTCGTCTCCCTCAAAACAAACTCCACCACCCACCTCCCCCATAGCCAAATCTCCCTCTCCCTCTCACAATCAAAATCTCGCCTCTGGGAACTCTAGTCCCAAGGCTCCCATCACCAGTCACTCCACTCATCCCTCCACCCCCAAGGTCCCAACTCCACAAAATTCCCCTCCCCCTCCATCTTCTCCCTCCACCACAAAGCTCCCTTCCCCTCCTCCTGCCAACACCGCCATCGACCTCGCCTCCGATGACGACGATCTTCCAATCGACACCGTCCTCGGAAAAAAGGCCAAGGAGCAGCCACCCATAGTCATGGGAACTGCTGAAGAGGAGGCCCAACTCAAAGCTCTCGAGGAAGAATTCCGAGGCACACTACAAGGGAGCACGACCCAAGAACAAGGGACCCCAGCACCGTTTGATGGTGCTGGGCAACACAGCCGTCATCCAGAAGATGACGAGGAGGACGCAGGCCTGACTTCCTCCAAAGAAGAAGGGGCCTCCAGCGCTGACGCTGAGGAACACGACAAGGCTAAAGAGCCTGCCGTCATAGCGACTCCAGGACACCAACTGGTGGTGTCGGAAAAAGTTCCAGAGGAAAGGAACCCTCCTCTGATGATTGAAACGGCTTCCGCCCCCCAGCCAAAAAGAACGACTGTTGTCTCCAGGGGGAACACGAAAAAGAAAGGGAAGAGAACTGCTCTCAAGAAGGTTCACATCGCAGAGACTCGTAAGCTCCTCCCACCTCTCATCCTCTCTGATCAACAACTCCAAGAACAAGGGCTCGGGGAAGTGTGGGACTTGATCAAGGCCCAAGGCTGGGAGCACATCTGCGAAGATGCTGTGAGTGTCGATCCCTCACAGGTGCGCCTCCTCTACAACAATTTCGTCGTCCATGACGAGGGCACCAAGGGAACTCTCTCCCTCAACGGCGATGACTTCATCTTCACCACCTCCTCCATTCGCCTCCAACAACAGGTCCCTGTCTAGGGCCTCGAGGCTTTGCCCAGCAAAACCTGGGGCGACTACAAGAGCGATGTGATCTACAACGCCATCTTGAAGGTTGTGTTCCCAAGATTGGAATGTCGACTCATCATCTGTCTCTCATCGCCAAGTTAGCCCACCAATTCATCATCAACGTGGTGATTCCTCGCCAAGAAAAGCGTCTTCACATCAACATCCCTGACGCCATTCTCCTCTATCACTTCCTCCAGAAAAAGCCCATCAATCTCCCACGCATAATTTTCGGGCACATGGAGAAGTGCATGGCCTCGACATCTCATTCCCTTCCCTACGCCGGCCTCATTAAAAAGCTTATGATCAAAGAGGGCCTCTACGACTCTTCCAAAGAAGAAGTGACCATGGGAAGGAAACTGGACATCTCTGTAGACCAGAAAATGCGTCACTCAGAGCAAGATGAGGACCAGGAGATGCTTTCTTCTGGTGACGCTCCAGAGGTTGGGAACACACAAGTGTTGATGCACATGGCCAACACATTGGACAAGATTGCCAGGGATCAAGCGAAAATGTTACATCTAGTCACCCAGCTGTTGATGCCTTGCTCCCACCAAGCCCATGATCTCCCCTTTTCTTCCCCTTATCCTCATTGTTCCCACAAAATTTCTTGTGTTCCCATGTACATATTTTTGCTTAAGTAATGAAATGGCTTTTAGTATGATTGTGTGTTCCTTTCTTTCCTTGTTTATGTGTTTACTTGTTTTCGATGATGTCAAAAGGGGGAAAGACAAAAAATGCGAGATGAGTTAAGTTGAAAAGATATCACAGAATACGCTATAGCTATGGGGGAACAACTACATAAAAAGCTTAAGTACGAACTCAATGTTTACAAGAAGTGGCTCTCTAGGAACTTGCGTAGGAACTCATCTGCATATCATGCTTTGAAATACTTGCTTATTCTATGACGGGCTTGTCATCATCAAAAAGGGGGAATTGTTGGGACGATGTTGGGACCTCTAGTTCTAAACATCGGAACAACGAGACCATTCTCCAGTTTTGATAATGACAAACACCATAAGGGAACTAATGTGCTTTGTCCAAGTACTTCTAAGGAACACAGGTCCAGCAAAGAAAGTTCCCATGCTATGGGAACTCCCATGAATGGCTAAGGAACACAAGCATACACGCTGAAGAGTTTCTCTCAAAGGAACTCTGAAGAAGACAGTTCCCATCACATGGGACCTCACATGTGAAGACAAAGACCGTTCAACGCAAATCGCGGGATCCTGTCTTGGACAGAACGAAGGAACAGTCTGATGAGCAGACTGTCACAAGTGATCCAACGGTCCGATTGATTCAAGAAGTTGACCTAGTTCAAATCGAAATCACATGTGAAGATTGTACACTTGGGCTGCAAGCAAAGGGCATTTCGGACAACATGAAAGATGCGATTGAAGCCCAAGTACAAATGAGTATAAAACAAAATGAATAGTGCTAGGTTTAAGCACTTCTCACAAAACTCATACATATTCCCAGAGAAAGAAAGAAAGAAAAAGAGAAGTCCCCGACGGCGAGTGTCTGATCTCGACGACGGTGAAGCTGAAGTTCACCCACACAACTAGTTGGTTGTCGTGGGGTTCCTCTATAAGGGAACTGTGTTTACCCACACAACTAGTTGGTTGTCGTGGGGTTCCTCTATAAGGGAACTGTGTTCTGTCTGCTTTTAATACTTGCGATATTGTTTCTTCCGCTGCCTTGGGAACAACTTAACAGCCAGTTCCCAAGCTCTCGTTAACCAGTAACGATCCATCAAGCGTCATACCCGAACTCGAAGCGCTTTGAGATGTCCGACAATTGCAGGACCAGGGCGGGACATATATAAAGCATCTTTTAAGGCCTCGAAAGCGGCCTCATGATGCGACATCCACTTTATTGTGGCGGCCTTCTTGGTCAAAGAATGGAGTGGCCCGACGATAAAAATGAAGTCCTCGACAAATCGCCTATAAAACCCGACGAGCCCCAAAAAAGAACGAACCATAGTGGGGGTCGTGGGAGTTGGCCACTCATGGATGGCCCGGATTTTGTCAGAATCCACTCGTAGGCTATCCTTAGATATGACGAAGCCAAGAAAATTCGTCGTATCCGAACAAAACACACACTTGTCCAAATTTACATACAAAGAATGTTCACGGAGGCAATCTAACACCTGCCTAAGGTGCCCCGCGTAAGAGTCCAAATTACGAGAATAAACTAAAATGTTGTCAAAATAAACGACGACGAAATGTCCCAAAAACTTACGTAAAACAAATTTCATTAATCTCATAAAAGTTGAGGAAGCGTTAGTGAGGCCAAAAGTCATCACCAACCACTCGTAAAGACCGTGCTTGGTCTTAAATGCCGTCTTCCACTCGTACCCTCTTGCATCCGAATTTGGTGGTAACCGCTCCGCAAATCGATCTTGGAAAATAGAACGGCACCATGGAACTCGTCTAGCATGTCGTCCAAGTGGGGAATCGGGTGACGGTATTTGATGGTGATTTCGTTGATGGCACTGCAATCCACACACATCCTCAACGACCCATCTTTCTTCGGCACCAAGATAATCGGAACCGCACATGGTCTAATAGACTCTCAAACATAGCCCTTGTCCAAAAGAGATTGGAATTGGCGTTTTAGCTCTTGAGTCTCCTTGGTAGACGCCCTATACGCAACCCGGTTTGGCAATGACGAGTCGGGAATCAAATCTATGTGATGCTCGATCCCACGAATAGGTGGCAACCCATCGGGAAGCTCGGTAGGCATAATGTCCGCAAACTCCTGTAAAAGAGAAGAGATAGAGGGGGGTAGCTCATGTGTCTTATCAATGGTGCTTTGAAGCAATGGACACAACAAAAAACAAGAAAAACTCCCCTCGACGGTCTTGATTACATCGCGGCGGCAACAAAGGAGCAAGCGGTCTTGGAGCGTGCCGAGTGATGGTGGTTCACCGTGCCAGTGGTGAAGATTGGAACTGGTTGCGTCGTTGGAAATGCTCGGTATCAAACCAGCGCCGTTTGGTACCGAAGCTTGGGCGTTGCCGCTGGCTTGTCACTCGGCGCCCGAGGCTCATTTTTCACCTTTCCTTGGCGTTCCTAGTTGGAACTCCCATTTTGGCCAGAATCCGGACTAGGAGATCTAGAAACGCCGCCATGGCCAAAAACGTCATTGGATGCCTCGTTTGGCGGAGGCGTGGACGGGGCGGTCTTTCCAGCCTTAGCTTGTTGCCTTTTGGCTTCATCCTGTATAGCTTCACTAGGGACATAGGTAAGATGGTCACGCGTTTACCATGGTAATTGAACATGTAAATGTTCAACCGGCCGTCGTAAATCACGTGACGGTCAAACTGCCATGGACGGCCAAGGAGAACATGTGTGGCGTCCATGTCAGTGACATTAAACAAAAATGAATCTTGATAGATTCCAATAGAAAAAGAAAGGCATACCTGTTTGTTGATCCAATGATCGCCCTTGTTAGAGATCCAAGCGAGCTTGTAAGGCGTCGGATGCTCCAATTGTGGCAAGTTGAAATGAGTGACGACTTTCCTTGACAAGAAGTTTCTGCAACTACCAGAATCAATTATGACAGACAAGGAGACGTTTTGCACCAAACAACGAGTACGAAAAATATTTTCCCATTGATCGGTTGAAACGACTTCCTTGACGCTAAGCTTGTGAGACGTCTTCAATCGGTGCCTGCGTGTCACGAGCAAGAGCTTGTCTACGCTGGCATCAATATTTGAGGGCACGCAATATGCGACGTCTTCAATCGGTGCCTGCTTGTCACGAGAAATGAGTGGCTGGCATGGCACTGGACACGAGGTACTCGACATTGTGGTGCGAGGCATCGACGTCGAGAAATGGCGCGGCTCCAATGATGGTGAGACACGTGAAGTGGGGCGCGCCGGTTGTTGTGCCGTGGCTCGCTAAGGAATGAGTGACGATGGACATCGTGGCTCGAGCTATGGCATGGGTCCGGGCTCAAGTGACGAGTCCGTCGGGGCACACAGACAATTCTTTCTCTTCTTGGCTCGCTGTCATGGTGGGGCTCACATCAGTGTGCCACTGTAAATGAACCCTACGTTTTCCTTAATTTTTTTAATCAAACACATTTTATTTAATCTAGTTTGCCCATTCGTTCAATCTAATGGCTCTGCTTTGCTCGCATTTTACATTGTAGCAATATTTTGCACCAAAACGTGACTCCAATATTATATAATATCTTAACATAGATTAAACTTTATCTAATTTTATTAAAATATAAAGATAACATCATGGATGGAAAATCATGATGTGAATCCATAGACATAGGGGGTTACGAGAGAGCTAACTTGAGATTGTGTATAGGCAGGGACTTGGGTGCTTTAGGGGCCAAAAAAACATGACTATTATTCATTTATTCTCATTTTGGACTGTACATCTCACTTAAGTTTGAACTATTTTTATTAGTTTTTTTCAACTTTACGACATTATGAATAACAAAAACTTGGTTTTGCTCTTTAATCAAGTCTAAATCTCACCCTTTGAAATAACTAAATTATAAGAAAGGTTACAGACCTTAAAAATGTACCAAAATGCAAATAGAATGATGAGAGAATTTGAGAAAGTAGAAGAAATGTTAGATATATTTAAAATGTTGTTAGGTACTGCCATTGGGTGTATTAATTTGGTACTTTGATATAGGGCTCAATTGTTACGACAAATGGTCCATTTTCCATAGCGGCTGTGGTGGGCATTGTCTCAGTCACATAGACTAGGCTATAGAGTGAGAGTTAAATGAAAACTTTGCATATATTAGGCCTGTTTGGTAACCATATGAGTTTTTAGTTTTTAGAAAACTGAATTTAGTTTTCAGTTTTGAAATTTTGGTTTTTAAAAACAATTTTATTTTACGTTTTAAGATATTATTATGATATAATAACTCATAATATAATATATCCTAAAATATAATTTAGTATTCACTAAAAAATGGGGTGCATCCTCATGTTCATTGACTGTTATACACTGTCTTTGCGATGGATTTAGTCCCTATATCGATTTTGGTACATTGTAACTAAATTCAGTTATTATTGTTACATGGATTTAGTCCCTTTTCCTTGGGCAGGGGTACCCCATCTTGACCCCCAAATTCCGCTGTAACGGAGCCTCAATAGGTCAACAATGATGTTGAAAGATGATGATGAGTATTCACTAAATAATAATAAACATGATAATTTATATGTTGGGGGTTGCAACAACAAAGGTGATGACGACAATAATATTGGTGGCGCTAGCGGCAACAGTGGTGGTGACAACTGTGGTGGTGGTAGGATTGGTAGTGGTAGTGGTGGAGGTATTAATGGCAACGATGACGTTAGCTATGAAGGTGGTGGTGGTAGCATTGGAGATAATGGTGATGACAACAGTTGTGGAAATGGTGCATAGTGATGGTGACGACGACGACGGAGGTGGTAGCGCCGATCGTGAATGTGAAGATGATGTCAACAACAAAGATGATGAAGGTGAGACTCGTGATGGTGGTGGAGATGGGTTATGGTATTGGATGATTTATTTAGGGTGGTGGGCGTGGCGGTGATGGTGGTGGTAATGGTGGTTCTTTTAGTGATGGAGCTGAAGGTAGTGGGGTTGATGGTTAGGGCAAAGGTGGTTATAGACTTGGAGGTGTTGGTAGCAATGGTGGTGCCGTTAGTAGAGGAGGTGGTGGTGGAGGGAGGTGGTGATGGTAGATGAGGAGGTGGTGCAGGCGGAGCTAACAGTGGTGGTGTTGGTGGCAAAGGTGACAATGGTGGTGATGATGGTATTGGAGGTGGAGGTGACTATGGCAGTGGTGGTGGTGGTGGTGGAAGTGAAGGTGGGAAGGCGGCGGTATATAGATGTAAAGGTGGTGGTAGTGGAGGTGATAGAGATGGTGGAGATGGTGGTGATGTCGGTGGTTGATTGTAGACATAAAGGTATTGGTGGTGGAGGTGACATATGAACAAAGCACTTCAAATGAAATTGTTATGGAAAATTCTAGCTGAACCAACAAACATTTGGGTACGCATAATAAAGAAGAAATACCTTAGGAATGAGGATTTATTTTCATACAAACCCAAATCGAATACTCCATGGCAATGGAGAAAATTGATAGCGCTCAAACGTTCATTTGAGGAAGGCCTTAGATGGCAAGTAAGTGATGGTAAAACCATTAACTTCTGGTCAGATAGATGGCTTCTGAATGAGCCCCTGAAGAATTATGTTGTTAATGGGCAGATGAATAATCTAGACAAAAAAATTGTCGAATTCCTGTAAAATTATAAAACATGGAATACTAGTGCTCTAAATCAACAATTACCACCAGCTGTTATTGATAAAATATGGAAGTCAATTTGCAAAAAAAATGATATAAAAGATCATATTTATTGGGCACCTAGTAGAAATGGGTGGTATTCTACAAACTCGGCCATAGACCACGTCACAAATATAAATAACATAACCCCAACCTCGAATAGTTGGTTATGGAAACTTGATAAGTTCCCCAAAGTGAAAAATTTCTTGTGAAAAATTGATTTAACAATGGATTACCTATAAAATTAAGACTTAGAGAGAAACATGTACGAGTCCTGAGAAGTTGTATGATGTGTCATTGTACATATGAAGACATCATCCATTTACTTATCAATTGCCCACACGATTTGTAACAATATTAACCCAAAAACTGACCAAAGTCTACAACAGTTCAATACTAGGAATAAGTCTCCAAGACAGATATGAGTGAACTTAAGCAACAAATGAGTATACAAGATTTCACAGATTCAGTTGTATGTTGGTGGGGAATTTGGCATCAAGGAAACAAACTTGTGTTTCAACAGGAACCTAATGACTTCATTCCGGATTTGGCACAATATATAAAAGCACAAATGATGGCATGGGAAGGAACAAAAATTGGAGCGAAGAGGAACCGATGAGGCCCGAACATAGCTTGAGAAGTGGTAGACATAAAAAACAAAACAGGAAAACAACACCATGAATTCTTGTAAATTAAATGTTGATGGATCCAAGCTAAATAATGGGTCGGCGTCTTCAGGTGTAGTAATACGGGGATCTAATGCGGAAGTCATTCACATAGGAACTACTAAGTATGGCCGAGTCTTTGTGGATTTGCTTGAAGAGCTAGCCTTTAGAGAAGGTGTACCACAACATGGGAATCAAAAACCTGGAAATAGAGGGTGAAAATCTTACAATTATTAATGCAGTTAGGATGCATATTTATGATTATTTTGCATCGTTTTAGCTTAGTTTAGTCTAGTTCTTAGGTTTTTAGGTTTTCTAGGAAATTCGAGTTTTGCCCTTGTTTTGTTCGGTTTTGCAGATCTTTAGGTAAACAAGCATGGACGGTAAGGATATTAGATGATTGTGGTGGAGTTTGATGAAGCTTAGAGTGATACAAGTGAATATTAGAAGAGCCAAGGCCCAAGAGCTTGAGGGATAAAAACGCTTAAACCCTGGCTATGCATTGGAGTTCTTATTTTGACACCTCTACTTTGCAACGCTTGATTTGGGAGCTATAGTGGTCGGATGAAGCTGAGTTTGATATCACGGGAAAGCTGATTTAAAGAGCTACCATTCATATTTTTACTCTGAGTCCAAATTCCAACTTGAAGGGGGTGAAAACAGCCTATGAAGTGTCACTTGAATGTGAACCGAGGCCATGGCGCGGGCATAATGACATGGTGCACGACCGCGCAACTATGAAGGGAGACCGCGCTGTCTGCCTTTCAGCGGAGATATTGGGCCGTGTGTTTTGGGCTTTGAGATAGCTTTGGTATTTAATGTATTTTGGGATAGTTTGATCTTTCGAAACCTTTAGTATTTAAACCTTGTTTTTAGCTTTTCTTTCATAACCTTGATTATAATTTGGAGGCTAGTGTTTCTTCTCTCAAGAGGCAACCTTTGAACCTTTTGTAAGTTTTTCTTAATTCAATCATGCATTGCTAAATCCTTTGTGTTTGACTAGTTAGTGAAATAATAGATTGCATAATATTGTGAAGTTTGATTGATTCTCAACAACTTGGATAAGTTTTATTCCTTATGCTTAATTGAATCACAATTATTCTAGGATTTTGTTAGATTGGCCACCTAATAGAATTTCTAGGTTAATTTACAACTAATCTGATTAAGTGCTGTTTGAGATTGATTAGATAAAGTCATAACTATAATTGTTTAGACCCGTTTGGGCTATTCAGTAGAAGAAGGGAATAAACCACAAATAACATGATTGGTTGTTTGCATCAAATATTTGTTCCATCGATACTTTGAACTTAAACTTGTCGTTTAATTGAATCCAGACGTTGTTTTTAGGTTGTTAGATGATTAGGGTTGTTCAGAATTTTAGCTCTTTCAACTAAATATAAAGTTTTGGATAAAAATCCACGATAGATTATTCAAGTGAATTGAGAATCAAGAGAATCAATGATCAATAAGCATATCTATGATGGATTAAACTAGTTGAACAACTTTCTTCATACTTGTTTAACACAATCATATTTGCATTCATAATTAGTTTCAATTTGCATCTTAGATTAGATAAACATTCGCTTAAAACCCCCCACATCTTAGTTACTTGGCATGTAAATAATTACATAAATACACGAGTCTTTGTGGGATCGACCATTACTTACCATTCTACTAAGTTTGGTTAAGTTAAGATTCTTTAATAGGTATAACGACCACTGAAAATACTTCATCACAATGCCCTTGGTGCACTGATATACTTGTTTTAGATATTTCGACATCTCTCCCATACTTTGATAATGTTCGTATTAATCATATTAGCAGGAACATTAATGACGTGGCCGAAAAAATTGCCAAGCTAGGCTACAACTCTCTGTTAGGCAACATTCTGAATCATCCAGAGCTTTTAGCTGTCATCTGCAAGGATCCTCTAGGGCATCCCCCATAAAGGGAAAGTCCTAATCCTTACCCTTTTCAAAAAACAAATATGGAAAATTAGTGATAACATACTTTTGGATAAAAATCTTTTATTTCCAATATGAAAGAATCAATTTAGAAATAAAAATCTCATTCTTTCATGTTCAAGAATATTCAACTCCATCTTGTCATGGTTTGGTTGTTTCTTAAAAGAAAAACACAATGGTGTCAATTGAGTATAAGATTGTTTGGGTTGCTTTTTATTATATAAAGCAAAGGTGTTAGTAAAGGAACTTCTTATATAATAGGTCATAGTGGTTCCAAGTGTTTTGATTAAAGAGTTGTGATAAAATAATACTAGGATTCTCGTACCAAAATACTGTAAAGCAAGATCAAGGAACTGATAAATGTGAACGGCCGATCGGCCAAGGGAAGAGAGAGACGAGACAGAGAAGAGGAGATTAGGACAAACTAATTATTTCTTATTATTACTAGGATAATAATATTAGGTATTTATAATAACAACCATATCAGTTCAATAAAAGCGACATGGGAAAGAACCGAAAAAACCCATGAAGGAGTATGTAAACTCTATGTAAAAACTTACATTAATTAAAAAAATACTAATAAGTGCTAATAATAATCCTTCAAGTGCCTAGGTTGATGACGCTCATGAACTGTACTGTTGGAAAACGCGTCTGTATCCAGGAAAATAGACACGACTCCAGCCACAAAAATAACCACGAAATCATGTTAGCCACGACATCCCCAACGGATTGCCCTACGAAAGGTGCCCTGGGGATAAAACGGTCGAGGCTAAATATCACTCTAGAAAAGAACCAAATAATTCTAGTTTTGTGGCTATTTAGCTGCAAATAATAGGAGTGGACTAGTTCATTGCTAAATGTGTGGCTATTGGCCACGAAAGTCACGTTCAACCATATTAGCCAGAATTGAATTTCGTGGCTGGTTTTGAGTGCATCACCATCAAATTTTAGCCATAAGTGTATTTTGTATCTAAATTCGAGTCGAATTTGAACTCATAATTACACCTATTTCGTGGCCATTAGCCTTGAAATTTGCCATGAATCTATTTAGTTGGAAAATCCATGGCCATTTAGCCTTAACATTTGCACTGAATGCATTTGGTAGGAAATCTATGACCATTTAGCCTTGACATTTGCATTGAATATATTTGGTTGCAAAAGCTATTGGTATTTAACCTTGAAATTGGCTTTGAAAACATTTGGTTTCAAATTTTATGGTCAAATAAATAAGCATTAATAAAAAAATTGAGAAATATGCCATAATATATGCATTAATTGCATTATGATAATGCACCATAAACCTGCTAATATATGCTAATTGCATTATAGTAATGCAATTAGCTAGAACCTGCTAATCGAAAAACAACACTATAAACCTGCTAATATGAAACCAGAATTATAGCTAAGAATCCAACAGAAGCAAGTGCACAACAACCATTCAAAGTATCCACCATACAACATCGAAAATATCCAGCAAAACAAACCATCCAAAAAGCAATCCACCAACAAACACAATTCACAAGAAAGAGAATTCAGAGAGAGGTGAAACAACCCAACCACTTGAAAGAAGGTCAAGAAGTGACAATATGCATGTTGCCTCCAATGTGTTTAAACAACTGCTCAAGCATACCTTGGAGTGCCTTGTTCTGGGTTTGAATTTCCACATTTTGACTTTGAAGAGTCTTCATCTCCTCTCGCATCTCCTTTATCTCATCCTTTAGAGGCTCAACAACTTGATGGGTGTGGAAAAGGCTGGAGGAGCAGGAAGGACTCCTAGATTCGAGCTTTCTCATGCGAAAGAGGGTGACCCCTTCATCAGCCATTGCAAAAATCCTACAATTAGCATAGCCGTCACAAGCTTTAATCCATAGCTCGGTCGCCCTAGCACTTGAGATTGGTGCATCCCTATGCTTAGCGGCCACAAGGCGTTCAAATTCAACCTAAAAACAATGCAAAACAGCAACAAAAACATAAAGCAAGAATAATAGGTATTGGTGCATATCAATGCAAAAATATGAAGCAAGAATAACAATAACAAAAACATGAAGCAAGAATAAAAGGTACTGGTGCATATCAATGCAAAAACATCAAGCAAGAATAATAACAACAAGAATAATAGGTGGACTGAGATTGAATCAACAAATCAAGAATGCAACAATACATACAAATCAAGCAAGAAGATGAAAATGAAATTTGAACAGAGAGGAGAAGAACCAAACAAAGCCAAAGAGGGAGAGCCATTAAAGGGAGAGAGAGAGAGAGAGAGAGAGAGAGAGAGAGAGAGAGAGAGCCATAAGCACAAAATTCATCTAGGTGGTTCATGTGTATTGATTCATTTGTCTGAAATTTGAACATGCAAAATACTTGAATTTAATTTCCTATTTAAAGTAGCTATATCTATTTGTACACATCAACAATCAAAATCACATAATATCATAAAAAATGAACTCAAATTCAATCAAACATGAATCCAAAACCATAAGCAGAAAAAGAACAAAATACTTGAATATACTTACAATGATTGCAGTTGGTCGTTCACCTAGTCCAGTCCCATCTTCCTTTAACCACAATTTTTTGACCACCTCAGAAATAAGCGGCATGCTCCCAAACTTCGTTTCCTTGTAAAGAGTAAAGTCAAGTTAAATACTTATTTTTAAACAACAAACAAAATTTTTACTTAAATTTGAAAAGTGAATGTACTTACCATAACTTCCATCCATTTGGTAAACTTTTGACAACCTCCTCGATAATTTCCAGCCTTAATGACCTCTTTAATGACCGATTTTTGGCATTCACTTGAGCTTGTCTCACATAATTGGGATCCGTTTTCCTTATGGTGTTCATTCTCTCCCAATTCTTATCAAAAAAAAGAATGATTTGGTCTTGTTTTCATGATGCTTCTTAAAGACATTGGTGATGTCTTTTCTGGCTTGGTGTAAAAAGACCTTTTGCATCAGTTCATCAGATTCCCTCTAGTAAAAAAATTTCTGCATTGATGACAATAAAAGACACTCATATTGAAGCAAGGTCTACCAATCCAACAAAAATAGCAACATCACAGTATTCAAAAATGCAGTTCATTGGTACTTGAAAAAACAGCTCCATCAATGGTTCTTTAAAAAAAAACAGCAACCTTACATTGGTACTTAAAAAAAAAGCAACATGAACTTGTTTACAAAAAACAACAACATGAACTTAAAGCTGATCTTAGCAACAACATGAAATGTCACTACGCAGAAAATAAGTCAAGTATAGAATTAGTAAGTGTAAAAAACAGCAACATGACCTTAAACTCTTCAAACCACAACGTCTTAACCGGCCCAGACACTTTAGAAATACTTGTCCATGGACCATTGTAGTAGCCATGCACGATTTCCTTCATCTTGGAGTAGGCAGCTTTGCGTGGTTCAAAATCACTACAAAGAAATGGATATAATTAGTAAATTTACAATGTAAATTACATTAATTAAAAAAAGTTTGAAAGGTTACCGGATTCCGTCTCCTTTAATCCATATAAGCAGCTTTAGTTGAGTAGACTCTTCATCTGCTTCCTCATCTTCACCTTCCTCTTGTTCTTCTTCACCTTCCACTTGTTCTTCACCTTCCTCATCATCTTCCTCAAGCTCTTCCTCATGGTCTACCTCAAGTTCTTCCTCAAGCTCTTCCTTGTGCTCTTCCTCATGCTCTTCCTCCACTTCTTCACCATAGTCTTCATGAACTTGTTCATTGTCTTCTTCGAAGCCCTCTTCTATGTATGCCTCATTGTTTGCTTCATTCACTTGTGAGGGTGTGAGAATGGGAGTAGGGCTGGGATTGTTTCCAAGAGGTCTTGGATTTGAGAGAACTTGTTGTTAATGAGGTGCTTGAGTGAGCTTAGGGTTGGGATTTCTTGAAGGAACCCTTTCCTTATAGAGAACTTGTTGTACACGAAGTGTTGGACTATTATTAGGGCTAGGAGTTCTTGAAGGGTCAAGAACTTGTTGTGATGAAGATGCTAGAGTAAGATTAGGCTTGGTTTTCTTCAAAGAAGTGCTTAGAGCACGTGGAACTTGGATTGGAGATGGGATGACATGTTGTGGAGCGACTTGTTGGTGGGCAACGTTTTTAAATCTTGGACTACTACGAACCGGGAGGGTAGGTTGTAACCGAGGAGGTCTCTTAGGACTTTGAAGAAGCTGCTCCGAAGAAGTACGAGGAGCATGAGCGAAGTTGCAGTTGAGATTTTGGGCTCGTCCTCATGCTGTGCTTCTAAGGTGACGCATGATTCAACCAAACCTTGCAAAACAACATACCAAATAATGAAAGACAAGCAAGGAGAAGCAAGAAGAAGCAAGGAGAAGGAAAGACAAGCAAGGAGAAGCAAGGAGAATCAAGAAGAAGCAATGCCAATTTCTGTGATAGACACACACCAACAAATTAAACCATGAAAATCTGTTGTAATAGACACACACCAACAAATTAAACCCTGAGTTTAAAAAATGAAAGACAAGCAAGGAGAAGCAAGAAGAAAGACATGCAAATTCATCAACCCTCCAAATCGAACCCTACAAATCAAACCAAAGGGAAGCAATTTCACATAAGGAGAAGCAAAATACAACCCTAAATTACACAACATCACCATTCAATATCAAAATTCCAAAACAATAACATACATCAAGGGTTAGAGAGTGGGTGGAAGCAAAATGAGATCTAGAACCAAACTAAACCAAAGAACTAACTGCAATCAAGGGAGGGAGAGAGAACCTGAAGAGATCTCGAACCAGACTTGATCCCTTGAGCTCTAACCAAATCCTTCTCCACAAAGCTCGAACCTTGTTATTCACGTGAGAGAGCTCGAACGATCGAACCAAAGAGAGGGATATGGAGGCATCGGAGAAAGAGTGAGGTGCAGATGTAAGGTTAGCGAGTGCTTGTATTCCAATGAGAGGAAAGTGATGGGCTTGGGGTGTATTTTGGGCCCAAACTCACTCAAATTTTCCCTCTAGTAAAAAGTCTAGCCTGCCAATCCCAAATAATTTTCCCTCCTTAATTTCAACCGAGATAAACTTTCCCTCCTTAATGAACTTTCCCTCCCTCCTTAGATGAACTTTCCCTCCTAGATGAATTTTCCATTCTAGTATAATTTTTACTCCTAATAGAAAAAAAATTTGGTAGAAAATAAATTACAAATCATATTTTGCAAAAGGATAATTATGCTGATATAAAATAAATGAAACTATGATAAGATGAATTACCACTCATAATTTTCGGAACTTGAATCTGATGGAAAATCATCTTCTTCGTCATCATTTGCAATGTCCGAGTTATCCTCATCGCTTTGAACATCATATGCTTCTTCATGCTGAGAAAGTGGATCATTAAGATGTAACGGTAATGAGTGAATTGACGACCCTACAAATCCATAAATCTCAAATTCCTTCAGTTGTAATGGATCTAAATCATTTGGCTCATCCTCCTTTCTCTCTGTCCATCGTTGCTCAACTCTAGCTCGAGGCTTTATCTTACACACATATCTCCAATCTGCACGGCTTCAGGGTGCTCCGGGGAAGTCTAAGTAGTAATTTGGATGCATTTTTGCGCAAAGACAAAAGGATCATGGTTGTTATATCACTTCTTCACATTAATCTCCTAAAAATGGTATTTTGGATGGACTTTCGTCCCTCTCGCATTAAGGTCAAACCACAAACACTTGAACATGACAATCTTCTTACATTGCACTCCGGTGAACTCAAACTCAAAAATTTGTTCTGTTAACCCAAAGAAATCAGATTGTGTATCACCGTTGGAAGCTTGTACACATACACACACCACTATTCATGGTTAATTTGCCTTCACCACGTTCCAAAGTTTCAAATTATAACCATTGACGATATATACAGGCCATGACACAACCTTTTTGGATGGGCCCCAAGCCAAACTATGTATCAACACATGATCCTCTTCTGGAGGGTGTAGGACTTTTCTATTCAAAACTTGTAATATTGTTAATGAAACTTTTATATGTACATATATGCAATGCATAATAACATCCCAAAGATATTGAATGTGCATTTAAACTTACATAATCATGAAACCAATCACAAAAGCAATTGGCAATAGCAGTCGGATCTCCTTGTCCTACCGTATTTTGAAACTCCCTGCATGTGAAAATGAACAACAATTAAAAGTGGAATATTATTCCCATTGACATGTATTTATATATTATAAGTTAAAGTCACTTACTCGACTTAAGAGTCAACCTCTCTAAAATTAAGTAGGATATACGTCCATGCCACGTGAAAATCTCTCCCCTTGGTCATCCATACAACCTTACATTTTCCGCTTGCACACCCCGGATGGTTGAAAATGGAAATTTGAGGATGAGTGTCATCGGTTTCCTCCTCCATGGTAGTTTTCTTTCTCTTATATAAGTCTTGAGGTTGATAATAATGTCGAGTGAATGTCGTTATCTCCTCAAACAAATATGATTCCACTATGGATGCCTCCAACTTTTGTGGATTCATCATGTTCCCTTTCAACTTGAATAAGAAGCGCTCAGGTGGATACATCCATCGGTATTGTAATGGACCCCCAAATTTTGCTTCATATGCTAAATGTACAATGAGATGTTCCATACAATCAAAGAAAGATGGTGAAAATATCCTTTTCAACTGGCACAATATAAGAAGTGCGGCACGTTCTAAATCCTCAACACATTTCATCTCAAGTGTAATTGAACATAATGATTGGAAAAATAAGCTCAATTCTGTCAATGGCCCCCCCACACCCACGGGTAGAAGTTCCTTGAAAGCAATTGGTAGAAGCCTTTGCATGAACACGTGACAATCATGACTTTTCATTCCGATTAGTCTACCTCTTGCAAATGCCCACATCGACCAATATTGGAGACAAGTACATCTGGAAATCTCAAGAGCCTTAACCAATTGAGCAAGGTTGTCTTTTATCTCTATCTAATGCATACACTGCTTTTAGTTTAGGGCCCTTATGGTTATCCTCAACCTGAAGCTCTAGACGATTACAATATAGGCGCAAGTCCTTCCTTGAGCTTATTTTGTCTTTTGTCTTCCTTTTAACGTCCATTACAATATTAATCAAGTTCTCAAACACATTTTTCTCAATATGCATGACATCAAGGTAGTGTTGAAGCAAATTATGCTTCCAATAAGGAAGCATCTAGAAAATGCTTTTCTTTGTGAACTTATGAGTTTCACCATAGCCATCTGGATATTCACGTGGAGACTCCATGGCGGTCGGCAAACCTTTGAACACATCCCCACATCTCTTGACTTGATAAATACGGAATAGGAGGATCATCCTCAGTTCTCCTTTTGTAAAAGTTTCTCCTATGTTCCTGAATGGGTGATCTAATTCCAGCAAGCATCGATGGCAATCAAACGACGAAGCCTTCCGTCCAATTTTTTAAACGAAAGGCTTTTGTATTCTTCATGAAATGAGGACAAGAATAAATACCACCAGTACTCCAGCCATATAACATGCCATACGTAGAGAAATCATTCACTCTCCACATAAGAGTTGCACGCATCCTAAATTTTTTCCAGTAGAAACATCAAATGTTGGCACACCCTCTCTCCACAACAAAAGCAACTCATCAATCAATGGTTGCATACAAATATGTATTAGCTTCTTTGGATTCTGTGGCCCTGGAACAATGGTACTTTAGAACAAATTAGGAGCCTTCATGCACATATCTAGAGGTAGGTTGTAGGGGGTGACAATCACTGGCCAAGTCGAATATGTCTTGCCAAACTTACCAAATGGGGAAAATCCATTTCAACACAAACATAATCTCATATTACAAATCTCTGATGCAGACCTTGGAATGGTTCTATCAAAATGCTTCCAAGCCTCAGCATCTAATAGGTGACTCATATACCCTTCATCTGTTTGGTGTTCAGCATGCCAACGCATCTTTGAAGTTGTTTCCTCCATAGAATACAATCGCTGCAAAACGTGGGATCAATGGCAAGTACCACAACACCTTATTAGGTATTGGCTTTCCTTTTTGAGACAAACAAGGTCGATACCTTGGACTATTGCAAAATTTGCACTTAGTGGCATCAACTTCATCCTTCCAAAACAACATACAACCTTGGGGGTAAAGGTGTATCTTTTGCTGGGGCAACCCCAACTCTTTAGTCAACCTCTTCTGTTCATAGAAACGTTTTGGAAAGTTGTTGTCTTTTGGCAATACATCATTGACTTTCTAGAGTGGTGCACTATATCCAGCATGTGACATATTGTATTTGGTCTTTAACTCCATAAAAGAACCGACTGTAGCTAACTATGACACATGAGAACCGTCATATAATAGTTGATCTGCTACCCTCAAAACATCATTGAAGAGCTCAGATAAGAAGGACATTTCCTCATGAACATGGTTGATCGGTTGTTCCATGCTAATTTCTTCTTCGTGAACATGGTTGATCAATTGGTCCATGTTAATTTCTTCTTCATGAACATGGTTTTAAAACTCTACATGATGACTACTACTTGGCTCATTCACATAATTATTAGGGTCAAACCACGAAGGTGGAACAAAACTTGGACCATCTACATCAAAAACCATTCTTTGAGTAGGATTCAAGTTATCAAATAAATGCATCCCAATCTTAAAGAAATCCATATCATTGGGATTTGAAGTAGGATTCAAGTCTTCCAAGGGAGGTGATGAGTTGAAAAAAGGTGATTCTCCGTGTGCGTTCCACCAATAATAACTGTGAACAAAACCTTTTCTGAATAGATGAAGGTGAACAATGTCTTTATCTTGAAATTTTCCATTCTTGCAAAGGAAACAAGGACATTTGATCTTCTCCCCATCCATGAAATTCAGTTGAGCTATTGTAAACTTAATGAATGTTTCAACACCATAAAAAATTTCGCTTCGCAAACCTTCGCCATTAGGAAGCCATCGATCATACATCCACTCACGATTTTCCATGTTATATATGGTACTTATATTCAAATAAGTAATAATTACTAGATCAAACACGAGAAAAATATTTGGAAAAAAAATTAAGAACATGTGGCTAATTTCATGGTTAATTCTGAATATTTTGGCACTTAAAATCGGTTACAATCACCAATGTATGTTGTTATTCTAAAAAAATATAAACATAAGCATAACAAACTTACCAGATTCAAGCAATTGTGGGTGATAGGCAAACGATAGAATAGTTTCGACCCTCAAGACCCACTATGTTAGTAACAAAACAAATAACTCGTGCCAACCTTCCTGGCTACTCTCGTGGCTACTTCTGAAAAATTTCCCAAAAAGCAAATTACTTATCCACAAAAGCAAGAACCTTTCTTGCACCAACAATGGAAGAGAAATTGACCACTTGAACAAGAATATACCAGATTCAAAAGAAGATATCAATGAAACTTGGTTTCCATGTATTTTGTTTACTTGAGACAAATTGAAATGGGAGGGAATAAGAGAGAAAAGTGTGATGAAAATGACATTGGAAGAGAATGTCAAGAAAGGTAGGGTAAAGAGATCGAGTTCGTACGATTCTTGGTGTAGATTATTGAATGAAGGTTGGTATGGATCATTAAATGCGCTGCTGAATTAACTTTTTTTACCCACAAATTGAACCACGAAAATAGCCACGAGTCATCAATGTGGGAGACGACTTGAACGTTGGGCGCTATTAACGGGATCTTTCACATTTTTTTTGGTCTCATGAGCCTTATTGGGCCTTATTTGTCTTCAGGCCCACAACCGAACTCTAATGAGCCTTATTTGTCTTTTAGGGTGACTGGCTTAGAATCGTTGATGCCAAATCAAAAATAAATCCCTAGTTACACAACTAGAATAGTCGGTAAGTCGGGGTCGAACCCAAGAGACACTTGTATCCTAAGTTTTATTATTAGCAACTCAAAGAAGTAACAAAAGGGGGGATTTTGGAATTAAAACTAGAAACTAAGAATTGAAACAAACAAAGCAAACAATCAAACAATCAAACAATGCAAAAGTTGGATTTTTATCAATTTAGGGAAAACAATCTTATTCAAGTATCCACTTTTCTTCCTCAAGTTATTGATCCTAGATTCAAACAAGTTATTTCTTTCAGTTATTCCTATCCTGATCAGAATTAAAACATGGCAACGAGACATGCAACTTAACATCCAAATAATTCATGAAACGATCATAAATAATAAGGATATTAGCATTAAGAACAAGGATAAACAGGATACATGCAATTGAATTCCAACGAGTCAAACAATTAACATGCATTCAAATCTCTTCTCAATTGTTTTAGTCCAACAAGTCCTAAATCAATTGAGTTGCTACAAAGATCAGGCTTTTCTACGAGAAAACCTAGATCTAGCAATAGACAATATTAATTCCAACAAGTTGGCCAGACAAGCAGAAATCAACACAATCAATAATAATTAAGCACAAGAGAATTGAAATAACCTGTAGAAATAAACCTGAATAGACGAATCTCACAACAACTTGAGTCTGAAAAGCTTCAACTTGAATAGAATTTAGGGAGTTTAGTTCTCCATAAGAGAGAAAATACCAAAAGTCTGAAATTAGGTCTAAGAGAATACCAAATAAGGTCTGAAAAATAACCTAATATAGTCTCGAACAAGTCGGAAGTAAAAAGATAAAAAGATAAAATATTAAACTAAGCGGATAAATATAAACGCGTGTTAGATCCACAGAGCCGCGATCGCCACCTCTTTCTAGCCGCGATCGCTGCCTGGCCGCAAACTGCGACCCATCGGCGACTTCTGGCAACCGCGATCGCAACCTTCAATACCTCGTGGTCCTCAAAATGGCGACCTTGTCTTCCTCGGCGACGTCCACCGCGACCGCCCTCAGCATCGGCGGCGATCGCGGCCTTCAGAATCCTCCGACGTCTCCAAATGTCGCTAACTCTAAACTTCGGCCTTCAACTTTGATGCTCCATAATGCTCACAATAGGCCTAAAACACTACATAAATATGTACTAAAAATTCCTAGTTACGATGTACAAAACACAGCGTATCAAATTCCCCCATACTTAGACCTTGCTCGTCCTCGAGTAAGCTCAAAAATAAAATCAAACATGACAAATCAACAAAGGTCTACAGAAAGCAATGAGAGAAAATGATCTAAAACTAAAAAGCACTCAAAATAATCTCACAACCCGAACCCATGTAGAGAAATAATGAGCTAAAACATGAAAGCTCAAATCACACACCTCACAGATACAAAATATAACACTCGAGCTCCAAAAAGTGTAGAGCAACCTAGGATCTACCCGACATCTAAAATGTAGTCCCCAAACCCCAAAGTAGAATATGAATCCTAAACGCTCTGATTTTACCACTCATTCTACTTAGGCGCCCTTTCGGGTTTTCACCTAATCACTCTTTTCATTTTTATTTAAGTTTGCTCACAAATACTCACATCTCTCATTAACCTCTTATTACCCCAGCCTAATGCTGGTCCGGGTTACCTGCTTATTACCTGAATCAGAGCATCCGGTTCTGCCAATCTGAATCAGAATGTCCACTCCAGCCAGCTCTACCTGCAGCAGCGTCCCATGCAGAAGTATCTTCATATCCTCCATAACCACCTCTGTAAGCAGCAAATCCACCGTCACCATAGCCAGTATATCCTCTTGGTGCCCAACTCGATGTACTCGATGGTGTTGTACTAAAACTGCCACCCCATCCAGCAGATGATGTACCAACACCACCTCCAGGCACAAAACCAGCACCACCATCTCTATCATCTCCTCCATCGTCTCCGTCATCACCATCATCATCATTATGACCATCATGGTCCTCCTGATCCTCCATCTCTACATCAGCTGCAGGCTCCTCCTGCTGAACCCCGCCCCCACCAACAAAATCAGATGCGATGTACAAATAAGCTAAGGCAGGGCCAGTAGGCATGACTCTAGGAAGACGCAAATAATCCTGAGCTGGATGACCTATGGTCCAGACATAACCCAGCTCAGCTGATCCCTTCAAACAATGCGCCCTCTTCACCTGATTTTCATTAAACTTAAACTCTACACTGTCAGGTCGTCCAAATCGCTCCTCACCCACAAACTCTCTGGCAATCAGAGTAATCATGCCACCTATAGCAATCTTGCCTGTATCCTTCTTCAGGATCTTCTTAATACTCTCGATAAATAACTCAACCCAATCAGGAACTGTATCCTTCATAGGCATCAAACACCAGATCATGCTCAAGTCAAATCGAGATGCCTTGTTGACCTCCCCTTGCCCCAGAAAACACATAGACAGCACCTTATGACACAATCTAATACAGGGGTGGGTAATGCAGTAGTTATACTCTCCCCTCTTAGGTGAAAACCCAAAACCTGTTATTGCCTCCCAGAAATTATTAAGGCATGCCTCTTTACTAACTGCCATCCAGTTCTCAGTAGGTACACTAGTAATACCAAACACACCTCTCAACCCCTCTCTGTCTATATAATATGGCTCATCCAAAATGTTAAATCTGAACAAACCCTCATCATCCTCCTGAAATGTAGACAACAACTCTAGCAATATGTTCCTATAAGTAGGGGCATTCAGCTCAATAAAACCCCCTAATCCACCATTAATCAGAAATCCTCTAGTACAGTTATACATGCCTAGTGTACCAAGCATCTCAACATCAAAGAATTTAGTACTAGTGAATTTCCTCTTAGCCAGAGAATTCCTTTTTTTCTTCTGAGCAGGAGTTAGCTTCTCAACAGGATACTCCATCTAATAAATGCAGCTAATCAGATCAACAGTGTAGGCTAAGAAACAACTTACAGAAGCTGGAAAACTCGATTCTGTTGGTGGGCCGCGATCGCCGAGCAGATGAGGCAGCGCTTGCGGTTTCTGGCAAGGCCGCGATCGCGGGTGGAAAGAATCGGCGAAGTTCGACTTCGTTGCTACTCCGAACCGCGGTTCTCTTCAACTCCGAGCCGCGGTCGCTTCCTTGGTACGCCTTCACCGACCCGTCAATGAGCCAAGAGGATTGTATATGGTGGATTGGAAGGTGTGGGGAAGAATTTGGGGATTTTGTAGATTTGATTTTAGGGAAGAAATAGAGAGGTAAAAGAACTTTTGTGAACGGATTTGGATTGTGGACGGAATGAGGATTGTACATCCGGGTTTTGTTTTGAGTTTGGAAGAAATTTTTGAGGAGGGTATGAGAGCTTGAAGAGGGTTTTAATGGAGGTTTGATGGAGGTTGAAGAAGAATGAAGAATAGAGGAGGAAGGAGAAGGAGAAGCGGAATGAAGAGGAGTGGGGCCGGCAGTGGGAGTGGCCCCACTGCCTCGTGTTAATTAATTTTTTTTTTATATATCTCATGGGCCGCGACCGCGGCCTTGTGAGGGCCGCGATCGCAGTCTGCGCAAGGTACCGTCAATTCCTTTCTTTTCCGAAAAACGCCCTGCAATCGCCCTGTTGAAGGAAGGATCGCGGTTTGTTTTTAGTGATGTTCTTTCGAACCTAGTACCTGCATGTTAGCCTCACGAGATTGAAAAGAAAACTAAAGAAAAACAAAAATAGAAAAAGAAAAAGAAAACTTACCTCGGGTTGCCTCCTGAGCAACACCTTTGTTTAATGTCGTTGGCTCGACATTGGTGCCTTTTTAGTTGAAATTTGGGGTTGGATCCTCAAGACCCATCTCTTCTAGCACTTCATGGCTGACTCCCTCATGGTATTTCTTTAATCTTTGACCACTAACCTTGAACACCTTTTGGGAATCCCCATCCAATAATTCCACAGCCCCATGTGGAAAAACTTGAGTAATTGTATACGGTCCAGCCCATCTGGAACGGAGTTTGCCTGGGAAGAGTGTGAGACAAGACTGAAATAGAAGGACCTTGTCTCCAACCTTGAATTCCTTCCTTAGGATGTTTTTGTCATGCCATGCTTTGGTTTTGTTCTTGTAATTCACACCATTATCATAGGCATCCAATTTCAACTCTTCCAACTCTTGAAATTGTAATTTCCTGAACTCTCCATTCTCTTTAATGTTTAAGTTGCACTTTTGGACCGCCCAATAAGCTTTATGCTCAAGCTCAACTGGCAAGTGACACCCTTTGCCATAAACCAATCTGAAAGGAGACATCCCGATGGGTGTCTTGTAAGCAGTACGGTAGGCCCATAAAGCATCATTGAGTCTCAAACTCCAATCTTTCCTGTTAGGTGCCACCGTCTTCTCCAGAATGGATTTTATCTCCCTGTTGGACACTTCAGCTTGTCCATTGGTCTGGGGATGATAGGCTGTAGAGATCTTCTGAGTGACATGGTACTTCTTCAATAGAGCGCTCACAGTCTTGTTGCAAAAATGAGTACCCTGTCACTTATTAGAGCTTTTGGAATCCCAAATCTGGAAAAAATGTTGTCCTTAAGGAAAGCTGCAACTTCTTTTGAATCATCAGTTCTGGTGGCCTTTGCTTCCACCCACTTGGAAACATAGTCCACCGCAAGTAAAATATACAGATTCCCATAGGAAGAGGGGAAGGGTCCCATAAAATCAATGTCCTAAACATCAAAAATTTCATAGAATATCATGCGAGATTGAGGCATCTCATGTCTTTTAGAAATATTACCCACCCTCTAACAACGATCACATGATTTACAAAAAGCAAATGTATCCCTACAAATATGAGGCCAATAAAAACCAGCTTCTAAGACCTTCCTAGCAGTTTTATTAGTCCCAAAATGACCCCCACATGCATAGGAATGACAAAAAGACATGATAGATTGTACCTCAGAATCCGGGACACATCGTCGGATTACCTGATCTGTGCAGTGCTTCCATAAATATGGATCATCCCAGACATAGAATCGGGATTCATGACGCACCTTGTCCTTCTGAGCCTTGGTAAAATTAGGCGGAAACTCCCCGGAGACGAGGTAGTTGACTAGATTTGCGTACCATGGCTTAAACGAGTGGATCCCATAAATAAACTCCTCGAATCGCGGCTCACTGTCGCTCTCGCCACCAGGGCCGCGATCGCCGCCGATATTGGCCGCGATCGCGGTTGTCTTGGCCGCGGTCGCCTCGTCTTCTGGTGGCGATCGCGGTTGAACACCAGTGGTGATTCCGAAAAGCATGTCATCGGGGAATCGTCCTTGAATTTGTTCTTGGCTTTCTGACTTGGTTTCCACATGTACAAGTCGGCTCAGGTGATCAGCTACCAGATTTTCAGCTCCCTTTTTATCCCATATCTCAATATCAAACTCGCTCAGCAAGAGGATCCATCTTATCAATCTCGGCTTAGCCTCCTTTTTCGTCATTAAATAACGAAGTGCTGCATGGTCTGAATAAACTATCACCTTTGTTCCCAGCAAATACTGTCTGAACTTCTCCAAGGCAAACACTACAACAAGCATTTCCTTCTCAGTGGTGGAGTAGTTCCTTTAGGCATCGTTTAGACTCATGGAAGCATAATGTATGACATGAGATGCTCTAGCTTCCTTTTGACCCAAAACAGCCCCTACAGCGTAGTCACTTGCATCACACATGATCTCAAAAGGTTGAGACCAATTTGGGGCTTGACTGAATGACATAAGAACGCACTTCACGCACATTAGTAGGATAAGGCAAAGACTGAATGACATCAATCTTTGCCTTATCGACCTCAATACCCCTGGATGACACTATATGACCTAACGCAATGCCTTGCTCAACCATAAAGTGACACTTCTCAGAGTTTAGAACCAAATTGATTTCTACACATCTTTGAAGGACTAAGGAGAGATGGTTTAAACAGGCATCAAAGTCGTCTCCATGTACTGTAAAGTCAACCATAAAAACCTCTATAAAATTTTCAATATACTCAGAAAAGATGCTTACCATACAACGTTGGAACGTACCGGGTGCGTTACACAATCCGAATGGCATTCTACGGTATGCAAAAGTGCCAAACGGACATGTAAATGTCGTTTTCTCCTGATCCTCTGGTGCAATAGCAATCTGAAAGTACACTAAATAGCCATCTAAAAAGCAATAATAGGAACGACCGACAAGTCGCTCAAGCATTTGATCAATGAATGGCAAGGGAAAGTGATCTTTTCTGGTTACCGCATTCAGCTTACGATAATCAATGCAGACTCTCCAACCTGTCTGAACTCGTGTGGGGACTAATTCCCCATGCACATTCTCTACCACTGTAATGCCTCCCTTTTTGGGCACAACTTGGGTCGGACTAACCCACTGACTATCAGAGATGGGATAGATCATACCTGCCTGTAAAAAGCAATCTGACTATCAGAGATGGGATAGATCATACCTGCCTATAAAAAGCACATTCTCTACCACTATAATGCCTCCCTTTTTGGGCACAACTTGGGTCGGACTAACCCACTGACTATCAGAGATGGGATAGATGGCTATTCAGGGTGCTTTTTAGATGGTATGCAAAAGTGCCAAACGGACATGTAAATGTCGTTTTCTCCTGATCCTCCGGTGCAATAGCAATCTGAAAGTACCCTGAATAGCCATCTAAAAAGCAATAATAGGAACGACCGGCAAGTCGCTCAAGCATTTGATCAATGAATGGCAAGGGAAAGTGATCTTTTCTGGTTACCGTATTCAGCTTACGATAATCAATGCAGACTCTCCAACCTGTCTGAACTCGTGTGGGGACTAATTCCCCATGCACATTCTCTACCACTGTAATGCCTCCCTTTTTGGGCACAACTTGGGTCGGACTAACCCACTGACTATCAGAGATGGGATAGATCATACCTGCCTGTAAAAAGCAATCTGACTATCAGAGATGGGATAGATCATACCTGCCTATAAAAAGCACATTCTCTACCACTATAATGCCTCCCTTTTTGGGCACAACTTGGGTCGGACTAACCCACTGACTATCAGAGATGGGATAGATGGCTATTCAGGGTGCTTTTTAGATGGTATGCAAAAGTGCCAAACGGACATGTAAATGTCGTTTTCTCCTGATCCTCCGGTGCAATAGCAATCTGAAAGTACCCTGAATAGCCATCTAAAAAGCAATAATAGGAACGACCGGCAAGTCGCTCAAGCATTTGATCAATGAATGGCAAGGGAAAGTGATCTTTTCTGGTTACCGCATTCAGCTTACGATAATCAATGCAGACTCTCCAACCTGTCTGAACTCGTGTGGGGACTAATTCCCCATGCACATTCTCTACCACTGTAATGCCTCCCTTTTTGGGCACAACTTGGGTCGGACTAACCCACTGACTATCAGAGATGGGATAGATCATACCTGCCTGTAGGAGCTTCAGTACCTCCTTTTTTACTACCTCCATCATAGGTGGGTTTAGCCGTCTCTGTGGCTGTCTGGATGGCTTGGCACCATCGTCTAGAAGGATCTTATGCATACATGTGGAGGGACTAATCCCCTTAATCTCAGCAATAGTCCATCCTAGAGCTATCTTGTGCTCTGTCAGTACCTGCACCAATTTTTCTTCTTGCTCCTTGGACAGTTTGTTGCAAATAATGACAGGCAAAGTGTCACCATCTCCAAGAAAGACATATTTTAAATGCTTAGGGAGCTGTTTAAGCTCAATTTCAGGTGCCTGTACTATAGAAGGGAGCAATTTCTCGCTGGGGAGAGTTAGTGGTATGGGCCCAATGGCCAAAGCATCAGTAGATGATTCACAACAAGCATTCAGATCAACAAGGATTTCATGGTATCTATCAGGCAAATTGTAATCCAAGCATGAAATTTCGATGTCATTCTCTAAAACGGATTGTAACTCATCACCATAAGTAGTATCAAAGAATTCTTGCACAATGGGATCAATTACATCAATAGAACAGAGAGAATGATCATATTGGGGGTATTTCATAGCATTATCCATACTATATTCAAATTTTTCCCCATCAAATTCCATAGTTAGGACACCTTTACACATATCAATTTTTGTTCTAGCAGTTTGCATGAAAGGACGTCCTAACAGAATGGGTGCAGCATGCACATTATGATCCATATCAAGCACATAAAAATCAGCAGGGAAAATCATATTATCTACCATAACAAGGACATCTTCAACAACCCCTTTCGGGTAGACTGTGGACCTATCAGCTAATTGAACAATAACACCAGTTTCATGCAAAGGTCCTAAGCCTAGTGAAGTGTAAACAGAATAAGGCATAACATTAATAGAAGCACCTAAATCAAGCATGGCTTTATCTATTTTAGTGTCTCCTATTATGCAGGGAATGCTGAACATGCCTGGATCACTGCACTTTTTAGGCATTCGCCTTTGAAATACAGCAGAGACATGTTCACTGACCTTAACTTTCTGTTTCCCTTTTAATTTTTGGTTCCTTTTGATAGTGCATAACTCTTTCAGAAATTTAGCAAATCTAGGAACACTTTTAATCAGATTGAGAAAAGGGATATTTACCTCACACTTGGAAAATGTCTCAAAGATCTCCTTGTCATTCTCTGGCTTCCATGTGTCTTTCAGTGCTTCAGGAAAAGGAGGAGGTGGCTTCTGGGAAACCATAGAAGGGAAATCTGGACGAACATATTGATTGTTGGTTTCTGGAGACAGACCGCGATCGCCGAGAAGATTAGGCAGCGCTCGCGGTTCTTCAGATTTTCGGGAATCACCGCCACCGCGATCGCCGCCCGATGTGGACCCGATCGCGTCTTCGATTTTCCCAAATCCCGACGCCTCAGAGAGGAGGCCGCGATCGCCGATGGTAGGGGCTGCGATCGCGGTCTCTTCAGCCGCGATCGCCTCTGATTGTGGCAGCGATCGCGGTTCCGCAGATATCTCGTCAGTTCTCGATAATTCTTTTCCGCTTCGTAATATGATCGCACTCACATTCTCCCTAGGATTGATGGGCTGTGCTGGCAATTTTCCAGAATCTCTGGCCTCTATCTTGCTTAATGCATTAGCCAGCTGACTGATCTGAATCTCTATATTTTTGTTACTGGCCTGAGTTTGAGTCTCTATATTCTTGATACTGGCCTGAGTATTCTGTCCCATCTGGTCTACCGTGTTGGCTAGCCTTGCAAACATCTCTTCAACATTCAAGGAGTTGTTCTGATTTTGAACTGGAGGTCTAGGAACATACGGAGGTCTCGGAACATCCTCCTTGATTATTGTATTGGGGTTGATTCTGATTCCCATATCTAAGATTTGGATGATGTGCCCAGCCTTGATTATATGTATTAGAATAGGGATCAAAACGAGGTCTAGGAGGTCCGTAGCCTCCTACAGCATTAACCTCAGCCTGAGGTTCCTGGAGTTGTGGACAGGCATCAGTAGGGTGAAGTGTATCAGCACAGATTTCACATGCCTTCAGTTGTTGAGGGGTTCCTGACAGCATGAACCTCTTCATCATATCTTTCAACTCCGCCATCTCAGCTTTTATAACAGAAGAGGAGTCCATAGCATTGACTCCTTTAGTGCCAGTTCTTTTATTGAATTGCCTTGAGTTCTCAGATAGCTCAGAAAAGAGCTCAAGGGCATCTGCTGGTGTCTTGTTCATCAGGCTTCCACCACAAGCTGCATTCACCATTCTACGCTCTTCATCCAATAATCCACAAAAGAAGTACAGTACCAGGTCTTGATCAAAATACCCATGATATGGACAGCTAGCACACAGTCTCTTGAATAGCTCATGATAATCATACATGCTCTCTCCAGCCTGTTGCTCAATGTTGCTCAGGCTCTTCTTTAGATTGTTCTGTTTGGTGGCAGGAAAGTATTTCTCCAAGAATGTCGCTTTCATCTTAGTCCAGGTATTTATGGATCCTGGAGAAAGATAGTAGAGCCACTCGTTGGCTGAATCCTTCAGAGAGAAAGGAAACGCCCTCAGCTTGATCTGATCCTCAATTACATCTACATGCCTCATACTTGAGCAGACCTGATCAAATTCAACACGATGCTCCATGCCCATGGAATTGGGGTAAGATATGGATCAATCCAGACTTCAACTCAAACTTAACACCTTCATTCAACGCAGGGAACTCAACAGCCAGGGGCTGCTGTTGAAAGTTTGGGGCAGTCAGCTGCCTCAACGTCTGATCTCCCATTGTCTCAGTTTCAGCAGAATCCAAGTTGAAAGGTAATTCACGGAGTAGTTCCCGAGCTTCACGTCTCAACATGGAAAGAGTCCTTTCGATTTTTGAATCAAGAGGCAAAATAGAAGAATCAGTAGCACGAGTTTGGACCATAAACTAGGGTCCACACCAGAGTTGGTAACAATAAAAACTTGGAATTAATCAAAGTGTCCCCGACAACGACGCCAAAATTTGACTGGCTTAGAATCGTTGATGCCAAATCAAAAATAAATCCCTAGTTACACAACTAGTATAGTCGGTAAGTCGGGGTCGAACCCAAGAGACACTTGTATCCTAAGTTTTATTATTATCAACTCAAAGAAGTAACAAAAGGGGGGATTTTGGAATTAAAACTAGAAACTAAGAATTGAAACAAACAAAGCAAACAATCAAACAATGCAAAAGTTGGATTTTTATCAATTTAGGGAAAACAATCCTATTCAAGTATCCACTTTTCTTCCTCAAGTTATTGATCCTAGATTCAAACAAGTTATTTCTTTCAGTTATTCCTATCCTGATCAGAATTATAACATGGCAACGAGACATGCAACTTAACATCCAAATAATTCATGAAACGATCATAAATAATAAGGATATTAGCATTAAGAACAAGGATAAACAAGATACATGCAATTGAATTCCAACGAGTCAAACAATTAACATGCGTTCAAATCTCTTCTCAATTGTTTTAGTCCAACGAGTCCTAAATCAATTGAGTTGCTACAAAGATCAGGCTTTGCTACGAGAAAACCTAGATCTAGCAATAGACAATATTAATTCCAACAAGTTGGCCAGACAAGCAGAAATCAACACAATCAATAATAATTAAGCATAAGAGAATTGAAATAACCTGTAGAAATAAACCTGAATCGACGAATCTCACAACAACTTGAGTCTGAAAAGCTTCAACTTGAATAGAATTTAGGGAGTTTAGTTCTCCATAAGAGAGAAAATACCAAAAGTCTGAAATTAGGTCTAAGAGAATACCAAATAAGGTCTGAAAAATAACCTAATATAGTCTCGAACAAGTCGGAATTAAAAAGATAAAAATATAAAATATTAAACTAAGCGGATAAATATAAATGCGTGTCAGATCCACAGAGCCGCGATCGCCACCTCTTTCTAGCCGCGATCGTTGCCTGGCCGCAAACCGCGACCCATCGGCGACTTCTGGCAACCGTGATTGCCACCCATACATGGCCGCGATCGCAGCCTTCAATACCTCGCGGTCCTCAAAATGGCGACCTTGTCCTCCACGGCGACGTCCACCGCGACCGCCCTCAGCATCGGCGGCGATCGCGGCCTTCAGAATCCTCCGACGTCTCCAAATGTCGCTAACTCTAAACTTCGGCCTTCAACTCTGATGCTCCATAATGCTCACAATAGGCCTAAAACACTACATAAATATGTACTAAAAAGTCCTAGTTACGTTGTACAAAACACAGCGTATCATAGGGTTTTGGGACAACAACTGAGCTCTCATTCTCAACGACGCATTTCTTCTTGCCTTAGCTGCCTCCATTTCTTCTTGCCTCCATTTCACTTCGTGGGATCAACGATGCTAACTGAGCTTTATCCCATTACCCCGCCGGCTTAGCTTGTCCGTGTTCATCGGCGTCGACTCGTCCTCTCTCCACCGGCTTAGCTTCTCCAATCCTCCAGGTAAACCTCGACCCTCTTCACAAGTATGCCTCCTTTTGGCTTAGAGTTGAATGTCTCGAATTTTTGGCTTAGACTTTCTATCCCATACCTTTTCTCTTTGTCAATCTGATGTTTAATTCATTTAGGTTGCAAATATCTCCACAATTCACTTAGATTTGCATGTCTCTTGCCTCCATCTCTCTCCAGCCTTTTTCTCGATGGTTTGTGCATGTCAATATAAAACTGATTGGCATGGTTTACATGTCTTTTGAATGATTTCAATGTCTTAAAACCCTAAAAATGTATTTGCATTTAGATCTGCATGTCTTTTGGATCTAAGGTTTATTTTTGTCTAAATGTTCACTTAGAACAAACATCTCAATGAATCATGAATATTCTGGAACCGATTGGCTTTTAAGAAATATAAGTGTTGCTGAGTAGAGGTTGTTTATATTTATTGGGTACAACAAATTGATTGTCAATCTGATTGACTTTTAACTGATTGGTAATAGAATTACAAATGTCTGGTATACATTTATTTAAAATAGCAAAAGTAAAAGTAGTTTTTTTAAGTAGGTTGATGTGTGTGTTACAACATAAATAGGATAAGAATGTTTTGAAGTGCATTTTGAGCAGGTTTGGTAAGATAAGAATGTTTATGTCAATTGAGATTTGGATCATGATAGTTGAAATAAGAATGGGTGCATTTATGCATTTTATAAACAATGTATTTGATTGCTCTATTTATTTTCTCAAACACTTTTTCTATTTGTCAAATACTTCAATGCTCTATTTCTTTTATTTTGTTACATTTATAATGGTGCATTTCTTTTCTTCGAGTTTGTGAAAATGCCATGGAAGTAGACACATGAGGAAGAGCCGATCTTCTTCAAGATTGTTCGAGAGCTTAGTCCTTCCTTAGATGATACCAAGTGCCCTAATTAGGTTGATGTGAATGAGCGTTTTCGGGCTGAGTGTAGGTGCCCGTGTACAAGAATCACTACTCGATCAAGGTACTATCACTTTTACAGGCTTTGGAAGATATGGTGGGATTTCCGCCACACCAAGGGAGGCGTTATGTTGGATTCAAGTACTTGGAAAATTGTTGGTCATGACGAGTGGTGGGCGGTGAAGTTCAAAGTAAGTGCAAATTTTCTCCCTCCCACAATGACTGTTGTGTTTCTAAATGACTATTTTGTACAAAGTTGAATCTTTTTTCTGATTTTAGTTAGTTTTCTTACGTGCTCATTCCTTTTCTAATCTCACCCTTATCTCAGATTCTCGGTTTGTCTTTCCTTGTATACTTAATTAACATATTCACTAGTTTTCTATTGTACATTACTACAATGTGAGAGTGCTTGCTTAGCTAATTAATCTGATTTCCTCATTTTTGTTGTCATGTATTGATTCTAATTCATAAAACACCCAACATTATTCATTAGAAAACATCATGTCATCATTACGCGTTTTCTGCCTTAGATAAGATCAATGTTGCTATTTAAGAACATCATTACAAAATATTCTAGGCTACCTAACTTATAAATTTGCACCATATAATAGAATTTCATGATTTATATAGCTTTTGTTAGCCTAACACCTTTTCCTTCATTGGTTATGTTGTATTTTCATTATTTAACCTTTTCACTTCTCTTGTTTGTTAGGAATGTCGCTATTACAAGAATTTCATAACTTATGGCATGGACCCTAATATGAGTCGTCTTTTGGACTGTATTTGGAATTGCCGACTCAAGGATGATGAAGGGATGGCGTTCTACCTGACTAGTGACGATGAGGAAGACATTGGTTGTAGCAAACAAGATGAAGAGGAAGAGGAAGAGGAAGAGGAAGAGGAAGAGGAGGAAGATGAAGAGTAAGTGTAAACAGTGGCGAATCTAGGATTGTCCGGATGGGGGGGCAAATTCTCGACAAACTTAGTATCAAAAAATTTACCCTGAACAAATCAAATTAGTTTAAATATTAAAATAGTATACAATAATGAAATTAAAAAAAATTTGATATAAAAAAAATTATAAATCAACTTACATGGGACTTTCTGTTATGAGATAATTGACCATTTACGAATAATGACTAACAAGGTAGCCAAAAAATAATTTCATTTCATTTATATTATATATGAACTATGGTAAATAAATTTTTCTTTTTATATTTTTTATAGAATTTATAATTTTTATGAGAGGATTTATAAATTTATCTGTAGAGTTTTTCATACAACTCTATCAAAACAAGATCCATCTTAGAGATTTTTAAAACCAGATTACAGACACACGAGATTTGAAATATATATATATATATTATCATGTTGATTTTATTTAGCTAACACTGAGGTACTCATTAGCTAATCAACAAAAATTCTAGCTTTTTTCTTTCAAATCTAAGCTTAGTAATTTTTTTTAAGAAAGAGCTTAGTAATTAGTAATGTCTAGTAATTAAATTGCATCCAACCGTTGTTAAGATATACAACTCATGCATTCAATATTTCAATGTTGGAGTTGTTTAATCTAAATGAAAAAGGAAAAGGGCAAAAAAAGTCATATGAAGATTGAGTGGGGCCGTGAGTCCATGAGGGTGTAATTTAGAAGTATTTAAAAATAATAAAATGTATATATTCTTAGTAAAACTCCTCGTTTAGAGCTGGGCTTCTTCCTCCTTTCCCTAATCAGTTCATGTACCGCCGCCTAGATCTCCCATCATTGCAAGTTTGTAAGCTAGCAATTCCCCTCTTCACCTCGCCTCCTCCATCTCCATCGGCTATCTGGGTAATCTCCCTCGCCAGCCCTCGCTCAATCGCCCATTTTCTGCCCCCACCCTGCCCCGTAGCGCCACCCCGCTCCTCACTAGCACCACTACTACTCCGGCGACATGGGGGGCAGTTGCCACCCCATGCCCCCCCTAAATCCTCCATTGAGTGTAAATGTAAATGTAATTGTAAGTGTTAAGAGTAGGAGTAGGAGAATTGACATTTAGGGTTTTATGTGATCTTTTCTATGGATATTATGTGACTTTAGATGGTTTATGTGTCATTTTAGACATCTTTTGGCAATTTCGGGCCAAAACAATGTTGGATGAATGTTGACATTGACAATTATGTTGGGATAGGTAGGTTTATGTAAGTTTGGGCAGGTTTAGGCAGGTTTATATGCATTTTGGGGAGGATTTGCCCAAATTTTATGTGTGTTTTTTCAACAGGCTTATGACATTCAATTGTGAACATTTTATGTGTTTGTCCAAATGCATGTTTTGACCTCTTTAAGTGCACTTTGTATAATTAAGGTCTATGGTTTTTGGAACATACATTGAGGCATGTTTGGGCAAGATGGTGTTTAGAACAAATATTAAGTGCATTTTGAGCAGGTTATCATGAACGAAAAGTACTTGAGCTAGTCTTGTGGCTATTTTTGCATATTTTTCTCGAAATGAAGAACTCGTGGCTAATGTCGTGATTGGTTTTGCAAATATTATTATTGCATGTTACCACAAAAATAACCATAAAACTAGCCATACATATTGAGGATGAAGAGGGGGATAATACAATATTCAGATAATCACCCACACAAATAACCACAAACCTAGCCATGAATAGTATGTGGGTACTTAGCTGAGAAAATTGCACTAAACCACCCGTTAAATAGGCGAATTTACACATAACCACCCGTTATACACGAATTTGTTTTAAACCACCCAAAACTTTGATTCTGTTAACAAATAGCCACCCATGGCGTTATTCCGTCAAAAATTTCGTTAGATCGTGTACAATTACTACTTTGCCCTCAATTTCGCCCCAAATTGAAACGGGTTCGTAAGTTACAAAACGGAGACAATCTTGTTAGAATCGTGGGTAACAACAATCTTGTTATAATGAGAGATGGGTATATCATAGATTTCTAAAATATTGTCTCCAAATCACATTTTAATTATAGTTTTCAATTTCATTTATCCTAGTAAACCCAACGGTCAAAACTCACCTGAAGACTAGGCACACAAGATCCATCACTAATTTCCAAAATCATGGTGGTCGGAATCGGAAGCCGAGTAGGCGCCGCCCCTTCAATTCTACCCCTGCCCTGTTCATGGCTGACGTCAAACACCTTTAGCAAGCTCCAGAAAAATGGAAGCGGAATCTAAAGAATCTCCGAACAAGTCAACCCATCCTTTCTCGCTGGAAACCTATCCGGATCGACCGGATCTGGCGCAATCGCCAGCGACGGAGGAGGAATTGTGTCTCTAGACTCTCTACTAACTTCCTTGACTGAATAGGGAATTTGAGAAGGGAAATGTGTGATGGTAGAGATCGATTTCTTTGGGGTTTTTAATTGAGGGCAAAGTAGTAATTGTACACGATCTAACGGAATTTTTGACGGAATAACGCCATGGGAGGCTATTTGTTAACGGAATCGAAGTTTTGGGTGGTTTAAAACAAATTCGTGTATAATGGGTGGTTAAGTGTAAATTCGCCTATTTAACGGGTGGTTTAGTGCAATTTCCTCTACTTAGCTTCAGACTTTGTCCTGAATATACACACGAATCTTTTTTCGTGTCTAATTAGCTACTACACTAGAAATGAATCTAGTTGCGCGAGACATTCGGGTCCATTGGGCCTTAACTTTAGCCACGTGCTTGTTTTCATGACAATATGGCCAGAAATCTACAACCAAATCTAGTCGCACTCATTTTTCGCGGCTATTCGGCCGCAACAATAGCCAGAACTGTATATTTCATAGCCATATAACCGCAAACGTAAATATTTGTGGTTAAACTTATGGTCGTTGCCACCCAAATTACGCTCGCCAAAATTTGTGAATAAATATTTTCTGGCTACAAACACATTTTCCAACAGTGCTGGTCTCGTAGCTGGAGTTGCCGGTTTGTATCAAGTCGATGGCGTTTAATAAGAAGCCAATTAAAGGCTAATTGATGCCTTAAAATTGTTCTTAACTAACTTGCTCCAACAAATAACAATCACAAGCCACCAACATCTTCTTCAAGCCACCAACATCTTCAGCTAGATGCAGTACCTGGCCATGTTTGTTTTGAACGAATCAACAACAACAATACTAAAAGCTAATTAATGTGATGAATATATATATATATATATTTAACTTAAACAATTGAAAATGGTCACTAGCTTGTTAGTGGTCACCCTAATTTCTTTCCTTATCAAAAAAAAAGAAAGAAAGAATTGAAAATGGTGTGGCTGAATACGAGTCTTTGATTGAGAAACTTATATAGTTTATAAGAGTTTTGTTTAAATGAAAAAAAAAACGCTTATCCTGAAAAATTTAAAGTGCACTACAAAGTACGAAAAGTGGATTATAAAATAAAAAAGTGTAATCTGAAAAGTGTACTACAAAAAATACAAAAAGTGCACTACAAAAGTGCAAATGCGAAAAAATGCACTCCAAAGTAAGAAAAGTGCACTACGAATTAGGAAAAGTCCTTTTTTATTTGAACTAAACTCTAGTTTATAAAAGGCAGCATATCTCCTAGTCAAACATAAAATAAGACAATAAACTTAATATATTTAAACCCAAGTTACTAGCTCGATTAATCAAATAAATTGCAGGGTTTGATACCTTTGTTAACTCCATGTATCTCTTGAAATCACAAGTTACCATTTCTTGCAAGTCTGGCACTAGTTCGTCGCCACCTACATACCAAGAAGAATGAATTATATTGATGAATTAAGTTACTTCTCTGATAATCGATAAGAGCTAATTAACTATGTTAGTGCACAAAAATTCCGTCTTCAATACACTAATTGAATGCTCCTTCCTCTTCCGCTTCAAACTGATTCCTTGAACCTGTAACCTGCAAACCATGGACACAGGGGGCGGGGACCCACAAATCCACCTCTGATGCCTAAGTCAAAAGAGCAGTTTGTCGAATTGAACGTCGAGGTACAACAAAAAAGCTAAAGATCCAGCGAGTATGAATCTCCTTGAAGAGTCGAGCTAAGCGAATATTAGCCTGTTCAAGCTCTCAATAGGTGTGTTCAATAGCCTGAGCGAGTATCAGTCTATCAATCAATATGTGCTGATATGCAACATCTAGCTCTCCCTACACGACGAAGACGTGTATTTGTAATGGAAGAAGGAGAGGTAGGGGGCCGAATTTCTTATCAATAAGGCCGAAAGTCTTATCCTCCTAGGGCTGGTCAACTTCCTTAAAGCCCAAGCAAGGAATATTCCACCCCTTCTCTAACTTTAATTATATCTTTAATGAAAGATAAAATCTCCCATTAAGTTGCATAACCACCATATTTAATATAATAGGAAAATATATAAAAGATAATAAATACGTAATATTTAAGAAATATCTTTATGGCGATAACGAAAATAATAATATGGTAGCTATAATTTTTTACCCGCTCACAAATGCCCCGCCTACGTCGTTGAATACGTTTTCTCATATACTGTGACGTAGGGTACAAAGGTCTCTTAGTCGAAGTGGCCATGCGGATTAGTCGATCGGGTTCCCCTAATGTGTGTGCTTGCGTGCATGCGTGCGAGTTTGTCCATGAGTGAATATCATAAATTTACCTATGAGCGAATATCATAGTTTTACCTATGTGTGAATATCATAGTTTTCATTTCTTTGAGCGTATATCATACAAATCTTGCTCACTCTTACGCGTGTCATTTGATGAGGTTTAAGGTAGACCTATTGGAACAAGCAAAACAGAGAAGGGAGAACAGAACATTAAAAAAGGTTCCCGGCCGGGGATTTTGTTTTAGAAAACAAAGAACACAAAAACGAGGTGCTTGTCCAATAAGCTTTATTCTTAAAACAACATCCATGCGAGGAGCCTTTTCAAGATGGGCGATATCCCAAGCATGAGGGACGACATTTCCGTCAAAACTCTTGAATGATTGAGCTATACAACTTTGCGCTGCAACCACCTAATATGATCTCTTCCAATTTGGGACGTGCTATACCATACGCGTGTGTTTTTACATAATCTTCTGACGTATAGGCCTCCACGCGTTGTAAGGTTGCTCGTTGGTAGGACGTGATTTGTGTAGCGGTAGTATATCGACGATCCTCGAAGAAGATGAGGTGGTCAGAAAGAGTGTGACGATTCTTTTATTGGTTTTCTGGAGGCACTTTTCACACGAAAGGCCACCAATATTTTTTGCAAACGAGCTTCGAGGGCCGAAATGCAATCTACGACATAACATTTCGTATATGCTTTCACGGATCTTGTACAATGTAGGCTCAACCTTGCTTTGGATATGCTTCTCAAGTCTGGCCCGAAAAAAGAACGATGATATAAAATTTTCCGACGATAGCCAAAATCTTTGAGCCCTTAAGAGAACCTCTTATGCCCTGACGATATCCAAAGGTCAATGTTCTCATCCAAGTTGCGCTTCAAGGGCGTTTGCCATTCGAGATAGATCCTTATGTGGTTTCGTTTCTTGTGATCATGATCACAGTTGCAAGCACGTTATTGCTCCCAATTTTGATTTAGATCCAATTGTTGGACATCCCGATGCCTCGACCCGCATCGAGGTCTTAAGTGAGCTTCTTGCACGAGTGGCTAACATTGCCAATGCATCAATGGATTCGTTTTGATCGCTCGATCATTGTTCAATCTTTAGCGACTTGAACTCTTCTATCATATCTGAGTGTTTATTTGACCTTTCGGTTTTACAATGCCCCAACACTCAGTCTTTGGATCCTTGATTACGACTCAGATTGCACGATTTCAAGGATCTATCTTGATTAGAAGCTTAATGGGGTGGACTGCGGTCGCAGTTTGGGAACCCGCAGCCGTGGTGTGCGTTAAATGAGGCAACAACCATTTCTAGGGACTGTCCGTGGCCGCGGAATATGGGATCGTGACCGCGGCCTCGTTGGTCGTGATCAAACCTTTGCTGATCGACGAATTTCCGCAATTTTAGCATTTCCTTCGTAGTTGACTTCCATTCCTTTGATCTTCTCATTAGCGTTTACCAGCTCGGGAGCGCGGCGGTAACAGCAAATTCGATAACGCTAATGAGTCATCGATTGGTCCTTTTGATCGCTAATTCACTGATGAGGTGCTTTTCTTGGATCTTTACAAAGAAGCTTTTAGCCTAGTGATTTCTCCAAGGCTTGATAAAGGCAAGACTTCATTCGACTATGCTTGCCTTGAATTCACTTGTTCCCTTTTAAAGTGGAAGCTAGAGTGTGTTGTCGGCATAATCTCATCTTTATTGTTGGTGGTGGTCGATGCCTGATCGCTCACGAATGCGAGGGTCTAGAGATACAATTTATAACCCGACCCCGTTGTAGCACGTGGTGGGTGTCGAACGCTCGGGAAATCTACTCGATTGAAGTGCCTAAACACTAGAAAGCTGGAAAGGAGAACTTAAAACAAAGGAAAACAAAGAGAACAGTCGGGACCGACACAAGTATCACGTCGGGCCCGATGTTGGCGACAAAGAGGGAAGTCGGGACCGACGTAGAGCAAGTCGGGCCCGATGTAGCTGGGTTTGTCGAACTTAAATATTGAAAGTAGATCTTGGGCTTTTGGGTTCCTTCTCTAGTAGATTAAGGCTTTTCCACCCCAATTCAAGCAATAAGTGATGATCGGAATAGGATCGAGTGCTTTCACCCTCGTTCCAACCACTTCTACACATCGATCATTGGGGAAATCCCCTTCGAAGCAAGGTCTTGAGATGGACAAATGTTCACTTTCGCTACTTTGCCAATCACAAGCCTTGATTCCTTACTTTCATAAGGAATTGTAGCTCTATGTAGAGTGGGTTCCTAGATCAAGCACTCAAGGCTTATGGAATTGGGGTTTCTAGCCCAACCTAGCTAGAGTTTTCCCCCATAACCCAAGATCAAGGAGATCTACTCCATATGGCAAACAAAGAAAGCAAACAAATCACAAAGCAAAGCAATCAACATCATCATTCTCAAACCAAAGCCAAATTTCATTCACAAATCAAAAGCAATCCACAAAATCAAAACAAGGTTTCCAAATCCACAAAACCAAAACAAGGCAAAGCTAATCTATCAACCAAACCTATCAAATCTCCTTCTCCTATGCCGATTCCCTCTCTTCTCCTTCTCCTCTCCTTCCTCCTTGCTCTCCAAGTATCCTCTTGAGAGTTTTTGAGAGTTGGTTCCTTGCTAAGTGTGTGGGAACCTTTTCCAATTAGAAGATAAGAGAGCCTTTATAGATGAGGGGCAAAAGTGGTAGTTTACAATTTCGTGCCTTGGAGCCCAATCCAGCCAACGACCGACACGGAGCACCTCGGGACCGACTTACTGGGCAAGTCGGTCCGAGGTCGAAAAATCAAGTCGGGTCCGGCGTTGGTTCTAACTCGATCCGTACCTCGTTCCACCTTCTTTTTGTTGGAGTTTCTCTTGTTCTTCTTCATGGCTTGCTCTTCTCTTTCCCTCTTAAGCTCGGGCCTTGCTCCATGTTCCGATTCTCCTTCAAAACGACCCTTGATCCATGCCAAAACACCTACAAAACACATAAAACGCGCATAGTCTCCGAATCTCATAGAAATACGGGAACTAAGCTAAAAAGGAACAAAACATACAAGAAAAGGGGAAAAAGAAACATATTTTACAAAGGAAATCATATATAAAACACCACCAAATAAAGAGACATCAAAATACCCCATACTTAAACTTGCTCTTGGTAGAAGTCTTGTGGTGGTGGTTGGAGTTGAGGATCCGGGCACGTCCATTGGTCCTCACGGGAAGGGAAGTTCCCGCTCATCCATGTGTTGAAGCTATCTTGGACCCGCCACCTTTGGTCCTCCACCTCTCGCCTAGTGTAGCCGAGGGCTCGGTTCATCTCTTCTTGGCTAGCTTGGAAAGCACCTTGTTGTTGAAGCAATTGTTGTTGTTGTTGGTACATGTATTGTTGTTGAAGATTCACTTGATGGACCTCTTGAAGAACATTCTCTTGTTGAAGTTGAAGATGGGCCATTTGGTTGGCCAAGAAGGACATGTCCACCGTTTGTTGTCGCTCGGGAAACACCATTCCCGGACCATACCATTGGGCGTAGCCTTCATAACCGCCACCTTGAGCTTGTTCTTGCCTTGCACCACTCCCCTCTCCATGCTCATAGTGCCTCGGGACCTCATCACCATAGAAGGCACCGGACCGACTTTGATGGAAGTCGGGCCCGATGTGGTGTGTACCTCGGTCCGCCAATGTTGGAGCTTGGTGCGTGGCTCAGAGGTTGGCCATCAAGCCTTGGAAGCGCTCATCTCCTTCATTTTTCTCTTGATCGACGTCCATGTCTTCCCCACGAGGTGCAAACACAAAGTTATCTTGGTCGAAATCCGGTGAAGATGGAGGGGAGGTAAACCGAAAGTGTTGAGGTTGTTGTCGCCGCCCCTCTCTTGCACCTTCGGGGTCACCAAATGAGTGTGGCTTGCCGGCCCACACTTGGTACCAATTGTGATACCGAAAGAGATCATAGAGGTTGGGCACCAACCGGATGGACACACCATCATAGCTCGAGTGAGGGGCCAAAGAAGTCATGTAAAGCTTCTCCTTGACGATGTTGGCCTTCTTGAAATACTTCATGTTCATATACTCAACACCATTCGGAGCCGGAGAATACTTGTTAAGGTCGATTCCTAGACGCACGGCTAGCCTTGCTATCATCCCGCCGAAGTAGATCCAAGAGGAGCTTTGGAAGTCTCGCACCATCTTGACCCACTCCCATGCAAGGTTCATGGGCTTCTCGGTGTGGAAGAGCATCTCATGTAGCAACATAATCTCTTCCTTCATCGGCTTGTTCAACTCATGACGAGCATAGATTGCACATCCCAAAACTCGCACCATGACCCGAAAAAGAGGGCTAGCAATCTCGGTTGTGGTGGCGCCCTTTCTCATCTCGCTCTTCCCGGCCATATGCCGCCACACTTGGTTCACCTTCTCGTTGTCGACGTCGGTCTCTTCTTTTGGACATGGAAACCCGATGTAGGTAGCCAAGTCCCTAAGAGAGAGATTGTGGTCCTTATTGCCCAATTGGAAGGTGATCGCCCCTTCCTCATCCTCCATATTATCATAAGTGCATTCAAAAGTGGCCATGAATTCCGAGGTGAGGGCGGGATAGTGGGTGTTGTCCCACCTTAGCATCCCATTGAGACCGATGTGGGAGTAGCACCTTGGAAGAGCTTGATCCATGTCCATCTTCCTCACGGTTTCCCAATCAAGCCACCTTGTGTGATGCTTAAGCGCCATATACCTTGCATAACTCTCAACTTGCGCATCATCCTCCAAGTAAACATCATCCAACCTTGGCTCTTGTCTTGACTTCTTGGACTTCTTCTTCGGCCTTTCCGCATGAGATGATGAAGCTCTAGTCTCCATGGTACCTACACACATCCAACCAAACAAAAGGGTCCAAGATAAAATCCATACAACTCAACAAAAGCACTCATCAACACACATTAACACATCAACACAAGGGATATCTCTAAACACACATGCATCACAATCCAACATGAATCATCATGGATATCTTCTAACAATGGCTAAGCAAATGATCATACTACATCATGATTAAGCTATAGCCAACAATGAAACACATGAATCCACATGATATCACAAGAAGAGAGCAAAAGCAACATGGATCGACTTCCAACCTATGTCGGGCACGACACATCCTCAACCTCGGTCCGATTTGATGGACCGACTTCCACAACTCAAGCTCTACTTACCTGGGCACGTCGATCTCGACCTAGTTCATGCTTCGACTCTAACCTCAAATCAATCCAAATCACTCTATCATGCACTTAAATTTCAAATTCAACCATCAAACATCCCTAATCGAAGTTCTAAATGGATCCAAGCATGCATAAACAACTTTGAAGCTCAATTTCACAAATCATGCAAATCCACCATTGATGCTCAAGCTCAAACTCTCAATCAAACATGGCATTACTCAATCTATGCAATGAAAGCACAAAATCTCCAAGGAAATAGGTAGAGATCGAGTAACACATACCGGATTTGAAGAGTATTGAACTTTTAAACAAACAATCTACTTAGAACTCAAACTTTCTCAAACTAGATCGAGATGGGGGATGAAGAACGAGATTGAACTCGAAATTTCTCTTTGGAATCGGGCTAGGGAGGCCTTTTTGTGATTGGATCGAGATGAAGAAAGGGAGAGATGTGTGGATCGAGTATGGTGAGAGGGAGGCCGATTTTGAAAGTGTGAGGGAGATGTGTTGTATTTTGGGAATGGTGGTTAATATGAAGATGGTAGGTAGGTGGGGTATGGCATTTAATGGGGGAAAGGGACAAATTAGGTCAAAGGGCAAAAATGGCATTCCACCTAGTCCGATTGGGTCGGACCGACGTCGTGGACCGACGTCCCTGTGTCGGGCCCGACTTACCTGGGCTCGATGTGGGGTGTTCGGGTCACCAATTTTACTCCATCCTCTTGCAACTTCTTTCTCCATATTTCCATTTATTATTTTTTTTTCACCTCAAATCCTACACAACCTTGAAGAATACACAACACCAAAGATCCACAAGACACTCGATAGAGATTGGTTAGAGAAAAGCTAGGCTAAACTAAGAAAAATCAAACTAAAATTACGAAAAGAAAGCTACTAGCTCGGGTTGCCTCCCGAGAAGCGCTCGTTTAGAGTCACTAGCTTGACTTCCTAACCTTAATCTCATGGCGGGTGAAACACGGTGAATTGCTCGCCATTGTTGTGCCCATTCCCATTGCCCTCATACCCATAAAACCACCAATGATGGTCTATATAGGCATGGCTCTCCGATCTAGGGCCTCTCTCATCATACTCCTCCAACGAATGAGATTTCTCCTCCTTACTTGCTCCATCATGTTCCTCTTTTCCTACACCAAAGTTATCCAAAGAATTCCTAGGAGATTCTACCAATTCATCTTTCAAGTCACTAAGGCAAATGTAGGAGTCTCCTGAGTCATCTTTCAAATCACTTAAACAAATGTAGGAATCAAAAGTTTGGAAAGAATTGTGGTCATCACCAACATCAAAAGGATATAAGTAAGGATACTCTTCATTTCTCTTTAGGCTAGCATTGATCCTTGACTCATCTTGTTCCTCAACTTGCTCCAACAACTCCCTTGCATGTATTTGTTCTTTGAACCCTTCATCACTTCTCAACACAATGACCTCTCTAGCAACTTCCACTTCTTCTCTTTTTCTCTTGGCACTCTCTTCAAGTTTGAGGATAGCCAAGACGTCCGGCTCATTCAAAGCCTTGTTGAAGTGAAAATCGACCTTTTCTTCACCAATCTCAAAGGAAACTTTGCCGTTTTTGACATCAAACCTTGCCCCCGCCGTAGCTAAGAATGGTCTTCCTAAGATTATTGGGGCCAAGGGGTCCTCGTGCATGTCCAAGATCACGAAATCATCGGGAACAAAGTACTTTCCAACTCGCACCGGCACGTCATCCAATATTCCCTTAGCCTTGATGATGGAACCGTCGGCCATAGTTAGGGACATATCGACGACTCAATTTCACCTAAATTTGCCCTTCTCCAAATACTAGCGGGCATCACCGAAACACTTGCCCCAAGGTCACATAGGGCTTGGAAGTTTTGAGACCCCACACCAATAGTGATAGCAAAGCGACCGGGATCTCTTAGCTTTTGCGGTAACTCCAAGGTCTTGACCTCATCTTGCATTTCTACAATCGACCTCTTCTTGCTCAAAATCTCCTTTAAAAACTTAGCATAGGATGGCATCTCGCTCAATGCATCGGTGAACGGGATAGAGATGTTCAACCCTTGCAAAAGCTTGAGAAACCTCTTGAACTTGTTCTCAACAACATCTTTCGGCTTCCTTGAGGGATATGGAAGAGTTGTTGCACCTTGAATCTTGCTTGGATCAACCTCCTTGGACTTCCCCACTTCACTTGCAACATTTCCTGGTTGGACCGACTTAGGCACCACGTCGGGCCCGATGTGGTGTATCACGGTCCTGGGGCAGAGCTGAGGCAGAGTAGTCGGATCGACATCTGGGTACGTCGGGCCCGACTTACCCTCAACCTCGGTCCGGGGCAGAGGAGTCGATCTTCCTGCTGGGTCGACTTCAGGGAACCTCGGACCCGACTTGCTGGGTAAGTCGGTCCGGCTCTCTTCATTCTTCTTAGGTATGTGTGGCTCGGGTAGGTTTCAGCCACTTCTCAATCCAATTGCCCGGACTTCATTTTGATTGTTTTGAGCTCAGGGGTTCTCCTCGGGTCGGCCCGGAAGTCTCCCATTCTCTCTCGGGTCTTGAGTTGCTATTTGGGCAAATTGATTGTCGACTTGCCTCCTCCATGCACCAAACTCATTGAATTGGGTCCTCATCTCCTTGAACCCATCCCTCATCTCTTGAGCCAATGATTGTAGCTCATTGAATCCCGGTGGCCTATATGGTGGTGGTTGCGGCGCCCTTGGCTTGTTTTGGTTGAAGTTGTTGTTGTAGCCTTGAGCTTGACCGTTATTCCACCGACCATTACCACCATTGTTGAAGTTGCCTCTTCCACCGAAATTTCCTCGAACATAGTTTGCCTCCTCAATTTGCTCGGCCAAGCGCATTTGGCTCTGATTCGGACAAACTTGTGTAGCATGTGCAAAGGATCCACACTCCTCACAAGCTCTAGCATTTTGCCTGTAGTAGTGGACTTGCCTCTTAAGCTTGCTCACTTCACCTTCAAGGAATTGGAGCTTCACATCCTTGTCAATGTCTTCTCCCTTTGGATCATATAACTTCCTTGCAACTTCACCTTGAACTTTCACCTCTTTGCTAGATTGACTCACCCCATACATGGCCTCATAATCGGATAACTTGTCAAGTAGCTCCCAAGCTTGATCCGGTGTCAAGTCTATGAACCCACAATCGGTGTGGAGATTGAGCTTGTCCTTCGTTGCCGGATTGATGCCTTGGAAAAAGATGTCTTCGAGCACATATGGTTGTTGGCCATGAGTAGGACATTGGCGCAACATCTCCTTGAAACGGTCCCATGCTTCGAAGAGAGGCTCATTCGGACCTTATTGAAAGTTTCAATTTTCCTTCTTAGCTCAGTTGTCTTTGAGGGCGGGAAGAACTTCATCAAGAAAGCATCATGGAGTGCCTTCCAAGTTGTGATCGACCTAGGGGCTTGGCTCTCGAGCCAATGTGTGGCCTTGCCCCCAAGTGACCACTTGAACGCCTTTAGAAGCACATACTCCATCGTCTCCTCGTCAGTAGAGATCGTCTCACACATATCAACAAAGCGTTTGACGTGCTCTATGGGACACTCATGTGGACGGCCCTCGAATTGATCATGCTTGATGAGGGAGATGAATTGCGTCTTGATCTCAAAATTCTTGGCAACCTCGGGAAGCACAATAACCGGTTCGGGTACCCTGAACTCCGGATGCATGTATTGGCGTGCATTCCGGGGTAGAGCGTTGAGTTGAGCCTCAGCCCTCATCCGTTGCTCCCGTTCTCTTCTTGCCACCGCATCTTGATTGTCCTTCTCAAGTTGCAATCTAGTCATTTCAGCCCTAAGTCGAGCCAACTCCTCATCACCATGGAGAGCTTGATTCTCCATCCTTTTCCTTCTTCGGGCTTCTTTGAGAATACTTTCCGGATCACTCACAAACTCAAGCTCAAGTGTTCCTCGGGAGGAACGAGCTCGCATACACCTACGAAACAAAGACACAAACCAAAACAAATCAAAAACAAACAAAGGGTTTGGGCTATTCCCTCACCCAAATCACTACCAAAACACAAGAAACTCACCAAATTGGCACTCAATGCACTTAGAAATCCCCGGCAACGGCGCCAATCTTTTGATCGCTCACGAATGCGAGGGTCTAGAGATAGAATTTATAACCCGACCCGTTGTAGCACGTGGTGGGTGTCGAACGCTTGGGAAATCTACTCGATTGAGGTGCCTAAACACTAGAAAGCTGGAAAGGAGAACTTAAAACAAAGGAAAACAAAGAGAACAGTCTGGACCGACACAAGTGTCACGTCGGGCCCGATGTTGGCGACAAAGAGGGAAGTCGGGACCGACGTAGAGCAAGTCGGGCCCGATGTAGCTGGGTTTGTCGAACTCAAATATTGAAAGTAGATCTTGGGCTTTTGGGTTCCTTCTCTAGTAGATTAAGGCTTTTCCACCCCAATTCAAGCAATAAGTGATGATCGGAATAGGATCGAGTGCTTTCACCCTCGTTCCAACCACTTCTACACATCGATCATTGGGGAAATCCCCTTCGAAGCAAGGTCTTGAGATGGACAAATGTTCACTTTCCCTACTTTGCCAATCACAAGCCTTGATTCCTTACTTTCATAAGGAATTGTAACTCTATGTAGAGTGGGTTCCTAGATCAAGCACTCAAGGCTTATGGAATTGGGGTTTCTAGCCCAACCTAGCTAGAGTTTTCCCCCATAACCCAAGATCAAGGAGATCTACTCCATACGGAAAACAAAGAAAGCAAACAAATCACAAAGCAATGCAATCAACATCATCAATCTCAAACCAAAGCCAAATTTCATTCACAAATCAAAAGCAATCCACAAAATCAAAACATGGTTTCCAAATCCACAAAATCAAAACAAGGCAAAGCTAATCTATCAACCAAACCTATCAAATCTCCTTCTCTTATGCCGATTCCCTCTCTTCTCCTTCTCCTCTCCTTCCTCCTTGCTCTCCAAGTATCCTCTTGAGAGTTTTTGATAGTTGGTTCCTTGCAAAGTGTGTGGGAACCTTTTCCAATTAAAAGATAAGAGAGCCTTTATAGATGAGGGGCAAGAGTGGTAGTTTACAATTTCGTGCCTTGGAGCCCAATCCAGCCAGCGACCGACACGGAGCACCTCGGGCCCGACTTACTGGGCAAGTCGGTCCGAGGCCGAAAAATCAAGTCGGGTCCGGCGTTGGTTCTAACTCGATCCGTACCTCGTTCCACCTTCTTTTTGTTGGCTTTTCTCTTGTTCTTCTTCATGGCTTGCTCTTCTCTTTCCCTCTTAAGCTCGGGCCTTGCTCCATGTTCCGATTCTCCTTCAAAACGACCCTTTATCCATGCCAAAACACCTACAAAACACATAAAACGCGCATAGTCTCCGAATCTCATAGAAATACGGGAACTAAGCTAAAAAGGAACAAAACACACAAGAAAAGGGGAAAAAGAAACATATTTTACAAAGGAAATCATATATAAAAGACCACCAAATAAAGAGACATCAATGCCCCACTAGCTTGATTGCTTTTGGTTTCAGCGATGTGCATCGCTGATTCACAAAGATGATTGAATTCATCAAACTGTAAAGCGTTATGACCATTGATTTTGTCGCTTGATTTGAACCTCACTTGGCTTGCACGAAAAGCAACCATGCTTTGATGGTGAGGTGATGTGATCAAGCCCACCTGAACCCACCTTCCCGGCCTGCCTCAAGTCGGCGTTCTGACCAGTGGGCCAGCCTCCAGCCTGCCTCCCGTCGGCGATCTGACTGGTGGCGCTCAATCACAAGCCATGGGTTGCAGCCCATGCACCCCAACCTGCAGGAGGTGGTACACCTTTTATCCTGCAGGATGTTGGAGGGGGGATTTGATCCCCTGACCTCCCTTTATCAAGGTGGGATTATCACACTTGATAACCAACTCCACTGCAGTAGAGCTGGTTATCAAGTGTGGTAATCCCACCTTGATAAAGGGAGGTCAGGGGATCAAATCCCCCCTCCAACATCCTGCAGGATAAAAGGTGTACCACCTCCTGCAGGTTGGGGTGCATGGGCTGCAGCCCATGGCTTGTGATTGAGCGCCACCAGTCAGATCGCCGACGGGAGGCAGGCTGGAGGCTGGCCCACTGGTCAGAACGCCGACTTGAGGCAGGCCGGGAAGGTGGGTTCAGGTGGGCTTGATCACATCATAAAAGTACACTTTTATGATGTGATCAAGCCCACCTGAACCCACCTTGCACTTTTATGATGTGATCAAGCCCACCTGAGCCCACCTTCCCGGCCTGCCTCAAGTCGGCGTTCTGACCAGTGGGCCAGCCTCCAGCCTGCCTCCCGTCGGCGATTTGACTAGTGGCGCTCAATCACAAGCCATGGGCTGCAGCCCATGCACCCCAACCTGCAGGAGGTGGTACACCTTTTATCCTGCAGGATGTTGGAGGGGGGATTTGATCCCCTGACCTCCCTTTATCAAGGTGGGATTACCACACTTGATAACCAACTCTACTGCAGTGGAGTTGGTTATCAAGTGTGGTAATCCCACCTTGATAAAGGGAGGTCAGGGGATCAAATCCCCCCTCCAACATCCTGCAGGATAAAAGGTGTACCACCTCCTGCAGGTTGGGGTGCATGGGCTGCAACCCATGGCTTGTGATTGAGCGCCACCAGTCAGATCGCCGACGGGAGGCAGGCTGGAGGCTGGCCCACTGGTCAGAACGCCGACTTGAGGTAGGCCGGGAAGGTGGGTTCAGAGTGTGGTAATCCCACCTTGATAAAGGGAGGTCAGGGGATCAAATCCCCCCTCCAACATCCTGCAGGATAAAAGGTGTACCGCCTCCTGCAGGTTGGGGTGCATGGGCTACAACCCATGGCTTGTGATTGAGCGCCACTAGTCAAATCGCCGACGGGAGGCAGGCTGGAGGCTGGCCCACTGGTCAGAACGCCGACTTGAGGCAGGTCGGGAAGGTGGGTTCAGGTGGGCTTGATCACATCATAAAAGTGCAAGGTGGGTTCAGGTGGGCTTGATCACATCATAAAAGTGTACTTTTATGATGTGATCAAGCCCACCTGAACCCACCTTCCCGGCCTGCCTCAAGTCGGCGTTCTGACCAGTGGGCCAGCCTCCAGCCTGCCTCCCGTCGGCGATCTGACTGGTGGCGCTCAATCACAAGCCATGGGCTGCAGCCCATGCACCCCAACCTGCAAGAGGTGGTACACCTTTTATCCTGCAGGATGTTGGAGGGGGGATTTGATCCCCTGACCTCCCTTTATCAAGGTGGGATTACCACACTTGATAACCAACTCCTGTGATTCCATCTATCGAGTCATGGCCCCACGGTACCGTGCATATCGGGGCGCCGTTGCACACGCTGATTTCCGACCTTGGCGCGCCTTGGCCTTTGATGAATGGTACCACTTATTCGGGCACTTTTAAAGGCACTATGCTCCATGATTTGAGTGAAGATCTCATCCCTAAAGACAAGTTCAATTTGCACGACAAAGGAGGGTCTTCACTTGGACAAATATCCAAGGCCAGTGTCCGAGGCGCTAAGAAGCCAAGTCAAGGTACCACGCCCTATCTTGGGTGCATCACTCGAGCACATGCTAGGGCAATGCTTGACAAGATCAACGAGGAGATCAAGGCTCATAAGTTGGACTTTGGTTAGCAAAGGTAAAAGTTGGAGTCTTATGATGCATCATGGTTCGATAAGTGACAATTTAACGGTTGAGGACGATTAATGTGTTCTCGGTTTTTATGGGTTCTTTTTGTAATTTTCTTTAAATGAGGGGGCTGATTTTGTGAGGCTTTTTGTCTAGGTTATATGGTCGTCCATCCCCTCCTCCCTTGGTAGACTTGGACGAAATTTGCTTCTCTTTTCCTTGCATTTTCAATTCAAAGTTCTTGTTTGGTTTCGTTCAATTCTCGTTGTTCAATTGTTGGTGAGTCATATCCGACAATTCGAGCATCCTAGTTTGTTTGATAGCTTGGTGAGTCATATCCAAGTTATCAAGAATCCATATCCCCTTGTTCTCTCCATTTTCGAACCATCATCCATCTCGGGGTTTCTGCACCATCTCAGTAAGTTCGAGATAACTTTCAATCCACTCATCATCTTTCTCTCAAATTTTGAGGGATTAAACTAGACTCAGAGATCTAACTTCTTGAATTGGAATCACTCAATTCCGAGTTCTGACGAGGAAGATCCATCTAGTTGAAGACGGGTCAGTTGCGTGGTGTTTGTTGTCGGAATTCCTTGGATTCTCGTGGCGATCTCTTTGCACCATCATCCCCTCCGTTGATCCGGCCATCATGAGGTCTGGTCATGGATTTGATCATCTCTGAGCAAGTTGTCTTACTTGGAGCGTTCTAGGGTTTGATCCTCCGAGCGAATATCAGAGTTTTGCTTGATCACCTTGTGAGTCTGTATTGTTCTTTGAGCAATGATCAGAGTTTTCCCTAGTGATTTTAAGGTTTTCAGATCTCAAAAATCCATGCAGCAATCACCTGTTGACTGATCTGCGGCCTCGGAGGTAGGGGTCGCGGTCGTGGTTGACGAGTTCGCGATCGCGCTGCACCTAAACTCGTTGCTGATTTAGGGTTTGGTAAAGTCCGCTCAGACTCTCGAAATTTTCTTGATCATGACGGTGTTTGATGACCAAGTTGGACTCCAAACCTCTTGAATTAGAGCTAATTTACTTTAATCTTGTTATTTCGGCGATTAAGGCTTCCGTTTGCTAGATAGAGGATTATTTTACTTTTACGACCGACTTTACGTTTAGGGGGACGTTCAGCCTATGGCAAAGTAAGATCTGATTCTATTCCAAGCAAATTGTATGAATCCTATGCCCTTGTTGATAGCATGTCAGGCTTGCCCCAACGAAAAAAGAACTTCTTCTTGGGCTCATCCACTCCCATGAATCTCTTGTATAGTCTATTAACGGAGTTTTTAATTGGATTCCGAGCATACTCTGGCCAATTCCGGTACGATGACTTTTTCATATCTTCGATTTCGAGGGAGCCGTGGCCGCAGATTAGTGTACCGTGGTCGCTTGGGCCGCGGTTTATCGAGCTGCGATTACGGTTTTCTTGCGGTATTTCAGTTGCCACACGTGCCTGATCGAGCGAATATCGATCGTCACCGCTTGTGCGGGTCAACGGCTCCACTCTAGAAAGTTATCAACTTTTACTTTGTTAGGTTTTCTTTGCTTTGATTGTGGTTGAACGTTGGTTCACAATCAAGTTTTCAACTTTGGGCTACCGGGCGTGCACCCAAAGCCTAATGCATCAATTGGTGTTCGACTACCAACCTTAAACGGGATTGGGTTTTGACAAGGGGATGGCAAGGTCGCTCCTTGCACCCAGTGCTATCGATTTCGCAGCGCGCACTGCGATCAATACCGTTTATGATGATTTGATAATGATTTTTCTTAGGGTTCAAACAAATCACAAAGCGGATCTCTTTCGTTGATTTTGGGGACGCCCTTAGGCTAGAAAATACCCAAAAAACACAAATTTCCAGAGGGGTAGCCCAGTCGAAAATCCGGAGTTGTACTCCGACGATCCGCGGGCGCGGAACACCTGTCCACAGGACAGCTGAACACCCTTCCGCGGGCGCAGAGACTCTTTCCGCGATCGTGGATTCTCTAATTGAGGGAAACGTGATCTACTTTGCGCGATTGCCCCCAGGGTTTCGAAAAACTATTTCTTTTTCTTCTAGGAACGATTACTCATGGATTTAATCATCGTTCCCACATACGGAGCCAATTGTTAGTGCACAAAAATTCCATCTTCAATGCACTAATTAAATGCTCCTTCCTTTTCCGCTCCAAATTCATTCCTTCAACCTGTAACCTGCAAAACCATGGACACAGGGGGCAGGGACCCCCTAATTGACCTCCGATGCCTAAGTCAAAAGAGCAGTTTGTCGAATTGAACGTCGAGGTACAACAAGAAAGCTAAAGATCCAGCGAGTATGAATCTCCTTGAACAGTCGAGCTAAGCGAATATTAGCCTGTTCAAGCTCTCAATAGGTGTGTTCAATAGCCTGAGCGAGTATTAGTCTATCAATCAATATGTGCCGATATGCAACATCTGTCTCTCCCTACACGACGAAGACGTGTATTTATAATGGAAGATTGAGAGGTAGGGGGCGAATTTCTTATCAATAAGGCCGAAAATCTTATCCTCATAGGGCTGGTCAACTGCCTTAAAGCCCAAGAAAGGAATATTTCACCCCTTCTCCAACTTTAATTCTATCTTTAATGAAAGATAAAATCTTTCATTAAGTTGCATAACCACCATATTTAATATAATTGGAAAATAGATAAAAAATAATAAATACGTAATATTTAAGAAATACCTTTATGGCGATAACGAAAATAATAATATGATAGCTATGATTTTTTACCCCTCACAAATCAGTGCGTTACTCCCTCTTTTAAAGTATTTAAAGCGCACCATATCTCTTCTTTTTTTCGATTTTCTTCATATTGACGAGTTTCTGCAAGAGATTATTACATAAAAAAACATTAAAATAGATATCAACAAAACATATTATTGGGATTGATCGTAATGTAGCTAGCTAGTGCACAAACCTCCATTTTCGTGACATATTTCTCATCACCGATACCAACTATGTATACACAGAGAGGATATTCAGAGGCCTTCTCTAGCGCTCTTTTTGCTTTCTCCCAGTCATGTGGTTTATCATCATATTAATTACATTGAGAAACATGGTTAATTTATATATCAAATCAATTAATGCTTAAGGCAAAATTAAGGCTTTTGTGATTCGAACTCACAGCCAAAATCAACAATACATAGTATGCAGAATTATCCTTCTTATTTGAAGCGATTCTAGCAGCCTTGTCAATCACTTGATGGAAATCTACCGGTCCTGATAGTGAAATGTTGTCACACCTAGAAGCATATGCCGCTATTATCTCTTCATCATCACGAACCTGTATACATTATGATACGAAACCGTATTGATCTCGTATCGAATTCAATGAATAAAGTAACCGGGTGAAAGAAAGAAGGATAATAGTGCAGATGCACTTCGGATGTGAATGGCCAAAGCCGGGGATAAAGAGTGAAGACTGGGTAGGGAAGAATTAGAGCTAAACTAATTAATTTCTGATTTCTCATTCAATGCCTTCTAGAATACAATTCAAGAGTATATATAATAATAAAATCCTAACCCTAACCCTAACCCTAACGGTTCAACAAGCGCGTCCCGGGAAAGAGTTGTAAAGAAAACCCGAGAAAAGAGAGTAATACTCTAATTTATAAAAATACATTAAAAAATATACTAATTAACACATCAATCACTCCCCCGATGAGAATCGACTCGTCCTCGAGGCGGAAATCAGGAGGAGGTCGTGGAAGCGTCAATCAGGTCCTCCAAGGTCGAACAAAAATGAGTCATCGATGCAAAGTAGCAGCCAAAATCACAAATCAAAACAGCAAAAAGACGCACAGTCTTAGGCGTATGGCGTCTCCACTCAACCGAATACTCAACCAGGGCCGCAACCCTAATTTTTGGACGGGGGTCATGGCGAGGCGGTGCAACGACAATCACGATGGAAAGAGCCGTGGGCGCGGGTACGTTGGCTGCGGGCGCGGGGGGCTGGATGCGGGCGCTGGGGCATCGGTCGCGGTTGCCGGGGCATTGGCCGCGGGATCGGGGGGTGTTGTCCCGGTCACGGGGGTCGCTGGCGTGGGAGCCGTGCGATCAACGGGTGCGGCGACGGCTGCTGACTTGGTGTTGATTGGTCGTTGGGGGGCTGTCGGACAAAAGAACAATTCCAGTTGCCAACAACCGTCGCAGATGCACCTCCCGTAGAGATATTTAATCGACTTGAGAGCGGAATCATGAGTATAAAATTGGATTTGACAATAAAATTGAGACCCATAACCTACTTTTTGAATGCTTTCCAAGTCTACGATTTTTTAAAATACTTAATACAACACTTGATCGGAGATTCGGTAGTATTCACGATGAATTATGACGAGGAGCGTTCGATCCTCCTTGTTGTTGGCCATGGAAATACAATTGAGAAAGAGATTTGAATGCATGTTGATTGTTTGACTCGTTGGAATTCAATTGCATATATCCTGCTTATCCTTGTTCTCATTGCTAACATCCATGTGATTTATGATCATTTCATGAGTTGTTTGGATGTTAAGTTTACATGACCCGTTCGCTTGTTTATTATATCTAATCAGGATAGGAATAACCATAGGAAATAACTTATTTGAAGCAATGATCAATAACTTGATGAAGGAAGTGGATGCTTGTATAGGATTGTTTTCCTATACAAGCACCCACTTTATCATACCAGTTTATTAAAAAAAAAAAGCATATAACTTTTTTCAGAAGGCAACTTTCATCATACCAGTGAAATCAACAACAACTATGGATTTTATTTAAAGACCATCCAAAATGTCAAATAGTCTGCGGAGAAATAAGTAGTACGTACCCAAATTAAATACCAATATAAATATCAAACTCAATAATTTATGAAACTATATATAGGCTCGGAAGGGGCAAAAAATTCTGAAAATCAGAATCATGAAAACTTTATCCTCTATTTATCTGTTTTGTAATTGTCGATCAATTGTAATAGGATTTAAAGAGACTTCTCCAAATTTGAAAATCAATATGAAGACTTGTCAACTGTTTGAGCCAAAATTTACCAAATGTAGGACTTTGGCCTAGATCGGGCCTTGATCAAGTAAACCGAGAAGAATACAAACGAAAATGTGTTTGTATTAATGTAGAAATCACGAAAAGTTATGCGAATGACTTGTTCTCCTGCCCTTAAGGATTACATCGACTTATATAGCTCCTTAGGGCATATTCTATCTTAATCAAAGATATGATCTTATCCCTAACTAACAAATCTTTGCTTATTTCTATCTTATAGCGGGTAAAATCTTGAGAGGAATCTATCTCGTAACAAACATATCTCAAACCCTCTTTCCTCCAACCGACTTAGCCAATCCCGAAGATCTTCCATAGCTCTAGATGCGTTGGAGATTTCCTGACTATGGGCTGATGCTTCTTTGCCTAAAATCTAGGTCCAGCAATACCCCTAAATGCAATTTCAAAATTTAAACTTCAAATTTTGAAAATTTCATTTAAGTTGAAAAGACGTTTGGAGACGCCTTGGAAAACGTGATTTGTTTCTGCTGCCTTTTCTTAATGACCTGAGAGGCTCCTTTTTTGCCATCATTTTGCCTTCGTCTTCTTTCCTCAGATATGACGAGCTCCACCAAGAAGAAGTCTGGTTGGTAGTTCGCTCTTTGCTCCTTACACGATTACCATTATCAACTTTGTTTTAAATTTATTTCCCTTTTTCTTGGATTCTTCAGGTGTTGGTGTGGATACCTCCGTTGCGGCGATGGTTCGCCGACTGAGGTCTGGCGGCCCCAAACTTCTCGCATCCCCCACACCCAGTTCCGAAGCGAATAAGTCTCTCGCGTTAAAGCGAAAAAGAGTTGAAGATTCTAAAGCTTCGCCTATTGTCAAGAAGAAAGAACCCAAGGATCTTCTCAGCACTTTCGGGGATACTTTGCTGCCAAATGTAAAGCTGGACTTCCAGGTCCTAACCCCAAACGCCGCATTCAGCCATGTTGGCGCGACGCTAAGAATGGTAGGTTCGCTTATCTGAGTCTTTAGATATTCGTTACCGCTCCTTTGGTATTTCTTTGGCGCTCACTCGCTTTTTGTCTGGTTTATGCCTGGATTATCCTCATTCTTCCACTTTCCCTTGTTGTAGGCTTTCCAGGAGCTAATGGCCACCAACGGTCGTTGTCAAGAGGAAATGAGGGCGCTGGAAGAGAAGGAGAAGCAAGCGAGGGAATTGGCCGCCTCAACGGATAGGAAGGCTCACAAACTCCAATCGTTGGTGGACTCTTTGAGGGTTTCAGGTGGAGGATCTCCAGTCCGAGAAAGCATCGCTCGAGGTGAGGGCGGCTGAGGCGGAGAAGGAGATAAAGGGCTTCTCCCAGGTGGTGGTGAACGTGGCGGCTTACTACACGATGAAGTTTCAAGTGGAGCTGCTGCAGGACTTTGTTGACGGCAAGAGAGCCAAGTGGGATCTGAAGACGCAGCATGAGGTCTTGGAGGAGTATTACCCCGCCTGCAACCCTCCTCCCGGCAAGGAGTATTTGGAGACCGAGGGCCAGGAGGAGGATGCTAGCTCCCTGAACAAGGAAGAGGAGAAAGACGGCGATGATGGGGCCCCAATTAGCAAAGAGGGAGATGGTGAGAAGGCCTCGGATAGGGAGGAGCCTTCGACCCCAGCCGACGATCAGTAAGCCCCAGCCGCGTTTCCCTTGCTTTCCTTTTAATGAACTTTCAGCAATATTTTCTTTGTTTTTGTTGTGGGATTGTTTGAAGGCTTGGTAATTTTTTGGTTTGGTGGCCTAAACATTTGAGGCGTCCTTTTTGGATGGTTTTGACGCCCTATGAACGGCGCAATATAATATTTTCTACTTATTTGTCTGTATTGAATAACAGTTTTGCATAATATGTTAGCATGGGTAGATTCCTGGAGAATCTCCCGGAATTTGTTGCCCGTGGATGGGGTACGCGTTAGATTTTAGCGTTTTAAGAGGGAGTTTTGGTGCCCCCTTTTTTTAGCGAATTATTGTGAATCTCGTGGGGATTTACATTTCGTGTTTTGGTTGTTTTAATTTCTGCAAAGGGCCGTGCATAGTTAGTTACGATTAGGCTTCCTTTGGCCATTGCCAAGGGTCACTAGGAATTGACGCGTTTTTGGGAAACGGATCCTTAAGTTTAGGACTTAGGATGTAGGTGTCATCGCGGCGTCCCGCGAATATGGCCATTTTGAGTTATATGCTATAGCTTTATCCTTCCCGTACTAATCGGATGTTTTGTAAATCAGACTTAGATGGGGGGTAACCATCTTATGGGTTACTTCGTCGACGTTGTATTCGTGACGACCTCGTCGTTTTTAGACGGTATAACCATGTGTCTCAACAGTGGTATTTTGTGTTCGACGCGTTTCATGTTCGTGTTTGCGCTTTTTGAGCAATAAGAGAGTGTGCGAGAATGGGAGAATATTTTCTCGCAAATCATTATGTAAAAATGTTTGAAATAAACTTTATAAACTAGGAAGTTGAAAACTTTGTTCGACAGTGTGGGCAAGTGCCCTGAGTCGTTTACTCGAAAAAGTAAAAAATGGCCTAAAGATTCTCTAAGCTAAAGCTAAGAAATGTCTAGAGATAAAAAATGATAATGAATCAATTTAGAAGTAATACCTTTTCAGATGGGTTGCATTCCAGATTCGTGGTACCGCCTTTCCGTCCTTGGAGATCTCTTCCTTATGGACCTATCTTCCTCTAGCCGAACGTGCGCCAGAGCCCTAGCTTGCACCTCCTCAAAGGTAGCACAAGGGTGTTTACTTAGTTCCTTGTACAGGCCACCATCGGGGGTGACATCGCAAGAAAGGATGGAGATCTTTTCGCGATTGAAGCGATCCAAGAATTCTCTGGTAGTTTCTTGATACCGTTGGCGGATCCGATAGAGGTCGCTGGATTGCTTCTCAAATTTGCAGCTGCTCGCGAATTGAGAACGGAAAGTGTTCGAGAGATCCACGAAGGACCGAATGCTCCCGCGTGGGAGGTTGATGAACCAGATTAGGGTCGGCCCCGTTAAGGTTGTGTCGAACCCCTTGCACATCACTGCCTCTTTGAGTGGGATGGGACCGCACTCGTCATCATCTTCTGTTTGTATATGGCCACGTGCTCGCTAGGGTCTGTAGTCCCGTTGTACGTGGGCATGCTAGGCAGTAAGAACATTTTTGGAATCTCCACTCGGGCGATTCGACGAGAAAACGGAGATTCGTCAAACCCATCGGATGCTTCAAGCTCCAAAGGCTGGAGACCTTGGCTGCCCTTCCGAAGTTGGTCGGCGATGATGCCTATTTGTTCGGTCACTTTTCTCCGGATGGCCGCGTCTAAATCGACTGGCCTGCGCCGTTCTCGATCCTCTCCATCGGTGTCATCATCTTCGATCCAGATTTCCTGAGATGGCGCTCGGCGTTGGTCAGCCGCTGACCGGAGATTAATTGGAGGATTATCGTCGTGAGAGACTTATCCGCGGCGGACTCGGCCAATAGGCTCCGGAGTCGCGTCTCGTCGCACGTGTGTCTTCTCTCGGAGGTCCGAGTCTGCATCCTTTCCGGAAGTCCCTTCTCCGACATGAAATCTAGGCTCCTTACTATTCCGTCAGTGCGTCAGGTGACGTGGAGGGAGCGACGTCATGTAGCAAAGACCTCGTGTTGTTGTTTAAGTTGGCTATTTTCAGCAGTGAGGCGTTCTACATGAGCGTCGTAAAAGCTTTTTTGGCCGCTCAACGCCTTTTGGAGAAATTCCATGCGATGTCTGAGGTTCGTCATCTCCTCATCCTGAGACCGAATGCCTTGGTTCTCAAGGTTTTGGTCGTTCTCGGTGATCGGAGTTTTAGGGCTTTCTTCCCCGTTTCCAGACATCGTGTTCCTTGATCCGAAAGGAAGTAGAATGGTGATTCTTCTTAATCAAAGACATAATCTTATCCCTAACTAACAAATCTTTGCTTATTTCTATCTTATAGCGGGTAAAATCTTGAGAGGAATCTATCTCGTAACAAACATATCTCGGACCCTCTTTCCTCCAACCGACTTAGCCAATCCCGAAGATCTTCCGTAGCTCTAGATGCGTTGGAGATTTCCTGACTATGGGCTGACGCTTCTTTGCCTAAAATCTGGGTCCAACAATACCCCTAAATGCAATTTCAAAATTTAAACTTCAAATTTCAAAAATTTCATTTAAGTTGAAAAGACGTTTGGAGATGCCTTGGAAAACGGGATTTGCTTCTACTGCCTTTTCTTAATGACCTGAGAGGCTCCTTTTTTGCCATCATTTCGCCTTCATCTTCTTTCCTCAGATATGAAGAGCTCCACCAAGAAGAAGTCAGGTTGGTAGTTCGCTCTTTGCTCCTCACACAATTACCTTTTTCAACTTTGTTTTAAATTTATTTCCCTTTTTCTTGGATTCTTCAGGTGCTGGTGTGGATACCTCCGCTGCGGCGATGGTTCTCCGGCTGAGGTCTGGCGGCCCCAAACTTCTCGCATCCCCCACACCCAGTTCTGAAGCGAATAAGTCTCTCACGTTGAAGCGAAAAAGAGTTGAAGATTCTCCAGCTTCGCCTGTTGTCAAGAAGAAAGAACCCAAGGATCTTCTCAGCACTTTCGGGGATACGTTGCTGCCAAATGTCAAGCTGGACTTCCAGTTCCTAACCCCAGACGCCGCATTCAGCCATGTTGGCGCGACGCTAAGAATGGTAGGTTCACTTATCTAAGTCTTTAGATATTCGTTACCGTTCCTTTGGTATTTCTTTGGCGCTCACTCACTTTTTGTCGGGTTTATGCCTGGATTATCCTCATTCTTCCACTTTCCCTTGTTGTAGGTGATACGTTGGTTTTAGTACAGCGTAATTCTGTATTTTTATTAGGATTTTCTGAGTGTTTTAGGCTAGATTAGGTGATTTTCTGTAATATCAGCAGAAGCCTACAGTTGAAGATTTGGAAGACAGAAATCCTAAACTCGAAGTTGAAGTTCAAGGAGTCAAGATCCGCGCCCTCGGATCAGATCCGAGCCCGCGGTGCGGAGGTAGAAGTAAACCATCCGAGGGCGAGGAAGGTTGGATCCGCGACCGCGGATTATTTCCGCGCTCGCGGATAGAGGAGGTTCAGCGGCCGAGGCAAGAGAGACGATCCGCGCCCGCGGATTTAATCCGCGCTCGCGGATCGAGGGTTTCAACGCCGCTTCGTTTCGTCATTATTTTATCTTTTATATTTTTATATTTTTATATTTTCGGATTTATTTTCTACTATTTAAGGTTTGTTTCGAGTTTAACTTTAGGGTTACAACACAATTTAGAGACAATTTCTAGCATATTTTTAGTATTATGGAGAACTAATTTCCCTTTGGAGTTTGTTTAATCAAGGAAGCCTTTTTATGTATTTTGTGAGATTCTGGTAACTTTTCTATCCCTTGGTTAATATCAAAACTCTTGTGCTTAATTTATGATTATCAATTGATTTCTCTTGGTGCGCAACTTGTTGAATTTGATTGATATTCTATTGTTTGGATTTGTTTGATTGTTGTCTGTGCAATCTTATTTATCCTTGAAACAACTCTTTTCTAGGACCGTGGACTAGAATTGAGAAAGAGTATTTGATTGTTATTTTATGCATGAGACTCGTAGCTTGATTGCATGAATTAATATCCTTCTATCCTTAATACTTTGCATGATTTGAATTAAGCGTTCTTGTTCATATCATTCTTTCGCTTGGACCGTGGACAAACGGATATCTTTTATAAGGATTGGAATTAACTAGGGAATTAATAGAAAAGTGGATGAATCAATGATCGAATGATTAAAAAGGTGGAATTGATTGAATGAACTCTGCTTTCCTTCCAATCGATTTAAACCCAATAATATTTGCTTATTTGTTTGTTTGCCTGAACTTCCGAAAACCCCTGTCTAATTTCCTGCTGATTGATCAGAATCCCGATTCTCTTGGGTTCGACCCCTTGCTTACTTGCTATACTAGTTAGTAGTTTAGGTTTATTTATCTTTGATCTTGGCAACAACGATTTTAGCCGAGTCAAATTTTGGCACCGTTGCCGGGGAATCGGTTTTTAATTTTCTGTTTAATTGGCGTTTCTGACGAATGCGCGATCTCGGAATTTTTCCGAACCCACGGAAAATCCGCGCCCTCGGAATTTTTCCGAGTCCGCGGATCGATTCGTCCAGATCCCCCGAATTGGTAAGAACCTATCTTATGGTTCTTACCCGTTCTACTGATAATTCGCCTGTTGTTCCATTTGATCCAGAAATTAACAGGACTCTGAGACAGTTGAGACGTCAGGTTCAGGCTCAAGTGCTAGGCATACAGTTTGATCCAGTTTCATCTTCTTCTTCATCTGATTCAGAGGTTGAAGAGCAGCTAGTAACCATGGCAGATCGCACTATTAGGCAACTGACTGCGCCTAATTTAGAGCAGCAACAACTTGGTCTTCAGTTTCCCGCCCTGGGAGAAGGAGTGAAATTTGAGCTTAAATCTGGTCTTCTCCATTATTTGCCTAAGTTCCATGGGCTGAGCGGGGAGGATCCGAATAAACACCTTGCAGAGTTCCATTCTGTTTGCTTGGGAATGAAGTCAGCTGATGTAACTGAAGATCAGCTAATGTTGAGGGCTTTCCAATTTTCCTTGGCTGATTCAGCTAAAGAATGGTATCTATACTTAGCACCTGAGACGATTACTACATGGGCTCAGATGAAGGGTGCTTTTCTGGAGAAATATTTCCCTGCTGCTAAGCAAACATCCATTAAAAAGCAGCTGAGTAGTTTGGAGCAGGGAGATGATGAGAACTTGTATGAGTACTATGAGCGTTACAAGAGACTCATAGCCAGTTGTCCAAACCATGGCTATTCTGATAAAGACCTGATTTGCTATATTATTGAAGGTCTCTGTGATGCTGATAGGCGCCTGATGAATGCTTCCTGTGGAGGTTCTTATGAGAATCTCACTCCTAGGCAAGCGTTTGAGAAGTTGGAGACTCTAGCAGAGCAAAGCAGAAATCAGAGAAAGAGATCCAACAGTAGGTCTGTTCATTCTATTAATGACTCCCTGAATGCTGAAGTAAGGGAGTTGAAAGCTATGATGAAGCAACTGTTGGCGGGCAATGGAGCTTCAAGTTCAAGGGCTTGTGGAATCTGTGGCGAATCTAGCCATCCTTCTGATGCATGCCCTATCATGCAAGAGCCAGCAGCTGATGTGAATGCTATAGGGAACTATGAACAGAGGCCCCGGAATGATCCATATTCAAATACCTACAACCCGGGGTGGGCAAACCATCCTAACTTTAGGTGGAATCAACAACCTCAACAACCTTTTCCACCACAGGGAGGTCAACCCAACTATGTTCCCAGGCCTAATTATGTGCCAAGGCCCCAGGCTCCTCAAGAAAATCCAGCCATTATCAATCAGATTATGAAGGAAAATCAAGAGACTAAGGCTGCAATGAAGAGTTTGGAAATTCAGTTAAGTCAGATTGCAACCACTCTGAACCGGCTAGAAGCTAAGGACTCGAGAAAATTGCCATCTCAGCCCATTAACCCGAGAGAGAATGTGAGTGCAATGACATTAAGGAGTGGGAAAGAGCTAGATATTGAAATTTCGGCCAGCGGAAACCAGCCGAGTTCACCGGAGGGCATCTCTGATCGCAGCGCAGAAATCGAGGAAATTCCGAGATCCGCGCCCACGGAAAAATTCCGCGCTCGCGGATCATCCGAGACCGCAGAACCCAATCCGAGCTCGCGGATCACCCCCCTGGCAGAATCTAACAGCTATATCAGACCTTCGTTTCCCCCCATGGCTTCACAAAAGCCAGCTCCACCGTTTCCTGAGGCACTACAGGACACCAGGAGGCCAATCAATGACAAGGAAATTTTCGAAACCTTCTCCAAGTGTGAGGTAAATGTTCCTTTACTTAAACTTGTTCAAAGTATTCCTCGGTTTGCTAAATTTCTGAAAGAATTATGTACTATAAAGAGGAAACAAAAAGAAAAAGGGACAGGTTAAGAAAATTAATCTTGTGGAAAATACTGAAAATGTGTCTTCCATGCTTCAAAGGCAATTGCCTAAGAAATATGGGGATTCAGGGAGGTTTACTGTTCCCGTTACAGTTGGTGAGGCTAAAATTGAGCATTCTATGCTTGATTTAGGTGCATCCATTAATGTCATGCCACTTAGCATCTATGAGAACTTAGACCTAGGGCCATTACAGGATTCTAATATTACTATTGAACTGGCTGACCACTCTAAAGCGCATCCGAAGGGATTTTTGGAAGATGTCTTAGTGCAGGTGGATGGTTTAATTTTTCCGACGGACTTTTATGTCCTAGAGATCGGTAAGGGGAGATACGACCCAGTTTTGCTGTTGGGTCGTCCATTTATGAAGACGGCGAGCGCCGTAATTGATGTTTCAAAGGGCCTATTATCTATGGCACATGAAGGAAAAAGGGTCCAGTTTCAGATTGATGATAATCCATTCTGAGCATAAGGACGTCGGGCCAAATGACGTTAAACAAAGGCGCTGCTCGGGAGGCAACCCGAGGTAAGTTTTTCTTTTCTTTTCTTTTTATCTTTTTAGTTTAGTTTTAGTTTTAGTATTTGTTTTGTTTTTGTCGAGCTAACTTGCAGATACCATTTTTCCCATCAAAAGAAACCAGTCCGAGAGGAGTTGGAGCCCGCGGCTCGATCCGCGACCACGGATATGATCCGAGACCGCGGATCGGCCTGATTTTTATCAATTATTCAAAAAAAAAAAAAAAAGAATAAAAAATAAAAAGAATAAAAAGAATAAAAATAAAAGGCTTTCGGGTGAAACCCCCGAAATAAAAGGCTTTCAGGTGAAACCCCTGAAATAAAAAGGTTTTCGGGTGAAACCCCCGAAAAAGCCCGAACCGGTACCAAACCAAACCCGAAAATAAAATAAAAATTTCCCACCTAGCCCACCTACCCCACCTTTCTATCTTCTTCCCCCACATCCATTTTTTCCCTCTCACCAAACACCCCCTTACAACAAAAACACCACCACCAACCCTCCACCACCATCTAACCCTCGGCCGCTATATCCATCCGAGACCCACCGATTCCGCGACCTCGGAACGTATCCGCGCCCGCGGATTTGTGTGCAGCCCAGTTCACCATTGTTGAAGTCGCAGTTTGGTGTGGATTGGAGTTTTGGAGCATAATCGAACTAGATCTACATCGGTTAGTACTCGAATCTTGTTTCTAGAGTTTGATTTTTGCTGTTGGGAGTGGATTTGGGGTTGTTTGAGACGAATTGTGTTGAGTTGTGTGGGTCGGAAATCGCCATTGACGACGAGCAGTTCAGATCTGGAAAATCCCAGATCCGCGCCCGAGGAAAAAATCCGCGCCCGCGGATCTTCTTTGCCTTTCCGTGCTCTCGGAAATCGTCCGCGCCCGCGGATTTCTTTTGTCCAGTCCGCGCCTTCTTTGCTGTCCCAAGCCGCGGATTTCAGTATCTTGGTAATTTTCTTGCTCAGCTCTGTATTATTTATTCAGCTATGGCATATTACGGTTTACAGCATCTGAGTGAGGGACAGAGGGAGCTTTGGGATAAGTATGAGGATAAGGAGTTTGTCAGTACTAAATTTTTTGATGTCCCTACACTGATTAATTTGGGATTTAGAGAGTGTACAGAGCAGTTACTGGCGACTGGGGGTTTGGGTAATTTCTCTGCTCTGGCTATGCCTACTTATAAGGGTCTTACTATGGAGTTTCTGTCCACTTTCCGCTTTGCTGATGGGGTCTTGAGTTTTCATGCTTGTGATAGATTATAAAGTTTGACCCGTGAGGAGGCCTGTCTTATTTTTGGGATCACTTCACCACCTACTGATGGGTGGACGAGCATACTGTCTGATCCCACTATTTATGATTTTTGGTATACGCTTACTGGCTTCCCTTTTAACACTCGTTCTAAGGAGCTTAACAGTAGGATTCCCCATCCTTGTGTCCGTTTGTGTCACAAGGTTCTGGCCATGGCATTTTTCGCTCAGGGAGAGCCAAACAAGCTTCCTGCTCGAGATTTGAGGATTATTAGATGCTTGTTTCCTTTTACGTCTCACTGCCCGGACTGGTTCGGATTATTTATTCAGTTTGTTGAGAAGTATCCAGATAAGAGGGGGTCGATTGGATTGGGTGGTATGGTTACTCTTTTAGCCACCAGATTTGTTTCTAGAGAGCAGATTGAGGCACAGTTTGGCCGGCATTTGACTGATGGGTACAGATACACTCACCAGGCTTTAGTTAGGGCTAATTGTTTGAGAGGGTCAGTTGATGACGGGTGGACTTGGTTGCATGGGCATCCTGCTACAGCTTATCTGCGTCTACCTGCACATTTACAGTATGGTGATACTGTGTATTCTTTTCATCTGCAGCCTAATGTAGACGTTCCTGCAGAGGAGTTTGTTGGCGATGAGTATGAGGCTGATGGTGTTGGTTGGGATGAGCAGGCTGATGCATTTCGTGCTAGATTTTACTCTGAGCCTTCTGGATGGGCTCCTGCTCCACAGACTACAGTTGGTTGGGGTGCACCTCCCCCAGCTACTCGTACATCCACTTATGCTTCTACTTCTGCTTCCTCTAGTTTGCCATGGACAGATGGTATGAGTTTTGAGGATCGTATGTTGAGTGGGATGCAACACTTATCTATTTGTCAGGATGCCATGTCTGCACGTCAGGATGCTATGGATCGTTCATTGGAGGCATTTTATGAGCATCAGAGGCAGGCAGCTATTTTCTGGCAGACACAGTGGCCAGGTTATCCATCATTCCCTCCACCAGATCAGCAGTATGTCTTCTGATTCCTTCTTCTGTACTTTGTTCTTTATTTCTTAGCTTCATTGGGGACAATGAAGGGTTTAAGTATGGGGGAAGGGATTCACTGCTATATTTGTATTATATGTACAGTTGCATTCTATTTCTGTCATAATTATAAAAAAAAATATAAAAAAAAAATAAAAATAAATAAAAATAAAAAAAAAGCCATAGAAAATATGAAAAAAGGCATATAAAATCCTGGGATGAGTTGAAAACCCGAAAGGGCGGCTCAAGTAATAAGTAGGTAACCCGGACCAGCATTAGGCTGGGGTAATATGAGGTTTATGAGAGATGTGAGTATTTGTGAGCACACCTAAGAAAAATGAAAAGAGTGATTAGGTGAAAACCCGAAAGGGCGCCTAAGTAGAATGAGTGGTAAAATCAGAGTGTTTCTTGTTTTGCTCACTATTTCTCTACATGGTTCTGGGTTTGAGTTGAGAGTAGATTTTTCATATTTCCCTTTACTTCCTGTGGATCTTTGATAGGATTAATTGTTAGATTTATTTTGAGCTTACTCGAGGACGAGCAAGATCTAAGTATGGGGGAATTTGATACGCTGGTTTTAGTACAGCGTAATTCTGTATTTTTATTAGGATTTTCTGAGTGTTTTAGGCTAGATTAGGTGATTATCTGTAATATCAGCAGAAGCCTACAGTTGAAGATTTGGAAGACAGAAATCCTAAACTCGAAGTTGAAGTTCAAGGAGTCAAGATCCGCGCCCTCGGATCAGATCCGAGCCCGCGGTGCGGAGATAGAAGCAAACCATCTGAGGGCGAGGAAGGTTGGATCCGCGACCGCGGATTATTTCCACGCTCGCGGATAGAGGAGGTTTAGCGGCCGAGGCAAGAGAGACGATTCGCGCCCGCGGATTTAATCCGCGCTCGCGGATCGAGGGTTTCAGCGCCGCTTCGTTTCGTCATTATTTTATCTTTTATCTTTTTATATTTTTATATTTTCGGATTTATTTTCTACTATTTAAGGTTTGTTTCGAGTTTCACTTTAGGGTTACAACACAATTTAGAGACAATTTCTAGCATATTTTCAGTATTATGGAGAACTAATTTCCCTTTGGAGTTTGTTTAATCAAGGAAGCCTTTTTATGTATTTTGTGAGATTCTGGTAACTTTTCTATCCCTTGGTTAATATCAAAACTCTTGTGCTTAATTTATGATTATCAATTGATTTCTCTTGGTGCGCAACTTGTTGAATTTGATTGATATTCTATTGTTTGCATTTGTTTGATTGTTGTCTGTGCAATCTTATTTATCCTTGAAACAACTCTTTTCTAGGACCGTGGACTAGAATTGAGAAAGAGTATTTGATTGTTATTTTATGCATGAGACTCGTAGCTTGATTGCATGAATTAATATCCTTCTATCCTTAAGCGTTCTTGTTCATATCATTCTTTCGCTTGGACCGTGGACAAGCGGATATCTTTTATAAGGATTTGAATTAACTAGGGAATTAATAGAAAAGTGGATGAATCAATGATCGAATGATTAAAAAGGTGGAATTGATTGAATGAACTATGTTTTCCTTCCAATTGATTTAAACCCAACAATATTTGCTTATTTGTTTGTTTGCCTGAACTTCCGAAAACCCCTGTCTAGTTTCCCGCTGATTGATCAGAATCCCGATTCTCTTGGGTTCGACCCCTTGCTTACTTGCTATACTAGTTAGTAGTTTAGGGTTATTTATCTTTGATCTTGGCAACAACGATTTTAGCCGAGTCAGTAGGCTTTCCAGGAGCTAATGGCCACCAACGGTCGTTGTCAAGAGGAAATGAGGGCGTTGGAAGAGAAGGAGAAGCAAACGAGGGAATTGGCTGCCTCAACGGATAAGAAGGCTCGCAAACTCCAATCGTCGGTGGACTCCTTAAGTGTTCAGGTGGAGGATCTTCGGTCCGAGAAGGCATCGCTTGAGGCGAGGGCGGCTGAGGCGAAGAAGGAGATAAAGGGCTTCTCCCAGGTGGTGGTGAACGTGGAGGCGTACTATACGATGAAGTTTCAAGTGGAGCTGCTGCAGGACTTTGTTTACGGCAAGAGCGCCAAGTGGGATCTGAAGACGCAGCATGAGGTCTTGGAGGAGTATTACCCCGCCTGCAACCCTCCTCCCGGAAAGGAATATTTGGAGACCGAGGACCAGGAGGAGGATGCTAGCTCCCTGAACAAGTAAGAGGAGAAAGACGGCGATGATAGGGCCCCAATCAGCAAAGAAGGAGATGGTGAGAAGGCCTCGGATAGGGAGGCGCCTTCGACCCTAGACGACGATCAGCAAGCACCAGCCGCGTTTCCCTTGCTTTCCTTTTAATGAACTTTCAGCAGTATTTTCTTTGTTTTTGTTGTGGGATTGTTTGAAGACTTGGTAATTTTTTTGGCTTGGTGTCCTTTTTGGATGGTTTTGACGCCCTATGAACGGCGCAATATAAAATTTGCTACTTATCTGTCTGTATTGAAAAACAGTTTTGCATAATATGTTAGAATGGGTAGATTCCTGGAGAGTCTCCTGGAATTTGTTGCCCGTGGATGGGGTACGCATTAGAGTTTAGCGTTTTAAGAGGGAGTTTTGGTGGCCCCTTTTTTTAGCGAATTATTGTGAATCTCGTGGGGATTTACATTTCGCGTTTTGGTTGTTTTAATTTTCTGCAAAGGGTCGTGCGTAGTTAGTTATAATTAGGCTTCCTCTGGCCATTGCCAAGGGTCACTAGGAATTGACGCGTTTTTGGGCAACGAATCTTTAAGTTTAGGACTTAGGATGTAGGTGTCATCGCGGCGTCCCGCGAATATGGCCATTTTGAGTTATATGCTATAGCTTTCTCCTTCCCGTACTAATCAGATGTTTTGTTAATCGGACTTAGATGGAGGGTAACCATCTTATGGGTTACTTCGTCGACGTTGTATTCGTGACGACCTCGTCGTTTTTGGACGGTATGACCATGTGTCTGAACAGTGGTATTTTGTGTTCGACATGTTTCATGTTGTATGCAACTTTTATTAGCGCGTGTTTGCGTTTTTTGAGCAATAAGAGAGTGTGCGAGAATGGGAGAATATTTTCTCGCAAATCATTATGTAAAAATGTGTGAAATAAACTTTATGAACTAGGAATTTGAAAACTTTGTTCGACAGTGTGGGCAAGTGCCCCGAGTCGTTTATTCGAAAAAGTCAAAAATGGCCTAAAGATTTTCTAAGCTAAAGCTAAGAAATGTCTAGAGATAAAACATGATAATGCATCAGTTTAGAAGTAATACCTTTTTAGATGGGTTGCGTTCCAGCTTCGTGGTACCGCCTTTCCGTCCTTGGAGATCTCTTCCTTAGGGACCTATCTTCCTCTAGCCGGACGTGCGCTAGAGCCCTAGCTTGCACCTCCTCAAAGGTAGCACAATGGTGTTTAGTTAGTTCCTTGTAGAGGCCACCATCGGGGGTGACCCCTTGTCTGAATGCTTCCACCGCGGTCGTCACGTCGCAAGACGGGATGGAGATCTTTTCGCGATTGAAGCTATCCAAGAATTCTCTGGTAGTTTCTTGGTACCGTTGGCGGATCCGATAGAGGTCGTTGGATTGTTAGAGTTGGCTGTTTTCAGCAGTGAGGCGTTCTACATGAGCGTCGTAAAAGCTTTTTTGGCCGCTCAACGCCTTTTGGAGAAATTCCATGCGTTGTTTGAGGTCCGTCATCTCCTCATCCTGAGACCGAATGCCTTGGTTCTCAAGGTTTTGGTCGTTCTCGGTGATCGGAGTTTTAGGGCTTTTTTCCCCGTTTCCATACATCGTGTTCCTTGATCCAGAAGGAAGTAGAATGGTGGTTCTTCTGATGGTTGTGTCGATCACGGCTCCACGGTGGGCGCCAAATTGTTTGAGCCAAAATTTACCAAAGGTAGGACTTTGGCCTCGATCGGGCCTTGATCAAGTAAACTGAGAAGAATACGAAAGAAAATGTGTTTGTATTAATGTAGAAATCACGAAAAGTTATGCGAATGACTTGTTCTCCTGCCCTTAAGGATTACATCGACTTATATAGCTCCTTAGGGCAAATTCTATCTTAATCAAAGATATGATCTTATCCCTAACTATCAAATCTTTGCTTATTTCTATCTTATAGCGGGTAAAATCTTGAGAGGAATCTATCTCGTAAAAAACATATCTCGGACCCTCTTTCCTCCAACCGACTTAGACAATCCCGAAGATCTTCCGTAGCTCTAGATGCGTTGGAGATTTCCTGAATATGGGCTGACGCTTCTTTGCCTAAAATCTGGGTCCAACATCAACCAACCATATGCTCCTACATTCTTAATCTTGAAAATTTAAAGGTCGTGTGTTTTAGATTGGTACGAAATAGATTAAAATAGTTTATCAAAGGTGAGGCCATGGATGGGGTTTTCTATGCTTTGATTAAGCTTTTGTTTTTTTGGTCAAAAGGAAGGTTTATATTCATTTTATTTAGATAAACATAAAACATTACATAAGTTCACTCATCCAAATAATCAACATCAAAGATATTCTTATTGATTGGGCATATCCAAGATATTCTTATTGATTGGGCTTTTATTTAACCTTATTTTAGACTAGAATGAATGTCAAATATGGTTAATTTATCACTGTCAAATATGTAGATTTAGTATCATAACTCCTGTACTTCACATACAAAATCGCTTACATTTCACACTTTTTTAATTTTTTCACCATAAAGTCCATGGTTTAATTTTAGAAAAGTTAAAACTTTCCATTAATAAGAAAATTTTACAAGATAATTTGAAGAGAGTATCTTACTAAAAGATACTAATATTGAAACAAATTCTTCACATAATATAATAATAATAATAATAATAATAATATTATTATTATTTTTTATTTTATTTTATTTTTATAAGGTAAGAATTCGATTTACCAGAAAAACTTGATAGATCGAGAGGCAGAATAAATCGGCAGTCCGATAAACCGATATGAGAAAACATATAAACCACACAAGTATACAACTCAAAAAAAAAACACAAAGGAGGTAAGCAAAGACGACAATTGGGAAAAATGCACAAGACGAGATCTTGGGAAAAAAACTGTGGACACCTCAGATTTAGACTCACCTGAGAGCCTTTAGACATCGATCACACATCCACGATTTTTTCCATACCATTATCGTCGAAACTCCAGGCACGAAACACATACAAAAATGCACCAAAAAGTAAATCGAAAGTAAATTGCAAGCCTCGAGCACTGGACATTGAACCAACTAATCGAGTTTTTGAAAACCAAAAACAAAAATTCTTGGTCTTATTCGAGCACATTTCATTCTTGATATATGTTTGAGCCAAAAATTTACCAGAGGTAATACTTTGACCATGATCGGGCTTTTGATTGAATAAACTGAGAAGAATATGAACAAAAATCGTGTTTTTATTGATGTAGAGATCACAAGAAGTAATGTGTATGTATCCTCCTTTTCCCCTAAGGATTACATCGATTTATATAGCTCCTTAGGGTATACTCTATCTTAAATAAAGATATGATCTTATCTCTAACTAACAAATCCTTGCTATTTCTATCTCATAATGGACAATATCCTGAGATGAATCTATCTCGTAACAAACATATCCCGGATTCTCTTTCCTCTAACCGACTTAGCCAATCTCAAAGATCTTTCGTAGCTCTAGATGCGTTGGAGATTTCCTGACTATGGGTTGATACTTCTTTGCCTAAAATCTGGGTCCAACAATACCCCTAAATGCAATTTCAAAATTTAAACTTCAAATTTCGAAAATTGCATTTATGTTGATAAGACGCTTGGAGTCGCCTTGGAAAACGGGATTTGCTCCTGCTGCCTTCTCTTAATGACCTGAGAGACTTTTTCTCTTTTTGCCATCATTTCACCTTCGTCCTCTTTCCTTCTCCATCTCGCCCTTCGCCCTTCACTTCTTCTTCAGCTCTAGGTTCCCAGGACCTTTATCGTTGTGAAATGACGCCGGAGGAGATCGCCGACTGGATCTCCTTTGGCGGCTTTCCCGATGGGACCCGCTTCCATGCCCCGACCGTCGAGCTCATTGACTGGGTTCGGCCGGGGTGGATTTGCTTTCTTGATTATCCTTTCACCTTGGGCTTGAAATTTCCCTTCTCTCCTTTCATTCGAGACTTCATCCAAACCCTAAAAGTTTTCCTTGCCAAATTCTCCCGACTACTTGGCGCACTCTCGCTCGAATTGATGAGCTCGCCGCAGAACGGGGGTTAGAAATGACCATGGGGGCACTACTATTGGCGTATAAAATTGTTCCTCAAAGGGTAGGCCGCATTACCCTACATGCTAGGGACACCAAAAACCCTCTTATTCCTAAGCTGAAAATGTCTTCCCGGTGCTGGCAATCCCGCTTCTTCTTTGTCGATAAAGCGTTTGATGATGTCCAAAATAGTAAAATAGTAGGTGGGCCCGGGGTACCAAGAAACAAATAGATACGACGGTGTTTCCAAGGATGATTTGGGGTCCCACGCTCGTGCCCCCATTTAGAAAAACAAAGTTCTTACCCTCGCAAGGTCATCCGAAACCTCGTAGCGAGGTCTAAACCTCGCCACCGACTCTACTGCCCCCCCCCCCCGCCCACTCGGACCACTCAAGGATGCCGCTTCCCTGAACCAATCACCATCTGCCTCACCTCCGGACCAATCAGGAGCCACCATCTCGGACATCCCACATCGGACCTTGGCCAAAACTCGACTCCCCAATCCGCTATACATAGAGGAAAACATCGTAAGAAGAGGGGGTCGAAAAACATCTTGAACTCAAGAACTATCTTGCTCGTTGAAGATCGACGTGATAAAAACATCGTCAAAAGACCTCGCTACAGACAAGTAGAGTCCAGAAAAAGACTTCAAATCACACAAAGATCCCGTTCGCACTACAGACCTCGCTACACAATCTCACAAGACTCTACACCACACTCGCAGAGTCCACCTCGTCTCAAGATTAACCACGCACCACTTAAGTGATAGAATCTCTTAGCAAATAGGAGATCTCGAATATTGTTAGCTCGAGATCTCGCAAACTCGTAGGAGGTCTAAGGTGTAACTCTCAATTGCTTGTTAGCCTCGTCGGCTTGTAACCTCGCTGTAAAGAAAATCATAAATAAAGAAGCAAGTGTTTGCACTTTTGAATATAATAACCTCGTTCTTTGTCTTCTAGCGAGTCGTTATTTCGAGCTTCATCACTGGCGCCATCTGTGGGAACTTCTTCATCCTAAGTAGTCTCCCGATTAGTGCAAACCTTGGCTTTTGAACCCCTCAAAATGGCTTGCCCAAACAACTTCTTTCCCCAACATCCCGACAATATGCCCGAGACCCCGCAGTGGATGGCCGCGGGGCCCTCGGGGTGCCCTTTCGTGGTTCCGCGGGTTGGATGTACAACGCTCCTCAAAACCCATATGCATTCCAAGGGTATGAACAGGGTGGCGCATCCCCAAATCCGTATCCTTAGCGGGTTACGGACAATACCAACAAGGCCACGCTCCCGCGTACGTCCCAATTCCCCCTCAGGGGCAACCCAGCTCCGAGTACGTACCCGTGTACATCCTCGGGTATATGTCGGGGCAAGAAACATCAACCAACGGCTCGACCACAGAGAGACCTTCCCGGTACCTGATGCAGATCTCGCGATCCCATTCGAGACGTTCAAGGAGGCGAGACACTGAGTTGTCCGAAACAGCGGGAAGTGCGGCACATCCCTTGGCAAAATCGAAGTCACGTCGTCCATCCGTCGAGATCGGGTACAGTAACCCCTTTGTATTCGAGATCCAAGAGGCGCCCATGCCCAAAGGCTTCCATTGGCCACAAATGGGGCTCTACGACGGCACGGCTGATCCCGAAGACCACATAAAACACTTCGCCGTCCAGATGAACGTCAACTCCTATAATGACGCTATTTTCTATCGTATTTTCCCAACCACCTTGAACAAAGCTGCAATGACGTGGTTCACCAGCCTCAAGCTAGAATCGGTGGCCTCGTTCTCTCAATTGTGTGAATCCTTCATCGCACACTTCAACGGCTCGAGGAAGCGCAAGAATAACATGCGGGATCTCCGCGGCATTGAACAGGTTGAAATCGAGATACTGGGTACCTTCTTCACGAGGTTCACCACCGCGGTCGCGGAGATCGAGCACATCGATGAATCATCAGTGCGAGACATCCTCATGGGCAACCTTTGCCAAGCGGATTTTAACAATCGCATTTTTCTTAAAAACCCGACGACGTATGAAAGCATGTGCGCCCAGATCACGGCCCAGGTTTATGCCGAAGATGCCGCCAACCAGAGCTCGTGACCGAGGACCGACAAGGAACTCGTCACAGAGGCCAAGGGGAAGGCAAAAATGGCCGCACCGGCCGCAAGGGATGCGTACATGACGCAGACCCACGACCGGCACGCCGACTACAAATGCAACAACCGCAACAACAGAGGCAACAACAACAAGAAAAACAACGACAACAGAAACAACAACCGTTATAACAACCGCGGAAGTGGCGGTGGGGGTTGGAGCTGCTTCGGCGGGAAACCACGGGGCTACAAAGGCAAAGCGGGCCCACGTACAACCCAAATGAAAGAGGGCGCGCCAACCCGGCGTCAGGAGCCAACCTCGTACAACAGGGGCCGACCCAGCCCCGACCCAACAACGTTGAGCAGCACGCCCCCGTGAGGCAGACGCAATCCGGGCAAGCCGCGGCGCCCGATGGGTACATAAATACCATCTCGGGTGGACCCTCGCTGGCGGGGTCAAGCCAGGCAGAAAGAAAGAGATATGCGAGGGCAAGCCACCACGAGCCCTCGGTGTACAGCGTGGCGCAAACCTCGCAGTCCCACGTAGGTTTGGCTTTCACATCCGAGGATGCCGAGGGACTCCACATACCACACTCCGACCCCCTGGTAATCCACCCTCAATTGGGCTCGAAGATGTATTTTGGCGCATTCGAGTAGTTAGGCATCTCCACAACATCCCTGAAGCCCTACGCTGGGAAGCTCACCTCCTTCTCAGGAAACGAGGTCGATGTCGCAGGCCTCATAGACCTTTGGATGACACTCGGCACCGGCTCCACAACAAGAACCGAGGTGGTGGAGTTTATAGTGGTACACCTGCCCTCGGCCTACAACGCGATCATCAGAAGGGTCTCCTTGATGAAGTTTCAAGGGTGGTCTCCATTTACCACCTCAAGATGAAATTCCCCATCGACGACGGTGTCGGGGAGGTGAAGGGCAACCCGGAAGAGGGCCGCGTCTGCTACATGACCTCGGCAAAACAAAAATGCCCGGTGTTCATGGTGGAGTCTCCCGGCAAAGCCGACCTCGAGGTGCGGAATTTCACGATCCCCACCCCCGAGGCAGAGAGAAGGGTGTTCTCCCCCTTCGAAAACAAGTCCGAGAAAATCTACATTGGGGAGTGCCTCGCCGGGACGGCAGCGACGTCACTGGAAGCCTTGCTCGCGGGGTCCCGCGACGTGTTCGCCTGGACCGCGAAGGACCTCCACGGTGTTCCTCGAACCATCGCCGAACACTCCCTAAATGTCGACGTCGCCACTCACCCTGTGGTGCAACGACGGAGAAAAATGAACGAAGAAAGAGCGAGCGCCACGAATGACGAGGTGACAAAGTTAATGGTCGTAGATTTCATCCGCGAGGTCCAATATCCGAGGTGGCTGTCCAACTTCGTATTGGTCAAGAAAGCCAGCGGCAAATGGTGGATGTGCGTACACTTCAAGGACCTCAACAAGGCTTGTCCCAAGGACAACTACCCTCTACCCTCAATCGACGAGCTCGTCGATTCAACTGCGGGGCACGAGGTCTTGAGCTTCCTCGACTCTTACTAGGGATAGAATCAGATCTCGATGAACCCGCGTGACGAGGAGGATACGTCCTTCATCACCCAGCGGGGGACATACTGCTACAAGGTCATGCCCTTTGGCCTTAAAAACGCCGGTGCCACATTCCAACGCCTCATTGATCGGGTCTTCAGGAACCACCTGGGTAGAAACGTGTCGGCTTACGTCGACGACATTGTGGTGCGGAGCAAAAGCCCTGGTGAGCATCTGGCGGACCTCGCCGAAGACTTCGCCACTCTCAGGGACAATCGTCTCAGCCTAAACCCCGAGAAGTGCGTTTTCGGCGTGTCGTCGGAAAAGTTCCTGGGCTTCATGATTAGCGAGCGCGGGATCGACGTCAACCCCGCCAAGCTCGAGTCGATCCCCAAGGTCGCGAACTGAAGTGCAATGGCTCAACGACACCGTAAACTACCTGGGAAGGTTTTGCTCCCGTTTGGCAGACAGATCCCTTCCTTTCTTCGCCGCCCTAAAAAATAATGACAAGTTCGTCTGGGACGAGGATTTGGAGTTCGCCTTCTCCGAATTGAAAACCTTCCTGTCAAAGCTCCCCACTTTGTCACCTCCATTGGCAGGCGAGGATCTGCAGCTATACGTCGCGGTAAGCCCGGAGACAGTAAGCGGTGCTGACTAGAGAGGCCATGCACCCAGTATACTTCGTAAGTCGCGTGCTCCAACCTGCGGAGCAGCGATATTCCCCGGCGAAGAAGATGACACTGGCAGTCGTGACCGCTGCGAGGCGACTACGCCCTTACTTCCATGCACACCCCATTCAGGTCCTCTCCGACCTCCCTCTCCGACAAATCCTCCATCAACCCGCCCTTTCCGGGCGCATGACGAAGTGGGCAGTCGAGCTCTCCGAGTTCGACATCAGCTACCTCCAAAGAACCGCGATGAAGGGACATGCCCTCGCCGACTTTATGGTGGAAGTCACCTTCCCCGAGACCGACGCAAGCTCGGAGAAGTGGAAAGTGTTTATTGATGCCTCACGGTGTGATGTCGGTGGCGGGGCCGGCGTATTCCTCGCTGGTCCCTCAATCGAGACGGAGTACGCCCTCAACTTCGCCTTCGAGGCCACCAACAACGATGCCGAATACGAGGCCATGATCGCTGGGATCGAGATGGCGCTCCTTAGCGGAGCCCGCAAAATCAGGGTTTACACAGATTCCGAGTTGGTGGCGCGTCAACTCGACGGCCAATACGACACCAGAACAGGATTCCTGCCTGCCTACCGAGAGAAGGTGAAGGCCTTGGTGTCATGCCTAGAGACCTTTGCGGTAGAATCAATTCCGCGAGCCTCGAACACAAAGGCGGATGCTCTCGCGAGGTTGGGATCTGCACTTCCCTTGGAAGTAGGGACCGCGTGATGGTAGAGAGAAAACTCTCACGAAGTGTAGACGGCGAGGTCCTATCTGTAAGGACCGAGGACTGGAGGTTTCCAATAACGCGGTATGTACAGAGCGGTGTCCTCCCAGAAGACCCCGCACTGGCCAGGAAGCTAAAAATGCAGGCGGCCCGCTACTGCGTCATCGGTGACCAGCTCTACCACCGAGGATATGCTGAGCCCAATCTGTTATGTGTACCGCCCGAGGTCACGGATCACATCCTCTACGAGGCGCATGAGGGAGTGTGTGGCGGCCACCCGGGGTGGCGGGCCTTGGCACATAAGATCATCCATCTGGGGTACTTTTGGCCCACTCTCCGACAAGATGCAAAGGCCTACGTCTTGAGGTGCGATGGGTGCCAGAAACATGGCAACCTCTAGCATACCCCAACCTCCTACCTCCACTCCATCCACGCATCTTGCCCGTTCGTGATGTGGGGGATGGACATCCTCGGCCCTTTCCCCAAAGTGGCTGGCCAAGTGCAGTACATCTTGGTCATTGTCGATTACTTCACGAAGTGGATCGAGGCACAAGCTATGGCAAGAATAATTGGGGAAAAGGTCTGCGACTTCCTATGGAAGAATCTCGTGTGCCGTTTCGGCGTTCCCATGACCCTAATGACCGATCATGGCCCCCAATTCGACTGCGAAGAGACTCGGACTTTCTGCTTTGAACTGGGCATAACCCTCAAATTCTCCTCTGTAGCCCACCCCCAGTCCAACGGCCTGGTAGAAAATGTTAGTGCCCGCATCCTGACCGACCTAAAGAAGACCCTAGGCATGGCGCAAGGCCGTTGGGCGGAACTACTTCCACTTGTCCTCTAGACGTATCGCACAACCGCGCGTCGCGCAACAGGCGAAACACCCTTCGCTCTAACTTACGGGGTGGAGGCGCTGGTCCCCGTAGAAACTCTGGTCCCCTCGGCAAGAGTGTTCAACTTCGACGAGAATGAGAACGAGTTCAACCTCAAGGTCGAGCTACAATTCTGAGACGAGCTGCGCGAGGTAGCAGACCTACGCTCCAGAGAATACAAGCGTCGTGTGGCCGTGTATCACGACAAAAAGGTCAGACCTCGTCTTTTGGCCACAGGAAACCTCGTTCTAAGGTGTATGGAAGGTGGCAAACTGGATCCCAACTGGGAGGGCCCATAAATCCTCGGGGAGGGGCCCGGAGCCTTTAAACTCAAAGACAGCGAGGGACGTACCCTAAGCAAAACATGGAACGTCGCGCAGCTTAAGAAGTATTATGTATAAACCCCCTAAAATCTCGTTGTTCCTTACAAGTTTTTTGTGAATAAAGGATTGCAGGCTTTTCGAAAACTCTCCCGGAATATGAAAATCGTGTTGGAAAGAAAAGTTCACCCCTCGCTTCCCGCTTGGGGTTGGAGAATCTCGTTTGGTCCACCCCTCGCTTCCCGCTTGGGGTTGGAGAATCTCGTTTGGTCCACCCCTCGCTTCCCGCTTGGGGTTGGAGAATCTCGTTTGGTCCACCCCTCGCTTCCCACTGGGGGTTGGAGAATCTCGTTTGGTCCACCCCTCGCTTCCCGCTTGGGGTTGGAGAATCTCGTGTGGCCCACCTCTTGCTTCCCGCTTGGGGTTGGAGAACCTCGTTTGGTCCACCCCTCGCTTCCCGCTTGGGGTTGGAGAATCTCGTTTGGTCACCCCTCGCTTCCCGCTTGGGGTTGGAGAATCTCGTTTGGTCCACCCCTCACTTCCAGCTTGGGGTTGGAGAATCTCGTTTGGTCCACCCCTCGCTTCCCGCTTGGGGTTGGAGAATCTTGTTTGAAGTTTAGTCCGCCCCTCGCTCCCCGCTTGGGGTTGGAGAGTCTCGATTAGTTCATACGAGATCTGAATGAATCCCACGGCACCATCATAATAATCGATGTGCGAGTTCTAAGCGAGGCTCGTAATCTCGGCGTATTCTCGGTGTGGAAGTAAACACTCGATGTGGCCCAGGTGTCACAATAGCTGTGACGCCAGAGCCATGGGGTTGGATGGATGTGGATAAATGGATACAATCAAATCAAAGCAAACAATCCAAAAACATACAAACAATCCATGAGATAAGAAAGACAACATAAAGCGAAGGCCACGAAGGTCGATATGTGCGTGAAGCAAAGGCCACAAGGGCCAAGATATTTAATTACAGACCCCGCAGGGCCACCAAAATAAAGGCCACAAGGGCCAAGATGTTCAAATTACAAACCCCGTAGGGCCACCAACAAGGCAAAAACAAAAAAAAGGGAAGAAGTAAAGACGAGAAGGCAGCATCTTTCAACTCTTCGAGGCTTCGGCGGCACGATTAGCGGGGTCTGTGAGGGCTTTTGGGGCGTTGGCAGCAGAACCCGCGGGAGTTTCCAATACGGGGTCGGCGGTGACAGACGGTTGGGAGCTTGGCGCACCTGTCGCAAGCTGAAGTCCCGTGACGACAACCTCTGGATCCTCATGAACGAGCTCCACCGCGGGAGGCGCCTCGCTAGCCACGGTCCCATCCGCGTTGAGGAAGAACTCACATTCTTCCTCGGGCTCCTCCCCGGTCTCCTCCCCCATATTCTCGTCGTAATTGGGATCGAAGAAGACAATGCGAGGATCGATGTGCCCGAACTTGGCCACCGCTTACTTAACGCCCATGCGGACGGCCTGGTGGAACATCTTCCTTGCGCTTTCCACCAGCTCCGCTTTGTACTCCTCCGAGGTCACGTACTTAGGTCTAGCGGCCTCAACCTCCTCGTCGAGCTCGACGATACGCCGTTCAAGGCGGGTAATCTCCTCCTCAGCCATCGAGAGCTCCGCCTCTTTCTCCTTGAAGAACTTGTGCTCAGCGGCGAGCTTACCCCGAAGCTCCTCATTCTCGCCCTGTAGAACCTCGGCCACCTCTCTCTCCTTGCTCTCTCCCTCCTTTTCCCGGGCCTCTCCCTCCTTTGCCCGGGCCCCCCTCCTTCGCCCTCGCCACCGCCTTGGCCTCATCCCTCGCCGCAACCTCCGCGGCTTTGACCTGCCTCTTGGCTGCAGCAAGCTCCTTCGCCTGCTTCTCGCACTGCTCCACGCGGGCTTTGAGCACCGCCTCCATCTTTTCCATCCTCGTGTGGGTAAGGCCGGTGCGGCTGCGGTTGTAGTTATAAAAAAAGGTATGCTGCAAGTTCACCAAAGTGATTAGAAGAAGAGAAAATAAGTCAGTAGGCACGAGGCCGAAAACTGAAACGAACTCAACAAAGAAAAACTTACCATAGCCGAATATCGGGTGGCCTCGTCGTCAAGGGCAGCCTCGGTGAGATTGTTGGCCCACGCGACCTCCTCCTTCCACTCTTCCCGGCCCCACTTCACCGGGGCACCCCTAACCGGGTCGGGGCAATGAAACTTGGCGGGCGAAGGACCAGCGACATCAATAACTCGTCCCTCGAAGTTAAAGGGGGGATGGCATCTTTCCCCAACGCACCTTGTTGGTCGTCTGCCCGAGGCTTCTTCTTCTCCCCAGGAGGGGACTCCACGCCTTTCCTCTTATGCCCGACCCTATCGCCGGACCCTCGATAGGAATGAGACGACGTCTTCGCGACGTCCCCTTTCGGAGGGACCACCTCGGAGGTTTTCTCTCCTTTGGACTTCCTCGCGACGTCTCCTTTGGGCGGCTTCGCAACGTCCCATTGGGACATCTTCGCGACGTCCCCCTTAGGCGGACCCCCCCCAGCGTTCTTCTCCCCGGCCGCCATCGGCGGCGGGGGTGTACGTATTGGCTGCGCGGGGGCCCCCCTCGCCTACGGGAAAGGCTCCTTGATAGTTATCCCCTTCTGACCTCGGGGGACCGGAGCCGTAAAACTGGAATTCATTGGTTTCTTTCCCTCTGACTTCAAGGTAAGAGCGCGAAGAAGATCCACTGCCAAAGAAAAACATGAAAATAAGTTAAAGGGAAGAGCAAAGAAACAAAGCGAGGTTAGCATGGTTTCTAAAAAACGACGTTAAATTCAACTAAGATTGCGAGGTTGTTGACCTCGTAACTGTTTGAGCTGAAATTTACCAAAGGTAGAACCTTGGCTTAAATCGGGCCTTGATCGAATGAACTCAGAAAAATATGAACGAGAATGTGTTTTATTGATGTAGAAATCAGAAGAAATAGTGTGAATCAAGCCTCTGAATTGTGTGTCTGCCTCTAAGGATTACATCGACTTATATAGCCTCCTAGAGCATATTTTATGTTAATTAAAGATATAATCTTATCTCTAACTAACAAATCTCGGCTTATTTCTATCTTATCATGAATACAATCTGGAGAAAAATCTATCTTGTAACAACCATATCTCGGACCCTCTCTCCTCCAACCGACTTAATCAATCCCGAAAAACTTTCGTAATGCTAGATGCGTTGGAGATTCTCTGTCTATGGGCTGACGCTTCTTTGCCTAAAATCTGGGTCGAACAATATCTTGTAGCTGCAAGGCATTAGGCCTTCCTTGGTAATGGGCTGCCCCCTGCTTGGATTTTTTCTGGGTCCAACAATACCCCAAATTCATCTCGGTCATTGAGGCGACGAGACGAGCTAGATGAATTTCATGTCTTCGATAGGATCCTTCATCATTTGCAAGAGTTGTCCGCTGATATAAGCGATCGAGTCTCTGGCCAGCAGACGTTTACAGAACAGAAGCGTTTACTAGAGGTATAGACTCTATCGAAGTCGTCAGCTATAGACACGGACTTGACCGAAGCTACTTGCCGCCAGCGTTGGTGTGATCGAAGTTGTGTAGCCTTGGGCGTTTAACTTGATGATAACCGTTAGCGTTGGGCGTTAGCCTGATCGAAGTCGCTAGCCCATAGCATGGATGTAAATCAAGTCACAAACCAGGAGCTTACACTCGTTGTCGTGCGAAGGTGATGCTTGAGAAACTGGAGGTCTATGTCTCGGATTGAGAGCCTATGTCTTGGAAGCTGTGTTCCGAAGCGAATCTTAAGGTAGTACACCCGGCTGGTTTTGTAGGTCTGCATCGGAGATTCTCCGCATAAGATAGCGAATACTCAATGAGTTATACTGTGCTCGGGAAGAGAAGCTGTGAGAAGCTGTCAAAAAGGTGACCCAGTGTTTGGTCAACATGGTAATTAGCGTGGTTGCTTAGTTTTCGATAAAGCCTCGCCTGGAGATTCTTCAAGACTTTGTTGGTGAGAAGAACGATCGTTGGGACTTACTGGCATAGTAGGATACCTTTGTCAAGTACTATTCACTCGGTAACCCAGCATTAGGATCTTCTTTTCTAGTGGAAGACTGAATTACTGTTGACCGGTGGTGTTGAGAGTCATTGAGCAACTCAATCGTTCTCGTAATTGCATCCACAAGATGCATTCACCAAGTGCTTGTCGGTGATGTCCATCCCCATTGCATGAAAGACCAGGGAGTGACTGAGGGGTGGAGAATCTCTGGTGGCTGTTGTGGGACTGGTGCGTGCCGTTGGCATGCCTCGCATGACTGAGCGTATACGGTGGCATCTTTGGCGAATGGTGGGACAATACCACCCCTGCCTTAAGATTTTGTTAGCAAGACTGCGACCCCCAGTATGATTACTGCAATCTCCGCTGTGTACCTTGCGCATGATTTTCTCAGCCTCTTCCTTTTGTATGCACCGCTGTAAGAAGCCTAAGGCAGATTTGTGGAAGAGGATCCCGTCTAAGATGGCGAATCGCGTTGCTTTCGACCTTAAGGCTTTGGCTTCTATTTTGTCCTTGGGTGCTTCGCCGCGTAGGAACCAATCAAGGTATGGCTTGGTCCAGTGGTCGCCAGAACTGACCCCTGGATTGGTGGATGCTTGGAGAATATCCGGGGCGAGTTGCTCTGGTAGTGGTTCAGCAGCCTGCGTCGCTGATGTTTCTGTTATAGCCGACTGTAATAAGTGGACTAATGGTATATTATCATACTCCCTGGGGTCTGTTTGAAGACTTGGTAGTTTTTTAGCCCAGGGCCTAAAACTGTTGTGGCGTCCGTTTCTGGAGAATCTCCCGGAACTTGTTGCCCGTGGATAGGGTACGCGTTAGAGTTTAGCGTTTAAAGAAGGAGTTTTTAATGCTCCTCTCGTTAGCGACTTATTGTGAGTCCTGCGTTAGGATCACATTTTGCTCGTTGAGTGTTTTAGTTTTCTGCAAAGGGTCGTGCAAAGTTAGTTACGATTAGGCTTCCTTTGGCCACTGCCAAGGGCGTTCTTGGGCAGTGGATCCTTAAATTAGGATGTAGTGTCATCGCGGCGTCCCGCGCATATGGCCTGGGTTATATTCTATAGCTTTCCCCTTCCCGTACTAGTCGGATGTTTCGTTAAATCGGACCTAGATAGGGGGTAACCAACTTATGGGTTACTTCGTCGATGTTTGTATGCGTGACGACTTCGCCATTTCTAGACGGTATTACCATGTGTCATAACAGTGGTATTGTGTATTTGACGTGTTTCATGTCGTATGATTCGCGTGTGGGTAACCATCTTATGGGTTACTTCATCAACGTTTGATGACTTCGTGGTTTTCAGACGGTAAAACCATGTGTTTGAACAGTGGTTTTTGGTGTTCGGCGCGTCTCATGTTGTATGCAACGGTTATTAGCGCATGTTTGCGTTCATGAGCAATAAGAGAGTGTGCAAGAATGGGAGAATATTTTCTCGCAAAACATTATGTAAAAAATGCGGGAAAACATGATTGATGAGATAAGAATTTCGAAATCTTGTCCGACAGTGTGAGCAAGTGCCCGAAGTCGTTTATTTGAAAAAGCCAAAAATTGCCTAAAGATTCTCTGAGCGAAAGCTAAGAAATGTCTAGAGATGAAACATGATAATGAATCAATTTAGAAGTAATACCTTTTGTCTGTTGAACCTCGACGGTTGTCAACGGGACCCCTTCTTTTGCTACGCACAGAGATTGTTAGTTTGGAGAAAATGACAACGATTTTGCCTAGTTAAGGAACGAACAAATCAGAAACAAGAGATTCAGCGATCGAGAAGCCAAATTGCAATCAATTGAGAGCCGAGGGTTCCCAACCGGACACCAGCAGCGCAAAGCATGAAGTTTTGGATAATTCTCGGCCACGATCAACCTGACGGCACTAGGAAACAGAATTAGAGAACGGGAAGTGCAAAGCCATCAAATTAGGGGACGAGCAAGAGGAAAAAAAATAAATAAACGAAATCGTAGAGTTTAAAGAAGCAGAGAAGATGTGTCGTCGGTGGTGAAGAAATCTTTCTCCCGAGTCAGTCGTTCCGAATCGATTCTCTGTCTGGTTCTTTCTTCCACTTTTCCCGACATCGTGTTCCTTGAACCGAAAGGACGTAGAATGGTGATTCTTCTGATGGTTGTATCGATCACGGCCCCATGGTGGGCGCCAAACTGTTTGAGCCAAAATTTACCAAAGGTAGAACCTTGGCTAAATCGGGCCTTGATCGAATGAACTCAGAAAAATATGAACGAGAATGTGTTTTATTGATGGAGAAATCAGAAGAAATAGTGTGAGTCAAGCCTTTGATTGTGTGTCTGCCTCTAAGGATTACATCGACTTATATAGCCTCCTAGAGCATATTGTATCTTAATTAAAGATATAATCTTATCTCTAACTAACAAATCTAGGCTTATTTCTATCTTATAATGAATACAATCTGGAGAAAACTCTATCTTGTAACAACCATATCTCGGACCCTCTCTCCTCCAACCGACTTAATCAATCCCGAAAATCTTTTGTAACGCTAGATGCGTTGGAGATTCTCTGTCAATGGGCTGACGCTTCTTTGCCTAAAATCTAGGTGGAACAATATCTTGTAGCTGCAAGGCATTAGGCCTTCCTTGGTAATGGGCTGCCCCCTGCTTGGATTTTTTCTAGGTCCAACAGTAACCTAACAAGAAAGGGCAAACAAAAAAGCATATCTAACAAAGAAAGAAAAAAAAAGTACCCTCGCTACCCTCTCGTGGCGGAAGGGCAAGGCTCAGGTCGGCCCGCTCAAGCCGATCCTATGCTAAATACTTCCAATGCAGAGCCTGACTCAACGGAGCATATCATGCCTTAAGCGCTTTGAGTTGGGGGACCGTGTGCGAACCTACTTGCCGGACAAAGTTGCCTGGCACCGTGGAAAATTGAGATACCTCCCGGTGACGTCCCGAACCAGGAACCAATTCTTCTTCCATGGCCCGACGTTCGAAACGTTCGTGGTAATCTTGATACCCGGCAAGCTAAGGTTGACGAGACAAGACTTTTGCTCCTTCCTCTCCAAGAACAGGGTCGACATATCATCGACGTTCGGCCCATCCCCAATCTCGCGACTGCGAACCGTGTAGGCGCACAGCAAGCTCCAAGCATTAGGAAACAACTGGGCAGGGCAGATCTGCATGGCCCACAGGAAGTCGACGATGTGTTGGGCTAGGGGCAATCTGAAGCCCGCTTGAAGACTGAACTGGTGCACAACCACGCACCTCTCATAAGACGCCAAGGAGTTGCCCTCCTCCTTAGGAAGTGCTAGCTCAATCCCCTCGGGCCAGGCGAAGTTCTTGGCGATGTCCGCAAGATGCTTGGGCTCCAGCTGGGTAGGCATTCCCCCGGGCAGAAAAACCTCGTGTGTATCCGAGGACATGGGTTTCCTTTCCTCAAGGATAGGTGGGACGCGGTACACGGCATCGCGTGCTCATAAGAGTCAGACGACGTTGCTACAACCTCGACAGCGACCTCATCGGAGACGGAAGACGAGGCCATTTCGACGCCTGACGATGCATTTCGACGCCTGACGATGCACGAAGTCGGGAAAAGCAGGAGTTAATGGAGACCTCGGAGTTGCTAGAAGAAGGGTCGATAAAAATCAGCGAAGGCGACCTTGGGTTCTGGGAGTCACTAGGCTCTACACTTCCCACGGACTCGGAGACCTCCTCATAAAAACCCTCTTGTACTTTGAACACGAAACCTGGTGGGGGCTCGCAGAGGCTCTCCTAGGCATGAAAAAACGACGTCCAGGCCGCGGGAGGCTAGCACCTGCAAAAGAGATAAGCGATGAGACATCGGGCAAGGTAACCAAAGGGACGAAAATTGCGAGGTCGTAAACCCCGAAGTAAAAAGCAACACGAGATCGCAACAAACGAAGAGAAGAAGAAAACGCGAGGTCGTAGCCCCGAAGGGAATAGAACCCGAGGTCGTGACGACAAAAAGGTAAAGAAAAATCGAGGTCATAAGGAATGAAGGGCCACGTGGCACCCTAGAGGCTACTCTGACAAGATAGGACGGCGAGAGAATTTGAAGGGCCAAAAAGGAGGAAAGAGACAGAAGAAGGCCAACCAGCGGTGGAGGCCAGCGGTGGAAGCCCAAACGTCCTTTCAGTCGAACATCATGACGTTTGGGCTCCCAAGGGCCTCAAAATTCAAAAATGGCAAAGAAAGCAGACACTCAACCGTCAACCGGCAGACGAAGGGTGCGAAGGCGTGGCGGTCGCCACCCTTGCCCCACCGTCTCACCTCCGCCTCGCCGCCTTAGCGCCGGCGAAAGACACCAAAAACCAAAACTAAAGGGAGAAACCGCAAAAGAAGAAGGCAAAGAAAGTGGTGGAGGCACCGCGCCGAGACAAGAGCCACCACCACCACCAAGTCGCCACCCCAGCGATGGCAAAGAAAAACCGAAAAAAAACAAACCGTCGACTACCAGGGCACAAAATAAAATAGGAAAACACAAAAAAAAATGACGGAGGCGACGCGCGGAAACGCTTGCGACTCCACCACCGCCGTTTCGCCACCGTGACACCGGCGCGAAACACCAGGCGACACACCGTCGCCCCTCCATAACGCGGAATAAAAAGCAAAACGGCGAAAAATCAAAGGCGACGAACACCAAAAGACGAGAGGAAGAGGGTCGAGAACTTACTTGTTCGTAATCGGTGTAGGAAAAGCGGTGGTGCAAACTGGAAAGTACTAAAAGTTCATCGAAAACCGTCTGAGAAAACCGCTTCGCAGGAAACCGAGAAGACAGAGAGAGAGAAGGAGAAAATGTGGGAAGAGGAAGATGAAAAGGAAGCGTGTGAAGTACGCCCTTATAAAGCACAAGCTTGGGCTTCTCCCGCTCCCGAAAGGCTTATTGGGCCCATCCCACCTGGATGGCCCACTAAGCAAGGTATGGCGAGCAGGCCCAAGAAGCTTCATCTGTGCAGAACAAGAAGAACGCCTAAGTATAGAACCTCACACCTCGAAGAGTGCCCTCCCCACCTCGGGAACCATACACCTCGCAAGGTGCCCTCCCAACCTCGGGAACCATACACCTCACAGAGAACTTCCCAACCTCTAGAGAACCCCGCATCCACCGGTCTCAGGGAACTGATGCCCTGCGGCCCTCGAGGCGAGTCCCCCCAGGCCATGGGGTTGTGATGATGTCCAAAATAGTAAAATAGTAGGTGGGCCTGGGGTACCAAGAAACAAATAGATACGACGGTGTTTCCAAGGATGATTCGGGGTCCCACGCTCGCGCCCCCCATTTATTAAAACAAAGTTCTTACCCTCGCGAGGTCATCCGAAACCTCGGAGCGAGGTCTAAACCTCGCCACCAACTCTACTAACACCCCCGCCCACACGGACCACTCAAGGATGCCGCTTCCCCGAACCAATCACCATCTGCCTCACCTCCGGACCAATCAGGAGCCCCCATCTCGGGCATCCCACATCGGACCTTGGCCAAAACTCGACTCCCCAATCCTCTATAAATAGAGGAGAACCTCATAAGAAGAGGGGGTCGAAAAACATCTTGAACTCAAGAACTATCTTGCTCATTGAAGATCGACGTGATAGAAACATCGTCAAAAGACCTCGCTACAGACAAGTAGAGTCCACATAAAGACTTCAAATCACACAAAGATCCCGTTCGCACTACAGACCTCGCTACACAATCTCACAAGACTCTACACCACACTCGCAGAGTCCGCCTCGTCTCAAGATCAACCATGCTACACTTAAGTGATAGAATCTCTTAGCAAATAGGAGATCTCGAATATTGTTAGCTCGAGATCTCGCAAACTCGTAGGAGGTCTAAGGTGTAACTCTCAATTCCTTGTTAGCCTCGTCGGCTTGTAACCTCGCTGTAAAGAAAATCATAAATAAAGAAGCAAGTGTTTGCACTTTCGAATATAATAACCTCGTTCCTTGTCTTCTAGTGAGCCGTTATTTCGGGTTTCATCAGCGTCTTTAGGCGATCTTGATGATGAAGTGAAAGACGTCTTTCGAGATGAATGGATCTTCTTTGTTGTTCTTTTTTTTTATATATTCCCATTGCCTTGTTTTTCATGTTTCCTGTTTGTGCAGTTCCGGTAGGGATCAACTCCAAGTGTACGGATACGGGCGTGTGTCGCCGCTTGCTGAAGATCAAGGCTGAGAAACGCAAACTCAGAAAGATTCGTCCTGATCCAGAGGGTAGTGGTGAGGGCGAAGAATCTCCAGAATCCGACGAAGACTAGACTGAAACGAAAGTCACTCCCCTTTCCTCAGATATGGCGAGCTCCTCTAAGAAGAAGTCAGTTTGGTAGTTCGTTCTTTTCTCCGCTCCTTACACGATTAATTTTTTCAACTTTGTCTTTAAATCTATGTCCCTTTTTCTTGAACTCTTCAGGTGCTGGTGTGGATACCTCTGCCACGGCGATGGTTCGCCGGCTGAGGTCTGGCGGTCCCAAACTTCTCGCATCTCCCTCTCCCAGTTCCGAAGCGAATAAGTCTCCCGCGTTGAAGCGAAAAAGAGTTGAAGATTCTCCAGCTTCGCATGTTGTCAAGAAGAAAGAACCCAAGGATCTTCTCAGCACTTTCGGGGATACTTTGCTGTCGAACGTCAAGCTGGACTTCCAGGCCCTAACCCCAGACGCCGCATTCAGCCATGTGGGCGCGACGCTAAGAATGGTTTGTTCGCTTATCTGAGTCTTTAGATATTTGTTATCGTTTCTTTGGTATTTCTTTGGCGCTCATTTGCTTTGTGTCTAGTTTCTGCCTGGATTACCCTCATTCTTCCACTTTCCCTTGTTGTAGGCTTTCCAGGAGCTAATGGCCACCAAAGGTCGTTGTCAAGAGGAAATGAGGGCGCTGGAGGAGAAAGAGAAGCAAGCGAAGGAATTGGCCGCTTCATCGGATAGGAAGGCTCGCAAACTCCAATCGTCGGTGGACTCCTTGAAGATTTAGGTGGAGGATCTATAGTCCGAGAAGGCATCGCTCGAGGCGAGGGTGGCTAAGGCAGAGAAGGAGATAAAGGGCTTCTCCCAGGTGGTGGTGAACGTGGCAGCGTATTACACGATGAAGTCTCAAGTGGAGCTGTTGCAGGACTTTTCTGACGGCAAGAGCGCCAAGTGGGATCTGAAGACGCAGCAAGAGGTCTTGGAGGAGTATTACCCCGCCTGCAACCCTCCCCCGGAAGCGAGTATATGGAAACCGAGGACCAAGCGGATGATGTCAGCTCCCCGAACAAGGAAGAGGAGAAAAACGGTGATGGTGGGGCCTCAATCAGCAAAGAGGGAGATGGTGAGAAGGCCATGGATAAGGAGGAGCCTTCGACCCCAGTCGATGGTCAGTAAGCCCTAGCTGTGCTTCTTTTGACGTCTTTTTAATGACCTTCCAGAAATGCTTGTGGATTTGTTTGAAGACTTGGTAATCTTTTGGCCTGGAGTCCTAAAACTTTTGTGGCGTCCATTTTCGATGGTTTTGACGCCCCGTGAATGGCGCAATATAATATTTGCTATCTATCTGTCTGCATTAGAAAACAGTTTTGCGTAATGTGTTAGCATGGGTAGATTCTTGGAGAATCTCCCGAAATTTGTTGCTCGTGGATGGGGTACGCGTTAGAGTTTAGCGTTTTAAGAGGAAGTTGTGGTGCTCCTCTTTTTAGCGAGTTATTGTGAATTCTCGTGTGTATTCACATTTCGCGTTTTAGGTGTTTTAATTTTCTACAAAGGGCCGTGAATAGTTAGTTACGATTAGGCTTCCTTTGGCCATTGCCAAGGGTCATTAGGAATTGACGCGTTTTTGGGCAATGGATCCTTAAGTTTAAGACTTAGGATGTGGGTGTCATCGCGGCGTCCCGCGAATATGGCCATTTTGAGTTATATGCTATAGCTTTCTCCTTCCCGTACTAATCGGATGTTTTGTTAATCGGACTTAGCTGGGGGGTAACCATCTTATGTGTTACTTCGTCGACGTTGTATTCGTGACGACCTCGTCATTTTTAGACGGTATAACCATGTGTCTCAACAGTGGTATTATTTGACGCGTTTCATGTTGTATGCAACGTTGATTAGCACATGTTTGCGTTTTTGAGCAATAAGAGAGTGTGCAGTAATGGGAGAATATTTTCTCGCAAATCATTATATAAAAATGTGTGAAATAAACTTCATGAACTAGGAATTTTGAAAACTTTGTTCGACAGTGTGGGCAACTGCCCTGAGTCGTTTATTCGAAAAAGTCAAAAATGGCCTAAAGATTCTCTAAGCTAAAGCTAAGAAATGTCTAGAGATGAAACATGATAATGAATCAGTTTAGAAGTAATACTTTTTCAGATGAGTTGCGTTCCAACTTCGTGGTACCGCCCTTCAATCTTTGGATTCTAGCTGGTAAGCTCCGTTCCCCGCGACTTTGGTGATTTTGTATGGCCCTTCCCAATTGGGTGCTAATTTGCCAGCGTTTTTTCTGTGGTGTTCTGGAAAACCTTTCATAACACCTAGTCTCCGAGCTGAAAACTCTTTACTCGAACATTTTTATTGTAGCTCCTAGCCACTTGCTGTTGGTACTTCGCGATCCGAGCATGGGCAGCTTCTCTGAGTTCCTGGATAGTATCCAGATTTGCTTCTAGTTCATACTTGTTGCTATCTAAGGTAGCGAGTCCATACCTTGCGGTTCGGACTAAGACCTCGGCTGGGATAACGGCCTCGCAACCGTGTACCAGTGAGAACGGGGTCTGTCCCGTGGCTCCCTTTGGAGTGGTGCGATCTTCCCAGAGCACGTAAGGTAATTCCTCAGCCCACTTTCCTTGGGATTTTATCAGCCGCTTCTTTAGGTTATTGATGATGACATTGTTGCTAGCTTCGGCCATTCCGTTGGCCTACGAGTACCAGGGAGTGGACATGACCCAGTCGATGTTCCATTCCTTCGGCACATCTTCTTGCTTATGAACTCTGACTCATTGTCATAAGTAATCTCCGCGGGAACCCCAAATCTGCTCAAGATGTTGCGCTTGATGAATGAGATTACTTGCTTGTCTTTGATTTCTCGGAAGGCTTCAGCTTCAATCCATTTAGAGAACTAGTCCGTCATGGCTAGGAAAAACATCTTTTGCCCCGTGGAAGGGGGCAACTTGCCGATGATGTCCATCCCCCATCGCATGAATGGCCAGGGAGTGACTGAGGGGTGGAGAATCTATGGTTGCTGATGTGGGACTGGTGCATGCCGTTGGTATGCTTCGCACGACTAAGCATACTCGATGGCATCCTGGCGAATGGTAGGCCAAAACCACCCCTACCTAAGGATTTTGTTAGCAAGACTTCGACCCCCAGTATGATTACCGCAATCTCTATTGTGTACTTCGCACATGATTTTCTCAGCCTCTTCCTTTTCTACACAACGCTGTAGGAAGCCTACGACAGATTTGTGGAAAACGATCCCATCTAAGATGGCAAATCGCGTTGCTTTCGACCTTAAGGCTTTGGCCTCAATCTTGTCCTTGGGTACTTTGCCGTGTAGGAGCCAATCAAGGTATGGCTTGGTCTAGTGGCCGCCCGAACTAGCCCCTGGATTGGTGGATGCTTGGAGAATATCCGTGGTGAGCTTCTCTGGTGGTAGTTCAGCGGCCTGCGTCGCCGACGTTTCTGTTATAACCGACTATAATAAGTGGACTAATGGTATATTATCATACTCCCTGTGGTCTAGGGTTGAGCCCAGACCGGATAGGGCATCGGCCGGAGCGTTTTGGTCCCGAGGAATTTGCTGAAATTGTATTTGTTCGAAACTCTCGGATAGTGTTTTAACCACCTTGAGGTAGCTAGCCATCCCATCATCTTTTGCATCGAAAATGCCCAAAATTTGATTGATGATGAGTAAGGAATCAGCGCGTACCTTGATTTTCTTGATGGACAAATCTTTAGCTAGAACCAGCCCAAAGATGAGAGCTTCATACTCCGACTCGTTGTTGGTGGCCTCAAAGTTGCATCTGACTGCCTAAGCTATCTTTCCCACCTTGCCGACTTTAGAACGACACCGAGCCCTGCTCCCCTTGCATTTGAGGCTCCATCGGTGTTTAGTATCCATTCTTCCTAAGGCTCGTCGAGGGACGAGACCAAAATCTCCTCTTTGGCGCTTTCTTCAAGAGTCAGGGTGAAGTCGGCAACGAAGTCGGCCAATACTTTGCCATCCTTCCCGACAATTCTGGATTTTGCATGACCTGTCGGAGTGGGTAATTCGTCAGGACGATGATGGTGTGTGACTCGAAGTAGCGTGTTTGAGCACATCACGACCGCCAGGACCAATTTTTCCATCGGATAGTAGCGTGTCTCGGTGGACACCATTGTTTTTCTTACGAAGTAAACCGGAACTTGTTGGCCGTCTTCCTCCTTGACAAGGAATCTGCATAGAGCGCTGTCCGATACGGCTAAGTAGAGGTGCAGTACCTCCCCCGGGGTCGGTTTAGCCAGCAGTAGGGGATTGGCGAAGTATCCCTTTAGCTCCTGGAAGGCAGCCTCGTGTTTTTCCGTCCACTGGAAGCTCTGGTTCTTCTTTAGTACCTCGTAAAATAGTTGGTACTTATCTGAGGATTTGGAAATGAACCGATTAAGTGCAGCTATCTTGCCAGTCAGCTTTGGCACGTCCTTCACACTTCGAGGGGATTTTAGGGAAGCAATCGCCCGAACATGGTCCGGGCTAGCCTCAATCCCCGCTTGGTTACCACGTGCCCTAGAAAAGTCCCAGATTGTACCCCGAAGATGCACTTTTGGGGATTCAACTTCATGTTATATTCTTCTAGGATTCTGAATGCTTCTTCCAAGTGCCCCTTATGCAGGTAAGCGCTCGTGCTTTTCACCACCATATCGTCAATATACACCTCCATTGTTTTGCCAATATGATCACAGAACATCTGATTGACTAATCGTTGGTAAGTGGCCCCGGCGTTTCTCAAGCCGAAGGGCATTACACAGTAGCAATACGTGCCCTGCCCGGTGATGAAGGAGGTCTTCTCCTGATCTCCTGGCTCCATCTGGATCTGGTGATAACTGTTGAATGCATCCATGAAGGTAAGGAGTTCGTGACCCGCGGTTGCATCCACCATTGTATCGATGTGGGGAAGAGGGAAAGAATCCTTAAAGCAAGCTTTGTTGAGGTCGGTGAAGTCCACGCAAACTCTCCACTTCCCGTTCTTCTTAGGCACCACGACTACGTTAGCTAGCCAATCGGGATACTTCACTTCTCTAATCTTCCCCGTATCCATTAACTTTTTGACCTCTTCGTCGACCGCTTGTATTCGATCTGGGGCGAATCTTCATCTCTTTTTCTTAACCGGAGGGTGCACAGGATCTACGTTGAGTTTGTGTGTGATGATGGAAGGGTCTATTCCAGTCATGTCTTCGTGACTCCAAGCGAAACAACTCTTGTGATTTTTCAGGAAAATTATCAATTTTTCTCTGACCGAGGGTTCCAGATTTTCTCCGATCTTGACAACCTTCCCCTCCTATAGGGTCACCTCCTCCGCTTTTTCTCCATCTTCAGTTCGCGCCGGCGGGGGGTGACGTTCTGTAATTGCTATGCTTCAGGTCTCAGAGTGGTTGGCTTGAGGGATGCCTTGTAACACTCTCTATCCAACCTCTGATCCCCAAGAATTTCATCTATTCCCCATGGTGTGGGAAATTTTACTGTTTGGTGGTAGGTGGAAGCTACGGCTTTCATGTCGTGTAACCATGGTCGTCCCAAGATTACGTTGTAGCATGAAGGGCAGTCCATCACAAGGAAATTGACTTTCATATTTACACCTTTGGCGAAGGTTGGGATCGCAATATCACCCACGATGTGTTTGACCTCACCGTTGAACCCCACTAAAGGAACCGGGTGTTTGTGGATGTCGTTTTCAGACAAACCCATCTCCTTTAGGGCAGTTAGGGTCATGAGATTTGTGGAGCTTCTTGTATCAATCAATACCCTTTTCATCAGCACGTTCCCAATGTGTAGGGATATCACAAAACCATCATGATGCGGCTCGGAGGTGTTCTCTGCATCAGTGTCGTCGAACACGATGGCTTGTCCCGGAGATTTTCTAGCGCGATGCCTTGATGATTGAGGTCGACTAAAACTGCTTTCCCTTGCGTGGCTCTTTGCTGCTGAGTACGATAATCCACAAATGTTTGATCCCCCGGATACCACGTTGATCACCCTGTCAGGCGTTGGGGGATTTTGCCTTTCTTGGTGACAAGACTGAGAATTCTCTAACAAATCTTTGGGTACTCGAGCGTCTGGAGCTACGTCTCTTATTCTTCCCTCCAGTGTCCGTGATATTCGTGGTAGTCTCACCATTTGGACGTGTCTTTCCCCGAGCGAGGGGTTTGTCTCTTCTTGGCCACCTCTCCTTGTTTCGCCATGTTCCGGAGCAGCTTTTTTGTGGATATGTTGAGTTTGAAGGAGTCGAGTGAGGGTGGCATGAGTTCTCGTTCTTTTTTATACGTTGATCGCGTCTTGGTTACGTTGACCTGCCCCAATGTAGGACGTGAGTAAAAATGGGTACGGCGGTTCCTTCTTTGATTCGCCGAACCTCGACGGCTATCAACGCGACCCCTTCTCTTAGCCTTTCCGTCTCTGAAGACCTCTTCCTTAGGGACCTATCTTCCTCTAACCGAACGTGTGCCAGAGCCCTGGCTTGCACCTCTTCAAAGGTAGCGCAAGGGTGTTTAGTTAGTTCCTTGTACAAGCCTCTATCGGGGGTGACCCCTTGTCTGAATGCTTCCACCGCGGTCGTCACGTCGCAAGATGGGATGGAGATCTTTTCGCGATTGAAGCGATCCAAGAATTCTCTGGTAGTTTCCTGGTACCGTTGGCGGATCCGGTAGAGGTCGCTGGATTGCTTCTCGAATTTGCGGCTGCTCGCGAATTGAGACCGGAAAGTGTCTGAGAGATCCGCGAAGGACCTAATGCTCCCACGGGGCAGGTTGATGAACCAGGTTAGGGCTGGCCCCGTTAGGGTTGTGTTGAACCCCTTGCACATCATTGCCTCTTTTGAGTGGGATGGGACCGCACTCGTCATCATCTTTTGTTTGTATACAGCCACGTGCTCGTTAGGGTCTGTAGTCCCATTGTACGTGGACATGCTAGGCACTGAGAACTTTTTTGGAATCTCCACTCGGGCGATGACGCTTATTTGTTCGGTCACTTTTCTCTGGATGGCTGCGCCTAAATCGATTGGCTCGCGCCGTTCTCGGTCTTCCCCATCGGTGCCATCATCTTCGATCCAGACTTCTTGAGATGGCGCTCGGCGTTGGTTAGCCGTTGACCGGAGATTAATTGGAGGATTATCGTCGTGGGAGACTTCTCCACGGTGGACTCGACCCATGGGCTCCGGAGTCGCGTCTCGTTGTGCGGGTGCCTTGTCTCGGGTGTCCGGGTCTGCACCCTTTCTAGAAGTTCCTTCTCCAGCGTTGAAATCTAGCCTCCTTACTATTCCGTCAGTGCGTCGGGTGACGCGGAGGGAACGACGTCCCGTAGCCAAGACATCGTATTGTTGTTTGAGTTGGCTGTTTTCAGCAGTGAGGCGTTCTACATGAGCATTATAAAAGCTTTTTTGGTCGCTCAACGCCTTTTGGAGAAATTCCATGCATTGTCTTAGGTCCGTCATCTCCTCTTCCTGAGACCGAATGCCTTGGTTCTCAGGGTTTTGGTCATCCTCGGTGATCAGAGTCTTAGGGCTTTCATCCCCGTTGCCAGACATCGTGTTCCTTGATCCGGGGGGGAAGTAGAATAGTGATTCTTCTGGTGGTTGTATCGATCACGTCCCCACGGTGGGTGCCAAATTGTTTGAGCCAAAATTTACTAGAGGTAAGACTTTGACCAAGATCGGGCCTTGATCGAATAAACTGAGAAGAATATGAACAAAAATCGTGTTTTTATTGATGTAAAGATCACAAGAAGTAATGTGTATGTATCGTCCTTTTCCCCTAAGGATTACATCGATTTATATAGCTCCTTAGGGTATATTCTATCTTAATTAAAGATATGATCTTATCTCTAACTAACAAATCCTTGCTTATTTCTATCTTATAATGGACAATATCCTGAGATGAATCTATCTCGTAACACATATCCCGGATTCTCTTTCCTCTAACCGACTTAGTCAATCCCAAAGATCTTCCGTAGCTCTAGAAGCGTTGGAGATTTTCTGATTATGGGCTGATACTTCTTTGCCTAAAATCTGGGTCCAACAATATTGATTTTTTTAAGTAGATTTATTTGTATTCTTCACTTTTTTTTATCATTTTTCTTGAGGGTTGGAATTTCCGGGTAATAATAAAAAATTAGTTTAGGGTTTTCCATTTTGTTAGTTAAACTCCATTAAAAGCGTTCCTTGTCAGCTTAAAATTAACCGAATAGGGTTATTTTGTTGTTAGATTCATTCAACTAAACTTTGCTTTTTAAAAAATTTGTACTTCTTTTGGAATTTTTCATGAAACAATTAATTTTTCCAAGCTTAAAAGGCTCAAGGTCAAGGACATTTTAGTCTGCAGCTTTTTGTTTAGTTTTTTTCTTCCAAAGAAGCCTTGTAAAAGCACGGATTTTCATTTGTTGTCAAAGAATTCAAACCCAGATCTAATCAAAGAAGAAATCGTCTTCCAGGGGAAGATCGAATTTTGGTATTTTGACGGGATGAGATCGAGTGGGAGGGCTGATCGGTGATGGTCGAGGTCGGATCTGGAGTTGGTGGGTCGGAAGGAGACGAGCAGAGGTCGAATCCGGTTGTCAAAGCAAAGACATGAGATGGGTGACAAGTTTGTGTTGGCGAATCAAGTTTATATAAGGCTCAAGAACCCTAAAATGTAGATCTTGTGTTATATGTAAAAATTGGTGAGGGAAAATTTTTGAATCAACAAAATCTAAAGATTAACTAGTTGAGTAAAAAAGATGAACAAACTCTCTGGCTTGAAGTTGTTCACGCTTGCTTGAGATTAGAAAAATTAGGTTTTCACCACAAACCTGATTTACTTATGGTTGTTTGCTTAGTACTTGGTGACAACTTAATTTATTTGTGCTGGTTGAAAGATTTTTCACATGATGATAAGAGAAGTTGTTGGATGATTGTGTTGCTAAATTGTTTTGGGAGATTACCCAGTATAAAAATTGGGAGATTATCCCATGATTAGAAGTGGGAGGTCATCCCAAAAGTAGTTTTTTTCATGCCGATTTGTTGATGTTCGATCCAAATATGAATCACGACGGTGTTGGATTGAATTTAATTTTGGTTGGGTGGGGGTGATGGTGTTTTGATAAAGTTTTTTTTTTTTTGAGGAAATGAGCTACTAGCTCATTACAAAGCTAACACTATGATGCCCGTATAATACAGGGTCACCCTAAATCATCACAACGGATGATCTTTAGAAAGCCAAATAACAGAGGATGAGTCTGAATCCACACATTCAAACTAGAAGAATCTAAAGGATCAAACAGCGATCCAGGAAAAAAATGAAAAATTGCAAAACTGAGATCTGCCAAAACTAAACACCTTCTGGCGATAAAATCCGTCGCCAAATTACACTCCCTGAAACAATGAAAAAACACCACACAGGGAATAAAAGCAGCAAAATGACGGATATCATTCACAATAGATTGTATTCCCAAGGCACTTTCCAAACGTTCTTCAAGGAATTAATAAGAATTAAATTATCGCCCTCAATAACCATACGAGAGGGGTTTAACAGGACCGCAGATTTAAGACCATCAAGTAATGCAAGGGCCTCTGCCTGTAGAACAGAAACAGAAGAAACATGTTTTCTGTCAAAGGACAGGATTTTACTATTATGATCACGGATTAAGAACCCTGTATACGTGGAATTATTCAAGCGTTTAGAGGCATCAAAATTTAGTTTTAAAGAGTTAATAGGTGGTTTCTTCCAGACACAATTATTCTTCCTTTTAGGCCGAGAATTAACTTTACGAGCGGGAGAAGCCTGAGAGGAAACCCATTGGAGATGTTGCGAAAAAGCCAAATCACATGGAGGAAGCATAGTCATAAGTTTGATTGGATTAAAAAATTTTAAATTTCTATGGCCCCAAATAAACCACCATAAGAAACAAAGCACATTACAATTCTTATTTGATTTTAAAGTAGACCATAAATTGTCCACAAAATTATCAGTATTTGCAATATAGAAGGTAAGATTTAGTAAACCCTCTAATTTTGAGAACATATTAAGGCTAAAAGGACACTTAAAAAATAAATGATTCAAACTTTCATCTTCCGAATCACATAAGGAACAAGTACTAAAAACACAATTAAAATGTCTATTAAGTCGATTAGTAGTTGGGAGACAATCTGCACAAGCTTTCCAAAAGAAATTTTTAATTTTGGGAGGAAGAGAAGATTTCCAAATCCAGGAAAAGTCAAAAGAGAAATCAAGGTGGGAAGAGTTAAGCATAGAAGATGTTGTGTTACAGTAAAATCGCCATCCGAAGAAGGAAGCCAAACTAATCTATCCAAAGAAGGAGAAATGGGAATTCTAATATCTGAAATTAAATTAACTAAAAAATCCGGAAGAATTAAATGTAATTTCTCATAATCCCAGGAATGATTCGATGTTATAAAAGAAGATACTTTTAGTTTAATATTCACATTATCAAAATACGGAAATAAATCAATATTTGGGAGCCAAGGGTCTGTCCAAAAATTAACAGTCTGGCCATTTCCAATACTCCACAAAATTCCTTTGGAAAATAAATTCCTAACATTCATTAGTCTTCCAAATTGCCAAGAACAATTTTTCTTCTGATATTGGAAAAGCGACTCAGACCCAAGGTATTTTTCCGAGATGATACGAACCCAATAATTATGGGGAGAGGACAGAATTTTCCAAAGAAGTTTCATCAGAAGAGACAAATTATTATTTTGAGCAGTATGAAGACCCATTCCCCTAACTTCTTTAGGAGAACACACCTTATCCCAGCTAATAAGAGGATGATGATTTGGCTGAAATTTATTCCAAAAAAAAGATTTATTTACTTTATCTATATCACCCAAGATTCCCTTAGGAAGAAGAAAACTTTGCATTAGATAGTTAACTTGACTAAGCAGATTAGATTGAATAAGGATAGTTCTTCCAGCTTGAGAAATAGAATTTGCTTTCCATTGAGATAATTGTCTTTTAAGTTTAGTAATAGAATCTAAAAAAATTGAATTTTGTACTCTCCCTTTAAGGATCGGAATTCCAAGATATTTTTCCATGGACGTAGTAATCTGAATATTTAACACAGAAGCAAGAGAAAGAGCCGACGCCCTCGAAATATTTTCTGACACTTGAAAGCTACTCTTATGATAATTAATAGAAAGCCCCGAAATTCTCGAAAAGTTATCTAAAAAACTCTTAATATAATTAATATTTGTATGAGAAGCATTTGCAAAAATTAAAGTATCATCCGCAAAACTAAGAAAGGGTAAACACGTGCCATTTTTAACTAATTGAATACCAACATATTTGGAGTCAAGAGTAAACTGCAATTGCAATGTACGCGCAAGATATTCCATAGCAATAACAAAGATAAAAGGTGCAATTGGATCCCCCTGTCTAATACCACACTGAGGGAAGAACTCGACCCCAGGTTCATTATTAACAAGGACAGAAGAAGAGGAAGTAGAAATGCATGTCATAATAAGACTAACCCATTTAGAATGAAATCCAAATTTTAGAAGAATTAATTGGATAAAGTTTCAATCAATTTTATCATAAGCTTTTTCCATATCTAATTTAATGGCCATCCAGCCCTTTTTTCCTTTTTTCTTTCTATGAAAAGAGTGGAAAATTTCATGCGCTATAAGGATGTTATCCTGGATAAATCTACCTTTCACAAAAGCCCCTGAAGTGGATGGATAAGAGAAGGAAGGAGCATTCCCAAACGATTGGCTAAAACTTTAGTAATTATTTTATAAACGGTGTTACAAAGGCTAATAGGACGAAAATTGTTAATAGTTAGAGGGGCATCTATTTTAGGAATAAGGGTAACAAAAGATTTATTAATAGAACGAAGCATTTGACCAGAATGGAAGAAAGCTTGTACTGCTAAAATTACAGAATTACCCACAATATTCCAAAATTTTTGGAAGAAATTTGCTGGAAAGCCATCCGGTCCCGGTGTTTTATTCGGAGCAAGATCAAATGTTGCAAACTTAATCTCAGCAGCCGAAGGAGATTTAATTAGCATAAGATTATCTGATGTAGAAATTAAGTTTGGAATAATATCAAGATCTCCCGACAAAATAGAGCATGAAGGGTTAATTAAAAATCTATGACTAAGTTCTTCAGTAATGCTGTGCGAAATTAAACAATGATCAAAGATAACAACACCCTCATGTGTTTGACAAGAAATAATTCTCTGTTTATACGAACGAATTTTAGTGATTGATTGAAAATATTTTGTATTTTTATCTACATTTTGTAAGTGAGTGACCTTAGCATGTTGCTTCCAAAAATTATGTTGGAAATCAAGCAAAGCGTTATATTTATTTAAATGTGCTTGTAGCCGGAGAATAATAGTAGGGTTTAAGGGATCAAGTAACAGATCTGATTGCAGGTGTTGGAGCTGTGTTTCCGATATTTTTAACTCTTCAAAATTATTATTCGTATGATGTTTAGCCCATATCTTCGAATATTTCTTTAAAAGATTTAACTTCATGGATAGACGAAACATAAACGAACCAGACATATGATAACTCCATAGTTTAGAAACAAGCGGGATGAAAGAACAATCGGACATCCAGGCATTTTCAAAACGGAACGGAATTTTCCGAAATAAATTTGCAGCCCCAAGGGAGAAAGTAATAAGACAATGATCAAGAGTAGTAAAAGGATGATGATGCACTACAAGAGAAGGAAATAAAGTAATCAAAGTTTGATGACATAACACACGATCTAATTTTTCAAAAATATTATCCAACGCAACAGACCGTTTTCTCCAAGTGAAAGGAAAACCAGTTGTTTTTAAGTCAACAAGTCCAAACTCATGTGCGAAGTTCAAAAGTCTATTGAAACGGCTTAATACAGGAGTAGAACCTCCAAGTTTATCGTTGGGAGATGAAATCTCATTAAGATCACCCATTAACAGGAAAGGTAATTGGAAACGATAAATAGTTTCGGAGATTGAATTCCAGAAAGAGACTTTATGTTCTTCTCGAGAGGGGGCATAAACAAATATCAATAAAAAATATGTTGTCGATAGTTATATTGCATAATAATAAGATTATCGGATTGATGCACTAAAACACATTTTCGGGTTTCAATATTGTCAGAAATAAGTAACCAAATCCCACCTTTAGTACCAATAGATGGAGATGAAATTACTCTATGAAAGCCAGATTTTCGAATAATAGAGATGACAGGGTCAGAGTCAGTTTTAGTTTCAGCTAGGCAAAGAAAATTAAGTTTATTAACCTTTCTTATGAACCCAACTTCCTCCCAGAAGTTAGGCCTACGAATCCCTCTAATGTTCCAATAACCTACATTCATAAAAAACCTTGTTTATAAGCGAGACAAAAGTGCAAGCAACTATGATTCATATCATGATTAATCAAAAGAGATAAGTGAGAAGTGATATTTAAAAACTTTACAAATTTCCACACATACCAAAAAGAATAAGAAGAGCCTAAAAGATTACAACCAAACAAGGTATACAGACTTTTTAGCCACATTAACTTGATACACCATAAATACAAATTATAAAGATCTAAGTGCCCACAAATACATAAATTTATAAGAGACCAAAAAAGGATAAAGAACAACTTGAAAAGGAAGTAAGTGAGTTTGATGTTGCATTTCTCTAACAAGCAAATACAACACAACCTATAAATGAGACAAGACAAAAGAAAAGCCTTAAAGTGTCCAAAAAATAAGTTGTTAAATAAAGGAAAACAGAAGATAGGGCATTAGAACTTATACATAGAGTGAAATTAGTAACTACATAATGGCCAGGATTAATAGGAACATAATACAAGCAAGTTGGAACAATCCAAAATTTGACTAAAGTACAACACGAGACTATGAACCAGGGCATATTATTAGTATAGAGATGCACTAAATAGGCAGCAACAAGCAAGACCTCAAAGCTGCTATGATACGAAGGCACACTAAAGGGAGATATCAAAATTACAGAGAGGGGGCAGATATAGCAAAAACTATTTGGAAAGGAGCACCAACTAACAAGGCTGCAAAGATTCCAAAAAAGAAGAGTGCAATAAGACATACATCTAGAATGAACAAGATAAAAAGTAGACCAAGAAAGATAACACAAGGTATTCATAATAATATAGAGAGAACTATAGTAACAACCAAATGTAGTAAAAGTTAACCAAGTGTAGGTTGACAACCAGAAGTAAAAACCAAATGAGCATAATATTATACATAGGAGATTGATATAGCAAACATCCAGCCACAAGGAACTACACAGGGCATTACAGTTATCAAAAGGAGGCAACATAAAGAAGCCAAGGCCTAGCAAGTTACAACAGAAAGGGAAAGGTAGGAAATATAGCAAAGGTGCAACAAACAGGTGGAACATAAAACCAACAAGAAGGCCAGATTCATAGGATATTTTACACAAAACAGAACCAGTCACAAGGGGGGCACTAATCATTAGGTGGCTTGCTTTTTGCCTCTAGTTTTCTTGGGCTTCTTGGCAACAGAGGAGGCTTCAGCATATTCTTTGACAACTTCATTGTCCTTACGTTTGGAGGAGTCAGAGGTGCTCTCTCCAGCACACCTAATGTCAACAGCATGCATTTGGTTTCTCAAGAGAGTGTTAGAAGACTCAGCCCCAGGGTCCATACCAGTCAATCCCAAGTAGGCAAGCTGTGGAACAGAATGAGAAGCACTAGGCATAATCATTCCACCAGTCACCAAGGGAGAAGCACAGAGGTAGGGAGGGATCATCATAGTCTCAGGGATCGGGGCATTCAGGTTTGCAAGAGCCAAAGCAACTTGCTCTCTAGCATTCATCAGCACAAAAGGGTCAGAGAACACAGAAGGATCTATAGAAGAATAGAAATCCAAAGTTATAAGAGGGTTAATAGGGGGCAAAGTCTGCACAGGGATAAGGTCAGTAGAATTCATCCCAACAGAGGGCACACCAACAGACACAACAGGGCCACCAGAAGCTTGGTTTGTAGCAAACAGAGGAGCAACAACATTTGACCTTACAAAGGTAGGACCATTAGAGATTCTTTGAGCCAAAGGCCTAGTGGAAACATCCCCATGCAGCCTATTGTATGTTTAGTTAATGAGTTCAGCTTCAACAGGATTATCAAGCACAGTAAGCTTGCAACTTCTAGGTTGAATGTTGTTAAGAGGACACTCATCAAAGGAATGAGTACCCTCCCCACAACAACCACACCCAGAAGAGACAGTCTCATACCACACCTTAAGGGTCAACACAGTGTTTACTTGGGTTTGAATTTTAACACTACCCTTGAGAGGAGAAGTAATATCCACATTAACCAGAACCCTATAGAATTTCATCTTATTCTTTGCATTAGAAGCTTCATCAACCCTTACAAAATGCCCAATAAGATTGTCTCTCAGGATAAGGTCAAGGGTAGAAGGAGTGTAAAGGTAATAAGGTAAAGATGGGATGCGGGCCCAAATATCAGCTCTTAACACCTCATCAGATATAGGGTTAAACTCAGGATAAAAGGGAAGAAGAGCAACAAGTTTTCCCTGAACAAGATATGGCCTTTTATTCCAAACAGCATCTCTAGCTTCCTTATTTGAAAATTTAAAAAGGATCCAAAAGTTTGCAAATTCCTGAAACTGAACTTCACCTTTCACATAATCTTTCCAAACCTCTTTCATTTTCCCATTGATCAGAGTAGTAGAAATAGGGTCTTCTACCATCTTAAGCAAAAGGGAAAAATGCATCAGCTCTTGCAAGTATTTCTTAACAGAGGGAATGGATGTTGGGTTTGGGAGAGGAATAGAAGCAGTGAAGGTGGCAGGATTGAGAATATCATTAGATGGGACAAAGTCACACTCAGGGATAATGACAGGATCCTCATCAGAAATGTGGGATAGAGCCTCCCCACCTGAAAGAGGTCCAGTAGGGCTTAGAGATTTGAGTGGGTTGGTTCCAAGAGGCTGAAGATGAGCATTAGGGAAAGAAGATGCCAAAAGGCCTTCAACCTCCATGCCAGAAGACATAGAGTTGAGAACAGGGAAGTTGACCAAAGCATCTTGGTAAGATATATTATCAGACATTGTTGACAGAGTAACCAAGGGAAAGGAAGGTAAGTAAGTAGGAGGCTTTGTATTTCGAGGATGGTATGAAGTATTGATCTCAACGCAGTTCTTAAATAGAGAAGTAAGATGAAGAACTAGGAGGCAGTAGTTAGAAGGAGAGAAGTAACAATAAATGACATGCCTTAGTGAATTCAGAACTAACAATTGTAATTGGATATAGGAGAGGTTGACAGTAACCATATAGGTAGAGAAATAGGTAACAGACTGAAGTATATGGTAAGATAAGCAGAGTACAGAGAAAGATATTCTTTGGCAAAAGGAATGCAGAGAGAGTTGTGCAGAAGAATTGAATGAATAGGTGGCTAGATAAATGATTGTGCAAAAGAGAGCACTACAGAGAGAATTTTCATAAAAATTGAATCTTAGACTAGTACCCAAAAAGATCACCTCAGAGGAATAGTTGACAAAATTGAATGTAAGCAAATATAATTGGTTAGGAAAGAGGTCAACAGTAATTCTACAAAAGTAGACTAGGATAATAGCCAGTAACAAGTATAGAAAGAAGTTAATGAATGTAACATAAGTCCTTGTACCATAAATGAGAAGAAAGATATACACAGAAGCATTTATGATATAAGTAGCAAGAGGAATGGTTGCTAAGAAGAGAAGAAAGCAAACAGAGATATTATATATTCTATGCCTTATAATAATATTGGAAAGAGTTGACTCAAAAGATACACCAATGTGAACAAATACAGATGAAAAAAATCTGGTTAAACAGAGAAAGCTAGTAGAAAAGATATACACATATTGAATATAAGAATTCATAAGATACAGATTAAAGAATAATAAAATAAAGAGGTTTGACATGATGAACAGTAAATTGAAAATTTTGGTATAGTATTGATAAAATGCACAACTTAACAGATAGTATGACTCATAAAACTCAAGTAGACAAGAAGAAGCAACCCTTGCAATGTTGAACCATGAAGTCTTTTTTAAACATAGAGATGAATTAATCACATAATAAACATCAGTTTTAACAAATGAAACACCACAAGAAGAAGGCAGGCATAAAATGGCAGTTTTAGAATCAATTCTCAGAGGGAATCTATCACAAAGATAGAGCACCCAAGTATCCTCATTGAATTTGATTTTGTACCATGAAAGGAGAAGGGGAAAAGCTACAACTTTTCCAAGAAGGAAAAGGAGCCTAAGCCACCAAACACCAAACATGATAACAAGATAGATTAACCCATGGCTCAAACACAACCCCCAAAAAGGAGGCAACAACACCTCAATCAAGAGGAGAAAATGCTGCCAGATCCAAAAGGAGGGGGAACCAAGGGCAAATCTATGCATTAAAGGTAAGAATGCCCAATCAAAAGGACACCTAGTCATAGGAAGATACCAAAAGCATAAAATTGTTATAAAAAAATAATAGGATAATAAGATCAACAAGAAGAGAATTAGAAGAACATGAGCAAAATCTATAACAGATAGTTCACCTGAAATATGAAATGATAGAAGTTGTATCAGCACAGACAAAGCAAACAAGTTGTTGCAGATATCTAGCATAACAGAGATAGAGAAGAAAGAACCTGGAATCCTTAATTGTCCACAAGTTTTGTCATTAGATATTAAGTTGAAGAAACCAAACTCAAGAAGATGTAGGGTAACATTCCCAAAATAGGAGGGCACAGAAAATACCTGCATATAGCTTAAAAAAGATAAAAAGATAAGCATATTGTAATGGATAGAGATCAAAACAGGCTTTATAATAATAGGAAATTTAGATCTCATCAGTTCAAAATATAGAATTGAGATAAGTATCATATTAAGGTTCAAAAAATAGTGAGAGACCAGTTTCAATGATGTTTCATAAGGTAAGGTTTCATTCTCTAGATGCAAGCAATATAGCAAGATCTCAATCCTTACAAACCACAAGGTCTGAAAAGAGAGATGGAAACCATAATGCAGCAACCCAGAGAAAAGTTTGACAGAAATAAGAACAATGACTAGAGAAGAAAAAATAACAAAAAAAAGAAGAGAAAAAGTCATGAAGGCATAACCTGAACAAGTTGAGATCAGCGGCAGCCAACACCAAAAGGAAGGGCGACCAAAATCAAAAACATTCTACAAATAAGGAAGAACAACCCCAAGGATACTCATAAAATTGAACAATACCACTCCTAAGACAGGAGGGCACACAGCAAGCCTGCACAAAGCTTGAACAAGATAATAGGATAAGAGTAATGTACAGAATGGGGGTCAAAATAGCAAGAAAAGTAATAGGAAATTTAGATCTCAATAGTTCAAAACGAAGATCTAGGATAAGAAACAGATTAAGGTTCAAAAAATAGCGAGAGCCAAGTTTCAATGATATTTCATATGTTAAAGGATCACTCTCTAGATGCAAACAATATAGCAAGATCTCAATCTCAACAAACCCTAAAGTCAGACAAGAGAGATGGATACCACAATGCAGCAAACAAGAGAAAATTTCAACAAGAATAATAACAACCAAAGAATACAAAACCAGAGCCAAAAGAAGAGGAAAAGAAGAAGAAGATACATAACCTGAAGAAGCCGAACTCCAAAAGCAGCAAAGAGAATGAGAACACTTCTCACCCTCCCATAGAAGAACAAGAAATTTCCAACCTCCAGCAAGCACAGTAGAGAAATCAAGCAAAAAGAACCCAGATCTGCATCTCACAACAACAATCCATACCAAGAATCTCTCAAATAAAGAGAAATCCCTAGCCAGAGAAAGACAACCACGCCGAGCAAAGACGAAAAAGAGGGAACAGTCAAAGATCCAACCACAGAGACTACGAAAGGGCAAATCAAAGCCACAACAAACAAAAAGATCCAACCAAAGGAGCAACAAGAAGTCTCGGGAAGAGAAGGTTTCATAAGGGATAAGAGGAAGGCACGATCTACCCAGGAGAAGATCCAGCACCAAACAAACCCTAGATTTTTCAAAAGAGAAGAAAAAAGGAAAGGAATGGATCGAGACAAAAGAGAGGCATATCTCGCAAAGGTAGAGGAGAAAGGGGAAACACAACCAAACCAACAACCACAAACATCAGGCGGATTTACATAATGGAGAAGGAAGAACAACCGAAGAAATGGGGGAACGGCGGAACGGGAAAGAAAAACCCAACCCTAGGAGAGAGAAGAGAGCGGATCCTGACGACGATGTTGTTCTTGTTTTTTTGTTAGTGGTCCTTTGATAAAGTTGAATTTGGAGTTTGTGGAGAGGAGAGAGAGGCTCCACATATGAGTGTTTTTATAATATTATATTATTATATATGATTTAAATATCTTTATTTAACTTCTACCAAAAAATACCTTATTTAATATAATTTCCCTCTACTATTTTTGAAGAAAGTCTATTAATTTGTAGTGCATGAATTGACATTGTGCATGAATTGACATTGGATGGTAAAAAGCTATATAGATTGAAAATACTTCACATACATGTAGTGGCGTAGCCAGGAATAATTTTAAGTGAGCGCTAAATTCCTTTGACTGCAGCAAAATTCCTGGCGAAGCCAAACAATTTTTTTATCTTTTTAATAAAATATTAAAAAAATACAATAATTTGTTATAGCAGAAATCTACTACATCACTTTGCTGAACACAACATCATATACAAGTACATTTCTACATATATATTCACAATTTCACACTAATGATATTATATGATTGTCATAACAATAATCAATATCAAAGAATAGATCCCTCGAATTTTGAGACCTCAGTTGATGAATGGACTACAAATTTTTAAATTTCAATCCACAATCAAAGCTAACAGAACCAAGCAGCAATAAAAGCACAAAAATGTTACATTACATCCAAAACCAACAATTTGCAGAGAAGTTGATGAATGCAGGTCCAAGACAAAGCATGAAATATGAAATTCATATGGCTCTAAAATTTTATATTAACAATCAAAAGCTGGGACATCAACACTTCAGCAGCATTTAACTACACCTAAGAAACCAACATTACACATCAAGCATTCTAGATCTAAAGTATGTAGAGTGATATTTTCCTTCACAAATTCTTAAACTCTAATTGGGGCTAAATAAGTTGCAAGACATTAAGTTGAAATGACCTTAATTAGATGGCGGATTGCAGACTTGTAGGCTGCAGTAGGGGCGGGCGTGACTCATGAGGGAGCCGAGGAGCAGGCGCGAGTGCGCGACGTCTCAGGCTCTCAACGAGCAGGCGAGCGCCCGACCCTAGCAGAGGAGGATTGTGACCTTGAGTGCGCCGCGCCAACCCGTCCGATCGCTAAGCAGAGGAGCACACGAGTAGTCAGTCGGAGACTCGAAGTAGAGGACTTCAGCGCGCCGTCGTTCCACTCTTCGCTGATTTCAACTTTTCTAACCCTAAAAGTAAATAAAATGTATATTCGTATATTAAAATTTTATTATTTTTTTAAATCCCAGTGAGGGATGTAGCCCCCACTGGAAACCGAACAAATTCACATGCATGATACATGTACTTTAAAATATATGATTCTAGCATATACATACAAACTTCAAAATCATAGAAGTTGCATCACTGGTATTACCAATTGAAGTTACAACACTAGTATTACCAATTGAAGTTACAAGTAAAAAATTGAAGGTTGGTGATCGATAGTTAATAGCTCCGCGATCTTGATTAATGAGTACATGACTTCACTCTACTAATGTAATTAAAATAAACCTTTACATTTCAAAGAAACTATCAGTTTTTATTGAAAAAATTATCTTGCAAAGAACGATGACCCAATTTATTAAAATTTTAGGGTTGTTTGGATTACCATTTAAAATGCATTATCTTGTATTATAATGCATAATTTAATACAATTTTGTATAAATTCTACATTATAATTCAAGATACTACATTTTGAGTGGTAATCCAAACAGGCCCTTGAGTCAAATAGTCTCAAGATATTTGATCGAACAGACATCTTCACAGAGGAGAGTCGATTATTAAGGGCTTGTATAGTTATTAACTAGCATAAGTACCCGTACCCTGTACGGATTTGGTAAAATATAAATTATTTATTTTAAAAAGAAATTAATTTAATTTTTTATTATTAGAAGAGAGATGCACATATATATAGGTACAAAATTTTAAATTAATATGTTTTTTAGATAAACACTAAATATATTAATTAATAGGATTGAAATTTCCATCTATAAAAATTTGTTAGAGTGAATTTGGATATATACAAAGGATAAGAATTACTTAGGATATGATAATGGATAGCATCGAGAAATTACTAATTAATCACCAGTTTGCAATTAAAATCAGGAATTTGTCCGTTATAGAATCTTGTTAGTTGTGATATCTTAATGGAAGGGAATAAAACCAAACCAAATCAGATATTAACTATAATGAAATTATATTTCTATATAATTAAATTAAATATTTAAGGGGACTATTCTTTTGATCAAGATATTTAAGTATGTAGAGTATATAGCAGGACAATTTTGATTAATATATTTTTTAGATAAACACTAAATATATTAATTAAGTACGTAGTAGATAGAAAAGATCACTGATTTTTTTATCAAGATATTTAAATACGTAGAGTATATAGCAGGATTTTGATTGTAATATATATTTTTGATTTTTGATTTTCATTTGTTCTTATCCTTTTGTTTAGATTTAAGTACGTAGAAGATACAAAAGATCACTAACAAATCATATATATATAGGTGATTTGAATAGATTAATAATAAATAAATATTATTATTGGAGGATTAAATAAATCTAAATTAATAAAAGGATAAGAACCAATGAATTTACAAATTTTTTTAATTAGGGTTTAATGGGTGATTAAATTTTATGATTGAATTAATTTTTTATTAGTCTTGATGACATGACGCCAAATGTGCGACACATAAGCAAATTGAATTACATGCTGACATGTGTCATAGAGGTGATTTCTTTAGTATAGGTATAGATTAGCGTAATTGCTTTATGTGCAAGATTGTTCAATAGTACATGCAATTCTAACAAAAACATTAGTAGATTCAAATTAGTTTCAATTTGGCATCCATTTGAAGCTAAGGTAGATTGTGATTAATTCAATAAGCATCCATGAAAGCTAAGGTAGTTTGAGATTGAGTTAGTTTGAGTGGATAATTATGAGAGAAGTGAGCAAAGTTGAGACGAAAGTTGTCGTCGCCCGGCGATGTGGAGTTGATTGTGAGGCAGATGATGGGGAGCTCGTTTAGAAACAAAATCTCCTTGTATAATTAAGCAAGATTTGTGAATCTAACAAAATATCATATAGTAATATTTTTTTTAATTCTTATTATTTTACTTTAAAAGAAAGGCAGAAAGCTATTAAAGTAATTTTATAATGTGAAGTTTAGTAAAAGAGTGTGAAGAATAGAAAATTCTAACTTTAAGTGTAATTTCGAAAAGAAGAAACTATATATATGTTTAGAATCATGACGATACAACTTTAATTGATTATAAAAGAAATTCTATACTTGTCAAAACATGACCCGTTCCGACAATCCGACTCGAACCGTTCGATTTTTTCTGGGTTAAGACTCGAAAATTTAAACCCGAAACCCAAAATAAACCGAACTCGCTAAACCCGAAAATTTTTGGGTTAGGGTCGGGTTCAACCCGCTGGGTCAAATTTTATTTCGATGATGTCATCATGTGTCATATTATGTAACTATTATTATTGCATATTTCATTGCTCTAATTCCCTATAGTGTATAATAACAGGAAATGAAAACTTATTCCCGCTAAAAACACCCTAGAACTTATATTTTAATATATTTTAAAATTGGTTTAGGAAAATTATTCTAAATTATATTTTAAAATATCAATTAATTTAATTTTTTATTTTTATATTATTATTTAAACTTATTTTATTAATAATTGAAAAATAAAAATTATATAATTGACCCACTGGTCAACCCGAACCCGCCCGATAACCTGCCATGACCTGACCCGACTTAACCAGTAACCCAATTGACTCGAACCCGTTTGAACCCGAATCCGAAATGATCGAACTCGAACCCGACCGACCCGACCCGATCGACAGGTCTAATGCTTAGTACGTTAACTTGTGTTCAAAGATCTAACCTTGAAAACCCTCGAATCATCTGAATCATGATGAACAACTCTAGTATGTCCCAATGCGTCGATTGATTGCATGAAATCCTAGATTTTAACCACTTGAAGGCGTCTCCCATCTTAATTGCACCAAATCGATCGATCCAATGGTTTTTCTTTGTTGGGTTGTGTTTATATAATGAAACGGTTAGGAAGTAGTGTGGAAGAACACCAAACAATATATTTTAGGTATAAGATATATTTAGGTGTAAGAAATATTCAATGGATATAATTTAGTTTTCTTTGGTAACAAGATATAACTAGTTGAAGTCCCGTGAAATTCACGGGATAATTTTATGAAAAAACTATAAAATTATACGATATTATTTAAAAACACTAAATATATTTGTATAATATCATAATAAATTACGCAATAGACAAATTATTTTTTTTATATTGTACTCCATATTTTAATTGAATATATTTTTAAATATTTTTTCATTATTTGTGGAAATCTTGTCCAAATTTAGATTGAAATTATTAAAATATTAATTTTACATTTTATTGAATATTTTTAAATAATATTTTCTTAATTTTTTAGACATTAATATGTATAAAGTACTTGGTTTTTATAAAGATAATAATATTTAGGATAGGTTATCTATAAAGCATAATATAATTATTAAAATATTTTTAAAGTTAATTATTAAAATTATATATTACTATATTAGGGTTCTTATCTTTTACTCTATAATAATAAGAATATTTGTAAATATGAAAGAGTTTGGTTCCCATAAAACACTCCCTTAACATGAAACGGAAGGAGCATTATGGGCTCTTGGATCAAGGAGATCCAAGGGATGATTTTCTTTCCCCTTTTATGAAAGGCAGGGCAATTATGTCTTTTCCCTCTCTAATTAATTAATCATTTTTCTCTTTTTTTTTTGTTTTTGGGGGTAAATTGAGTGGACGGAGTCGTACACGGAGATGCCGTCGCCGGTGAAGAAGGGAGTGGTCTTCATTACTGTCAGATAGGTATCCTCCTCGAATTTGTACCTTTCTTCCCACAACTTCTCCCTCCGACGGCCGGATATATCGATCGAGGTGTTTGAGAGAGGAGGGGATCGATCAGAGTTTAATTTGTCGGTTGATTGCAAGGGATCATAAGCGTAATGAACAAGCACAAGGGAACAGGGAATTGATGCAAGTTGGCGTGGGATGTGGGAATGGATCGAGGTTTCTCCGTCTCTTCATAAATATCTCAATGGAGGCACTTTTATGTCCGTCTCTTCATCAAGGAGAAAGTGATATTTTATTCATCTTTTCAATGCACTTTTGAAACTTTTCAATACACTTTTGTAATCAGATGACACACTTTTCATATGCCATTTATCAATGCACTTTTCCTATGTCACAATGCACTTTTGAAACTTTTCAATGCACTTTTGTAATCAGATATTGCACTTTTCATATGCCATTTATCAATTACTTTTTCTATGTCACTACGCGCTTTTGAAACTTTTCAATGCAGTTTTGAAACATTTCAATGCACTTTTTAAATCAGATGATGCACTTTTCTAATGCTATTTATCAATGCACTTTTCCTATGTCACAATGCACTTTTGAAACTTTTCAATGCACTTTTCAATCGGATGATGCACTTTTATTATGATATTTATCAATGCACTTTTTCTGATGTCATAATGCACTTTTGAAACTTTTCAATGCACTTTTCAAACTTTTCAATAGGACACATGATCAAATTAAGTGTGCTGGATGATCACTGTTCAATTAGTCTTCTTCTACCTTACAACAATCAAGATACAATCTTTCAAAATGCATATCATACAAGTAATCAAGCATTTAATTAATTACAAAATAACAGAATCAAGATCGATCGATACAATCTCCCATTTCAATCTCAGCGATTCACATTGCTATAAGGCGGATGTCGCCAGCTGTCGGTGCTTTCTCTTCTGCAGAAAACTCTGCAACGACTTCTTCATCGATAAACCCGACGAAGACGATGAAGATGTAGATGTGTTACACTGATGCAACGCCGACGTGGATGCCGGAGAGATTGGCAACTCCGATGAGAGCGCTGGCGAATTATACGCGTTTGGATTGGAGCTAATTTTCCGATCATTATTGCTATATCTCCCCTGTTCCACTTGCTTGCTTGCCTGCCATATGATTGCTCTCGCCTGAAATTTCAATTTATGAAAAAACATCAATTAAATTTGAAAGATCAATTTTTTGTTGACATTGTTTATAAGAGAGCGAATTAAATTGATTGGAATTTCAGATTCTAGTACCCGAATCTCGGTCACATCGCAAACGCAGATTCAGCCATTGTAGAAAATGGTAAGCTGCTGAGGATTGAATTGATCTTGTGAGTTTTCTCCGGTGATCGATGCCGGCGGTTGCGAGAGCTGGAGATCAAGATTATATTGCAGTTCATCGAGAAGATTTCATATGCCATTTTTTTTTCCAAAAACACATGAGTAATCTGAGCCATTGGATCATGTGATCCGACGGTTGACAACTCTCCTTCCGTTTCATGTTAAGGGTTGGTTTCATTTGAACCAAACTCTGGTATTGTAATATCCGTGTTTTCTTAGGATAAATTTGAAAATTTTCTAGACGACTTTCTAAGACCCGCTTAGAAAAGTCGTTACTCTTGTTGATAGTAAATTAGGAACCAATGTATAAAAATTTACAAGTGACAAAAAGTAATCATGTAAAATGATTTTCTTAGTTCATGTGAATTATAAGACTGCTCGAAAAATTTTGAATTTTCTGAACGAGTTCATAGAGTTTGATTTAAATAAAACAAACTTTTATCCTAAAACGTGAAACGAATGCACTTTTTCTAGTTCGTAATGTACTTTGCATACAAAAGTGCATTGTAAAATACTAAAAGTGCAATCTGTAGAGTGCACTATAAAAAATACGAAAAGTGCATTGAAAACTACATAAAGTGCAAATCCGATAAAGTGCACTCTGAAATAGAAAAAGTGCACTATGAACTAGAAAAATTGCATCCGTTTCAGGATAAGAGTTCGTTTTAGGATAAGATTTTGTTTCATTTGAATCAAACTCCGAGTTCGTATTATAAACTCGCTACGCGTTACGATCGTATTAATGGAATTTATTTTTAGAAAATTCAAAGGTGACAAAATAAAATTATTCGAGTTGATTTTATTAACCAACATAATTTTTATGATCGTTTCCCTAAAAAGATATTTTAATCCGGGGTAAATTATTTTTTTCCGTCCAAACGGGAGTCCCGATCATATGCGTATAAAATGTATTGCCGATATCAAATCTAAATATTTTTTTTCTAGTGCCTTAAATACCAAACCAATGCATGTAGCTTGCGTGTGAGAGTGGTGAGATTTGTGCAGACCACTTGCCCCTTTTATTCTTTTATTCTTTTAAGTCCTCTTTATTTTATTAGTTTTAACATGTTTGATTTGCCTATAAATACGTACGCGGTACGTCTTAGGCCCTTTTATCTCGGAGTGAATTCCTTCTATAATTCCTAACCTAACTTATAGAATTATTATTAGTCCTTGACCTGTGTAAATATTTTTTTTAGGTCCCTAACCTTTCAAAAATATTACTATTTGATCTTTTTTTATTTTAGACTTTAAATTTAATTACAATCAAATACCCAAACTTTATATTTATTTTTATCATAACACCAATATTTATCTCTTTGTTTTAAATAACATAATCTACACAGAATAATAAATATAATTGCATATGTACACCTTTTTCACTTAATCATATGATTTTGTACAAACAAATATCATTTTAGATTTTTTTTTAATCTATCATTTTTGATATAAAAACATTACTATTTTTTATAAAAAAGGGTAAATAAGGGGTGGTATTTTTTATATTTTTATTTTGCCAAATTTTAATGAAGTTTATAAAGTACTTGCAAAAAAGTGATGGGTTAAAAATCACTTTATAAAAAAGTTATAAATAACTGGTAAATAGGGGAAGTTAGATTTTTTTTGTGAAAAGTCATTTTTTTAATTTATACAATATTTTAATAAATATTAAATTCAATAAGAGGGCAATAAATTTATAACGCATCTTGTATTTTAAAAATTGTGTTTTTTTATAAAAAGTAATATCATTTTGAAAAAGGAGTAAATATGGAGTGATAAATTATTATTTTTCCCTAAATTGCGTAGATTTTTTTTTTGAAAATAAATAATTATTGGTATTATGACAAAAATAAATGTAAAGTGTGGATGTTTGGTTGTAATTAAACTTAAAGTCTAAAATGAAAAGAATCAAATAATAATACTTTTCGAAGGTTAGGGACCTAAAAAACCATTTACAATGATCAGGGACTAATAAGAACTCTATATAATAATTTAGGAACCATGGAAGAAATTCACCCTTTTATCTCACATTCAATCTTTAAATTACAATTCTTTTTCATGAGAGTTTGATACATACAAGAGTGGAGTGAGCCCCACCCCCTCCCTCTCTCGTTCCACTTTTATTAGCCTCAGTGGCGGAGCCAGAGAAAATTGGAAGGAGGAGCAAGTCGATCGGATATGGAATAATAAATAAAATTATATATTATTATTTAAATAATTAGTACTTATAATAAGTGTGAATATATATATAATAGAGCAGTAATTAATAATAGATTTATATATAGTAAGTAAATATAAATTTAAGTGTGTAAAAGAAAAATAAATTCTTATCTTTGTTGTAAACTTGTAATAGAAAAATATATAAATATATAATTAAGGATATTAGTTACATTTAAAAATATTCTTATTTTACTTTGCTAACATAACTAATAAATATAATTGTTAACTTAAACTATTTACATTTTAAACTACTCACCACTAGTTACTAGAGTAGTTTAGTACCTAGTAGATATACTAAATTAATTCGAACACAGGACCAAAGAGTGGAAGGCTGAACGCGTTGTCACTATTCCAAATTATTTTAGATACTTTTACTTCAAATGGAATGTATTATTACTTATCAGAACGGGGGGGGGGGGGGGGGGGGGGGGGGCACCCTTCGCCCCCCCCCCCCCCCCCCCCCCCCCCCGCTCCGCCCCTGATTAGCCTCCTCCAGATTGTTTTTTTTTCCCAAGCCAATCTGCTCCAATTTTTTTTAATTTCTGGAAGCCAACTTCAAAGTGGGAGAAGGCTAGTCTTGGCCCCATCCATCTCCATCTCCATCTCCAGCAAATACAATCACTCCCTCTGTTACAATTTCTTCAAGCCGACATATATTCTTCTCGGCCTCGTCCGCTCAAGCTCACGCCAGCCACCATCTTCGCCGGTCACCACCACTAGGCCGCGCTGCCCCTTCCGTCCTCCCACGCCTTCCAGAGCCACCGCCGGTTCTGTTGGCCGCCCCCCTCCCATCGGCATTCTTGTCCTGTCTCCTGGTTTAAAAAAATACAAAAAAAGAGCAGGGTATGATTTTGGGCCTTTTATCTATTTCTTTGGGTTAATTTATTTACTGTGGATTTTAACATTAGGCCCATATATTGATGGTGCTCAAAATGGCAGAATAAGAGGTGGGACCAGGGTACAAGGGTTAGCGGGCCCGACAGGGTTCCCAAAGTCAAACACGGGGCCCATTGTCGTACCCCCCATAAAAAACAAACAAAACATTACCTTTGCGAGGCCTCGAAACCTTGGCAACGAGGTCTAAACCTCGTTGCTGAAAAGCTGACACCCTCGCCCCGTCTGAACCAATCAGTAGTCGCCGCTCCTTCAACCAATAACCAGCTGCCTCGTGCTCGACCAATCAAAAGGCTTGATCTTGGGCGTCCCACATCGAGCAAACCTCAAAACTCGACTCCTCAATTATCTATAAATAGAGGAGAACCTCGTAGGAAAAAGGGTGTCGAAAAACATCTTAAACTCAAGAACTATCTTGCTCGTTGAAGATCGACGTGTTGAATCATCGTCAAAGACCACGCTACAGACAAGTGAAGTCCACAAAAAGACTTCAAGTCGCATAAAGAGTCCTCGCTCACACCAAAGACCCCGCTGCATCACCTCGCAAGCCACAATCGTCTCGCTCTAACTTAAACTCCTCAACCTCTCCACTAGAGTTCGTTAAACAGCCTGTTGGTGATAGAATCCCGTAGTAACTAGGAGATCTCAAACCTTGTTAGATCAAGATCTCGAATACTTTTAGGAGGTCTGAAGTGTAATCTCGTTTGTTTGTAACCTCGTGACCTGTAATCTCGTCATAAAGACAATAAATAAAGAGCAAGTGTTTGCATAATCGAATAAAAGTAATCTCGTTTCTTGTCTTCTAGCGCTGGTTTATTTCGGGTTTCATCACTGGCTCCGTCTGTGAGAACCTCTTCATCCTAAGCAGTTTCCCGGTTTGTGCAAACCTTGGCTTTTGAAACCCTCAAAATCGCCTGCCCAAACAACTTCTTCCCCCAACACCCCGATAACAAGCCCGAAACCTCGCAATGGATGAACACCGGGTTGTCCATTCGGGGTCCCTCCGAGGTGGACGTACAACGCGCCACAAAACCCTTTCCCATTCCAAGGGTACGAGTTAGGTGGTTCTCCCCCAAACCCATTTCCCTACCCGGGCTATGGGCAATACCAACATGTTTCGCCCCTTCATACGTCCCTATGCCAGCACCGGGCCAACCTCAATGCGAATACGTACTTGCATACGTCCCCGACCATGTGCCGTTGCGCGAGACGTCAACCAACGACTCGTCAACACAAAGGCCTCCCCGGGACCCCATGCAGATCTCGCGATCCCGCTCACGCCGTTTGAGGATACAAGACACGGAGTTGTCCGAGACGGCGGGGAGCATGATGCACCCCCTGAGGTCCCGCTCGCAGCGTGGCTCCATTGAGGCCGGATGCCGCTCGCCCTTCGTGGACGAAGTTCAAAGCGCGCCGATGCCCAAGGGCTTCCAGAGGTCGCAGATGGGACTCTACGATGGAACAGCAGACCTAGAGGAGCACGTAAAGCATTTTTCCATCCAGATGAGCATCAACTCCTACAACGACGCCATCATCTGCCGCATCTTCCCAACTACCCTGGAGAAGGCCGCGATAAGGTGGTTCGATAAGGTGGTTCATAAGTCTCAAGGTTGAGTATGTGGCTTCATTCGCTCAATTGTGTGAGTCCTTTGTCACACACTTCAGTGGTTCGAGGAAGTGCAAGAAGAACATGCGGGATCTCTGCAGCATCGAGTAGGGAGAAGGCGAGTCAATGGGAACCTTTTTTACGAGGTTCACAACCACGGTGGAGGAAATCGCGCATATCAACAAATCGTCGATGCGTGACACCCTCATGGGAAACCTGTGCCACGGGGCCTTCAAGAATTACATTTTCTTGAAATGCCCGACGACGTACGACAGCCTATGCACCCGGATCACGGCCCAGGTGTATGCCGAGGACGCTGCCAACCAAAGCTCTTAGCCGAGGACCGACAAGGAAATCGTCGCCGAGACTAAGGGAAAGACGAAGGTGGTCGCGCCAGCCGCGAGGGATGTGTGTGTGACGCAGACCAAAACCTTGTCAACAACAACAGGAACAACAACAACAACAATAACAACAGAAACAACAACAACAATCGCGACAATAATCGCGGTGGTGGCGGTGGCAGTTGGAACTATTTCGGGGGAAGACAGGCGGCTATAGGGGCAAGGGAGGCCCTTTGTACAACCCAAACGAGAAGGGACGCGCCAACCCCACATCGGGAGCAAGCACCATACCAAATGGCCCAAGTCAGGCCAGGGCCAACAACGTCGAGCAGTAGGCACCCGCGAAACCGGCACGGTCCGGACAGACAAAGACGCCCGATGGGTATATTCATACCATCTCGGGTGGACCTTCGTTGGCTGGATCAAGCCAGGCGGAGTAAAAATGGTACGCAAGGGCGAGCCATCATGATCCCTTGGTATTTAGCGACGCACAAACCTCAAGGACTCACATCGGGCTGGCCTTCACCTCTGAAGATGCCGAGGGTCTACACATGCCACACTCAGACCCTTTGGTGGTGCATGCTCAAGTAGGCTCAAAAATGGTGATGCGGGTGCTGGTGGACATGGGGTCCTCCGTGGACATCATGTACTATAGCGCATTCGAACAATTGGGAATCTCCGAGACCTCCCTGAAGCCCGACGATGGGAAATTCACCTCCTTCTCGCGGGACGAGGTCGATGTTGCAGGTCTTATAGACCTTTGGATGACGTTGTGCACCGGCTCCACGAGGAGAACCGATATGGTGGAGTTCACAGTGGTACACCTGCCCTCGGTGTACCATGCAATCATCGGGAGAGTATCCTTATTGAAGTTCCAGGCGGTAGTGTCCATCTACCACCTAAAAATGAAGTTCCCCGTCGACGGCGGGGTTGGAGAGGTGAAGGGCAACCAAGAAGAGGGTCGCGTTTGCTATGCGACCTCGACAAAATAAAAATGCTCGGTGTTCATGGTGGAGTCTCCTGGTGAGGCAGACCTCGAAGTCCAGGACTTCACGGTCCCCATCCTCGAGGCAGAAAGAAGGGTGATTACCCCCTTCGGAAATGAGTCTGAGAAGATCTACCTAGGAGAATGTCTCTCCGGGAAATCAGCAGTATCGTTGGAGGCCCTGCTGTCCAGATCTCGTGATGCGTTCGCTTGGACCGCCAAGGACCTCCGTGGCGTCCCACGAACCGTGGCCCAACACTCCTTAAACGTCGACATTACCACTCGCCCATGGTACAAAGACGAAGGAAGATGAATGAGGAGATGGCAAACACCACGAATGAAGAGGTGGCAAAACTGTTGGCCACGGGGTTTATCCGCGAGGTCCAGTACCCAAGATGGTTGTCCAACGTTGTGCTAGTCAAAAAGGCCAGTGGAAGGTGGCGGATGTGCGTGGACTTTAAGGACCTCAACAAAGCCTGCCCCAAAGACGGCTACCCCTTGCCCTTGATCGACGAGCTGGTCAACTCAACCGCAGGACACGGGGTATTGAGCTTCCTCGACGCATACTCAGGATACAATCAAGCCTTGATGAGCCCGCATGACGAGGAGGAGACCTCCTTCATCACGCAGCGAGGAACATACTGCTACAAGGTCATGTCGTTAAGCCTAATGAATGCGGGGGCCACCTTCCAACGCCTCGTCAACCGCGTCTTTAAAAACCATCTAGGGAGGAATGTGTCGCCTACGTCGACGACATCGTGGTCCGGAGCAAGACCCCTGAAGAGTATCTGGTCGACCTCACTGAGGTCTTTGCGACTCTCAAGCATAACTGACTCAGCCTGAACCCTGAGAAGTGTGTATTCGGCGTGTCGTCGGGAAAGTTTTTGGGCTTCATGATCAGCGAAAGCGGGATCGATGTGAACCCCAACAAGGTTGAATCAATTCTCACGATAAGTTTGCCACGATCTCACAGTGAAGTACAACGGCTCAACGGCGCCATGAACTACCTAGGGAGGTTCTGTGATTCGGCTAAAGTTGTTGTTGCCAAGATCAAAAATAAATTGCCCTAAACTACAAACTAAGTATAGCATGCAAGTAAGGGATCGAACCTAAGAGAATCGGTATTCTGAACAATCAGCAAGGTAGAAAACAGGGGTTTTGAGAGTTTAAGCAAACAAGCAAATTTAAGTATCAAATCAATTAAGGGAAAGCAGAGTTCACTCAATCAATTCCACCTTTTTAATCATTCAATCATCAATTCATTCACTTTTCTATTAATTTTGAGGTTAATTCCAATCCTTATAAAAGATTTCTGCTTGTCCACGGTCCAAAGCGAAAAGATGATATGAACAAGAACGCTTAATTCAAAACATGCAAAGTATTAAGGATAGAAGGATATTAAATCATGCAATCAAGCTACGAGTCTCATGCATAAAATAACAATCAAATACTCTTTCTCAATTCTAGTCCACGGTCCTAGAAAAGAGTTGTTTCAAGGATAAATAAGATTGCACAGACAACAATCAAACCAAATCCAAACAGTAGATCTAAGTCAATCAAACAAGTTGATCAGGCTTATCAAATCAAACATAGATCATATAAATAAAAACAAGAGCTTTGACATTAACCAAGGGATAGAAACGTTACCAGAATCTCACGAATTACATAAAAAGACTTCCTTGATCAAACAAACTCCAAGGGAAAATTAGTTTTCCATAATAAAACTGAAATAAAACCTAAAATATAAAAGTATTCTCTGATATCTAGGAATGTGTAACCCCCAAAGTCTTCTACGAAACTAAGCTTAAATAGTAGAAAAACAACCGAAATCCAAAGATATAAAAAAATAGCTAAAAGATAAAATAAAACGGAAAAGTCGGCGCTTCGGATAAACCACAACCCGCGAGCGCGGTTTGGAACGGGGGGCGCGGGTCTATTGATCTCCTCGGCCGCGGAATCTCATCGAACCGCGAGCGCGGGTCCTGTTTTCTTCCACTCTTTAGCTTTGACTAGCTCTGCGGTCTTGGCTCCAAACCCGAGGCCACGGGTCTTGATCTCTGTAAAATCTTGAGTCTCTTATTCCTTGCAACTGCTGTAAAACGGGTCTTCAGCTCTGTTAGAACTTCTGTCTTCAAAATCTTCAACTATAGGCTTTTCTGATATTACAGATAAACATCCTAATCTAGCCTAAAACACTCAGAAATTCTAATAAAAATACAGAATTACGCTGTACTAAAACCAGCGTATCAAATTCCCCCATACTTAGATCTTGCTCGTCCTCGAGTAAGCTCAAAATAAATCTAACAATAAATCCTATCAAAGATCCACAAGAAGTAAAGGGGAATATGAAAAATAAAACTCTCAACTCACAACCCGAACCCAAGTAGAGAAATAATGAGCGAAGACATGAAAGCTCAAATCACACACCTCACCAATACAGGATATAACACTCAAGCTCTAAAAAGTGTAGAGCAACCTAGGATCTACCCGACATCTAAAATGTAATCCCCAGACCCCAAAGTAGAATATAAATCCTAAACACTCTAATTTTACCACTCATTCTACTTAGGCGCCCTTTCGGGTTTTCACCTAATCACTCATTTTATTTTTCTTAGGTGTGCTCACAAATACTCACATCTCTCATAACCTCTTATTACCCCAGCCTAATGCTGGTCCGGGTTACCTGCTTATTACCTGAGCCGCCCTTTCGGGTTTTCAACTCATCTTAGGATTTTTTATGCCTTTTTCTATATTTTTATGGCTTTTTTCATTTTTTTTTTTCATTTTTATTTTTTTTTAAAACTGAAAATACTGAATCAAATAACAGAAAAACATGCAACTGTACATATAATACAAATATAGCAGTGAATCCCCTCCCCCATACTTAAATCCTTCATTGTCCCCAATGAAGCTAAGAAATAAAGAACAAAGTATAAAAGAGGGAATCAGAAGACTCATTGTTGTCCTAGTGGAGGAAATGGTGGAAAATGAAGCCACTGAGTCTGGAAAAATGAAGCGGCCTGTCTCTGATGCTCCCACATCGCATCCCGCCGAACTGATAAATGCTGCAATCCACTCAAAACTCGCTCCTCAAATGTCATCTCAGGAGTCCAAGGCAAACTAGAAGGAGCAGAAGTAGAAGCAGATGTAGATGTAGTAGCTGGGTTAGGTACACCCAAACCAGCTGTACTCTGTGGACCAGGAGCCCATCTAGCATGATACGCCTCAGCTTGTTCATCCCATCCTCCACCACCATCCTCATAATCCTCCATATCAACCTCCTCTACAAGAGCGTCTAGATCAGGCTGTAAATGAAATGAATATACAGTATCTCCATACTGTAAAGCTGCAGGTTAACGCAGAAAAGGTGTAGGAGGGTGCCCATGCAACCAAATCCAACCTCCCTCAACTGAACCTCTCAAACAGTTAGCCCTAACTAAAGCCTGATGTGTATATCTGTACCCATCAGTCAGACGTCCTCCAAACTGGGCCTCAATCTGCTCTATAGAAACAAATCTGGTGGCTAAGAGAGTAACCATACCACCCAATCCTATCAGCCCCCTCCTCGTGGGATACTTCCTAGCAGATGCAACAAATAATCCAAACCAATCTAGGCACTCAGATGGAAAAGGGAACAAGCATCTAATAATCCTCATATCGTGTGCAGACACCTTGTTCGGCTCTCCCTGCCCTAGAAATGCCATAGCTAGGACCTGGTGACACAGACAGACACAAGGGTGGGGAATCTTACTATTTGTCTCCCCAGAACGAGTGTCAAAAGGGGAGCCAGTAAGAGTATGCCAAAAATCAAAAACTGTAGCATCAGTCAGTATACTCTTCCACCCATCACTAGGTGGTGAAGTGATCCCAAAACTAAGATAAGCGTCCTCACGGGTCATACTACATAATCTATCACATGCATGAAAGCTCAGAACCCCATCAGAAAAGCGGAAAGTGGACAGAAACTCTATGGCAAGGCCTTTGTAGGTAGGGATAGATAAAGTACTAAATCTACCTAAACCCCCAGTCTCAAGTAATCGCTCTATACACTCCCTATATCCCAAATCTATCTGTGTAAGGACATCAAAGAATTTAGTACTGACAAACTTCTGGTCTCATACTTATCCCATAACTCCCTCTGTCCCTCAGTCGGATGTTGTAAACCATAATACGCCATAGCTGAATAAAATAAAATAGTTCTGAACAAGGAAATTTACCAAAAATCGCTGATATCTGCGGGCTCGTGCTGTAACATAAGCCACAGAACTGAATTTGGAAACCCGCGAGCGCGGATTTCAAGGGCGAACACGGTTCTGGCGAATCCACCCGCCGGTGCCGAACAGAACCTCGGGCGCGGGTGGTCCAAATTTCAGATTTGAGCTTCGCGATAATGGCGAACGGCAACACCACAATCTCTTCCTAATCTCCGCAAAATCCCAGCAAAATCCCAGCAATAGCAAAATTCCGACTCTAACTCAACAATAATCAAACTCCATGGCAAGATTCGAATACTAACTGTATAGATCTAGCCCGAAATGCGCCAAAACTTCAATCCGATCAAAACCTTCAACGGAATCTTGATGGGGTTGGTGACACGGACCGCAAGTGCGGATATAGTCCGAGGGGGCGGTCCTGCTGGTGCGCGCGTTGTTGAATTCGTCCGCGGGTGGTGGTGGTGTGGTGAAGGCTTTTTGATTTGGAGCTTGGATTTTGGAGAGGTTATGGATCTGGGAAGGCAAAGTTAGGTGGGAAAAAGGGAATGGGTATTTTGAGGAGGAAATTTTGTATTATTTTTGGCTCGGGTTGGTACTGGTTCGGGCTTTTCGGGGGTTTCACCCGAAAACCTTTTATTTCAGGGGTTTCACCCGAAAACATTTTATTGCGGGGGTTTCACCCGAAAACCTTTTATTTCGGGGGTTTCACCCGAAAACCTTTTATATTTATTAATATTTTTTTTCTTCTGAAAAAGCAGAATTTAATTATGTCAGGGCTGAACCGCAAGCGGGGTTCCAGGCCGCGGTCGCGGGTCGAGCCGCGGCTCGGATCCTCGCTTCGGCTGGTATTTCTTCGAGATAGAAAAATTGTACCTGCAAGTTAGCCAGAAAACCAAAATGAAAACTAAAACTAAAACTAAACTAAAAAGACAAAAATAAAAAAAAAGAAAAACTTACCTTGGGTTGCCTCCCGAGCAGCGCCTTTGTTTAACGTCGTTGGCCCGACGTCTTTTATGGCTTAGAATGGATCATCATCTATTTGGAATTGGAACTTTTTCCCTTCATGTGCCATGGATAATAGGCCCTTTGAAACATCAATTACGGCGCTCGTCGTTTTCATAAACGGACGACCCAATAGCAAAATTGGGTCGTATCTCCCCTTACCAATTTCCAGGACATAAAAGTCCGTTGGAAAAATTAAGCCATCCACCTGCACTAAGACATCTTCTACAAATCCTTTCGGATGCACATTATAGTGGTCAACCAGTTCAATAGTAATATTTGAATCATGTAATGGCCCTAGACCTAACCGCTCATATATGCTAAGTGGCATGACATTAGTAGATGCTCCTAAATTAAGCATAGAATGCTCAATTTTTGCCTCACCAATAGTAACGGGAACAGTAAACCTCCCTGGATCTCCATACTTCTTAGGCAATTTCCTTTGAAGCATGGAAGATACATTTTCCATATTTTCAACAAGATTAATTTTCTGAAACTTAGCAAAATGAGGAATACTTTGAACAAGTTTAAGCAAAGGAACATTTACCTCATACTTGGATAAGGTTTCAAAGATTTCCTTGTCATTGGCTGGCCTTCTGGTGTCCTTCAGTGCCTCAGGAAATGGTGGAACGGGCTTTTGAGAAGCCATGGGAGGAAACGAAGGACGGACGTAGTCATTAGAAATTATCGGAGAAGGGAGCCGCGAGCTCGGGTGGGGACCCAGCCGCGAGCACGGTTTGAATCCTCGCTCGTGATTTCTGGCCGACTTGTAGATTCAGCTTCGTATTCTGTTCTGCGATCGGGGTTGTCCTCCTTCGAACTCGGTTGGTTTCCGCTGGCTGAAATTTCAGTATTTAGCTCTTTCCCACTCCTCATTGTAATTGCACTCACATTCTCCCTCGGGTTAATGGTCTGATATGGAAGTTTTCCCGAGTCCTTAGCTTCTAGACGGTTCAGAATGGTTGCAATCTGACTTAATTAATTCTCCAGGCTTTTCACTGCAGCCTTAGTCTCTTGATTCTCTTTCATTAACTGATTGATAATGGCTGGATTTTCATGAGGAACATGGGGCCTTGGCACATAATTAGGCCTGGGAACATAGCTGGGCTGACCTCCCTGTTGTGGAAAAGGTTGTTGAAGTTGTTGATTCCACTTAAAGTTCGGATGTTTTGCCCCCCCCCGGGTTGTAGGCATTTAAATATGGGTCATTCCGGGGCCTTTGTTGATCATAGTTCCCTACAGCATTAACATTAGTTGTTGGCTCTTGCATAATAGGGCATGCATCAGTAGGATGGCTAGATTCACCACAGATTCCACAAGCCCTTGAACTTGAAGCTCCCTTACCCACCAACAGTTGCTTCATCATAGCTTTTAACTCCCTTACTTCAGCATTCAAGGAATCATTAACTGAGTTAACTGACGTACTATTGGACCTCTTCCTCTGGTTTCTGCATTGTTCAGCTAGAGTTTCCAATTTCTCAAACGCCTGCCTAGGAATGAGATTCTCATAAGAACCTCCACATGAAGCATTCATCAGGCGCCTATCAGCATCACAAAGACCCTCAATAATATAACAAATCAGGTCTTTATCAAAATACCCATGGTAAGGATAGCTGGCTATGAGTCTCTTGTAACGCTCATAGTACTCATACAGATTCTCATCATCCCCCTGCTCCAGACTAAGCTGCTTCTTAATAGATGTTTGCTAGGCAACAGAGAAATATTTCTCCAGAAAAGCACCCTTCATCTGAGCCCAAGTAGTAATCGTCTCAGGTGCGATGTACAGATACCATTCCATAGCTGCATCAGCCAAAGAAAATTGAAAAGCCCTCAACATCAGTTGATCTTCAGTGACATCAGCCGGCTTCATCCCCAGACAGACAGAATGGAACTCTGCAGGATGCTTATTCGGGTCCTCCCCACTCAATCCATGAAATTTAGGCAAGTAATGGAGAAGACCAGATTTTAACTCAAACTTTACTCCTTCCCCCAGGGCGGGAAATTGAAGACCAAGCTGTTGTTGCTCTAAATTAGGCGCAGTCAGTTGCCTAATAGTGCGATTTGCCATGGTTACTAACTGTTCTTCAACCTCTGATTCAGATGAGGAAGATAATGAAGAAACTGGATCAAACTAAATGCCTAGCACTTGAGCTTGAACTTGACGTCTTAGCTCTCTCAAAGTCCTGTTAATTTCTGGATCAAAAGGAACAATTGGCGAATTATCAGTAGAACGGGTAAGAACCATAAGATAGGTTCTTACTAGTTTCGGAGAATCTGAACGAACCGAAACTGCGAGCTCGGAATTAAACCGGGGGCGCGAGTCAGTCGCGGGCGCGGTTTAGAGTTGCGAGCACGAGTCGTCAAAAACGCCGATTATTCAGAAAATTAAAAACCGACTCCCCGGCAACGGCGCCAAAATTTGACTCGGCTAAAGTCATTGTTGCTAAAATAAAAAATAAATTACCCTAAACTACAAACTAAGTATAGCATGAAAGTACGGGATCGAACCCAAGAGAATCGGTATTCTGAATAATCAGCAAGGAAGAAAACAGGGGTTTTGAGAGTTTAAGCAAACAAGCAAATTTAAGTATCAAATCAATTAAGGAAAAGCAAAGTTCATTCAATCAATTCCACCTTTTTAATCATTCGATCATCAATTCATCCACTGTTCTATTAATTCCCAGGTTAATTCCAATCCTTATAAAAGATTTTCGCTTGTCCACGGTCCAAGCTAAAGGATGATATGAAAAAGAACGCTTAATTCAAATCATGCAAAGTATGAAGGATAGAGGAATATTAAATCATGCAATCAAGCTACGAGTCTCATTCATAAAATAACAATCAAATACTCTTTCTCAATTCTAGTCCATGGTCTTAGAAAAGAGTTGTTTCAAGGATAAATAAGATTGCACAGACAACAATCAAACCAAATCCAATTAGTAGATCTAAGTCAATCAAACAAGTTGATCAGGCTTATCAAATCAAACATAGATCATATAAATAAAAACAAGAGTTTCGATATTAACCAAGGGATAGAAACGTTAACAGAATCTCACAAATTACATAAAAGGCTTCCTTGATCAAACAAACTCCAAGGGAAATTAGTTCTCCATAATAAAACTGAAATAAAACCTAAAATATAAAAGTATTCTATGATATCTGAGAATATGTAACCCCCAAAGTCTGCGAAATCCAAAGATATAAAAAAATAGCTAAAAGATAAAATAAAACTGAAAAGTCGGCACTTCGGATAAGCCACAACCCGCGAGCGTGGTTTGGAACCGGGGGCGTGGGTCTACTGATCTCCTCGGTAGTGGAATCTCATCGAACCGCGAGCACGAGTCTTGTTTTCTTCGACTCTTCAACATTGACTAGCTTTGCGGTCCTGGCTCCAAACCCGAGGCCACGGGTCTTGATCTTTGTAAAATCTTGAGTCTCTTATTCCTTGCAACCGCTGTAAAACGGCTCTTCAGCCCCGTTAGGACTTCTGTCTTCAAAATCTTGAATTGTAGGCTTCTTTGATATTACAGATAAACATTCTAATCTAGCCTAAAACACTCAGAAATCCTAATAAAAATACAGAATTACGCTGTACTAAAACCAGCGTATCATTCTGCTCTGAATTGGCGGATAAATATCTACCCTTCTTTGCCGCCCTCAAGAAAAACGACAAGTCTATTTGGGACGAGGGGCTAGAGAGCTTGCCTTCTCTGAGTTGAAGGCATTCTTCTCAAAACTCCCCACGTTGTCACCTCCAATGGCGGGCGAGGACTTGCAACTATACGTGGTAGTAAGCCCGGAGACAGTCAGCGCGGTGCTAACCAGAAAAGCTATGCACCCAGTCTACTTCATAAGCCGTGTGCTCCAACCTGCGGAGCAACGATACTCTCCGGCGGAGAAGATGGCCTTGGCTGTCGTGACCGCCGCCAAGCGCTTGCAGCCTTATTTCCACGCACACCCTATTCAGGTCCTCTACGACCTCCCACATCGATAGATCCTCCACCAGCCCGCCCTCTCGGGGCGGAAGACGAAGTGGGCAGTCGAGTTCTCCGAGTTCGACATCAGCTACCTCCCTAGGACTACAATGAAGGGCCAGGCTCTAGCCTACTTCGTCGTAGAGGTTACCTTCCCCGAAACAGACACAAGCTCGGAGGAATGGAAGGTCTTTGTTGATGGCTCGCGGTGTGATGCCGGGGGTGGGGCTGGCGTATTCCTCGCCGGTCCCTCAATTGAAACGGAGTACGCCCTTAACTTCGCATTCGATGCCACCAACAACGAGGCCGAATATGAGGCCATGATTACCAGGATAGAGATGGCGCTCCTCGGTGGAGCCTGCAAGATCATAGTCTACACCGATTCTGAATTGGTGGCGAGGCAGTTGAACGGACAATACGCCACCCGAACGGGGTTCCTGCCTGCATACCGAGAAAAAGTTAAGACCTTGGTGTCTTGCCTAGAGACCTTCGCGGTTGAGTCCATCCCACGAGCTGCAAACACGAAGGCGGATGCACTCGCAAGGTTGGGGTCTGCCCTCCCCTTGGAAGTAGGGAATCGCGTGATGGTGGAAAGGAAGCTCTCGTGGAGTATAACCAGCGAGGTTCTCTCCGTCACGGTCGGGGACTGGAGGGTTCCGATCAAGCAAAACGTGGAAAGCGGCGTCCTCCCTGAAGATCCCGCATAGACTAGAAAGCTCAAAATGCAAGCGGCCTGCTACTACGTCATCGGCGGTCGGCTTTATCGCCGAGGCTACGCTGAGCCCAACTTGCTATGTGTGCCAACTAAGGCTGCGGAACACATCCTGTACGAGGCACATGAAGGGGTCTGTGGTGGCCACCCCGAGTGGCGCACCTTGTCTCATAAAATCGCCCATTTGGGATATGTTTGGCCCATTCTCAAGCAGGACGCGAGGGCCTATGTCCAGAAGTGTGACGGGTGCCAGAAGCACGGTAACCTCCAGCACGCCCCGACCTCGCGTTTTCACTTGATCTATGCACCATGCCCCTTTGGGATGTGGGGGATGGACATCCTAAGGCCTTTCCCCAAGGTTGTTGGCCAGGTGCAGTACATACTGGTCATCGTCGAATATTTCACGAAGTGGGTCGAGGCAGAGGCGATGGCAAAGATCACCGGGACAAAGGTTTGCAACATCCTGTGGAAGAACCTCGTGTGCCGCTTCGGGGTCCCCATGACCATCATGACTAACCATGGCCCCCAATTCGACTGCGAAGAAACTCGGACCTTTTGCTCCGAGCTGGGCATAACCCTCCATTTTTCCTCCGTGGCCCACTCCCAGTCCAACAGCCAGGTGGAGAATGTCAACGCTTGCATCCTGTCCGATCTAAAGAAGCGTCTGGGCATGGCACAAGGTCGCTGGATGAAGCTACTCCCGCTCGTCCTATGGACGTACCGAACCATTGTGTATCACGCAACGGGGGAAATGCCTTTCGCTCTAACTTACGGAGCAAAGCGCTAATCCTCGTAGAAACCTTAGTCCCTTCAGCAATGGTTTGACTTCGATGAAAAAGAGAATGAGGCCAACCTCAAGATCGAACTGTTGTTTAGAGACGAACTGTGTGAGGTCGCAGCCTTGCGCTCCAAAGAATACAAATGACGTGTGGCGATGTATCACGACAAGAAGGTTAGGCCCTGGTTTTTGGTCACAGGTAGTATCGTTTTGAGGCGAACTGAGGGTGCCAAACTGGATCCTAACTAGGAAGGTCCGTACCTCCTCAAGGAAGAAGTCGCGCCCGGAGCTTTCAAGCTCCAGGATAGCGAAGGACGCACTTTGAGCAAAACATGGAACATCGATCGACTCAAAACATATTACAAGTAAACTCTCCGAACACTTTACCATTTCTTAAAATTTCGTGAATAAAGGGTTACGTGGAATTTTCAAATCTATCTTAAAAATAAAAGTATCGTTGCGAAGTCCACCCCTCGCTTACCGCTTGGGGTTGGAGATTCTCAAATTTAAGATTGCGAAGTCCACCCTCGCTTCCCGCTTGGGGTTGGAGATTCTCGGTTTTAAGTTTTCGAAGTCCACCCCTCGCTTCTCGCTTGGGGTTGGAGATTCTCGGTTTTAAGTTTGCGAAGTCCACCCCTCGCTTCCCGCTTGGGGTTGGAGATTCTCGGTTTTAAGTTTGCGAAGTCCACCCCTCGCTTCCCGCTTGGGGTTGGAGATTCTCGGATTAAAGTTTGTGAAGTCCACCCCTCGCTTCCCGCTTGGGGTTGGAGATTCTCGGATTTAAGTTTGCAAAGTCGACCCCCTCACTTCCCGATTGGGGTTGGAGATTCTCGATTTTAAGTTTGCGAAGTCCACTCCTCGCTTCCCGCTTGGGGTTGGAGATTCTCGGATTTAAGTTTGCGAAGTCCACCCCTCACTTTCCGATTGGGGTTGGAGATTCTTGGTTTTAATTTTGCGAAGTCCACCCCTCGCTTCCCGCTTGGGGTTAGCGATTCTCAGTTTTAAGTTTGCGAAGTCCACCCCTCGCTTCCTGCTTGAGATTGGAGATACTCGATTTTGAGTTTGCAAAATCCGCCCCTCGCTTCCCGCTTGGGGTTAGAGATTCTCAATTTTCAGAATTCAAGTCCACCCCTCGCTCCTTGCTTGGGGATAGGGACAATAAAAACAATCATGCGCGATCCGAGCGAGGCTCGTGTTCGTGGCATAAAAACAATCATGAACGATCCGAGCGAGGCTCGTTTTCGTGGCATAAAAACAATCATGCCCGATTCGAGCGAGGCTTGTGTTCGTGGCATAAAAACAATCATGCATGATCCGAGCGAGACTCGTGTTCGTGGCATAAAAACAATCATGCACGATCCGAGCAAGGCTCGTGTTCGTGGCATAAAAACAATCATGCGCGATCCGAGCAAACCTGTGATCGTGACATAAAAACAATCATGCGCGATCTAAGCGAGGCTCGTGATCGTGGCATAAAAAAATCATGCGCGATCCGAGCAAGGCTCGTGATCGTGGCATATAGACTGTTACAAGCGATCCGAGCAAGGCTCGGGACCGCGGCACATAACGAACGCCCGATGTGGCCCGAGCGAACCACAAATATTGCGGCGCCCGGACCATGGGGTTGGATCGGGATATAATAAACTGGATCAATGGAGAGCACGCAACACAAACGAATATTGGGATACGCGGACCATGGGGTTGGCTTCGTCCGCCGCCGCAACCACCGCGGCCCGAATCCGCCTCTCCGCCTCTGAGAGGTCCTTCTCCCTCTTCGCACACTCCTCTGTGCGGGCCTTGAGATTCACCTCCGTGTAGGAGGATGATGCAAATGCAGTTATAGTTCTTGAAGAAGTGATGCTGAAAAATCAAAAATATAACACGTTAAAACAGAATAGGCATGAAACCAGCAAAAAGAGCAAAAAAGAAGCAAGGCATACACCATCATCGAATAGCGAAGGGCCTCGTCATTAAGTGCATCCTCCGAGAGGTTGTTTGCCCATGCAACCTCTTCCTTCCAGTCTTCCCGATCCCAATTCCTGGGCACACCCCGGGCGGGTCAGGGACAGTGGAACTTCTCGGCAGGAGGGCCGCCGGCGGAGATTACTAGGCTCGCGGGACCGGGACGGGTGACAATCTCCTTCCCTGAAGCGCCACTTTGACTGTCCCCCTTATGTTTCTTCTTCTTCTCTTGGTGGGGGGCACCTCCGTATCTTTTCTTTTGGATCTGGCTCCATCGCCGGATCCTTGGGGAGCATGGGAGGACGTCTTGGTGACGTCACCCATGGGCAGAGCCCCCTCGGCAATCTTTACCCCTGTCGCCTTCGGCGGCGGGGGTGTCACCTTTGACAACGAGACTGGTGGCCTCGCCGAGGAGATCGAATCCTTTACCACATAGCCCTTCGGGGCCCGAGAGCTCTAAGAGGTCGACGCCACATGCTTTATTCTTTGCGCCCTCGAAGAAAGAGCGTTGAAAAGATCCACTATAGAAATATAAAAAAATAATAATAAGAAAAATACAAGTTAGATAGAAGGGACAGAGGGGCGTTCGTCACAAACAAATAAAGAATGTGTGATTCGAGCCAGGTTCGTAATCATCACAGACAATCAAAGAATGTGTGATTCGAGCGAGGTTCGTAATCATCACAAACAATCAAAGAATGCATGAGTGAGGCTCGCGATCATCACTCGATAAACGAGGTTCAGGCTGCCATGGGTAGCCTAACCCAAAAACAAAATAATAAAACAACTAAGAGTTAGGGCAAAAGATGAAGTACCCTCTTTGCCCTCGCGAGGTGGAGGGGTAAGACTCAGGCCGGCCCGCTCAAGCCAATCACCGGGCCTTGAGCTCAGCAGCTTTCTGTGTACCCTTGGGTTTGACGAAGTTGTCCGGAGCCGTAGTAAAGTTGAGGTACCTCCCAGTAGGGTCCCGGAACAAGAATCATTTATCCTTCCACAACCCAACGTTTGACGGGGTCGTGGTGATCTTGAGACCGGGCAAGCTAAGATTGATGAGAGAAGACTCGTGTTCCCTCCTCGCCAAAAATAAGCTCAACATGATGTCCAGATCCGGTCCGTACCCGAGCTCGTAACTTCGGATAGTGTAGGCACACAGAAGTCGACATGAATTGGGGAACAGTTGCGTGAGGCAGACTTGCATGGCCCATAAGAAGTTGACTAGATGCTAGGCTAGCGGCAACCTGAAGCCGGCCTGGAGACTGTGCAGGTGCATGACAGCACACCTCTCATAAAGGTCCAAAGAGCAGCCCTCCCCTTCGGGAAGCGCTAGCTTAACCCCCTCCGGCCAAGGAAAGTCCATGGCAATCTTCTCGAGGTCTTCCCGCTTCAGAATTGTAGGAGCCCCCTCGGGCAGATAAATCCCTCTCGAGGGGTTCGGATACATAGGTATCCTCTCCTCGAGGACTAGAGGGATACTCAACACGGAGTCAGTGATGTACTCTGCGAAAAAGTTCGCTTGGTCGTTTAAATCAGACGACCTCGCAACAGACCCGACCACCTCTTCGTCAAAAATAGAAGACGAGGCCATTTCAACCACAGAGGATGTACGCAGTGTAGGAAAACACGAGCTAACCGAGACGACGAAGTCGCTAGAAGAGGGGTCGCTAAAGATGAGCGTGGGGGATCTCGGATTCTGAGAATCACTGGTCTCAACACTCCCTTCGGTCTCAGAAGGCTCCTCATGAAATCTCTCTTGAATCTTGAATGTGAGGCCTAATGGAGGGCTCGAAGAAATTCTTCTAGGCATGAAAGAACGACGTCAAGGCCACGAAAGGCGAACACTTGGAAAAAAGGAGGTTTTGAGACATCGAACAAACCCACAAAAGAAAGAAAACGCAAGGTAATAACGGTAAGAAAGCACGTGGCACCCTAGGGCTACTCTAACAGATAGGACGTCTTAGGAAGAATGTGAAGCGCCGAAAGAAGGAGAAGAAAGAATGGAAGCCAGCGGTTGGAAGGCCAAACGTCCCGTCAGTCAGACATCATGACGTTTGGCTTTTCGAGGAATTCGAAATTCAAAAACAAGGGCGTCAAAGGAACTCAACCGTCGCCCACTAGAGCACGAAACGATAAAAGAGAGAAAACAAAAAAAAGAATCAAAAGCATCGCACAAACACAAGCGCCGCCCTAGCCCCCTCCGTTTCACCGCCGCGACGCCGGCGCGGAACGCCAAGGGACATCTATCTCCCATTGGAGCAAGAAGCGGCGAGAGAAAAGGGGAGAACGTCGAAAACACGAAGGAGGAGTCGAGCACTTACTTGTTTGAAGATTGGCGCGAATGAGGCGGTGGCGCTCCTAGAAACCGTCGAGAAATCGTCGGAAAACCGTCTGGAAACTGCTTGCCGAAAACCAAAAGAGCGAGAGAGAGAGAGAGAGATATAAAGCGCTTAAGGAAGAAGATGAAGATAAATCGTCAAGGGGCGTAGAGGAGACGCTTTTATAAAGGGCGAACTTGGGCCTCTCCCTGTTCCCAGAAAAGAAAAAGCTTAATGGGCCTAATCCACCCTAAAGGCCCATTAAATGGAATACGGGAGAACAGGCCCAGAGGCCGTCGCACGCATAACGGAAGAGATACCTAAGTAACAGGCCTCACGAAAAAGTTCCTCACAAAATGTTCACCCGACCTCTAAACCACGTTCCTCACAACCCTAAAACTACAAACCTCGCACCCTGGGTATGGCAAACCAGAGACCACTCATATATATGACCTGCGGTTCTCGGGACACACTCCCAAGGATATGGGGTTATGATGGTACTCACAATGGTAGAATAAGAGGTGGGACCAGGGTACGAGGGTTAGCGGGCCCGGCGGGGTTCCCAAAGTCAAACTCGGGGCCCATTGTCGTACCCTCCTTAAAAAACAAATAAAACATTACCTTTGCGAGGCCTCGAAACCTCGGCAACGAGGTCTAAACCTCGTTCCTCAAAAGCTGACACCCCCTCCCCGTCTGAACCATTCAGCAGTCGCCGCTCCTCCAACCAATAACCAACTTCCTCGTGCTCGACCAATCAAAAGGCTTGATCTCGGGCGTCCCACATCGATTAAGCCTCAAAACTCAACTCCTCAAATCTCTATAAATAGAGGAGAACCTCGTAGGAAGAAGGGGGTCGAAAAACATCTTGAACTCAAGAACTATCTTGCTCGTTGAAGATCGACGTGTTGAATCATCGTCAAAGACCACGCTACAGACAAGTAAAGTCCACAAAAAGACTTCAGGTCGCACAAAGAGTCCTCGCTCACACCAAAGACCCCGTTGCATCACCTTGCAGGCCATAATCGCCGCGCTCTAACTTAAACTCCTCAACCTCGCCACTAGAGTTCGTTAAATAGCCTGTTGGTGATAGAATCCCGTAGTGACTAGGAGATCTCGAACCTTGTTAGATCGAGATCTCGAATACTTTTAGGAGGTCTGAAGTGTAATCTCGTTTGTTTGTAACCTCGTGACTTGTAATCTCATCATAAAGACAATAAATAAAGAGCAAGTGTTTGCACAATCGAATAAAAGTAATCTCGAATCTTGTCTTCTAGCGCTGGTTTATTTCGGGTTTCATTATCTATAATTTTGAATCAGTTTATAAAGTTGAAAATTTTGTACATGATTTAAATAGAGATCAACATGCATGCATAAAGATCTAAAGGAAAATACTTTTGGTAAACTATAAAATAAATTTTAATAAATCTTAAGAGTAAAAACGAGATTTTAACCATGGATATTCTATTTTTTTAATACTATAACCTAGACATTCTTCCTTTATTATAAAAGAAATGGCTTGAGAATTTAATGGAATAAAGTTTTTATGAAAGAAAATATCTTGCATGTCAACTTAGACTTAATATAAATTTTAAATACTTTATATGTGACCCTTATAACTAAAAGTAGATTTTAAAGGATATTATCTACTTAAGTAATTTAAATAAATGGTTGCATGTAGATTTTACAAGTTTTTATGAAATAATCCACCTTGCATGTTAACTTAGGGCTTAGTATAATTCGAAATAAAATTTTTTACGACCTTCTTGATAAAAGGGATTTTATATCCTTCTTGAAAAAAAGGTTTTTTTTTTCATAAGGATAGTATATTTAATTAGTATAATGTGTTGCATGTGGAACATAAAGTATTTTTATATAGTATTAAAAACATGCATGTCACTCCTAGAGTTACTATAAATTTTATATAAGTTAACCATAACTTTTAGAAATATTGATCATAAGGATAAGTTTTAATAAGTAATTTTGCATAAAGATAATGATGCATGCAAACCATATATATAGTTTATTTCAAATATATATATTACATCTGGTTTTCAAAAGGTTTTTTCCTTAGGGAGTAAATGAGGCCTTTCATATTTTCTAAAAATGAATATTTTAAAGCTTATAAAATTCTTACAAAATTATCACCTTGAAAATAATAATAAAGAATTATTATTTTGATATCTCCTATCTAAATTATTAAACTAAATAATTTAGATTAACTTTCATTTTCTTAGAAGAGGAAAATAAGAGAAAGGATTAATTAAAATTAAAATAAGGATTTTAATACATGTCCGTTCGTCATTCCTTTCGGTTAAATAGGTTGAAGCTCATGAACCTCACTAAGTCTTTCTAAATCCGAGTCTCGTAGAATTCTGAAGGAAATTCAAGGCTGTAACACCCCCTTACTTACCCTGGAGGTATGACCGCCAACAACCCCGATTAAGACTAAACCGAAGCTACCCAAGGCTTTAAACTGACTGAACAAACTAAAATAAACAATACAGCGGAATAAATACAATTGGTCTTATACAAACCTTAACTTAAAAGAATAAATAAATAGAACAACCTTCTATTTAAACAAAATCTTCATCAAGTCTTCCTTGAGTTCTTATTTCTAAAACTCAACTTCGCTTTGAAGTAGTTCAATCATGATCTTCACTCAAGTATAGCCATTGGAAACCTTTCTTCAACTTCTGGAGCTTCAAACATCTGAATCCGCCTCTTGAATCAACTTCCAAGAAGAACCTAATGTATCGTAAACCAATGGTGGACACCAGCCAACCAAATAAAAGAAAAGAAGATGGACGGGTTAGTCTAATGATAGACTAGCAAGCGGAGAATCTAACTTGGTTCTTATGGTTGTAACTAAACATATTGGCATCCAAAATCCGAATAGACTCGGATTATGACCCAACAGTTAGCAGTCTTATAGAGAAAAAGAAGGAGACTCGCATAATCAAGAGAGAGAACACCACCGCTTGTGGTTTATTTAAGAAGTGTAAATGATTAGTGGAAACTTATACTAACCACTCAACATTCACCATCGTATTCAACGACTAAACAACTTAACTTAATCAAAGTTTGATTAAGAATCATTCTTAATCAGGAGCAAGAATGATAATCAAATGGACTAACCATTTTGGTACTTTAATGTGCCTAACGCACCAATCTTTCTTTACTTTCAAACTGTGCACTCGCACCATTTAATAGTTTTTACGTAGTTCGGCCAACAACCGAGATCAGAGGTCCTGTTTCATCCATGATCATTTATATATGCTCGGCCAACAACCGAGATTCGGCCAACAACCGAGATCAGAGGGCCTGTTTCATCCATGATCATTTATACATGCTCGGCCAACAACCGAGTGTCAATTGCACTTAGCTAGAGTGCACCATTGTCTTCCTTCAACGTGAAGCGTGACATGAGTCATGATTCCAATATTGGGATACGCTAGCAAGCTACGCCCCCCAATACAGATTTTGTTATAAAGAGGTCATTGGAGACTCGGCTCCTACCCCTGGACCACCTATTTTGCAACAGTGTTTCAGCACAGGACCACTAAAGAGATGTCTTGGAGTCTAAACTCCCATCTCTACAATCTTATTTCACAACAATGTGTCAGCATGAGACAACTAATCATACAACGGTCCTAAGTTCAATTCTAGTGCAAAAGCTGCAATAACGACATGGTCGTTATTTCTAACAAAATAACAACCTATCAAACTTTATTCAACATACAAATTATTTCCAGCATGAGGATCAACTGGAATTCAATTCCTCATTAATAATCATAAAGCAAGAGAGAATCGTCCACTTGCCTTATAAGGCGTGCTCGACGTCCCTAGCAATTCCAACAATAATCTTTATCATCCTTCTGACAAATATAACAAAAGGATTTCTCAGCAACGAGCTCACAGAAACACTTCTTAGTTGTATTCTCAACTCCTACAATTTCCTAATCAATAAACGATTTAATTTCCGAATATCGATATATTGTAAATCCTTAGTTATCATGCTTCAAGGAGACATCTTGGAGGAATTATAACTAATTATCCGCTTCACTTTTGAAATAATTTTCTAAATAAAAATTGTTCATCAGCAACAGTTCTTAAAGGTTACCAAATTTCGGATCAAACGGATGAACAAAGAATCCCGAGTAATTATCCGAAGTCCCTTACCTGCCAATCGGTATCCAAAACTTGTATTCGCTATAACGGAAGATCCGGACATCTGTTTCACGAGCGGTTTGAACCTGTGGGACCGTATCAACGTCAAGATTATAGAAATCATAAATTTAATTAGCAAAGCGGAACGGAAAGGCCCTTACGGTGGCTCCGCAATCAGCCCACTAATTAATTTCGATCGTATATACCTTTACTCGAGCCCATGGCTCGTTTGGCTCGATCATGGCTCGATCCCCGAGCTCAAGGGTGGCTGGGCGTTGCCCGAAAGCGGCTCCCATGGTGGTTTGTGGTCGGAGTAGCTAGCGAACGCCGGTGACGATGTACGGCGAGGCGAGAAGCTAGCCGACGGTGATTGAATTCTTCTCCCGAGCCAACGTTCCGACATGATTTCCCTCACTGATTTTTGGTTCAAACCAGCAGCCCAACAAGACCCTCTCATGGAGATGAAGAAGAAGAAGAAGAGGTGGAGGAAGGTGGAGGTGGAAGAAGAAGGGAAGGTTGCCGGCGGTGGAGGATTCACGCCGAGTTTGTCGTCGTTCCAAAACCATTCTCGCACTCCTCTCTGATTCTTTTCCAAGAGTCAAACAAGATAGAAGTTTAATTCTATCCAAACGCATATATTGGGAGAAGCAAATCAGATTGCCTTTCACATTAAGCAACAAAGTCGGCTAAATAAGGGATTTCCCGTCTCAGAACGGGACTCGCGTCAAAGCGGTAAAATTATGTACCTCGGGTGGAAAAACTTACTAAACAAAAAACGTCCCGTAAATTATGTAGACCAATAAAATCAATTTTCCATGATTTTATCTTGCTAGCTTCAATTTTTAAGGCTTCCGTTTCGTATTTTAAATCCCTTCCGGTACATAATTAAAAAGACGGCTTATCCAATAAATATTCTTTTTCCACTGAAAAATCCTAGAATTCACACCGGTCCATAAAATCATTTCTTTGTGATTTTAGGATATCACCAACAATTTTCTAGGATTTAATCTCCAACAAAAATATTGGATTAAGCGTTAAAATGAACATAAAGGTTAAAAGGATATCCGAGAAAAATTCAAAAATATCCTCAAAAACCGCAGTTATTACATTAGTACCCCCTTAAAAATGGTTTCGTCCTCGAAACCAAGGAGAACTCAGATCATATGGAAAGATAGCACAAGCACATATGCACAACCACTACAAACCTATACAAAAGTTTGTAGTACCCCCTTAAAAAACATATTGTTACTTCTGCACCAAGCACAATCAACCATTGCTTAGTTACCAAACTTCTTCTTTACAACGTTCATTAACTTTGGAAAATGACTCAGCATTTCCCAACTAGTTTCTCAAGTCTTTTCTTTACCTCCATTTATTGGCCAAGGTAACCAAACTTGCATTTTCTCTTATTCACGGATAGAATGCACTGAAGGTGGCAATGCCAACCGATAAACAAACTTATCAGTGCTTTCTAGTATCTCAAAAGATCCAACATACCGAGCATTTACATTTTCTCGCATTTTCCCAGCGGAATACGCCTTTCAAGGTGAATACTAGAACAAACGTCGTTCTTTACAATAACCTCAACCTGCTCTCTAATTAAAACAACACACGACTGTTGTTGCTTTTGAGCAGTTAACACCCTTGATCGTGTTAGTGCGACATCAGTTGTTGTTCTCTTGGCCAAATCTGGCCCATGAAGAACCTTGTCAGCATTGTCATTCCAACAAATTGACAACCAACACTTCCAGCCTTACCAAGCTTCAAAAAGAGTCATTTTCTTTATCGTGAACTCAAAATTCTTGTATGTGAATTCACTCAAACTCAAACTACCATTTCAACTGATGTAGAATCCAAAATACATGTCCTCGGGAGTTTGAATTTGTTTCTTTGCATCGTTCATCAGTTTGATGAGTGAAACCAGCGCTAAAATTCAATTCAATCCACAAAGCTTGATGTCACTCCTTTCAAAACTTTGGCATGAACCATCTATCTCAATCAGAACTAATAGTCTTTGGAGTTTTATGAAGATGAAATACTTCATACATGAACACCTCAGCTAACTTCTATACTCTTTAAGTCAACTTAAATGCATTAAAAAGAACACTCTAGATGAGTTTCTTAACAACCTCCATATTGCATTTTCCTTTCATTAAGTCTTGAACAACTAATGACAAGAATCCATTGTAATTTCTTCCCACTTCCATTCTGAAATAGGAAGAGACTATAACATTTCATCTGGTCTTCTATGCTCAATCAGGACTTTCAAACAAACCAAGCACATCAGAACAAACTCGGTGACATTTCGCTTCATGTCAATCCATCAAAAGTTTTATCTTAATTCCTTATACATTTACTTGTTCCAGGATGAACTAACTAAGCAAATAACTATCCTTCCTTTGAAATAAGCTTTCAAAGCTCATCAACAACAGATACACACGAACAGTTTTGAAACTATTCAATCCATGGTCTTGAATAACAAATCCCGGTGTCTTACCTTCTTGATCTTCTCCATTGATCTTAAATAATATTACATTTCCCATACTACCTTTCCTTGATTTGATCAACAAATTCTGAATAAAACTTAGGGTATTTACACAACCTTTTTGTCATCCAAACTAAACCTTTAGTCCTTCTCAAATTAGTTTCTTTACAAGGATTACTTAAAATCCTTACTCAATTTCCTTTTGAGATAAATTCTCAGTATTACTTTAACCAAGAATATGAGATTTATCCAACACATGACAAGATAATAACCTCTCTTGTCAACCTTTACATCTTTTTCTCAACCAAAACTCAGCTTGGGCATACTGACATTCAAAAGTAGTTATCTCTCTCAACTACTTCACTGCACTCTTACGCATTACTATACCAACATATTGGACAATAATACCTTTAGTCCAATAGTTTCCAACAAAATTGTCTCTATTGACAATTTTCAGTCTCTTTTTTTTATCAAAGAACTGTTTAAACTTCACTTAACATTCTGACTTGTTGAGCAACCTAACTCGTAGGATTAAAAACATATCCTCACGTGTCCACTCTCTATATCCAACAATTTATCAAGCTGAAATTGAAAAACAATACTAATTTACATATCCAAACTCCAGACCTATTGTAGTTCTGCTTAAAGTCCTCACATGACTATCTTATCTCAAAGAGATTTAAGTTGCCAATACAACCTGAAAACGAATAACAAGTAATGGAGAAATTACTAGTACATCCTTTATTCCGAAGAAAGGATTACTACTATATCATTCCTTAGAAAGGGTTCCATCCCAGGATTCCATATCAACTTACTTTCAAGGACAATTCCGCTAAAAAGGCAATGACTTTCTTAAGTCATGACGTCAACCAAGATGAACTACTAGCAAACTGCTTAGAGAATTCCAATAATTGTTGATTGAAAACAATCCCAAACTTTTAGCGAAGTACGGAGTTACTCCATGTTCTTCAGAGACCAACACATATTTGTAAAGAATCTTACCAAATTTCTTTACTTAGAATCGAACTGTTTTGGGAAGTTTGATGATACTCCTTAAATGGTATAGGGTACCAAGGATCTACTAACTCAAATGAGTTTTACAAGATACTAGATATAGCAATTGCTATACACGAAAACTCTCATCTTTGAATCTCAAAAACTTCACTTGAGAGAAACCTATATGATTACCAACTCATACTAGAAACTATTCTTTAAAACCCATGGAATTATGTGATCTTATTCCACCATGTGATCAGAATGGGAAACAACATTAAACATAATCCTTTACTGCGTTCTCATAGGAATAAGACATGTAATCTTGTCTTACCATGTGATTAAGATGGAAGACAAAATACATTCTTACTCACCACCATAAAAATCGTAAAAATATTTACTCTCAAATCGTTTTAACCACTAACATTGCCTTAAAATTTCATATTTGAAATTTTCTCAGAATCAAAGATGAGTCTCAAAGGAGCAAAGACAACTAATTCGTTTCTAGACATATCACTTCCCTTGTGAAGTATAACACTTATTTTCTTCTTCAAGGTAGTTCATGGAGACGTATCTTGACCTTTTTTTTCACTTAGACATACTGCTAGACATTTCTATAATCCATAGTATTGAGTAATCTTTGCCTGATTTACTCAGTCTTAACCCATATTAACTTCACAAGTTCAATAACAGAAGTTGATTGCTTGTATCAATCTACTTGCAATCCTTGGGGAAAATATGATTCCAACATTTTCATACTCATGACAACTTCTTCCAAGGTCGCTCTCAACTTGTGTACCATCTTAACATATTACTTTAAAGTCATGCCAACATGATCCATTGGCAAAAATTTAATACTTGAGTTCATCCATTCACAAAACAACAAGTCTTCTGCAAGTTAATAGTCATTTAAATTCCAATATCCAAGAGTGACTATCAAACTCTTTTGACGGTTTTAAGGACTTTCCATCCTTTTACAACTTAATCTTCTCAATATAAAAAGTGAACTTTCAAACTTTGCATCTAGTTCAAAACATCCAATCCTTATATCTCTCTACATATAAGAAAATTCCTTTAATTTCCAATCTCTTTTAGCAGAAGAATGCATATGACCAAACAAGGTATTCTTAAACCTTTCTCAATTCAACATTGGTGAACAAACTAAACTTCTCCATCATTCTTGTCTTCTTACTTAACCATAAGGAGAAGACATATACCTTTTTATTATCTCAAGTTCAAATCACATTGCAAAGGAAGAACTTGTGGTTAGGAGACTTGTCAACAACTTAACAGTCTCACCAGTTCCACCTTAAGCTTTGGATTTGACTGATATAAAATCTTCAAAATCCAAACACAACTGAAATTATTTTTCAACGATAAGGTTTAAGCCTTATTAACCACAATATTGAATGATTGATATTTTTCTCCCAACTGCTTGAAATATCAAAGACAAATATGCTAAGATCATTCCTTGATTGATCTTCTCAAAACTGAACTTTATCATTTCCATCCTTAAAGAAACATAAGCCAATACCATTAGCAATTTAGAACATCTCAATGCTGATCCCATTACTAGTCCATTATAGACCTCAAGTCTTTTCTCATTATCCCGAGTTGGGTATCATACAACGAACTCCAATTACGTTGTCACATAGGTTAGTCATCTGAATATAAACAACTCATGTAATCAATTAACACTTGTGCTAAGTAGTTAATTGAACATAAACGCATTACTAATGAACTTATACCTGTTCAATCCATTTTGACCAATCAACCTTATTCACAACAACCTTGATGATTAACCATTTGTTCACAACTTAAACTGAACCAACATTCTTCCTTTCTTTCTTGCTATAATCATAAGAAATCCGCATTCCATTTAGGAATCTCAATCCTCTTGACTCAAAGGATAACAACATATATGAACATCCGAGTTTGAATACTCTCAGAATCAAAATTGAACTGCATCTTCCAATAGTTTAACAATTCAGTTGATCCAACATTTGAGCACTTCAAAGCTCTTTAACTTCCCACTGGGGAAAGAAAAGTAAAGATTATTCATGATTCTATACTATAAAGTCACAAATACAGTTGTTGAAGAAAGTTTCCAAAGACAATCCTTTTCTTTTCAGGATTCTTTTACATCCCTTCATGATCCATACTGATCTCTTAGAATCACTCAAGATTTATAAGATTCTCCAAATCTTAATATTGAAAAGTAGAGGTTCCAACTCCAAACTTCTATTGATACTTGAATTTCAAAGTTCAGAAATTCCTATAAGAATATACTCTTGAAACTCTTACACTTATGACTTCAATGTCAAAGAAACTCACTTTAAAATTTCCTTTTTAAAGACAACACTTGAACTTTCACATCTCAAGAGAAGAAATCAACAATTTTTCTCACATAACTTGAATCATGAACATTTCTAACAAAATTCTTAACTTGAAATATTCTATCACACGAGCTTAAAATAGGAAACCTTCAAAATAGAAAGTCTTTATGAAGTACAATACTTGACTTCAAAATCTCACAAGAAGTTTCCTAATGACATGAGAGAAACGACAAGGGTACAACCCATTCAGACTTTCAAGAGAGAATAGGAATTTATTGAGAACTTGGTCTAGAACTGGGTCAACTTTAGGAATCTACACCTAATCTTACTCGGGATCCTTCTCGGAATCCATTCCCATCTCCAGGGAATCAAATGTCCACCATAGGACAAAACTTATTACCTCATGTTCTCCAATTCCCTTTCCTCTTTCTATCTCTTCACGAGTCTGACTTCCATTCTTAACCACTTTCCGTAAATGGTTCTAAGACAACACCAATATAGAATTCTCCATAATTCTATATAGAAGATGAAAGTCTTAAGCAAGACTTAGGAACTTTTGGCTCTGATACCACTTCTGTAACACCCCCTTACTTACCCTGGAGGTATTACCGCCAGTAACCCCGATTAAGACTAAACCGAGGCTACCCAAGGCTTTAAACTGACTGAACAAACTAAAAGAAACATTACAGCGGAATAAATACAATTGGTCTTATACAAACCTTAACTTAAAAGAATAAATAAATAGAACAACCTTCTATTTAAACAAAATCTTCATCAAGTCTTCCTTGAGTTCTTATTTCTAAAACTCAACTTCGCTTTGAAGTAGTTCAATCATGATCTTCACTCAAGTATAGCCATTGAAAACCTTTCTTCAACTTCTGGAGCTTCAAACATCTGAATCCGCCTCTTGAATCAACTTCCAAGAAGAACCTAATGTATCGTAAACCAATGGTGGACACCAGCCAACCAAATAAAAGAAAAGAAGATGGACGGGTTAGTCTAATGATAGACTAGCAAGCGGAGAATCTAACTTGGTTCTTATGGTTGTAACTAAACATATTGGCATCCAAAATCCGAATAGACTCGGATTATGACCCAACAGTTAGCAGTCTTATAGAGAAAAAGAAGGAGACTCGCATAATCAAGAGAGAGAACACCACCGCTTGTGGTTTATTTAAGAAGTGTAAATGATTAGTGGAAACTTATACTAACCACTCAACATTCACCATCGTATTCAACGACTAAACAACTTAACTTAATCAAAGTTTGATTAAGAATCATTCTTAATCAGGAGCAAGAATGATAATCAAATGGACTAACCATTTTGGTACTTTAATGTGCCTAACGCACCAATCTTTCTTTACTTTCAAACTGTGCACTCGCACCATTTAATAGTTTTTACGTAGTTCGGCCAACAACCGAGATCAGAGGTCCTGTTTCATCCATGATCATTTATATATGCTCGGCCAACAACCGAGATCAGAGGGCCTGTTTCATCCATGATCATTTATATATGCTCGGCCAACAACCGAGATTCGGCCAACAACCGAGATCAGAGGGCCTGTTTCATCCATGATCATTTATACATGCTCGGCTAAGAACCGAGTGTCAATTGCACTTAGCTAGAGTGCACCATTGTCTTCCTTCAACGTGAAGCGTGACATGAGTCATGATTCCAATATTGGGATACGCTAGCAAGCTACGCCCCCCAATACAGATTTTGTTATAAAGAGGTCATTGGAGACTCGGCTCCTACCCTTGGACCACCTATTTTGCAACAGTGTTTCAGCACAATACCACTAAAGAGATGTCTTGGAGTCTAAACTCCCATCTCTACCATGTTATTTCACAACAATGTCTCAACATGAGACAACTAATCATACAACGGTCCTAAGTTCAATTCTAGCGCAAAAGCTGCAATAACGACATGGTCGTTATTTCTAACAAAATAACAACCTATCAAACTTTATTCAACATACAAATTATTTCCAACATGAGGATCAACTGGAATTCAATTCCTCATTAATAACCATAACGCAAGAGAGAATCGTCCACTTGCCTTATAAGGCGTGCTCGACGTCCCTAGCAATTCCAACAGTAATCTTTATCATCCTTCTGACAAATATAACAAAAGGATTTCTCAGCAACGAGCTCACAGAAACACTTCTTAGTTGTATTCTCAACTCCTACAATTTCCTAATCGATAAACGATTTAATTTCCGAATATCGATATATAGTACATCCTTAGTTATCATGCTTCAAGGAGCCATCTTGGCGGAACTATAACTAATTATCCGCTTCACTTTTGAAATAATTTTCTAAATAAAATTTTTTCATCAACAACAGTTCTTAAAGGTTACCAAATTTCGGATCAAACGGATGAACAACGAATCCCGAGTAATTATCCGAAGTCCCTTACCTGCCAATCGGTATCCAAAACTTGTATTCGCTATAACGGAAGATCCGGACATCCGTTTCACGAGCGGTTTGAACCTGTGGGACCGTATTAACGTCAAGATTATAAAAATCATAAATTTAATTATCAAAGCGGAACCGAAAGGCCCTTATAGTGGCTCCGCAATCAGCCCACTAATTAATTTCGATCGTATATACCTTTACTCGAGCCCATGGATCGTTTGGCTCGATCATGGCTCGATCCCCGAGCTCAAGGGTGGCTGGGCGTTGCCCGACAGCGGCTCCCATGGTGGTTGGTGGTCGGAGTAGCTAGCGAACGCTGGTGACGATGTACGGCGAGGCGAGAAGCTAGCCGGCGGTGATTGAATTCTTCTCCCGAGCCAACGTTCCGACCTGATTTCCCTCACTGATTTTTGGTTCAAACCAGCAGCCCAACAAGACCCTCTTATGGAGATGAAGAAGAAGAAGAGGTGGAGGAAGGTGGAGGTGGAAGAAGAGGAGAAGGTTTTCGGCGGTGGAGGATTCACGCCGAGTTTGTCGTCGTTCCAAAACTATTCTCGCACTCCTCTCTGATTCTTTTTCAAGAGTCAAACAAGATAGAAGTTTAATTCTATCCAAACGCATATATTGGGAGAAGCAAATCAGATTGCCTTTCACATTAAGCAACAAAGTCGGCTAAATAAGGGATTTCCCGTCTCGGAACGGGACTCGCGTCAAAACGGTAAAATTATGTACCTCGGGTGGAAAAACTTACTAAACGAAAAACGTCTCGTAAATTATGTAGACCAATAAAATCAATTTTCCATGATTTTATCTTGCAACCTTCAATTTTTAAGGCTTCCGTTTCGTATTTTAAATCCCTTCCGGTACATAATTAAAAAGACGGCTTATCCAATAAATATTCTTTTTCCACTGAAAAATCCTAGAATTCACACCGGTCCATAAAATCATTTCTTTGTGATTTTAGGATATCACCAACAATTTTATAGGATTTAATCTCCAACAAAAATATTGGATTAAGCGTTAAAATGAACAAAAAGGTTAAAAGGATATCCGAGAAAAATTCAAAAATATCCTCAAAAACCGCAGTTATTACAAAGGCAAGTGGATTTTTCTCTCTTGCATATGTTTAAACGTGAATTTTCTCTCCGTTTAATATTCCTTTCTGCCAGTAACAAATTATTGCTAAATAAATTGACTTAAGTTTATTTATGCCTTGTGGAAATTACTGCTAAATAAACATATCTAAGTTTATTTACGCAATAGAATTAAAAACGTTATGTTGTATTAATTATTATATGCGCATACTCGTTAGAGATAAACTAATATGTCTAATGAGAATGATTCTATTCGTTTCAAATATAAACTCAGGGATGAGAGCTTAGTCTCTTAAAAACATCTCTTTATAATGTTGTATTAGGATGTACCTTTGCCCTAATACCGGGTTATGAACTTGCCCTCTTGATTTGTTGGGCTACGCGCTCTAGCTAAGTGCAAAAAGTTCGTATACACGAGCATTTGAAATATAAACTCAGGGAAAAGAGCTTAGTCTCTTGAAAACATCTCTTTATAAAGTTGTATTATGATGTACCTATACCCTAATACCGGGTCATGACCTTGCCCTCTTGATTTGTTGGGCTACGCGCTCTAGCTAAGTGCAAAAAGTCCGTATACACGAGCATTGAACATTGCCTCTTGTATTTTCAGCATTGGTTGCTTACCAAACTAAAAATCTTTAAAAATGAAATCGTACTATTGAGAATTATTGTACAAAGTAATATTCAGAAATTCTATTTCCTCTATTCCTTTTGCATAGTCTCCTTTGAGTTGCCAAATTTAATAGTCATCAACTAAATTAAATAGTTGTCATTTTCGGCATGGGTCACCCGTATCACTAAAATTATTTTTCGCTGTCATTTTCTCTTGTAAACAACCACTTTGTAATCAAAGATAATTTTAATATGAATAAACGGCAAAATTTTGCGCACTCTTTTTTTTATGTTGCGCACTCTTGTTTGTGCGGATCCTAAACCCGCCCAAGATTTTTTTAAAAAAACCGGGTTCGTAGTGTGCGGATCCCAAATCCGTCCAAAAAATAAGAAAAAACCGGATTTTCTTGTACGAATCCCTAGCCCGTTCAAAAATTAAGGAAAAACCAGATTATTTTATACGGGTCGCAAACGCGCTCAGTGTCCTGTACGGATTGCAAACACGCACATACAAACTTGTGCGAGTTTGAAACCCGCACAAGGATGTATTTATTTGGACGTTTTTTCATATTTTTCTTAATAAAAATGGGAGTGCTAATCCAAATAAATTCCACGCATGGCCTATTTCATTAACTACACATTTGACTCGAATGAGTCTGGCAATATGATTTTTTTTGACTTAATATAATACTCTGTATGTTCTTGTAAACTAGTTATACCTGTCATGTCATGCAAGACTATATTGATTTAATGTTTTTATATATTTAATAAATAAGATTTTATTTTGATATATAAAAATTTGTTTATTAGAAAAATTTTATATAAAATTTTAAAATGTAATAATGTGAGACGAAGCAAAAATTATTAAGCTGAGCCCAATATGTTTTGATGGCTAAATTCTAATTTATTTATGAAAAAATATAAATAATTTATTTTAATTAAAATAATTCAATTTTAAAAATCTATTTCAAAAATAGATAAATAGGTAAAACTAATGTAAAGACATTGTAATATTTTAAATAAAAAGTGAAAAATATAATTAATAAGAAAAGATGAAAAAATATAAATAAAGATAGAAATATTTAAAGATAAAAAAAACTTCAATATTTACACGAATAAGTCAAAAAGAAAATTAAAGAAAATATATTGTAATTTTTTATTAAAATCTTGGATTATAATGAATTATCTCGTGTAATCCAAATATGCTCATTTTTTTAAAAAAAATTATTTAAGATAAATTTTTTACATATATAGATAAAAAAAATCAAAGATAAATTAATTTTTATTATTTTTAAATAAAAATCTAATTAATTTTTTTCACATAAATAGATATAAATGAATTTAGTTAAAAAAGCTCAATTAATAAAAAATTAGTTTATAAATATAAGGTGGGGCCATAATCATTGTGGTGGCTAAAAAATGTACAATTTTAATATAAAACTAGAAGGTTTGGCCCGTCCAATAGACGAGATAGGATTTCGTGTATATTGTTTTTTTTATGAGTGGACATAGGTGAATGTGTATACTATTTGAATTAGAATAGAAATGGTAATTGTATGTGTAAATTGATAAAATTAAATAATGAAGGAAAATTAGATTTAACCATTAATTTTGAAAGGTTGATGTGGTGGAGGGATAATATATTATAGTAGTTAGTATTTGTTTATGAATATATATATATGTATATAGTTGTATGATTATAATAATTGATGTAAATTTCATGTAAATTACACACTTAATTATATGTCTCATCCATCTTTTGTTATACCCATTGGAATTATTCCGCATTGGAATTAATTTAAACATGGGTTGTTCGTCGTGCCCATTCAACTTCTTGTAAGGATACAAAAATTTATATATTTAATTATAATATTTTAGAGTATAACTCATTTATTGGTCTTTGAGGGAGAGTTTTATAGGGTGTAAAGATTATAGGTTATGATAGATCTATATTATTTTTTATACATATTTTTTGATAAAATCTTTATAATATTGACATGGAGTTAATAATATGGTAGAGAATATAAAATATATTATTATAACATATATTTAGTAGTAATATTTAATATTTCTATATTTTTTTTACTTTAGATAGAATTTTTTAACTTAAGTAAATTATCATAAGAAAGTATTTATCATTAATATTAATGCTAGGTGCCTTAACGTGGGAACGACATGTATGGAAATTCTAGGTGGTGCAATGTGGTTACTTTATTCCTTGCGACTTTTATATATATATAGATTTTGAGCTCTCTACTAACACGGAGTTACTATAAACTGTAGTGATACACCTTCGTCACTAACTAATTTTTTTGTTCTCTACCAGGAAAAAAAAAACTTTTTTTGTTGTATCTAAATATATAAGAAATTTTATAATGTAGAACCGAAAGATATATGAGAGATATATTTAATTAAAATAATTTAATTATTTTTAATATTTAGAATCATTCATTCTTATAGCAAATCTTTTCAATCTCTTAGAATCGTTCATTCTTATACAAAATTAGGGTTGTTCAATGGTTCAGGTAATTCGGTTTTTACCTGAAAACCGAATCGAAACGATCCAAGATACTTTGGTTCGGTCCTCGGTTCAAGATTTTGGCTAGTTCGGTTCTCGGTTCGGTTTGGTTCGGTTCGGATAAACCGATTTATTTTAATATAAAAATTTAAAATTTAAAATACCCTTACTAAGCCTTAAGGATGTAATCCTAAATCCCATTTCGCAAGTTTTGTATTGCCTTGTTTATCATTTTGCAAGTTTTACTTCGAATGGTTTAAATGATTTTAGTTCAAAGTGATAAAAATAGCATATGTTAGTTCGGTTTTTTAGGTTTAAATCGGTTTAGTTCGGTTCGGGTCAAAATTGGTTCGGTTCTAGTTTGGTTTAGGGTGTTATGTTCTATATTTTGGATCGGCTTTGTACCTAATCTTCCACTTCGGATCCTACCTGAACCAAACCGAACCGAGCTTATTTGGTTTGGTCCTCGGTTCCAAAAATTCCGAAATTCGGTTTTCGGTTTGATTTTCCTCAGTTCAGTTCGGTTTTGGACCGATGAACAGCCCTAACAAAATCGTTATAGTGGTTTAGAATTGTTCATTCTTATACAAAATCCTTATAGTGGTTTAGAATCGTGCATTTTTATAAGAAACCATTATCATGAATTAGAATCGTTCGTTCTTATGCGAATTTGTTGTAATTGTTTAAAATCGTCAATTCTTATAAGAAATCTTTATCTAAAATTAAAATCATTCATTCTTATAGAAAATCGTTACAATCATTGAAAATCGTTCATTCTCATTAATTTTGTATAAGAATGAACGATTCTAAAAGATTAAAACCATTTCGTATAAGAATGAATGATTCTAATTTCTATACGATTATAATGACCATAAACCTAATATAACAATTTCATATAAGAATAAATTATTAGAATTCATTATAACAATTATAATAATGAACAATCCTAATTCATTATAATGATTTTTAATAAGAATTAATGATTGTAACGATTTCTCATCAGAATGAATTCTAAACCGTTATAATGATAATTAAAAAAATGAACGATTCTAAACCATTATAACGATTTTTTGTAAGAATGAACGATTCTGATTCATTATGACAAATTCTTATAAGATTGAACAATTCTAAATCATTAGAATTTGGAGTTTATAATATAATGTGTAATGTTTGGGGTTCGGATTTGGTGTTTATGGTTTGGAGTTGGGGTTTTTAGGATATAATGTTTGGTGTTGGAGTTTTGGATTTAGGTTTGTGGTTTGGGTATTAAAATAAAATAAAATAAATATTCTAGAATTTGTATGATAGCATAAAAAATATACTAATGATCTTCCTATCTATCATATCCAAAAATAAAAGCTTGTTTAATAATGGGATTTTCAATCCTATATTCTAAAAACATGAATAAAAATATACCATGTCCAAAAAATAAAAGATTTTTTTTAAAAAAAAAAAGGTGGTGTGGTCCAATCTAAAAGTGACATGTGTCGTTTAATAATTTTTTTAACCTCCGCTTTAGGTTATAGTTATGATAGTTATGATAGATAGATAGATATTTCATCTATTATCATTTATATGGCTATTTTTATTTTAAAAATATAAATGTGATCTCATGTACATATTTTTTCTTATAATTTTTTAATTTATCTTTTACAAATATGATAATATACTAATTATCTTTATGTTTATTTGGAGATAAATTTGTACAAATATTATTTTATCTTTGTGTTTACTTGAAGATAACTTTTTTGCATAATTAACTATAAAAACTATTATTTTAATAAAGAGGTGATGTGGCGCAATGTGGTGGCAGAATTTGCTTCAGCTTTAGTTATTAGTAATAGATATTATTATTATATTATTATTTTAAATAATAATTATTAAAATAAATCTATAACTATATATTAAAGCTATACCTTTTCGAGCCACCAAAACGATTCTGGCTCCACCTCATATTTACAAAATTAATTTTTATTCTTAATATTTTAACTTTTTTTATTAAATTCTTCTTTAACTATTTAAATCTATCTTTAGCATCAAACAAATATCTATTTAGTATAACAATATCTTTTGAAAACTTCCTTATACAAATATTTAAAATTATAGATAACAAATTTAAAATAAGTATAAATATCTTTTATCTTTTAACACGATATCTTTTCATAAATTTATTTATAGATATATATATTTTTTTATTTTATAATAAAACAATTAATGATAAATACTTATAATGTTTAAACATAAAAAATAGGTAATATAATATTTAATAAATATATTGAATTTTGATGATCTCTAAATTAAGGTACATAGAAAAGTAATAAAAAATATAATTCTTAATCTTATCTAATCTTTACTTTACCGAGCAACAAAATGAGTTTGACCCAACCTTAAATCAAAATAAATTATTTTTAAATTATCTTTTATAAATAAATTATTGTTATCTTTCATATTTTATTATATCTTATTTATTATTTTAATTATTATTTTATTTAAATCTTATCTCTTCCATATTCTAATGTATAAATCTTTTTTATTCATATGTTATCTTTCTTTTTTCAAATTAAGAATCTATGAAATATCATCAAAGAAAAGGAGAAATGTACATTATTTTACCGTAATAATCTTTAATATTCTCAACATTAAACTTAATAACTTATATTTATTTTATTTTATTTGATTCCAAAAAAAAATTTGTATATTGTATAGGCAATGAATTACTTATATTAAATTTTATACCATATTTTTATTTAATATCTATAAAATGCCGAACCATAGTCGTGCATGACACGACAGGTACAACTAGTATATATAATAGTATAGTAATTAAGAATATACTTATATAAAGTAAATAAATAATAAATTGAGTATGTAAAAAAATTTCATCTCTATTCTAATAGAAAAGATATTAAAATGACCTATAATTTATTTTTAATTATTAAACTAATAATTAGCTACAACTTTTTACTTTACAATGTAGTAAGTATATTTTAAAAATAAGCCAAAATTATTAATATTTTAAAATTACTCATCATAATACAAATCTAGCTAGTTTAATTTGATTTTTTTGTGTTTAAAATAAAATAAAATAAAAAAGGAAATGTAGTGTAATTAGTAAAGTTAATTACTATATATGGGCTGTGTGTCATCGTTGTCATGTGTGGTGTGGGCAAAAATCAAGTAAAGCAGCCGCTCTCAGGATAAGCGTGTCTGTCTCCCCCCCCCCCCCCCCCTTGTGCGTGTTTAAAAAACGCACAAGACTGCGTCACCCTAGTTTTGGACGGGTTCAAAACTAGTACAATTTCAAAATGTTTTTTTGTACGGATTGTCAACCCGTACAGGACACATTTTTTTTAGATTTGCGCTTGTGCTAGTTCGGAAACCAGTTGAAAGTGTCCGATTTTTAAAAAAAATTATGTGCGGTTTTTCAACCCGCCTATATATCTGTCCTTTTTTGTGCGGGACGTCTACCCGCCCATAAAGCCCAATTTTTTCGAAAACCGGGTGTCACTTTTTGTACGGGTTCAGAATCCGTCCATGGTTTTTCAAAAATCCGGTTTTGTGTATGCGGGTTACGAATCCGTCCATATTATTGTGCGCAATATAAAAAAAAGAGTGCACAAATGAACGGCCTGAATAAATGAATCTTTCATATTTTTTATCGTTTTTAAATTATGTTGTGTTACCTAAGCCTCGGGTGACTTCAGATGGTAAAATCCCAGGTCACTGGCGGTAATACCCTTGGTTAGAAATTGTGGGTGTTACAAGTATAGAAGGGAACATTGTCTTTGATTTAAGAGATAAAAACATAGAGAAAATTATGTGTGTGTTATTTTACATAATTCAATCCATCTATAAAGTTGTTTTCCATTGATAGTGATAAATTCAATATATTAATCAACTTATCATCCATATTAAATTACAAAAAAACATAGATATAAAAAAAATTAATGTAATTGGGGCTAGATAAAAAAAATATATCCTATATATTTATATAAATAAAATAAAAAGGAAATTAAGAAAAATGTAACGTAAATTTTTATCAAAATTCAATTTAAGCAAGTATTCATCAAGATTTGTAAAAATTTTTTATCAAAATTTGATTTAAGAAAAAATCTTTAATATAAATGCATAAAAATATAAAGAAAATATAGTTTTAATAATTTAAATTAAAATTAGAATTTTTTTGACATTTACATATAATCTTAGTCATCAACATAAAATTATATCTTTTTCTCAAAATAAAAAATATATCAGCATAACAAAATTTATTATTTAAAATTATTTCATTATATAGATATAAATTTTATACTTGAAGCTCAAGCCTTTTTAAAAGATAAAAAAAAATATATTAAAACCCTATATCTTGTTAAGAGATAAAAATATTAAATTAATATGGAAAATATCATCTCATAGGAATTTATGTTTATAAAAATTATATAAATATGTTATCTATTGTAGTAAACTAATACATAATCCATAGATAGAAAATTATATACATAAGAAATTATATAAACATGTTATCTATCTTAACTATATACTAAAGCGGAGGTTAAAAAAAGTTATTAAACGACACATATCACTTTTAGATTGGACCACACCAGCACTTTTATTAAAACCAATCTTTGGAAAAATAATTCAGTTTAATATAAAGATAGTGTAATGTACGTACAGTCTTATATCACTATAATCAATGGATAGAAAATCTCATTCTTAATTTAAAAAAAATAATATTTTATTTTTAGATATGATAAATAGGAAGATTATTAAGATATTTTCTATGCTATATATTATACAAATATCAGGATATTTTTTTTACATGGAATGCATATGCTAGGTTTAGATAGTTAAGTTTAATATATAAATAGTGTAATGTACGTACAATCTTATATCACTATAATTAGTTTATTTTGAACAGCCCCATGTATATAATAAATTATCATGTTTTTGATATTAATTTAATTCGTAATACTAATAAAATATTATTTTTTAAATGAACAACTTTTAAAGTTTATTGATTTTAAATATTTACCCAAAATTTATATTTAAGCATTTACATGATTATTTTTCTTGGATAATAAATATATATGAAAATATTTTATTATTATTATTTTTTAAAGAAAAACCCGTACAAGGTACAAGAATACATACTAGTTTAGTATACTATATGTTGTTACAAAATTTATTAAATATAATTTTACATTAATTTATTACAAAATGCCACGTGACGCAAATCTTACAACAGAGTTGGGTTCTGCTTTACAATGTACTAGCATTACCTGGTCGTGCCATGCACGACGGTGATTTGAAAAAAAAAATTATGTAGGAACCATACTTGTCGATTGAATTTTATATAAACTTATTTGATAAAATAAAATAATTTTCTCAATAAAACTTTCAAGCGAGAATTATTATAATACGTAGGAATTTGGTTCAAATGAAACAAACTCTTATCCTGAAAAATGAAACGAATGCACTTTTTCTAGTTCCTAATGCACTTTTTCTACTTCAGAGTGCACTTTTTCGCATTTGCACTTTTCGTATTTTGTAGTGCACTTTTCATATTTTTTGTAGTACACTTTTCGGATTGCACTTTTTGTATTTTGTAATGAACTTTTCGTACTTTGTAGTGTACTTTTCAAATTTCAGGATAAGAGTTTGTTTCATTTGAACCAAACTCTAATACGTAGGGAATGGAAAAATATATTCTTTATTCATAATAGGATACGTGATTTACTTTTTGAATGAGATAATATTATATAATATATAGGTAAATAAATACTATAAAAAACTGAATAATATTCCCATACTCATTAATTAAATATGACAAATATTTCATACTTATTAGTTAAATATGGTAAGTAATAGTAATGAATGAGACAATGAACATTTAAATATATCTACGTGGCATAATGTTAAATTTACTATTTATCATTGAAAAAAATGAAGATACATTATCAAAAAGAACGTAAATATAATATTGAAAAAAAGAGATAAAAATCATACTATAATTTAAGGATACAATTGTATATTGATAACATTATCAGTAATATTATATTATATACATTATTTTTTAATTATTGAAAAGATCATGATGTACAATTATATAATATTTAAATTTTTTTCATAAAAAATAGTAGATCATTATATATTAGAGATATTATGTATGGATAGTTTCATACTTGGCATTATATAACAGAGTTTGGTTCAAATGAAACGAACTCTTATCCTAAAACGAATGCACTTTTCATAGTTATTAATGCACTTTTCATATAAAAGTGCATTGAAAAATACAAAAAGTGCATTATGAAAAAGTGCACTAAAAAAATTTGAAAAGTGCACTAAAAAGTACGAAAAGTGCAAATGTGAAAAAGTGCACTCTGAAGTATGAAAAGTGCACTACTAACTACAAAAAGTGCATTCGTTTTAGGATAAGAGTTCGTTTTAGGATAAGAGTTTGTTTCATTTGAACCAAACTCTTATATAACATTTAAATTGTCCATAAAAGAAAGTATTAGATCATTGTATATCAATAGGAATAGTAATATTATTGTATTATATATTTTTAAGGATTGTAAATACTCAAAAGAAGAAAGGGTAAATTGGTAAATTTAAAAATTAAGATACTTATGTGGCATAGTTAGATAAGTGACAAATAGAATAGAGAGATTCGAGTTTAGTAAGAGTATATAGATTAGGGTAGATCTCTATAACTATAAAAGTTGTCCTTCTCAAGTCACATAAATACTCCACATTTATGTATTTATTTTTATTAATATTAAAATAAAATAAGTATTTGAAGATTTATTTGAAAGACATTACACACATATTTACAAAATGACTATTCATCTCATCTTAAAAACTTATATGATATAAAAACATATGAAAACATAATATTACTTTTCTTAAAAAAAGACACAATATCATGCATTGTTGGTTATTCCCAATTTCATATGTACAAGAACCATATTAATTAGAATTTTAAAAATTCATTATAAAAAATAAACTTGCAAAAATTGGTGGTAGATTGAGCAAATAAAATCAAAATAATACTTGAACTACCAACCAAATTTAGATGGAAAAGAAATTTATTATATCTTATATTGATGTGTAGTGCATTGGGTACACGATAAATAATCAAATAGTTTATTTATGTATGATTTGTAACATTTTATTTTATTTTAGTTATATGATTAGTTATGGACCTATGGTATTTCATAATGCAATTACAAAAAACTCCAATTTAATACACTTAATCATATGTTACAATTTTCAAAAACCTAGACATTTGAAATAATGAGAAACATAAATATAACATTTCCCCTTCCAACGGACCGGATTAGCATTCTAGTTACTTATTAAAATCAATCTTTAACAAGATATATTTGATGTCGGTCAAACATGCTTGTAATTAATCTTTAAAACCAATGTTTTTAAATATCTCAAACAATATATTTTCCTAACTAATTATCTCTAACCAACTACCGAGTACTCACTAAAATTATTTAATCTCCTTTTACTCCATTTATTTAAAGAATTTATCTATTTTATGTTATAAATTTTTTCTCTTTGATAGATTATAAACTCGATGCATCTTAAATGATCATGTATATTATAATATCTGCCGATAATCATGATTCAATTTTTATTTATGTAATAAGTACAAATATTGTATTTGATTTTAACTTGATAAATAATTTTCACACTATTAATTCATCATATTATGTATTAGAGTACTCGAGTTTTACATCTATTAATTAAAATTGCTTAAGTTTTAATAGATAGTTTAGTTTGTAATTTTTTTATCAGAACATGGGTAGCCCCTACGAGATTTTATTAGAACAAATTAAACTTTCCTAGTAAGGGCATTAACATCATCCTGGTAGATGTTCATGACTTGACTAGGCAAGACATCAAAGGAATGAAAAAATCAACAACAAGGCTAACAACTACATTAGCCAAAGCATCTGCCATGGTGATCTGGACCTCCCAATCATGATTAGTCATGACACATCGGCATTGCCAGATTAAAAAGAGGTTTGTGTGTGTCATCACAACAGAACCCATCAACAACTCCACCACAGTTGAGGAATCAGGTTCAACGATGACACGATCAAGCCCTTTGTTCACAGAAGGTTGCAATCTATGAAGACATGCCTTCAATTTTGTAGTGAGCGCAGAGCAAACCTCGCAATTGAAAATGAAACCATGAAGAATAACCCCCGACTCATCGCGAATAAGGCCACCACCAGTCGGGCCTAGGTTGCCTTTGGAGCAACCATTGATGTTCAATTTAAGCCAACCTATAGGTGGTCGAGTCCACACACTATAAAAAACCGTGGATTTAACAACCACTAAAGTGGTTGCTAAATCTAGAAATCTGGTCGCTAAACGGATTTAGCGGCCCTATAGACATATAGTGATCACTAAAACTGGTCGCTAAAAGTCTGGTCGCAAAGAGTATTAGCGACCACGTGGTCACTAATATTAACGACCATAGGATTTAGCGTCCACTTGGACGCTAAATTCCAACCATGATTTAGCGTCCATATGGACGCTAAATCTGACCCATAATTAGCGTCCACAATGACGCTAAATCATGGTTGGGATTTAGTGCCCAAGTGGACGCTAAAGGCGACGGTTTTCGCTTAAAATGTGGCGGCCGCTGCCATTTTTGTTGTAGCTAAAGCCTGAATTCAGCAATTGGCGGCGACCGCCGCTAGAGGAGCGGCGACTGCCACCAACTGAAGTTCGCAATGATTTGGTCACTAAATGCCGATTTAAATTTATTTTTTATAAATAGTTGTATGATATTAATTATTAAAATTGTATTTATTATAACTAAAACAAAAATATAAAATCTATTAATAAAATTATTCAGAAAAAGTTTTACAATACTTAAAAAGTTTTACAATCCTTAAAACAGTAATACAACCTACAACTTGTTAATCCGTTTAGATGGCACCATCGGGGGGAGGTGGTGATTAGAATATAGGATCTTCAAAGGGTCAGTGCAAGGTAAACTTGTGGTGAGGTCGAAGGGATAGGTTCCTTGAGATATGAGTCACTCAAGGCAATTGCAATCAAAACAACTCTAGAGATATGACTCACTCAAGAGTAGGTTGATTTGGACTTGATATAACTCACAAGTCTTTTGATTCAAATAAGGGAAGTTACATGAACTAAGAAGAGGGTTTCTTAAATTCAACTTGATGATCAAATAAAGCAACATCATTCCCATTTTATAGTAGAAAGGGACGCCCCCAAAACAAGGCAACAAAGAGGCGTTTCACATCTAGCTTTAATTGGAAAAGTTGGTGAGAAAAACTCAAGGGACAAAAATTAAAGTATGTTATTCGATCACTTCTTCTAGATGGTAGGTATGATGCACACGACCTTTACTCCGTGTGGTTGGTGAGAAGAAGCTTCCAATTTATGATACGTAAATGTAATGTGAATAATATGGTAGTGAATGGACCGCCGGGTTGCATCAGGGTTCCTTCAAGTAGTTGATCTTTTGACATTTGGAACCTTGAATTCTTTTTTAGCTTCATGGATTTGAACCTCATCATCCTAAGAACTAAAATTTCTAGCTTAAGTGGACTTGCCCATTTCCATGGAGTGCGATCCACAAAGGTGTGATATTCATGATTCAAATGCCGAGCTCGAAATCTATCTTTTTCATCACTCGGGAATCTTTGAAAGGGACATTGGCAAGTTCGAGCGTCATCATGATTGTAATATGATTCAAGTGTATGAAGCTCCCCTATATTCACATCATCCTCTCCTCCTTTAAAGGGATTCGTCCTTGAATCCATTTGATTTATTTCCTTGATGTGGTGCTCCAATAAAAAAGATGGCCTAATCTCTTCTTATTGAATAAGAAATGGAAAGCATGAAGAAACCAAAGGTGTTGCATCCATCCATGGAGAATCCAATGAATATAGTGAACTACGCACAATTATGGGTCGACTCTTGGTTCTTCTAGTCGGCGGAGGTGATGACTCTACAACTTCCTCCTCTTCAAAAAGTGGCTCATCTATTGAGAAGATGTTCGCTTTAGTTGACATGGCCTCCCCTTGTTGCAAAGGCTCATCCCAAAGGGTTGGCCCTTCAAAAAAAGGCACTCCTCTTTCAGTATGTGCATCATTTCTATGAGACACTCGATAGTGATGAGTTGTTCTAAATCATGGAAGGATCTCATTCTTTCTCTCTTTTTTTAACCACTGGAGAGACCTTTTCGGTAATTCTGTTTCCACAATTCTGCTGATTTTTATATGGGGCCGTTCTCTCAGATCCAATCTCCAAATTGAGTGATTCCAAAGCCCACGTGTATATATAAAAGTCTAGTTTAAGGCCTCCAAATTCAAGCTCTTTTAGTTTTTGGATCAGAAAGTTATGACAATTTTTTCTGAGGCGTTGCAAGCTTTTTTTGGTAATAGAGTAAGTGTGGAGAGATGATTGGTTTACCTTGCTTGGCTCTGATTACAAATGATGAGGATCTAGGATCTTCAAAGGTTCAATGCAAGGTAAACTTGTGGTGAGGTCGAAGAGATAGGTTCCTTGATATATGACTCACTCAAGGCAATTGCAATCAAAACAACTCTAGAGATATGACTCACTCAAGAGTAGGTTGATTTGGACATGATATAATTCACAAATCTTTTGATTCAAATAAGGGAAATTGCATGAACTAAGAAGAGGGTTTCTTGAATTCAACTTGATTATCAAATAAAGCAACATCATGCCCCTTTTATGGTAGAAGGGACGTCCAAAGCAAGGCAACAAAAAGGCCTTTCACATCTAGCTTTAATTGGAAAAGTTGGTGAGAAAAACTCAAGGGACAAAAATTAAAGTATGGCATTCACTTCTTCTAGATGGTAGGTATGATGGATGACCATTACTCCTTGTAGTTGGTGAGAAAAAGCTTCCAATTTATGATATGTAAATGTAACGTGAATAAATGGTAGTGAATGGACCGCCAGGTTGCATCAGGGTTCCTTTAAGTAGGTGATCCTTTGACGTTTGGAACCTTGAGTTCTTTTTGGGCTTCATGGATTTGAACCTCATCATCTTAGGAATTAAAATGACTAGCTTAAGTGGACTTGCCCATTTCCATGGAGTGCTATCCACAAAGGTGTGGTATTTATGATTCAAATGGAAATCTATCTTTTGCATAAGTTGGGAATCTTCGAACGGGACTTTGGCAAGTTTGGGCATCATCATGATTGTAATATGAGTCAAGTTTATGAAGCTCCCCTATATTCACATCAGGTGGCTGATAGGACGAGGATGGCTTAGATTGTTTCTTGCGCATGTCCTCCATGAACTATGTTGAAAGAATTTTTTGACAAAAATAAATTTGTAGTAAAGACCCTGCTGTGTATAGGGAGGTCAGGTTCGTACACGAGAATTAAGCAAGTTATGTTTGATTACTATTCTAAAAAGCAGAAAAAACACGAAACTAAAACGAAACAAAGAAGGGTGAACAAAACAAGGATACAAACAATGTTAAAAAAAACGCTAGGCGGATGCTGGGCGAAGAGGGACCGCCTAGCGCCAAGACGGACTGAACGGTGGCCTAGGCGATCCTAGACGGGTGCCTAGGCGGTCTAAATGGCTAGGCGGTCTAGGACCTTTTAGCGCCTAGGCGGGGCCTAGACGGGGCCTAGAAGGGATTTTTAGAGGTTCGGTATCAATGCTGGACTTAAACTTGAACAATACCGGTTCGGTACTGACCTAGTAGCCTCGGTACCGATGCAAACAGAGAGTAACGCGATGTGTTTCAGATGCGAAAGAGATCTAAGAGAAGTAAATTACCACGGCATAACCATGCAATTAGAATAGTGTGAATTATAAATAACATGCCTTGAACATAAAGCTATCAACTTTCGTTGATTAAAGCAAGCAAATCAATTGACTTTCATGAGTTAATTCACTTTTCTACTTATTTTTTATCCAAAGTTCTTAATCTTTTGTTATCAAACAATATCAACATTCAAGATTATAACTTTCTCTTTCAATTAAGCAATAAAATCGAATAACTTTGACTTTCGTCAAAGCATAGACAAAAAACAAGTAGATAAAAGATAAAAGGCATTCAAACATTCATCACACATCAATCATGCACAATCATGTCGGATTTTCAACCCCAATCCTAGAAAAGGGGACTACCCACACATGATTGAAAAGAAACACACAAAAAGATTAAAAGAGAACATCATATGAAACAAAATAAATCTTACTTGAATTAAAACTCGAAACTTGTCTTTAGAACACAAACTTCTTCTCCAAGTGATCACCAAAAAAAACTAGAAAGCCAACAACAAGAGAGAAAATGGTGCGGGTTTCACGTCTCTATCTATTCTCCACCTGTCTAACTCCTCCAAAACTAGGTTAAAAACACGGTTAAAAACAAGGTATTTATACTAGAAAGGCTATCTATAAAGTTTCCATAGAGACAAAACTTCCTAAACTAAAAAGATTAAGGAATAGAAATATAAAAATCTCGAAGTCGGTGCGCCTACCGACACAGGGGACCCTCGGTATCGACCCTGTCATGGTCGGTAGGTACTTTGCTGAACTCTTCCTCGATTTTCCTTGCATCACACCTCGGTACCGAACCCACATGGTCGGTATCGAGCGGGTGTTTCTTGATCTTTTGTACTTTTTCATAACCACTTTTGGATTTTCTCGGGAACTTTTAAAGTGTCTTCTTTCCTTATCTTGACCATGCTCCGCTATGTCCTCTCTATCTCAAATTCTTTGGAATGCTCCCATTTTGCTCCAAAAACCTACGAAAAAACACAAAAACGGATTACCTTCCATACTTTTCACAAAATATGCAAACTTATCCAAAAAACATACAAAACAAACACTAAAACCCAGCTATACTAAGCTAAACAACCAAGAAAAACACTTAAAAACTATACTAAAAACACGAACATCAAAATACCCCATACTTATGCTTGCTTGTCCTCAAGCAATCACTAGACATAGACCAAAACCAAACAACATATTTATCAAGTAATAGCCTTTATCCAAAAAGCAACTTCAAAGCATAGTGCAAATAGCAAGTGACTCTTAACGTCATCATACATATATGAGCAACAAATAGACATAAGCAATCATAATCCAACCTCACCAAGGGAAGTTGTGTTTCACTCGACTCTCATGTGTTTAGGCTTATATGTTCAACTCTCAACTCAATCTGCAATGCAAAAAATCATATAAATTGGAACTTATATCACCAAACTCTCCACCAAAGATTTGTCAAAACAAGCAAAAATCATCAAGAGAACTTACGCTCAATGCAAAACTTCATAGAAGTTTCCATTCGGTCGGGTTGTAATGGGGCTTGGTAATAAAAAATAGGTGTGAAAAATTTTGGTCATGTGGTGCTAATATCATTCGGGAATCAAAGACTCCTAAAAACTCACACACATCCAAAAACTCTCATGAAACAAAACATACCAAACTCACTTTTCTTCTTTATGCACACTCTTATTTCACTCACCCATAAAAATCCTAGAAAGTCTCATATACATAAACATAAAGAAACTCTTGGCTTTGAACTTTAAACATACTAGCACACTTTCTTATTCTTATTCCTCATTTTCTTTCTTTCTTTATTTTTTTCTGCATTTTCCATCATTTTTCACTAGCAAAGCCTCGGTACCAACCCTTGCAGGGTCGGTATCGAGCCTGATTGAGTTTTCTTCTTCTTCCTTCTTGCGCATTTTTTACCAAGAGATCTTTTTACAAACTGAAACAAGAGACTTCCAATCTACCCCAACCAATCCCTTATTTCCGAACCATCATATATCTTGTACTCAACAAAAACAACTCCTCTCCAACTAAGTCCTAATCCCTGGATAGGGTCAAGCTTATATCGGCTAAGTAATATTTTTGTGGCGCTACAAATAAAAAAGGATTAAGGCTAAAATTGGCTTCAAAAAGAGGATAATGTAAGGGTGGATAAAGATTAATAGGGCTTATGAAAAATAAGTTCTCTATCATATGACTAAAAATAAAGCTCACAAGGACATTTTGTTGGATTGCAACTACTCATGGTAAAAGTCATATGTACTCATCAGTTTCATCAAATGCTATGTCACCATAAAACAATTTTATCATGAGATTTAGGCTATACTATCAAAAACATGCTAAAAGGAATTACATGGTCATGCAAGTAAGAACAATCATAGAACCATAAAATCAAGGGTACTCATCCATTCTAAAAATCTTTTTGTGATTTTTTTTCAAAATTTTTCAATTTTTTTTTTTGTATTTTTTTATATGAAAAGGAAAGCAACTAAAGCAATTTTAAAGAAAATAAACTAACTGAAGAACATAAAAGCACACAAAGACAAACAAGTTTTCTTGTTCCTCCCTACCCCATACATAAACATTACAATGTCCTAACTGTAAAAACAAAGCAACATAAAAAAGAAAGAGATAGGGAAAAGAAAATATACTTACAAAGTGGTTTGAAGCATATAAACATACCTGAAAGAGAGATCATTGTGGTGGAGGAGGAAAATGCATCTCAAAGTTGTGCATGAACATAGCCATGGCCTTCAAGCGTTCCTCACCTTCTACACAACGCTGCTCACTTGCCCACCAGCGAGATTCGGTGATCCTGTGGCGTTCATCCTCAACTGCCACTCGAGCCTCATAACCCTCTTGGAATTGGTTCATCTGATTGTTGAGCTGACATTGATTCATGCACAGGTGCTCCATTCGGGAAGCCAAGTCATGCGCCCACTGTGGTGAAGGACAACATGCATTCTCGGACTAGAACTAGCTATAGGCATGAAAACATAAATTTGAAGATTTAGAACCGAAAATCAGAGTGGCTGAGAGTAACAAGGGTTAAGGTTTGATAACGAACAAATTTTGGGTTTTTGCTTGGTATCGAAGGCGGTGGATCGAATTGGAGTATGTGGATCTAATGGTGGGTTGTGTCGAGTGATCTTGAGGGACTGGTGATGAGTGGTGTGCAAATTTGCTTGAGAGTGCTTTGGATCTCTTGGTAGAGGAAAGGCTAGGCAGCGTGGGGAAAAAAAGGAAATGAGTCGTTTAGGTTAAAAGACTGACCTGACCCGTGAATTTTCTGGGTTTTCGCAGGGTCGGTACGAAGCTTGAAAGGTCGGTACCGAGCTTGTCTCGCCTCTTTTTCCAGATTCTTTATTGGTCCGACTTCTATAACACTTTAGCCAAAACATTCTATTTTGCAAACTTCTACTCTACTAAAAAACTCAAAAGAAAGCTAACAAAAAGAACTATATAAAAAAAAGGAAAACTAAACCGGGTTGCCTCCCATAAGCGCTATTTTTAACATCGTTAGCCCGACGAACTTACCTTGGCTACTCCTGATGGTGGTTCTCTTTCGGCTCTATCGGGATCATGGTAGACCCCATACTTAGCCGAAAATACATTGTGGTTTCTTTTTACTAAATTCGGTCCTTCGTCCTCCAAATATGCTCGGTATTCCTACATAAGGGTTAGTAAAGTCCGAAAACCAAGGAGGCTTCGACTCATCTACAGTATGAATAGTAGGATATGATGTAGGAATTTGATATAAAGAAGGATCATAACCGGAATTGTTGAGATTGACGCAGGAATACTCACCTTTGTTTTCCATAGAGAGGCTCGATAACAAGGTAGAGGACGTTACCGACCTTTCTAGAACAACCCATGGGTTGTTATTGTGCCAGAATATACCTCCCTCATTGTATAGCTGTTTGAAGGGCTCGTTACTGACCCATGGTAAGTCTGTAAGCACCTCTCTACTGCTCTGGTTGACTTTGTTCCTTGGGAGATAATCTTCTAGCTCAGTGTCGCCGGGTTTTGGCAGAAGCTTCTCGATTTCTATAGCCTCTGTTGTATTACGAAATAAAAATATAGAAATCTAAAATGATTAATGAATAAAAATATAAAAATCTTAAAGTCGGTGCACCTACCGACAAAAGGGACCCTCGGTATCGACCATGTCAAGGTCGTAGGTACTTTGCTGAATTCTTCCTCGATTTGCCTTGCTGCAGACCTCGGTACCGAACCCACAGGGTCGGTATCAAGCCTGTGTTTCTTGATTTTTTTCCTTTTCATAGCCTTGGATTTCCCCGGGATCTTTTAAAGAGTCTTCTTTCCATAGCTTGACCATGCTCCGCTATCTCCTCATCTCTATCTCAAATTATTCGGAATGCTCCCATTTTGCTCCAAAAAACCTACGAAAAACACAAAAACGGAGTAGCTTCCATACTTTTCACAAAATATGCAAACTTATCCAAAAACATACAAAACAAACAGTAAAACTCGACTATACTAAGCTAAACAACCAAGAAAAACACTTAAAAACTATACTAAAAACACGAACATCAAACTTCTGTAGAAGCTCAATCTGGTGTCGTTGCTCGTCTACGCACACTTGTGTCGCATGATGGCTCTCCGAAGTTCCGACACTTGTGCACGCAGGGAGGCATTCTCTTGTTGCATCTCCGCCAGCATGTGAGGCTGTCTCCGGGGCCCTAACAACACTTCAGGGTAGTAGAAGTCCGATGTAGCGCACCCAAGACCAGGAACACCTCCCCCCGGTCTGACTCCACCAGCCGCCTCTAAAAATGCCTTACACTCATCTTGAAAAGATGGTGGGGTCCAACCTCTGTGCGAGAATCTCCCGGGGCCGCACCTATGAAATAAATATTTGTATAAAAACTATCTAATCTAATTCGGGAATGGAATTTAAATTATTAATTGAAAGTACATAAAATACATACAACGTTATCGTCTGAATGCTGGTCGATAAACTCTCGGTTTGGGCCCCGCGTATGGGTCTTGATGTGCAACTCGAGAGGCATTGCGTTGCGCCTTTTTTCTCGTTCCTACGAGTAATTATTATTAATAAATAAAAATTTAGAAAATAAAATAGTTAAACTCAAAAAATAATTGTACTGACCATTAGGAGTTTTGTATCGCTGTGGGACCTCGACCTGCTTGTGTGGAGGGTCGGATTTACATTCTGGTTCCCCTTGTTCCGCTTGCACTTCTTCTTGAACTTGGCATCGGCCTTCCAACCCACCATCCATTGGTCCCAAGGCGCCGATTCTAGACAAGACGGTCTCATGTTTGCTCGACGACACTTTCCGACCATGTCATCGTACCGTTTCTTGGCTTGCTTCTCCCATAGCTCGTAGATGGTTGCGGCATCCATGCCGGGCTGGGTCTCGTCCCAACGGAAGTGCGACTGAAATGGAAAAAAATATTAGTAAATATTACAAATTTTAAAATAACTAAAGAAAATCTTACCCTCCAATTTTGAAACCAACGAGCCCGGGTTTCCTAGCTCACGAGGCGGAACTCCGAAGCTCGATGATCTGGTTGGCTGGTGGTCACAAACGTTGACCACCTTGACACGGCTTGAGAAGGCTCCAACCTACAAATTCTCAAAATCTCTATTACAATTAAATTGCTAATAAAAAAATTGACGGCATTGAAAAAACAATTACATGTCGTTCACTACGGTGAGCTCCTCGATCTTTTTGGGGTCCTTCACACGCGATCGAAGATGACCAAAGGGTATGCAACAACCCGACTGCGTGTCTTCCGGCATATCCGAATGTCCATCAACACTCTCCTCTACGCTCGGGCGCTCAAGAGTGTCACTCTCTTGTACATGAGGATATGTGTCAAGCGTCGCCTCGGCCGACGGAACATCCTCCGGACGAGGCGAGTGTCTTCCTCTACCTCTACCTCAATCTTGTACCATACTAACCAAAAACACAAAATTTAACAACAAGTCATTCATTCATAATATCCTAAATGAAATCAAAACAACAACAACTTCATCAACTCAATAACCTACCAAACTATCAAACTCAACAACAAGAACAACTTCATCAATTCATTATACAAATGTCATTCACAACAAGAACAAAAACATAGTTATATATCTAACCACAATTATGTTCAATCAAATTATTTAACTCAAATTAATCAACATATATCTAACAACAATTTCATCAGCTCAATAATCCACCAAACTATCAAACTATTCAACTCAAATATCAAAATTGATAATTTAACTTATCATATTCAATCAAATTAATCAACTCATCCATCAACAAGAACAACAAATTTAACTAAATCAACTCATCAATGAATTCAACAATAAAATCAATATCAATATCAACATGAACATCAAGTTTTCCTAAAATATAACTAAACAAATTCAACTAAAATAAAAAAACAAATTCAACAAAAATCAACTCATTAAGAAATTCAACAATTAAAAGCGTTACCAAAATCAACAACTAAAATTAACTTACATAAAGGAAGTCCGAGAGAGTGGGAAATGGCAGCGATGGGGCAGGGCGGGCTCGGAGGCGCGGAGAGGAGGCATTACTGGGGCGAGGCGGTCTTGGAGGCGCGGAGAGGAGGTGACGTTGGGGCGGGACGGGCTCGGAGGTAGCGTTGGGGCGGGCTCAGACGCGCGGAGAGCAGTCGGCGCTGGGCGGGCTCGGATGCCCAGAGAGGAGCCGGCGCTGGAGCGGGCTTGGAGGCGCAGAAGAAGAGCCGGTGTTGTGGAGACGAACCTGCGAGGAGGAGGCTTGGAGGCGCGGAAGAGGAGCCAGAGCTGGGGAGACGAACTGATGCGGAAGAGGGCTCAGAAGAGGGAGAAATGGGGTCGAAAGAGGGCTCGGCGGTGCTGGGGAGACGAGAGCGAAAAGCGAGATCGAGAAATGGGGTTCCCATTTCTCGATCTCAATATAACCTAAGTTTAGCGACCACGTGGTCGCTAATTGTCTTTTAAAAAAATCTAAAAATGCCTTTAGTTCGCGACCATTTGGTGGCAAATTAGCGACCACATGGACGCTAATCTCAAATATTTGGAGTTAGGGACCACGTGGTCGTGCAATCCAAATATTTGGATGCCCGACTTTTGGAATTTCTTCGCTCCTTTTTTTGGGATTAGGGACCATACGTTCGCTAATTTGCGACCACATGGTCGCAAAATCCAAATATTTGGATGCCCGACGTTTCGAATTTCTTCGCTCCTTTTTTTGGGGATTAGCGACCATATGTTTGCTAATTAGCGAAAATATGGTCGCTAATCCCCAAAAAAAATTTGAACCCCCACGCAATTTTTTAAATGTCGTTGTATATTTCGGTATTAGCGACCATTTTGGTCACTAATGGCGGCGACCGCCGCATAAAATGCGGCACCCGCCGCCTCATTTTTCCGTAGTTGAGGGTGGAATTTCACAATTGGCAGCGGTCGCTGCCTTGGTGGCGGCGGTCGCCACCACCAATATAGCGACCATGTGTTCGCTAGATCAAAACTGATTTGTTTGTATATTGATCAATTCATTCATGCACCGTTATGATCGATTAGTTTGAAAATCAATTTATGCATAAAGTTTACACTTGTGATCCATTGATTACAAATCAATTTATGCATAAAGTTTGTTACACGACCGATATCATTTGCAAACTATTGGTTACAAATCTTCCTCATCGGTATCTGATTCACTCTCAAATCCCCCTTCTGACGTGTCACTAGACGTCTTAGCTTCAACATCAATGACTATATCCATATCGCTTGGATCATTTAGCGGACCGAGTGGATAAGCATCTTGTGTCTCGTCGATAACTCATGGAAGTGACAAATCCTATTGAAACGCCTCCTCAACGGCTACCCGACGTGAACTAACCTCATGCGGATCTCCACTAGTACCTTCATCAGGCCACTAGCGTGACTTCACTTTACATACTGCCATCCAGTCAGCGTTTATACGTCGCACCTTTAGGTAGTCCAGGAAGTAAACTTGAGTGGCTTGATGTGCTAAGATGTAATAGTCCTTTGTTCTCAACATTTTATGTATATTCACATCAACTAGTTATAGATGACGGTGAATGCGGGTCCCTCCACAAATTCTAGTGTCAAACCAAGAGAAGTTGAAGACAATAGGACGTTTGACTGTTGGTGATACGTAAGCTCAATTATTTCCTCTAGCACATCGTAGTAGTCCTCCTCGTCAGTGCCGAAGCTTTGTCCAAGAACATAAACTCCACTATTGTCAGTTGCCCGCATTGATGCGTGTGTCTTTGTGTGAAAGCGATAACCATTCCCAACATAACCAGGAAATGTCATGACTTAGAATGCGGGTCCTTAAGCTAGTGTTGCAATGTTCAGATCTACAATAGCCGGACTGTCAGCCTGTAAATGATATAATCTATTAATATGACTTCATTACATTGTACATAAACATTATCAATATAATAAATACTTACATGGGAGTAGAACCAGAGGCGAAAGTGTCTTTCCAATATGACTTTTTCTTCGGCTTCGCTTATTGTTGGATTTGATGGGCGGACGATGTTTGACGAATAATACCTATCAAATAATTTTGGGAAAATTACATTTAACCACCCCTTATCTTATCTATAAGTTGCATTTCACCACCCTTTATATTATTTTTTGCACAAAACCACCCTTTAGTTACAAATACCTATCAATTCACCACTCTTTAACAGATTCTGTTTCTTTATCTGTCAAGTCATGTAAATTATATTTGTACCCTTCACGTTAAATAAAAATGAATCCATGGATACTAATGTTCCTCTCTCTAACATTAAAGTACATACACTTAGATCAAGAAATATTAAAGTAAATACAAGCAAATAATGAACTCTTTGTAAGAAAGCAAATGAATCACGAGCAGGATTAAATAAAGAGATATGTTTACAAGGCCCCCCACCATTATCATTCACACCATCCAAAAAATCAGCTAACAAATAAAAAAAAATCCTGAAAACTGAAAACTAGTTCTTTCAAAATCCCCGATTCCAATTTGCAAGAAATATTTTTTTGTGCTATCTCATTGAAATGACGAAAACAAACTTAACCCATACCTAGTTTAATTTGATTATCAAATTGCAGGAAACACAGATCTAAAAGCGAGGAGTGAGTGAATGAGTGCAGAAGCAGATAACTTCTATAGTTGCCTCGACGGCTATTGTCCTTCGCCTCAGCCACTTGCTCTAGCCATGCCGACAAGGCCGACTCACCAGACGCGCATAGCCACCGGACTCTCCGCCTTGAAATTGATCGTCTCCATAGCACCACCACCAACACCGACCTCTTCCGTCTTCACTTCCATCTCTCCCTCTATCTGGGTTGGCCTTATGTTCTCCTGAACATGAATCTACATGAATTGAGAGAAAGATTGAAGCAATAACAACAAATTTACAAAAACGGGATAAAGAACCCGAATTGATGGATACAAGCACTAACAATTAAGTACCCAAAACTAAAGTTTTAATCGCGCATTCGTTCATATTTTGAGAAATTCAAGGGTTGGCAACTAGATGTGAGAAGGATATTGTTAGACCCAGATTTTAGGTGACGAAGCGTTGGCCCATAGACAGAGAATCTTTAACGCATACAGAGCAACAGAAGATTTTCGAGATTGATTAAGTCGGTTGGAGGAGAGAAGGTTTGAGATATGTTTGTTACAAGATATATTCTTCTCCAGATTGTATTCATTCTAAGATAGAAATAAGCACAGATTTGTTAGTTAGAGATAAGATCATATCTTTTATTAAGATAGAATATGTTCTAGGGGGCTATATAAGTCGATGTAACCCTTAGGGGAAAAGGGGGCTGAATTCACACGATCTCATCTGATTTTCACATCAATAAAACACATACTTTCGTTCATATTTTTCTGAGTTCATTCGATCAAGGCCCGATCTAAGCCAAGGTTCTACCTTTGGTAAATTTTGGCTCAAACAATTTGGCGCCCACCGTGGGGCCGTGATCGATACAACCATCAGAAGAACCACCATTCAACCTCTTCTCGGATCAAGAACACGATGTCTAAGAATGGAGAAGGAAGCCCTAAAACCCCGATCACCGGTAATGAAGAAAATCTTGAGAACCAAGGCGGTCGGTCTCAAGAAGAGGAGATGATGGACCTCAGGCAACGTATGGAGTTCCTCCAGAAGGCATTGAGCGACCAAAAAAGATTTTACGATGCTCATGTAGAACGCCTTACTGCCGAAAATAGACAACTCAAACAACAATACGAGGACTTGGCTACGAGGCGCCGTTCTCTCCGCGTCGACAGGCGCACTGACGGAATCGTCGGGAGGATAGATTTCAACGCTGGAGAAGGAACTTCCGGAAAGGGTACAGACCTGGGCTCCCGAGACAAGGCACCCACACAACAAGAAGTAACTCTAGAACTCATGGGCCGAGTCCGCCGTGAGGAAGTCTTCCACGACAATAATCCTCCAACAAATATCCGTTAAGCGGCTAACCAACGCCGAGTGCCATCCCAATAAGTCTGGATCGAAGATGAGTGCACCGATGGGGAAGATCGAGAACGACACGAGCCAATCGATTTAGATGCAGCCATCCGAAGAAGGTGACCGAACAAATAAGTGTCATCGCTGACCAACTCCGGAGGGGAAGCCGAGGTTTCCAACCTTTGGAGCTTGAAGCACCCGACGGCTTCGATGAATCTCCATTCTCAGGTCGAATCGCCCAAGTGGAGATTTCAAAGAAGTTCTCCTTACTAAGCATGCCTACGTACAACGGGACTACGGACCCAAACGAGCACGTTGCCATATACAAACAGAAGATGATGACGAGTGCGGTCCCATCCCACTGAAAAGAGGCAATGATGTGCAAAGAATTCGGTACGACCTTAACGGGACCAGCCCTAACCTGGTTCATCAACCTCCCCCGAGGGAGCATTAGGTCCTTTGCGGATCTCTCACACTTTCTGGTCCCAATTCCCGAGCAGTCGCAAATTTGAGAAGCAATCCATCGACCTCTATCGGATCCGCCAACGCCACCAAGAAACTACCAGAGAATTCCTGGATCGCTTCAATCGCGAGAAAATGTCCATCCCATCTTGCGACGTGACAACCGCGGTGGAAGCATTCAGGCAAGGGGTCACCCTCGATGGCGGCCTGTACAAGGAACTAACTAAGCACCCTTGTGCTGCATTCGAAGAAGTACAATCTAGGGCTTTGGCACACATCCGGTTGGAGGAAGATAGGACCCTGAGGAAAAGATCTTCAATGACGGAGAAAACCGAGAGAAGGGGACCCGTTGACAGCCGGCGAGGTTCAACAGATCAGAGGAAAGACCGTCGTGCCCATCCTTACTCACGGCCTACCTCAGGGCAGGTCAACGTGACCAAAGCACGATGGACGAATGACAAGGAGCGAGAACCCATGCCGCCCTCACTCGAGTCCTTCAAACTCAACATATCCACCGAAAAGCTGCTCCGGAACATGGCAAAGCAAGGAGAACTCGTGAGGTGGCCAAGAAAGTACAGAACTCCTCACTCGGGGGGAGACACGACTAAATGGTGCGATTACCATGAGTACCACGGACACTAGACTCGGGATTGCCTTATGCTCCGAAAAGAGTTGGCTCGCCTAGTCGCGGAAGGAAGAATAAAAGATGTAGCTCCAGATGCTCGAGTACCCAAAGATTGGCTGGAGAATTCTCAATCCGAGCACAAAGAAAGGCGAAATCCTCCAACGCTTGACAAAGTGGTCAACGTGATATCCGGAGGGTCAAGCATCTACGGACTATCGTACTCAGCAGCATAACGTCATGCAAGGGAAAGCAACTTTAGTCGACGTCAGTCGTCGAGGCATCGCGCCAGAGAATCTACAGGACCAGCCATCGTATTTGACGACACCGATGCAGAGAACACTTCCGAGCCGCATCACGATGGTCTTGTAATATCCTTGCATATTGGGAACGTGCTGATGAAAAGGGTATTGATTGATACAAGAAGCTCCACGAATCTCATGACTTTGACTGCCTTAAAGGAGATGGGTTTATCCGAAAACGACATCCATAAACACCCTATGCGTCTAGTAGGATTCAACGGTGAAGTCAAACACACCGTGGGCGACATCGCCATCCCAACCTTTGCCAAAGGCGTAAATATGCAAGTCAATTTCCTCGTGATGGACTGCCCATCATGCTATAACGTAATCCTGGGACGCCCTTGGTTACACGACATGAAAGCCGTGGCGTCCACCTAACACCAAATGGTGAAATTTCCGACGCCATGGGGAATAGACGAAATTTGCGGGGATCAGAGGTTGGCCAGGGAGTGTTTCAAGGCAGCCCTCAAGCCGACAACTCTGAGACCTGAAGCATAGCAATTACAGAATGTCACCCCTCCGCCGGAGCGAACTGAAGACAGAGAAAAAGTGGAGGAGGTGTCCTTAGAGGAGGGGAAGGTCGTCAAGATCGGAGAAAATCTGGAACCATCAGTCAGAGAAGAATTGGTAACATTCCTGAAGAATCACAAGGGCTGCTTCGCTTGGAGTCATCAAGACATGACTGGAATAGACCCTTCCATCATCACACACAAACTCAACGTTGATCCTGAACACCCTCCAGTTAGGCAAAAGAGACGAAAATTCGCCCCGGAGCGAATACATGCGGTCGATGAAGAGGTCAAAAAATTACTAGACACCGGAAAAATCAAAGAAGTGAAGTATCCCGATTGGCTAGCTAACGTAGTCGTGGTGCCTAAGAAGAACGGAAAGTGGAGGGTTTGCGTGGATTTCACCAACCTCAACAAAGCCTGCCCCAAGGATTCTTTCCCTCTCCCCCACATAGACTCGATGGTGGACGCAACCGCGGGTCACGAACTACTTACCTTCATGCACGCATTCAGCGGTTATCACTAGATCTAGATGGAGCCGGAAGACCAAGAGAAGACCTCCTTCATCACAGGGCAGGGAACATATTGCTATCGTGTAATGCCCTTCGGTTTGAGAAACGTCGGGGATACTTACCAAAGATTAGTCAACCGAATGTTTCGCGACCACATTGGCAAAACAATAGAGGTATACATCGATGATATGGTGGTAAAAAGCACAAGCACCTCGCTACATAAGGAGCACTTAGAAGAAGCGTTCAAAGTCCTCGAAGAATACAACATGAAGCTGAATCCCCAAAAGTGCATTTTTGGGGTACAATCTAGGACTTTCTTGGGACACGTGGTAACCAAGCGAGGGATTGAGGCCAGCCCAAATCAAGTGCGGGCAATTGCTTCCCTGAAATCCCCACGAAGCATAAAAGACGTGCAGAAGTGATCGCTCTCGGATGCGAGGGTCAAGAGATACAATTTATAACCCGACCCCGTTGTAGTACGTGGTGGGTGTCGAACACTCGGGAAGTCTACTCGATCGATGTGCCTAGATACTAGGAAGCTAGAAAGGAGAGCATAAAACAAAGTAAAACAAAGAAAACAGTCGGGACCGACACTGAGGTCATGTCGGGCCCGAGGTTGGCGACAAGAGGAAGTCGGGACCGACACTGGGTAAGTCGGGCCCGAGGTAGCTGGGGATGTCGAACTCAAAGATTTTAAAAGTAGATCTTGGGCTGTCGGGTTCCTTCCCTAGTAGATTAAGGCTTTTCCACCCCAATTCAGGCAATGAGTGATGATCGGACTAGGATCGAGTGCTTTCGCCCTCGTTCCAACCACATCTACACCTCGATCCATGAGGAAATCCCCTTCGAAGCAAGGTCTTGAGATTGACACATGTTCACTTTCGCTACTTTGCCAATCTCAAGCCTTGATTCCCAACTTTCGCAAGGAATTGTAGCTCTATGTAGAGTGGGTTCCTTAGATCAAACACTCAAGGCTATGGAATTGGGGTTTCTAGCCTAAACCTAGCTAGGGTTTCCCCCCATAACCCAAGATCAAGGAGATCTACTCCATGTGACAAGCAAAGAAAGCAATCAAATCAAAAGAGAAAGCAATCATCATAATCAATCTCAAAACAAAGCAAGGTTTCATTCAAATCCAAAGCAATCCACAAATTCAAATCAAGGGTTTTCAAATCCACAAGATCAAAGCAAATCAAAGCTAAACAATCAACAAAACCTATCAAGCCTTCCTCTCTCTTGGCCGATTCTCTCTCTCTTCCTCCTCTTCTCCTTCCTCCTTGCTCTCCAAGTATCCTCTTGGCTCCCTTGGAACCCCCCTTTTGTGTGTGTGTGAGGGAACCCTTTCTTAGAAGACAAGAGGGCCTTTTATAGATTAGATGAAGGGCAAAAGTGGAAGTCCACAAATTCGTGCCTTGGAGCCCAAGTAGTTCGGTGACCGACTCGGACCGACACGGAGGAACCTCGGGCCCGAGTTACTGTGCAACTCGGTCCGAGGTTGGAGACTTCAAAGTCGGGCCCGACGTTGTTGCAACTCGGTCCTGACCTCGTTCCACCTTCTTCTTAGTTGGCTTCTCTTGTTCTTCTACATGGCTTGCTTCTCTCTTTCCCGCTTTAGCTCGGCCTTTGCTCCATGTCTCGACCCTCCTTCAAATCGATCCTTGATTCATGCCAAATTACCTACAAAACACATAAAAGGTGCGTAGTCTCCGAATCTCATAGAAATACGGGAACTAGGCTAAAAAGGAACAAAACGCACAAGAAAAGGGGAAAAAGAAACATATTTACAAAGGAAATCACATATGAAAACACCACCAAATAGAGAGACATCAAAATACCCCATACTTAAACTTGCTTGTCCTCAAGCAATAACAATGTAAGTAAGACCGAAACATAATCTTCAAGTAAAGCCTCGTATGAAAACACATTTTAAGCACAAGTGATCGATATTCAAGCAAGATTACATCATCACATATGATTAAGTGTTCCAAGGAATAAAGTCAATGCAACTAAGCCTCACTTTAGGGATATGTGAATGTATATCACTCATCATGTGTTTGGGTTTAGCAATGAACACTCAAGCTCAAAAATCATGCAAGTAAGGACTTTACTATTGAAGCTAATATCACCAATTCCTCCACCTAGAGATGCCTAATGCAAAGTACACAAAGAATTTCGAACTTGGCTCAATGGAGGTCCTCAAAGAGGTTCCATTCGGCCGGGTTGTAATGGGGCTTTTGGTATTTCTCAAGGTGGGAATTATTTGGTCTTGTGGTGCTTACAATGGGGATTGAACAACCTAAACTCTCACCAACTTCACCAAATTCCACAATTACTTTCACACTCACCCAAAAGACTTAACATTTTCCTTTCAACCCAAAATTTCACTTAACATTCCACTTCATCTTTGCTCTTATGCTTTTTGTTGGATTTTCAATACTTTCTACATTTGGACCGACTTTCTTATGACATCGGGCCCGATGTTGCTTGTAACTCGGTTGGACCATTTTCTTCACTTAAGCTCTTTGCTTTCATTCCACTTTACATTTCCAACATTTTCTTTCTTCCTTTTCTTTCTTTTTTTTTTTCATTTTGTAAAACAAAGATGCACTACCCACATGATTCATAACACCATTCTTTGCCCTTAAACCCAAGAGAATCTCAACTCTTCAAATACAATCCAAACCTCTCTTCTAAAGTCCAATCCCATAAGGCTCAACTCATATAAGGCTAGGAATAATATTTTTGAGGAGTTTCAAACAAAGGCTTAGGCTAGAACGGGGCTACAATCAAAGGATTAACTTCATGGTAGGATATGGAACATTTATGTGACTAAAAGAATAAAGTTCAAAATCAATGTGACAATGCTAGGACAATTCTCATGACGGTCTTGGAAAATAGATAAACACCGCAATAGCAAGTTTTACTAAGCATGGTAGGATATGGAACATTTATGTGCTCAAAATTCTTATTCTTCAATGGCATGTATAGGATCACTCGAAGGGGTTGTCATGTCTACGTCCTCTTTGGAGCCTTGCTTGCCGCTCCCTCTCGTACACTTGCTCTTGGTAGAAGTCTTGTGGTGGTGGTTGGAGTTGAGGCTCCGGGCGTGTCCATTGGTCCTCACGGGCGGCCGACTTTGAAGGCTTTTGAGGGAGAGGGGTTGTATTTTGGGAATGGTAGTTGATAATGAAGATGGTAGGTAGGTGGGGGATAATATTTAATGGGGAAAAGGGACAATTTAGGTCAAGGGCAAAATTGGCATTCTAACTAGTCGAATCAAGTTGGACCGACTTCATGGACCGACGTCCCTATGTCGGGCCCGACTTACCTGGGCTCGATGTGGGAGTATTCGGGTCGCCAATTTTACTCCATCCTCATGCAACTTCTTTCCCATATTTCCATTTAAATATTTCACCTCAAATCCTACACAACTTTGAAGGATGCACAACACCATAAATCCACAAAACACTAGATAGGGATTGGTTAGAGAAAAGCTAAGCTAAACTAAGAAAATCAAACTAAAATTACGAAAAGAAAGCTACTAGCTCGGGTTGCCTCCCGAGAAGCGCTCGTTTAGAGTCACTAGCTTGACTTCCTAACCTCAACCTTATGGCGGGTGAAACACGGTGAATTTCTCACCATTGTTATGCCCATTCCCATTGCCTTCATACCCATAAAACCACCAACGATGGTCTACATAGGCATGGCTCTCCGATCTCGGGCCTATCTCATCATACTCCTCCAACGGATGATATTTCTCCTCCTTGTTTGCTCCATCATGTTTTTCTTGTCCTACACCATAGTCATCCAAAGTATTCCTAGGAGATTCTACCAATTCACCTTTTAAATCACTAAGGCAAATGTAGGAGTCTCCTAAGTCATCATTCAAATCACTCAAGCAAATGTAGGAATCAAAATTTTGGGAAGAATTGTGATCTTCACCAACATTAAAAGGATATGAGTAAGGATACTCTTCATCTCTTCTTGAGCTAGCATTGTTCCTTGACTCACCTTGATCCTTAAGTTGCTCCAAAAACTCCCTTACTTGTATTTGTTCATTGAAGCTTTCATCACCCCCTAATGCAACAACCTCCCTAGCAACTTCCACTTCTTCACTTTCTCTCTTGGCACTCTCTTCAAGTTTAAGAATGGACAAGGCGTCCGGCTCATTCAAAGCTTTGTTGAAGTGAAAATCGACCTTCTCTTCCCCAATCTCAAAGGAAACCTTCCCGTTCTTGACATCAAACCTTGCCCCCGCCGTAGCTAAGAATGGTCTCCCTAAGATTATTGGAACCAAGGGATCCTCATGCATGTCCAAGATCACGAAATCATCAGGGACAAAGTACTTTCCAACCCTCACCGGAACGTCGTCCAATATTCCTTTGGCCTTGGTGATGGAACCGTCGGCCATGGTTAGGGACATATCGGCCGGCTCCATTTCACCCAAATTTGCTCTTCTCCAAATGCTAGCGGGCATTACCGAAACACTTGCCCCAAGGTCACATAAGGCTTGGAAATTTTGAGACCCCACACCAATGGTTATAGCAAAACGACCGGGATCTCCTAGCTTTTGTGGTAACTCCAAGGTCTTGACTTCATCTTGCATTTCCACTATGGACCTCTTCTTGCTCAAAATCTCCCTTAAAAACTTGGCATAAGATGGCATCTCACTCAATGCGTCGATGAACGGGATGGAGATGTTCAAGCCTTGCAAGAGTTTGAGAAACCTCTTGAACTTGTTCTCAACAACATCTTTCGGCTTCTTCGAGGGATATGGAAGAATTGTTGCACCTTGAATCTTGCTTGGATCAACTTCTTTGGACTTCCCCGCTTCATTTGCAACACTTCCTGGTTTAACCGACTTGTGCACCATGTCGGGCCCGATCTTGTGAATCTCGGTCCTGGGCAGAGGGGTCGGATCGAGGTCTGTGTACGTCGGTCCCGAGTTGCTCTCAACCTCGGTCCGTGGTGAAGGAGTCGATCTTCTTGCTGGGTCGACTTCGGGGAACTTCGGACCCGACTTGCTGGGTAAGTTGGTCCGACTCTCTTCACTCTTCTTAGGCACGTGTGGCTCGGGTAGGTTTCGGCCACTTCTCAATCCAATTGCCCGGACTTCATTTTGATTGTTTTGAGCTCGAGGGTTCTCCTCGGGTCGGCCCAGAAGTCTTCCATTCTCTCTTGGGGCTTGAGTCGCAATTTGAGCAAATTGATTGTCGCCTTGCCTCCTCCATGCACCAAACTCATTGAATTGGGTCCTCATCTCCTTGAACCCATCTCTCATCTCTTGAGCAAATGTTTGTAACTCATTGAATCCCATGGTCTATATGGTGGTGGTGGCGCCCTTGGCTCGTTTTGGTTGAAGTTGTTGTTGTAGCTTTGAGCTTGACCGTTGTTCCACTGGCCATTGCCACCATTGTTGAAGTTGCCTCTTCCACCGAAATTTCCTCGAACATAGTTTGCCTCCTCAATTCGCTCGGCCAAGCGCACTTGGCTCTCATTCGGACAAACTTGTGTAGCATGTGCAAAGGATCCACACTCCTCACAAGCTCTAGCATTTTGCTTGTAGTAGTGGACTTGCCTCTTAAGCTTGCTCACTTCACCTTCAAGGAATTGGAGCTTCACATCCCTATCAATGTCTTCTCCCTTTGGATCACATAACTTCCTTGCACCTTCACCTTGAACTTTCACCTCCTTGCTAGCTTGACTCACCCCATACATGGCCTCATAATCGGATAGCTTGTCAAGTAGCTCCCAAGCTTGATCCGGTGTCAAGTCTATGAACCCACAATCGGTGTGGAGATTGAGCTTGTCCTTCGTTACCGGATTGATGCCTTGGAAAAAGATGTCTTGAAGCACATATGGTTGTTGTCCATGAGTAGGACATTGACGCAACATCTGCTTGAAACGGTCCCATGCTTCGAAGAGAGGCTCATTCGAACCTTGTTGAAAGCTTGCAATCTTCCTTCTTAACTCGGTTGTCTTTGCGGGAGGGAAGAACTTCATCAAGAAAGCATCATAGAGTGTCTTCCAAGTTGTGATTGACCTAGGAGCTTGGCTCTCGAGCCAATGTGCGTCCTTGCCCCCAAGTGACCATTTCAACGCCTTTAGAAGCACATACTCCAATGTCTCCTCGTCGGTAGAGATCGTCTCACACATGTCCACAAAACGTTTAACATGCTCTATGGGACACTCATGTGGACGGCCCTCGAATTGATCACGCTTGATGAGGGAGATGAATTGCGTCTTGATCTCAAAATTCTTGGCAACCTCGGGAAGCACAATAGCCGGCTCGGGGACCCTCAACTCCGGATGCATGTATTGGCGTGCATTCTGGGGTAGAGCATTGAGTTGAGCCTCGGCTCTCATCCGTTGCTCCCGTTCTCTTCTTGCCACCTCCTCTTGATTGTCCCTCTCAAGTTGCAATCTAGCCATTTCGGCCCTAAGTTGAGCCAACTCCTCATCAACATGGAGAGCTTGATTCGCCATCCTTTTCCTTCTTGGGGCTTCCTTGAGAATACTTTCCGGATTACTCACAAACTCAAGCTCAAGTGTTCCTCGGGAGGAACGAGCTATCATACACCTATGAAACAAAAACACAAACCAAAACAAATCAAAAACAAACAAAGGGTTTGGGCTATTCCCTCACCCAAATCACTACCAAAACACAAGAAACTCACCAAATTGGCACTCAATGCACTTAGACTTCCCTGGCAACGGCGCCAATCTTTTGATCGCTCTCGGATGCGAGGGTCAAGAGATACAATTTATAACCCGACCCCGTTGTAGTACGTGGTGGGTGTCGAACACTCGGGAAGTCTACTCGATCAATGTGCCTAGATACTAGGAAGCTAGAAAGGAGAGCATAAAACAAAGGAAAACAAAGAAAACAGTCGGGACCGACACTGAGGTCACGTCGGGCCCGAGGTTGGCGACAAGAGGAAGTCGGGACCGACACTGGGTAAGTCGGGCCCGAGGTAGCTGGGGATGTCGAACTCAAAGATTTTAAAAGTAGATCTTGGGATTTCGGGTTCCTTCCCTAGTAGATTAAGGCTTTTCCACCCCAATTCAGGCAATGAGTGATGATCGGACTAGGATCAAGTGCTTTCGCCCTCGTTCCAACCACATCTACACCTCGATCCATGGGGAAATCCCCTTCGAAGGAAGGTCTTGAGATTGACACATGTTCACTTTCGCTACTTTGCCAATCTCAAGCCTTGATTCCCAACTTTCGCAAGGAATTGTAGCTCTATGTAGAGTGGGTTCCTTAGATCAAACACTCAAGACTATGGAATTGGGGTTTCTAGCCTGAACCTAGCTAGGGTTTTCCCCCATAACCCAAGATCAAGGAGATCTACTCCATGTGACAAGCAAAGAAAGCAATCAAATCAAAAGAGAAAGCAATCATCATAATCAATCTCAAAACAAAGCAAGGTTTCATTCAAATCCAAAGCAATCCACAAATTCAAATCAAGGGTTTTCAAATCCACAAGATCAAAGCAAATCAAAGCTAAACAATCAACAAAACCTATCAAGCCTTCCTCTCTCTTGGCCGATTCTCTCTCTCTTCCTCCTCTTCTCCTTCCTCCTTGCTCTCCAAGTATCCTCTTGGCTCCCTTGGAACCCCCCTTTTGTGTGTGTGTGAGGGAACCCTTTCTTAGAAGACAAGAGGGCCTTTTATAGATTAGATGAAGGGCAAAAGTGGAAGTCCACAAATTCGTGCCTTGGAGCCCAAGTAGTTCGGTGACCGACTCGGACCGACACGGAGGAACCTCGGGCCCGAGTTACTGTGCAACTCGGTCCGAGGTTAGAGACTTCAAAGTCGGGCCCGATGTTGTTGCAACTCGGTCCTGACCTCGTTCCACCTTCTTCTTAGTTGGCTTCTCTTGTTCTTCTTCATGGCTTGCTTCTCTCTTTCCCGCTTTAGCTCGGCCTTTGCTCCATGTCTCGACCCTCCTTCAAATCGATCCTTGATTCATGCCAAATTACCTACAAAACACATAAAAGGTGCGTAGTCTCCGAATCTCATAGAAATACGGGAACTAGGCTAAAAAGGAACAAAACGCACAAGAAAAGGGGAAAAAGAAACATATTTACAAAGGAAATCACATATGAAAACACCACCAAATAGAGAGACATCAAGAAGCTAACCGTCATGATAGCTGCGTTAAACCGTTTTATCTCCAAGTCCTCGGATAAGTGCCGACTATTCTACGAGGTACTAAAGAAGAACAAGAGCTTCCAGTGGACAGAAAAACACGAAGCCGCCTTCCAAGAGCTGAAGGGCTACTTCGCCAATCCCTTATTACTGGCTAAACCAACTCCGGGGGAGGTGCTACACCTCTACTTAGCTGTATCAGACCGCGCACTAAGCGGAATCCTGGTCAAAGAAGAAGACGGCCAACATGTTCCGGTTTATTTCGTGAGCCGAACGATGGTGTCCGCCGAAACGCGCTACTCTCCAACGGAAAAACTGGTCCTGGCGGTCGTGATGTGCTGGAATAAACTCCGACCATACTTCGAGTCGCACACTATCATCATCTTGACAAATTACCCCCTCCAACAGATCATGCAAAAGCCAGAATTTTCAGGAAGAATGGCAAAGTGGGCAATTCTCCTAAGCGGGTACGACGTCAGATATGAACCTCGAAAAGCAATCAAGTCGCAGGTACTGGCCGACTTCGTTGTCGACTTCACCTCGACTCTTGAAGAAAGCGCTAAAGGCGAGGTCTTGATGTCATCCCTCGACGAACCTGAGGAAGAATGGATCGTAAACACCGATGGAGCCTCAAACACAAGAGGAGCAAGGCTCAGTGTCGTGCTAAAGTCGGCAAGGGGGGAAACAATAGCTCAGGCGGTTTGATGCAATTTTGAAGCCACCAACAATGAGTTCAAATATGAAGCTCTCATCTTTGGGCTGGAATTGGCTAAAGATTTGTCCATCAAGAAGATCAAGGTACGCGCCGAATCCTTACTCATCATCAGTCAGATCCTGTGCATCTTCGACGCCAAAGATGATAGGATGGCCAGTTACCTCAATGTGGTTAAAGAACTATCCGAGAATTTCGAGCAAATACAATTCGAACAAGTCCCTCGGGATCAAAATGCATCGGCCGATGCCCTAGCCGGTCTAGGCTCTACCCTGGACCCCAGGGATTACGACAATATACCATTAGTCCACTTGTTACAGTCGGCTATAACAGAAACATTGGTGACACAGGATGCTGAACCACCACCAGAGCAGCTCACCCCGGATATTCTCCAAACATCCACCAATCCAGGGGTCAGTTCGGACGATCGCTGGACCAAGCCATACCTCGATTGGTTCCTTCGCGGCGAAGAACCCAAGGACAAGATAGAAGCCAAAGCTTTAAAATCAAAGGCAACGCGGTTCGCCATCTTAAAAGGGGTCCTCTTCCATAAGTCTGCAACAGGTTTTTTACAACGGTGCGTAGAAAAAGAGGAGGCCGAGGAGATCATGCGTGATGTGCACAGCGGAGACTGTGGTAATCATATTGGGGGTCGCAGTCTTGCTAACAAAATTTTAAGGCAGGGGTGGTATTGGCCCACCGTTCGCCAAGATGCCATCAAGTACGCCCAAGCATGCGAGGCATGCCAGCGGCACGCACCAGTTCCGCATCAGCCGCCGGAGATTCTCCACCCTTCCATCACCCCTTGGCCATTCATGCGATGGGGCATGGACATCGTTGGCAAGTTACCCCCGTCTACAGGGCAAAAGGTGTTTTCTTCGCCATGACAGATTACTTTTCTAAATGGATCGAAGTTGAAGCCTTTCGAGAGATCAAAGATAAGCAAGTAATATCATTCATCCAGCGCAACATCTTGAGCAGGTTTAGGGTCCCCGCGGAGATTACTTGCGACAAGGGGTCACAATTTATAAGCAAGAAGATGTGTGATTTCTGCAAGCAATGGAACATTGATTTAGTCATGTCCACTCCCAGATACCCGCAAGCTAACGGACAGGCCGAAGCTAGCAACAAGGTAATCATCAATAACCTAAAGAAGCGGCTGATAAAATCCAAAGGGAAGTGGGCCGAGGAATTACCCTATGTACTATGGGCCGATCGCACCACTCCGAAAGGGGCCACCAGACAGACTCCATTTCGATGGTACACGACTGCGAAGCTGTTATCCCAACCGAAATCCTAGTTCCAACCGCAAGGTACGGGCTCGCTACCTCGGAGAGCAATGGACGTGAGTTAGAATCAGACCTAAATACTATCCAGGAACTCAGAGAAGTTGTCCATGCTCGAATCACAATGTACCAGCAGCAAGTAGCTAGAAGTTACAATAAAAATGTTCGAGTGAAGAGTTTTCAGCTTGGAGACTGGGTATAGCGGAAGGTTTTCCAGAATACTACAGAAGAAAACGCTGGCAAGTTGGCACCCACTTGGGAAGGGCTGTACAAGATCACCAAAGTCGCAGGAAACGGTGCCTACCAGCTAGAATCCAAGGATGGAACAGCGGTGCCACGAAGATAGAACGCGACCCACCTAAAAAAGTATTACTTCTAAATTAATTCCTTATTATGATTTATTCCTAGACATTTCTTAGCTCTAGGGTAGAGAATCTTTAGGCAATATTTGGCTTTTTCAAATAAACGACTCTGAGCACTTGCTCACACTATCGGACGCAATTTTGAAATTCTTATCTCATCAATCATGTTTTTACACATTTTTTACATAATGATTTGCGGTAAAAATATTCTCCCACTCTTTCACATTCTCTTATTGCTCATAAATGCAAACATGCGCTAATCAATGTTGCATACCACATGAAACGTGCCAAACACAAAAAAACCACTGTTATGACACATGGTTATACCGTCTGAAAAAGACGAAGTCATCACGCACACAACATTGATGAAGTAACCCATAAGATGGTTACCCATACGCTAATCAAAGTTACATACAACATGAGACGTGTTAAACACACAATACCACTGTTAAGACACATGGTAATACCGTCTAGAAATGGCGAAGTCGTCACGAATACAACGTCGACGAAGTAACCCATAAGTTGGTTACCCCCTATCTAATTCCGATTTAACGAAACATCCGATTAGTACGGGAAGGGGAAAGCTATAGCATATAACCCAAGTCATATGCGCGGGACGCCGCGATGACACTACATCCTAATCTAAGGATCCATTTCCCAAGAACACGTCAACTCTTAATGACCCTTGGAAGTGGCCAAAGGCAGCCTAATCGTAACAAACTACGCACGGCCCCTTTGCAGAGAATTTAACGCGCAAAACGTGATCCTACGCAAGACCCACAATAAGTCGCTAACGAGGGGAGCATTAAAAACTCCTTCTTTAAACGCTAAAACCTAACGCGTACCCGACTTGCGGGCAACACATTCATGGAGATTCTCCAAGAATCTCCCTATGCTAATACACTACGCAAATTTCTAAATATAGACAAACAAGCAAATAAAGATAATGTCGCGCCATTCAGAGGGCGTCAAAACCATTCAAAATCAGATGCCATATGAGTTTTTGGCCCCAGGCCATAAAGTTACCAAAACATCCTGACAATCATCCAGCAAAAACAAAAAAAAAGAGTACTTCTAAAGAGATCGAAGAGAGGCACATCAGGAGCTTACTGTCCGCTAGCTGGGGTCGAAGGTTCCTCTTTGTCCATGGCCTTCCCACCATCACATTCCTTATTGGATGGGCCCCCATCATCATAGTCTTGACATTTTTCCTTAATTGGGGAGCTCACGTCATCCTCCTAGTCTTCACCCACCAGGTATTCTTTGCCAGGAGGGGGATGGTCGGCGGGGTAGTATTCCTCCAGGACCTCCAGCTGCGTCCTCAAGTCCCATTTGGCACTCTTCCCATCAGCAAAGTCCTGCAGCAGCTCCACTTGAGATTTCCTCGTGTAATATGCTGCCACGTTTACCACCACCTGGGAAAAACCTTCGATCTCCTTCTCCGCCTCCAACGCCTTCGCCTCAAGTGATGGCTTTTCAGCTTAAAGATCCTCTACCGACGATTGAAGTTGGCCCACCTTCTTGTCCAAAGAAGCAGCCAGATCCCTCGTCTGCTTCTCTTTTTCCTCCAACGCCCTCATTTCCTCATGGCAACGGACGTTAGTGGCCATCAGTTCCTAGAAGGCTTGCGAAATTAAAAGAACAAGATAAATCAGGAAAAGGGCAGAAAAGCGTTCAAGTAATGCCAAAGAAATGACAACGAATATCTAAAGGCTCGGTTAAGCAAGTTTACCACTCTTAGCGTTGCACCCACGTGGCTGAACGCAACGTCAGGGGTGAGGGCTTTGAAGTCCATCTTCACGTTCGGGAGCAAGGTGTCCCCAAAAGTGTTGAGGAGATCTTTTGGCTCCGCTTTCTTGGCAACGTGAGAGGTTGGAGAATCATCGACTCTTTTCCACTTCAACGAGAGAGATTTTTTGGTCTCGGAGCTGGGAGGAGGAGACAAGGGAAGCCTGACCCCGCCGGATCTCAGCCGACGAACCATTGCTGCGGCAGAGGTATCCACGATAGCGCCTGGGGAAGTTTTTTTTTTTAGCCGCATTGAGAAAAGAAGACACGGATTTAAAAGTAATTTTGAAGAAATCAAACGCATGAAAAGTAGAAGAAGGAGCAACCAACCTGATTTCTTCTTGGAGGAACTCATCATGGCAGAGGACAAGGGAGTGACTTCTGTTTCAGTTTTGTCTTCGTCGGATCCTGGAGATTCTTCGTCTTCACCACTACCCGCTGGGTGAGGACAGATCTTCTTGGGCTTTCGCTTTTCAGGCTTGATCTTTAGCAGGCGTCGACACACACTCGTATCCATGCTCTTGGAGTTGATTCCCACCGGTACTGCACAAGAAAGGCAGATATGAAAACATGGAAACCAGAATATGCAAAATGGAGGTTTAATAAAGAAGATCAGATCGTCTTACGAGATGTCTTCCATTCATCTCGAAAGACGTCTTTCACTTCGTCATCAAGATCGCTTAAAGATGCTTTCTCGATGAAGAAGAATCGGGATTGCCAGCTCCGGGAGGAAATTTTAAGTTTTGGAATAAGGGGTTTTTTTGTGTCCCTAGCATGCAAAGTGATGTGACCCCCCCCCCCCCCCCCCCCCCCCCCCTCTGAGGAACGATTTTATATGCCAAAAGAAGCTCTCCCATGGTCATCTCCAAACCCCTCTCTGTGGCAAGCTCATCGATTCGAGCAAGGGTGTGCCAAGTGGTCGGAAGGATTTAGCATGGAGAAACGTTTAGGGTTTGGATGAATTCCTGAATGAAAGGGGAGAAAGGAAACTTTAAACCTAAAGAAAAGGGGTAATCGAGAAAGCAAATCCACCCTGACCGAACCCAATCAATGAATTCGACAATCGGGGCGTGGAAACGGGTCCCCTCTGGAAAGCCACCGAAGGAGATCCAGTCGGCGATCTCCTCCGACGTCATATCGCAACAGTGAAGATCTTGGGGACCCAGGGATGAAGAAGAAACGAAAGTCGAAGCTTTGGCCATGGAGATTGAAGCAGAAAAAAGCTAGAGATGAGGAAGAAGAAGTGTTACCTGGAAAGACGAAAGCAGGGATTGAGAAGGAAATAAGGCGTGGTTTAGATAATGATGAGAACAACAAGGAGTCTCTCGGGTCATTAAGGAGAAACGGCAGAATCAGATCCCGTCTTCCAAGGCAATCTCTGAAACGTCTTATCAAGCTTAAATGCAACTTTTGAAATTTGAATTTAAATTTTGAAATTGCATTTAGGGGTCTTGTTAGACCCAGATTTTAGGTGACGAAGCGTTGGCCCATAGACAGAGAATCTCCAACGCATACAGAGCTACGGAAGATTTTCGAGATTGATTAAGTAGGTTGGAGGAGAGAGGGTCTGAGATATGTTTGTTACAAGATATATTCTTCTCCAGATTGTATTCATTATAAGATATAAATAAGCACAAATTTGTTAGTTAGAGATAAGATCATATCTTTTATTAAGATAGAATATGTTCTAGGGGGCTATATAAGTCGATGTAACCCTTAGGGGAAAACGGGACTGAATTCACACGATCTCATCTGATTTCCACATCAATAAAACACATACTTTCGTTCATATTTTTCTGAGTTCATTCGATCAAGGCCCGATCTAAGCCAAGGTTCTACCTTTGGTAAATTTTGGCTCAAACAGATATTCTCATTGGAAGTCGATAATTTTGCATTGAATTGAGTTTTCGAGGTTGATGGTGTAAGCTCTTCTTCTCCAACCTTCTCTTCTTCTGTCGCCGCTAAATTGGTGGCTCCGCCCTTGCCGATTTCGAAATCCTTAGATCCACCACCACCTTCCACCGGGCTGCCTCATTAAAGTCATCACATCACCACAAACTTCGACACCGCTCCTACCACCCTCGAAGTTTTTTCCTCCCCTAGGGTCACCCACGCCACCAATAATACCTCCACCTCAACAAGTAATCACTACCACCACATGGACTCATTTTAATTAAAATGAAGGGTAAAAATTTAATTTACATAACTTAACAGATAACAAACGGATTTTGTCAAAAGGGGTGGTAAAATGTTATATATTTGTAAATAGAGGGTGGTTTTATGCAGAAAAAAATATAACGGGTGGTGAAATGCAACTTAAGTAAGATAAAGGGTGGTTAAATACAATTTTTCCAATAATTTTTTCAATATAAAGATTTATTAAATTTACGCTACCTAATAAAACATAGAGACAATTTATATATTTCACGACACTTACTCAATAAAGGCCTCCATCTCTTCGCAATTCATGAGTATATAAGTTTGGATCAATTGGTATTCATATCCTATAAGCATACATGTGTGTCCTCTACCCAATGTTCGACCAAGACATGTAAAAATGGACAAATCACTCGCATCAACCCCAACAGGAAGGGTGCAACTTAAATTGGAGGTGAAATCCACTTGATTACTCGTAGCATGTGAGTTGAAATAAAATGAGGAAAAGGTGGACGTCTCTTGAACAAGATATGCACTGTATTTTATAATGTACGGGTTTTATTACCAACTATATATGTTTTTCAATCTTTTTAGGAACCTGCAAATTTAGAAATACTTGTTTCATATGTAATCGAGCTTAATATAAGGTACGAGCTTGAACAAGTTAAACATAAGTGAACTTGGACATACATACCTTTCACTTCGATACATCCATCTATAATTGACAGGACTACAAAGTGAAGCTTCCCTTGGTAGATGAATAGGCAAGTGCTCAATTGAATCAAAAATCTAGGGGAAATATATGCTCCAGCTTGCACAATAATATGGGTATTTCCTTGTGCCAATTCATAACTACTTTAGATTTAAGCTCATAACATGTCAGGTCTCTAAAAACGCACTTAATTGAGCAATGGGCTCCTAAACTTTGTCCTCAAGAAATGCTCGAAAAGCGACGGGCAACAACCTTTGCATGAAAATGTGACAATCGTGGCTCTTCATTCCAAAAACTCGAAGTTTATGCAAGTCAATGTAGCGGCTGAAGTTGGAAACATTACCATTTGGGAATTTCACGGTTCTCAACCACTCGAGAAGCACTTCCTTTTCATGACGATCAAGTGCATAACAAGCCTTTGGGTACCTAGTGCCCTCCTCGTCGGGTTCCAACTCTGGTCGCTTGCACAAATCTTTTATATCCATTATTGCCTTCAAGTTGTCTTTCAACTTTCCCGTAACGTCCATAATGGTGAAGAATAGGTTATCGAAGACATTTTCTTCAATGTGCATGACATCTAAATTATGTCTTATCAGCATACTTGCCCAGTAAGGTAGGTCCCAAAAAATGTTTTCCTTCTTCCAACCTGAACCCCTACTTACTGTGAAATTATGCTCCTCAACTCCCACTTCAGTTATCTTCATCAACCTATTACTCTCAATCTCTTATAATATCTCGTATTCGTCACGGAGTATGGGGGGACCACGACGTTCCCTTTTACCCTTCTTGAAAGAGGTCCTGTTGTTTTGGAAACGATGTTCTTCTTCAGTAAACCTCATGTGACAATCGAACCAGCACATTTTGTGTCCATGGGTTAGATAAAATGCATCCGTGTCCTCCATGCAATAAGGACATGCGTATTTTCCAAAAGTGCTCCATCCTAAAAAACTATATATCGGTCAATGCCCTAAATTAAATGTTTAACATGATTATAATTAATGAACCATGAAACGTGCATAAAACATGCCTAATGTTGAAGGGTTTCTTGAACAAATAAATTTGTATCAAGACCCCGCTGAGTACAGGGAGTCAGGTTCGTCCACGGGAATGAGAATAGGGCTAAAGGTTAGTTGATAAACTACAAAAAAGCAAACAAACACGAACAAAACAAGGCCAGGACCGAGCTGATTAGGGTCGTGCACGACCCTATGGGGGTCGATCCTGGACACACAAAATGACAACGAACATGGGGATTGAGCACGACCTAGGGAAGTCAAGATCGATGCAAATTAACAAGTTTTAATCAAATATAAAAAGGCAATCCTGTTGGTGATTTGTGTCAAGTTATCAAATCCCTATTAGAGCATGTTGAGGTTATTGAGTCATATTGGTAATGTTGATTGGAGTATTGACATATATGACTTTCCATGATGCTTTAAATAATTGTCATAAGATCCAAAAGTGAGTTGCACACCAACACCGAGACAAGAGAATCTCATGTGCACCATCGCGTGGCAAGGGCGCGCCTTGTGGATGGCGACGCTCGGAGTCGGCATGATGCATTGGCACGGTGCAAGCACGGGGCTCGACATGGACCTCGGTTTTGAGGTTCAAGGCTCGGCTAAGGTTGGGGCGCGCCTTGTGTATGAACTTGAGGTTCAAGACAAGGCTGCAAGTGCGCGCCAAGGGTGGTGCGATGACGTGGTGAGGCTAGAGACGCATCTACGAGGCTGCGGTGGAGCTCTCGGCGCCTAGGGCACTTGTCCAAGGCGTCGAGCACTAGTTGTGAGGATAAGGTATGGTTTTGAGCTTTATAATTGATTCTATAAGCTTTGTGCATATTCTAATGTGAATTAGGAAGCTTCTCTAAGCTTGGTAGATGCTTTAAGCAAGAACCAAAGCTTGAGTTTAGCTTGGCACATCGTTAAATATGCTAGAAAGAAGTTTGTAAGCTTCATACTAGCTTAGAGTGAACTCCAGGAGCTTGGATAAGCTCAAGACTAATTGTACGTACATGCTTTATAAGAAGCTCATGTAGCTAGGAACTAGCTCATGGAAGCTCAATCTAGGTCACACTAGCTCAATTTAGCTCAACTAGCTAGAAATTCAGCTCAACCTAGCTCACACTAGCTCAATCCAGCTTGACTAGCTATATGCTAGCTCATGGAGCTAAGGGGTAGTGACATACCTAGGTGACCTAGATAGGTACCTAGCTATGCTAGCTAGGTGGTGGGCCTGGTGGGCCGGCCCAAGGGGCGCGCCCCATGGACTGTTGGGCTGCAAGCATGTGCGCATGGCATGGGCTTGGTGCCTTGCCATTTGGGCAGTGCATGTGGGTTTTGGATTGGATTTTTTGGCTTCCTTCTTAGGCCATTATATGCTGAAATTAAAAGGTAAATGGAGTCCATGGGGGGATGAACTTGGACGCCCAAACTGATGACAAGGAGAGAGGGAAGAAAGTTACAACAAACTCCCTAAAATCACTCTCATCCACTCATTTGTGTAACCGTTTGTAACCGCCATTCAAGGCAGTTATTGGACAGATTTGGGACGCCTATGTAAGGGCAAAATGTCGGTCATTTGATGGTAAGAAAGACACAAGAAAATCAGTCCATTGTCCTACACAAAATCGGTGAGGAAAACAGAAGTAGTCGAGTTAGACTAGACAGTGTTTTGAGTGGAATTTCACGAGTGCTTCAAGCACGAACGTGGGCATCATGGATGGATCTTCAAGCATGAAGGAAGAAGCTCAAGAGACGTTGTATGGGAAGAATGTTCAAGTGAAGGACGAACCCCAAACGTCGATGGAAGATGATTTCGTTCAAGTCAAGATCGAAGAGGAATCAATAGACTCGAATAAGGTACGCTTGTTCTCAATGGTTGTGTCTTGCCAACACTTCCATTGGTACGTTTGGTTGTGTTTTATCTCACAACGGTATTGCATAACCCTTGGCATGGAATAGGGGCAATATACGTTGAAGGAAAGATCGATTTAATCGTTCGACTCGTAGCTTTATCCAAGTCGACTAACAAATAATATAAAAAGGGGTCGATGGTGATTGCTTTCATGGCCTACACCGACGAGACTACTCTTCAATGGGTCTACTCGTCATGCCTTAATTATCCCATGGATCTACAAGGATCAACTTCCCTTCAGCTAAGACAAAGCAAACATACTTAAATGATTGCATGCAAACCCTAACCATAAACCCAACAATCTTCAACGTATATTCGTTTATTTGCTTTCGTTTTGTTCATATCCATGTTTGCTTTTGTTGTGTTATTTATTTAAGTTTGAGGATAAGGCTAAACGAGGGGATAAGACGGTGCATGACATTACCTCACAATTGAGGGAAGTCAAGATAGAGCCTCCAAGTCCCATTCGGCCCATTGAAGTACAAGGCGGACTAATAGACTTCGACGAGTGGCTAGAAGAGTACAACAAGAGTAATCTATAGTGGGATTGGGTCCTTGCTAACGTAAGGTGCGAACCTGATTTCGATGATGCCATACAAGGTGAGGTTTTAAGGCCTCAACCCTCCATGATGATGGAGACTCATGGTCCAAGGCGTGGTCATGAGGCAAGGCATGTGTACTCGACATTCAAGCGCCATGGCAAGTCTAGGGTTAAGCACTCACGTGCTAAACCGAGAAAAAGCATCCCTAGGGGAGTGGCCTTGGGAGATGGAGGGGCCTCGGTGGGAGGAAAGTATTGGCAAGTTGTCTATGGGAACCAAAGGCCAAAGAAATTGGTGTATTGTTCTCTTTGTGGCGTAAGACGCCAAGGCTGATTTTATACTTGTAATTGTTTCCTATTTTATGTACGTGTGTGTATGTACTTAGCATTAGACGTGTGCTATGAACTATGTGTGTTGTATATGCCTTGAATAAAGGGCTTTTAGTGTGTGTATTGATCGTATTAAAAGATCATGTAATCGTTTATGGTTGAAATAAAGTATGGCTTGATTCAATGATAATCTTAACGACATGTGTACAAGAATTGGACTTAAGTCTAAATTCTTGGAATCAACTTGAAAAGTTTGATTTTTGTTTCATTCACTAAGAATGATCCAAACCAGACTACCCTTGAGTCGACCATTCTTTGATTGGGACAACTCATGCTCTAGACTACCTTCGGGTCTACTAGAGTAATTAGACTACCTTCGGGTCTACTAATGTAAGGGTCTACTGGATTGTCCCCCACGTGAGAGGGCATGCACATGTTGGCCATGTATGCACTAAAGAACACATAGAAGAGATGGTAAGAGTCTCTTGATAAGATGCATGTGGAAATTCACTAAGTGATTTCATAAACTTCATGCTTCTTATGAAAAAAGGAAACAGGGAAGTCTTGATTGGTTTAGATTGAGACTTGTGGTATATTTGTAGAGAGCAATGGTTGAATGAGAAGTGAGATCTCTCATGGCTAAGTCAATTAAGTTTGACAAGGCACGAAAAGTGTCAAATGGAAGTTTGATACTTAGATATGATGAAAGATGTTCATGTCTATACCGTTTTATCATATGGTTGAATCCTAAAAATTAAATGACTTGTCTAATTTATAAATGTGGTTTGATGTTTACACAAATGAATGTTAGCATGTTATTTTGCCTTGATAACGACATGGAAATGTCAAAAGGAATTGCTTTGCAAAAGGATTGGGATCGGCGCATAAGATGTCTGAGGCTAGAGCCTAGACACGCCTAGGCTAGGCCATAGGCGCGTCGGGTGGTGTCGTAACTCGACATTGATCCTCGTAGCGCTAGGCGCTCGTGGTTGGATCCCATGGAGCATAGTAGGCACGCCCTAGTAGGGCCGTTGCCTAGAACCGCCTCGGTGCATGGCACTAGACGATGATCGTCGCGTGGGGGAGGTGTCGCATCAATCGCAACGCATTGGCCTAAGCCTTGGCACTATCTCGGGATCGAACATTCCTAGGCGCGCCGAGTCTTAGGGCTCGGCACATGGAAAGGCCAAGGATGCGAAGCAAGGCAAGGATCACACGATCTCGATGCGTCGCAAAAGAAGTGCAAGACACTCGGCGACGTGATGCATGGCTTGAACCTCGGCATGGTTGGCGTGCACAAGGCGCGCCACGGCTGGGTGACACCGAAACTATGGCACGATGGGGTGCGCAAGGCGCGTCAAGGATGGTTGAAACCAAGCCTTGGCTTTTGCAAGTGCTCGATGCATGGCGTCGGTGTGCACTCGATTGGCACATGAGGCGCGCCTACCATAAGGAATTTGATTGATTTATAATAAATCAATGAAACCATATTTGAAGTCATATTAGGTTTTCCTAGTTTAGGGTTTTGATAAAATTGTGATTGAAGTTGAGAAACTTGGTCTATCACATGTTCCATATGATGACTTGAAAGGCTCATGTTATGTGTCATTTGTTTGGATGGTTAGAACTTGTTTGAAAAATTTGAAAGGCTGATTTTATGACTTTCAAATAGACAAGTTATGATCTAGAAAAGACTATGAGGAACGTGTTGAATCCTCAGATCCAAGGAAAGTGTCAAGAGTCACTAAGGCTTGAAATTGACAACTTTGGTTGATTAATCTTATAGTTGAGAAACCATTGAAAGGATTAATGGAAATAATGACATAGTGGATAAAAGACAAGTCTTAACACGTGTGTAAACACTTGTGATAAAGCTGATTGTCATATGAGCATAATTCTTCTAGTTTTCTATAATGAAAGCTTTTAAGAAAGAAGAATTGAATCATCTAATTGCATAGATGATGATCCTATGGAAACTTCCAATAAATTGGTAGTTAGGATGAAGTGGAACATAAAGTGGAATACTTTGTGTTTGAATGGCCAAAAGAAAAGTGATGTCATTAGGAAGTCTTTTAAAAGACTCTATATGCTTTTGCATGATGTGATATAGAGAGTTTAGCCACTTGTGGTTTATTAGTGTCTAATGGATCTATATTGAAATGACATAATCTACTTGGTAGAAACCAAGTTATAAGGTCAAATGATAAGACTTTGTTCTTCATTGATAATTTATGAAGATGTCAATGTATAGAGGTGAAGGTGGATTAGATTTTTCTAAATCTTCGTCTAGTTGAAATACATTGAGATGGAAATAAGAATTCCATGGTTATACACATGATTGAGAAACATCTTTGGTTTTATGAACACACGGTTATAAGTTAGGTTTGTCATGACTTGGGGACGCTCAAGTGGATATTAAGATGTGGATATCTTGACAGAGGCCATTTGTCAGAGATATGATTGATGCATAAAGGCATTGGATGTGTATGAAACTTCCTAGGTTGGAAAGTTTGAAAGCAAATTGGATCACTAAAATTTGGAAGACCTTTAGTGCACAATTGGTCACGAATTCCAATTGTGGGTGATGGGCCGACGTTCTTGGAGTTTCCAAGAGGCAATTTCCTATACTCCCACTTCTAGTTGGAAAGTGATATCTAAGTATGAGGGAACCTTGTAATGAGGTACATGCCATAACTTAGAGTCAACTCGTTTGATTTTTGTTAAGCACATCGAATTTGTTGATTTCTCTCCGAGAAGATTGACATAAGTGTTTGTGTTAATTTCAATCGAGGGATGGGGGTAACAATCCTTACAACTGTTAGATTTGGACACCCAATTCCCCTACATCGAAAGGTGTGGGCAGAATTCAATGTGAATTCGAAAGGTGTGAGCATTCATAATATCTCATATTATTATTACCCATCAAGGTTTATGCTCTAGACCACATGAACCTAGTCTTGAAACAAAGTTTTCATTAATGAGTTTTGGTTGCTTATGTGGAGCATGATAGGAAACTCAACTATGCATATGTGGAAGTATAAGGCTTCTTCCAAGTTAGAGTAATTAAGGATGACTCAACTAATGCATATGTGAGAGGATAAGGGACGAAAGAGCCTTATTTATAAAAGCGTCAAGTAAAAGGATAAGCGTAAGAAACTCATGTGTAAGAGTTACTACATGTACTTAGACATGTTGATGTGGTTCAAACCTTAGGAGCACCACGATTCTTTAGTGCATGAATGTGATGATTACAAGGTGTAAATTCAAGTCTACGGACATTTACATCTATACATAGAGTTTGTTTAAATAAATTTCGAGTTTTGATGACATGGCTCAAATGGGGGAGGAATGTTGGTGATTTGTGTCAAGTCATCAAATCCCTATTAGAGCATGTTGAGGTTATTGAGTCATATTGGTAATGTCGATTGGAGTATTGACATATATGACTTTCCATGATGGTTTAAATAATTGTCATAAGATCCAAAAGTGAGTTGCACACCAACACCGAGACAAGAGAACCTCGTGTGCACCATCGCGTGGCAAGGGCGCGCCTTGTGGATGGCGACGCTCGGAGTCGGCATGATGCATTGGCACGGTGCAAGCGCAGGGCTCGGCACGGACCACGGTTTTGAGGTTCAAGGCTCGGCTAAGGTTGGGGCGTGCCTTGTGTATGAACTTGAGGTTCAAGACAAGGCTGCAAGTGCGCGCCAAGGGTGGTGCGATGACGCGGTGAGGCTAGAGACGCACCTACGAGGCTGCAGTGGAGCTCTCAGCGCGCCTAGGGCACTTGTCCAAGGCGTCCAGCACTAGTTGTGAGGCTAAGGTATGGTTTTGAGCTTTGTAATTGAGTCTAGAAGCTTTGTGCATATTCTAATGTGAATTAGGAAGCTTCTCTAAGCTTGGTAGATGCTTTAAGCAAGAACCAAAGCTTGAGTTTAGCTTGGCACATAGTTAAATATGCTAGAAAGAAGTTTATAAGCTTCATACTAGCTTAGAGTGAACTCTAGGAGTTTGGATAAGCTCAAGACTCATTGTACATGCTTTATAAGAACCTCATGTAGCTAGGAACTAGCTCATGGAAGCTCAATATAGCTCACACTAGCTCAAGTTAGCTCAACTAGCTAGAAATTTAGCTCAACCTAGCTCACACTAGCTCAAGCCAGCTCGACTAGCTATATGCTAGCTCATGGAGCTAAGGGGTAGTGACACTACCTAGGTGACCTAGATAGGTACCTAGATATGCTAGGTAGGTGGTGGGCCGGCCCAAGGGGTGCGCTTCATGGACTGTTGGGCCGCAAGCATGCGCGCATGGCATGGGCTTGGTGCCTTGCCATTTGGGTCGTGTATGTGGGTTTTTGGATTGGATTTTTGGGCTTCCTTCTTGGGACATTATATGCTGAAATTAAAAGGCAAATGGAGTCCATGGGGGGATGAACTTCGACGCCCAAAATGATGATAAGGAGAGAGGGAAGGAAGTTACAACAAACTCCCTAAAATCACTCTCATCCACTCATTTGTGTAACCGTTTGTAACCGCCATTCAAGGCAGTTATTGGACAGATTTGGGACGCCTATATAAGGGCAAAATGTGGGCCATTTGATGGTAATAAAGACACAAGAAAATCAGTCCATTGTCCTACACAAAATCGGTGAGGAAAACACAAGTAGTCGAGTTAGACTAGACGGTGTTTTGAGTGGAATTTCACGAGTGCTTCAAGCACGAACGTGGGCATCATGGATGGATCTTCAAGCATGAAGGAAGAACCTCAAGAGACATTGTATGAGAAGAATTTTCAAGTGAAGGACGAACCCCAAACGTCGATGGAAGATGACTTCGTTCAAGTCAAGATCGAAGAGGAATCAATAGACTGGAATAAGGTACGCTTGTTCTCAATGGTTGTGTCTTGCCAACACTTCCATTGGTACGTTTGGTTATGTTTTATCTCACAACGGTATTGCATAACCCTTGGCATGGAATAGGGGCAATATACGTTGAAGGAAAGATCGATTTAATCGTTCGACTCGTTGCTTTATCCAAGTCGACTAACAAATAATATAAAAAGGGGTCGATGGTGATTGCCTTCATGGCCTACACCGACGAGATTACCCTTCAATGGGTCTACTCGTCATGCCTTGATTATCCCATGGATCTACAAGGATGAACTTCCCTTCAACAAAGACAAAGCAAACATACTTAAATGATTGCATGCAAACCCTAACCATAAACTCAACAATCTTCAACGTATATTTGTTTATTTGCTTTCGTTTTGTTCATATCCATGTTTGCTTTGTTGTGTTATTTATTTAAGTTCGAGGATAAGGCTAAACGAGGGGATAAGACGGTGCATGACATTACCTCACAATTGAGGGAAGTCAAGATAGAGCCTCCAAGTCCCATTCGGCCCATTGAAGTACAAGGCGGACTAATAGACTTCTACGAGTGGCTAGAAGAGTACAACAAGAGTAATCTATATTGGGATTGGGTCCTTGCTAACGTAAGGTGCGAACCTGATTTCGATGATGCCATACAAGGTGAGGTTTTAAGGCCTCAACCCTCCATGGTTATGGAGACTCATGGTCCAAGGCTTGGTCATGAGGCAAGGCATGTGTACTCGGCATTCAAGCGCCATGGCAAGTCTAGGGTTAAGCACTCACGTGCTAAACCGAGAAAAAGCGTCCCTAGGGGCGTGGCCTTGGGAGTTGGAGGGGCAATATACGTTTAAGTCAAGATCGAAGAGGAATCAATAGACTCGAATAAGGTACGCTTGTTCTCAATGGTTGTGTCTTGCCAACACTTCCATTGGTACGTTTGGTTACGTTTTATCTCACAACGGTATTGCATAACCCTTGGCATGGAATAGGGGCAATATACGTTTAAGGAAAGATCGATTTAATCGTTTGACTCGTAGCTTTATCCAAGTCGACTAACAAATAATATAAAAAGGGGTCGATGGTGATTGCCTTCATGGCCTACACCCACGAGACTACCCTTCAATGGGTCTACTCGTCATGCCTTGATTATCCCATGGATCTACAAAGATCGACTTCCCTTCAACAAAGACAAAGCAAATATACTTAAATGATTGCATGCAAACCCTAACCATAAACCCAAAAAATCCTAGGGCTAGGGCTACCACAACAACAACCATACATGCTTTCAACAAGAATTCACAACCATCATGCATTTATGATCATAGAAAAGTCAACTGTCGCAAACAATTCAAGTTATTCAATCAACTGTCTCAAATTAAACAACTTTCTATCTATCCTTCAACCTAGGAATATCAACTTTCGCAAATAATCCTATTAGATCTAATCAAGCAATCAACTTTATACTTTCGCTTTTAGGTTAATTGCAAGATATTGCCTCAACTTTCGCAATGGAATTTAGCACAAGATAGAGAGATATGATCTTCAAGCATTAAGTCATGATTTCAAGTTTATACATGCATGATCATGTTGGGTTTTCACCCAGCCCTAGAATCTAAGAAAACTACTCACTCATCGTAAAGAAGAACGAAGACATGATCATAATAAACAAACCGAAAAATTAAATTAAAACTAAGAAGTCTTACAAATTTCTCCAACTTTTTCTCCAAGTCTTCCTCCAATCTCAAAAATACGTCAAAAGCTAGAGCAAAAACCCGGAACAAAAGTCGAACCCCCAAAACAAAGGGTTTAGCCTCCTTTTATAGAGGAAAATGAGCCCTAATTAAACTAGGAAAGAAGATAAAACAACTTCCTAAAATAAAAGATAGAATATATCACAAAAAATCTCGGAATAAGGGAGAGTCGGCGCCATGCACGACCCGAAGTGGGTCGTGCACGACCCTCCAAGGGTCGGTCCTGATGGCTGGTAATCTCCATTGGTCTAGCACGACCCTAACAGCTAGAATCTTGGTTGGGTCGAGCCCGACCCTCTTTGGCACTTCGAACAGCCTTGAGTAAAACTTGCGTAGAGGGATTCGTTACAACTCCGTTTGACTCGATTCTTTTTCCTATGTTCTTGTAACGAAATTCTCTATCTCTTTCAAAGCTCAAACTTGATCTTTAATGACTTTACTTGAGCACTTAATCTCCATCTTCTCTTACAATGCTCCAAACTCTTCTTTTAAGTTCCAAAACTCCTACAAAACGACATAAAATATGCGTAGTTTTCGAATTTCAAGGAAATACGAAAACTAACAAAAAAAAGACTCAAAAACATAAAACTCTAGCACAAAAGCTAACTAAATCTAATCTATCTAGATACTAAAAGCCTACCTAAAAAGCGGATATCACCTAACAACATAGAATACGCCGGAAAGTCGCCAATAGTCCACAGTACAACTGCACACATGACAAAATTTTGCTTCCTTCATGCGTCGTACGTGTTCGCCCCATTAATCCACAAAATCTAAAGCTCGACTATCAACGACTACAAGTATACGTCCAGTTTTTACTTCGGGCTTTGTGGTCCAGGGACAATAACCGTTAAAAACATAACTTCTAAACACATACACATTGACGGCGGAAGGTTGTACAGTGTCAAAATTATAGGCCACGAAGAGTACTGCCTCCCCGAAGAACTGAACGGATTGAAACCGTCAATGCACAACCCTAGCCTTACATTTCTCGATTCAGCGGCAAAATCTGGCCACACTTCATTGAAATGTTTCCATGCTTGTTCATCTGACGGATGTCGCATCACCCCATCTTCATGTACGTGCTCTGCATGCCATCGCATATGTTCAGTTGTAACCACCGATGCATACAGCCTCTGCAAATGTTGCGTGATTGGTAAGTAAAACATACGAGAGTATGGATTGAGCTTCGTCTTGCCTTGCCTCCATCTAGGATGTGAACATATTTTGCAAAAAGAATACTCAACATATGCACCCCAATGTATCATACAAGAGTGTAGGCAACAATCTATTGTTTCATATGGTCAACCAAGACCTTCAACTAGTTTTTTTGTGTCATAGAATGTGGCCGGTAATGTTGTCTCAAGGTGAGATATGTGTCCCTAGAAATCATAAATAATGTGTATCCTCGCTCTATCAACCTTAACTTCGACTTCAAGCAAAGTAGCTCAGTCCCTGCCTCCAACTGGGTGACATCACATCCAGGCCATAACTGTCTATTCGCGGCCGTCAACATGTCGCACATACGCTATGCATCAAGATTAGGCACTTCGGGATAATAATGCTTCCTCTCGGTTCGTACTTCCTCATTTTCTACGGGTTCATCACTGTAATGAGGTTTGGAATTAAAACCGTTGTACACGATCTGCTCCATTTGATTATTATATCAGGAACAGGCATCGACTCATTATAACTACTTGAACCTTCGTGCTGCCTAGACGCAGCCATCAATGCAGTATACATCTCATCCGTCTCCCCGTGCTTACTCCACTTATAGTTAGGAAGAAAACCCTTTGCAACAAGATAATAACACACATTGATGTCTCTCTATTTGGTGGTGTTTTCATATGTGATTTCCTTTGTAAATATGTTTCTTTTTCCCCTTTTCTTGTGCGTTTTGTTCCTTTTTAGCCTAGTTCCCGTATTTCTATGAGATTCGGAGACTAGGCACCTTTTATGTGTTTTGTAGGTAATTTGGCATGAATCAAGGATCGATTTGAAGGAGGGTTGAGACATGGAGCAAAGGCCGAGCTAAAGCGGGAAAGAGAGAAGCAAGCCATGAAGAAGAACAAGAGAAGCCAACAAAGAAGAAGGTGGAACGAGGTCAGGACCGAGTTGCAACCACATCGGGCCCGACTTTGAAGTCTCCAACCTCGGACCGAGTTGCACAGTAACTCGGGCCCGAGGTCCTCCGTGTCGGTCCGAGTCGGTCACCGAACTACTTGGGCTCCAAGGCACGAATTTGTGGACTTCCACTTTTGCCCTTCATCTAATCTATAAAAGGCCATCTTGTCTTCTAAGAAAGGGTTCCCTCACACACACACAAAAAGGGGGTTCCAAGGGAGCCAAGAGGATACTTGGAGAGCAAGGAGGAAGGAGAAGAGGAGGAAGAGAGAGAGAATCGGCCAATAGAGAGGAAGGCTTGATAGGTTTTGTTGATTGTATAGCTTTGATTTGCTTTGTTCTTGTGGATTTGAAAACCCTTGATTTGAATTTGTGGATTGCTTTGGATTTGAATGAAACCTTGCTTTGTTTTGAGATTGATTATGATGATTGCTTTCTCTTTTGATTTGATTGCTTTCTTTGCTTGTCACATGGAGTAGATCTCCTTGATCTTGGGTTATGGGGGAAAACCCTAGCTAGGTTTAGGCTAGAAACCCCAATTCCATAGCCTTGAGTGTTTGATCTAAGGAACCCACTCTACATAGAGCTACAATTCCTTGCGAAAGTTGGGAATCAAGGCTTGAGATTGGCAAAGTAGCGAAAGTGAACATGTGTCAATCTCAAGACCTTGCTTCGAAGGGGATTTCCCCATGGATCGAGGTGTAGATGTGGTTGGAACGAGGGCGAAAGCACTCGATCCTAGTCCGATCATCACTCATTGCCTAAATTGGGGTGGAAAAGCCTTAATCTACTAGGGAAGGAACCCAAAAGCCCAAGATCTACTTTTAAAATCTTTGAGTTCGACATCCCCATCTACCTCGGGCCCGACTTACACAGTGTCGGTCCCGACTTCCTCTTGTCGCCAACCTCGGGCCCGACGTGACCTCAGTGTCGGTCCCGACTGTTTTCTTTGTTTTCCTTTGTTTTATGCTCTCCTTTCTAGCTTCCTAGTATCTAGGCACATCGATCGAGTAGACTTTCTGAGTGTTCGACATCCACCACGTACTACAATGGGGTCGGGTTATAAATTGTATCTCTTGACCCTCGCATCCGAGAGCGATCAAAAGATTGGCGCCGTTGCCGGGGAAGTCTAAATGCATTGAGTGCCAATTTGGTGAGTTTCTTGTGTTTTGGTAGTGATTTGGGTGAGGGAATAGCCCAAACCCTTTGTTTGTTTTTGATTTGTTTTGGTTTGTGTTTTTGTTTCATAGGTGTATGCTAGCTCGTTCCTCCCGAGGAACACTTGAGCTTGAGTTTGTGAGTGATCCGGAAAGTATTCTCAAGGAAGCCCGAAGAAGGAAAAGGATGGCGAATCAAGCTCTCCATGTTGATGAGGAGTTGGCTCAACTTAGGGCCGAAATGGCTAGATTGCAACTTGAGAGGGACAATCAAGAGGAGGTGGCAAGAAGAGAACGGGCGCAACGGATGAGAGCCGAGGCTCAACTCAACGCTCTACCCCGGAATGCACGCCAATACATGCATCCGGAGTTGAGGGTACCCGAGCCGGCTATTGTGCTTCCCGAGGTTGCCAAGAATTTTGAGATCAAGACGCAATTCATCTCCCTCATCAAGCGTGATCAATTCGAGGGCCGTCCACATGAGTGTCCCATAGAGCATGTTAAACGTTTTGTGAACATGTGTGAGACGATCTCTATCGACGAGGAGACATTGGAGTATGTGCTTCTAAAGGCGTTCAAATGGTCACTTGGGGGCAAGGCCACACATTGGCTCGAGAGCCAAGCTCCTAGGTCAATCACAACTTGGAAGACACTCTATGATGCTTTCTTGATGAAGTTCTTCCCGCCCTCAAGGACAACTGAGCTAAGAAGGAAGATTGCAAGCTTTCAACAAGGTCCGAATGAGCCTCTCTTCGAAGCATGGGACCGTTTCTAGGAGATGTTGCGCCAATGTCCTACTCATGGCCAACAACCATATGTGCTTCAAGACATCTTTTTCCAAGGAATCAATCCGGTAACGAAGGACAAGCTCAATCTCCACACCGATTGTGGGTTCATAGACTTGACACCGGATCAAGCTTGGGAGCTACTTGACAAGCTATCCGATTATGAGGCCATGTATGGGGTGAGTCAAGCTAGCAAGGAGGTGAAAGTTCAAAGTGAAGGTGCAAGGAAGTTATATGATCCAAAGGGAGAAGACATTGATAGGGATGTGAAGCTTCAATTCCTTGAAGGTGAAGTGAGCAAGCTTAAGAGGCAAGTCCACTACTACAAGCAAAATGCTAGAGCTTGTGAGGAGTGTGGATCCTTTGCTCATGCTACACAAGTTTGTCCGAATGAGAGCCAAGTGCGCTTGGCCGAGCGAATTGAGGAGGCAAACTATGTTCGAGGAAATTTCGGTGGAAGAGGCAACTTCAACAATGGTGGCAATGGCCGGTGGAACAACGGTCAAGCTCAAGGCTACAACAACAACTTCAACCAAAACGAGCCAAGGGCACCACCACCACCATATAGACCACCGGGATTCAATGAGTTACAAACATTTGCTCAAGAGATGAGAGATGGGTTCAAGGAGATGAGGACACAATTCAATGAGTTTGGTGCATGGAGGAGGCAAGTCGACAATCAATTTGCTCAAATTGCGACTCAAGCCCCAAGAGAGAATGGAAGACTTCCGGGCCGACCCGAGGAGAATCCTCGAGCTCAAAACAATCAAAATGAAATCCGGGCAATTGGATTGAGAAGTGGCCGAAACCTACCCGAGCCACACGTGCCTAAGAAGAGTGAAGAGAGTCGGACCAACTTACCCAGCAAGTCGGGTCCGACGTTCCCCAAAGTCGACCCAGCAAGAAGACAGACTCCTTCACCACGGACCGAGGTTGAGAGCAACTCGGGACCGACGTACACAGACCTCGATCTGACTCCTCTGCCCAGGACCGAGATTCACAACATCGGGCCCGACATGGTGCCCAAGTCGGTCCAACCAGAAAATGTTGCAAATGAAGTAGGGAAGTCCAAAGAAGTTGATCCAAGCAAGATTCAAGGTGCAACAATTCTTCCATATCCCTCGAAGAAACCGAAAGATGTTGTTGAGAACAAGTTCAAGAGGTTTCTCAAACTCTTGCAAGGCTTGAACATCTCTATCCCGTTCACCGACGCATTGAGTGAGATGCCATCTTATGCCAAGTTTTTAAAGGAGATTTTGAGCAAGAAGAGGTCCATAGTGGAAATGCAAGATGAAGTCAAGACCTTGGAGTTACCACAAAAGCTAGGAGATCCCGGTCGTTTTGCTATAACCATTGGTGTGGGGTTTAAAAATTTCCAAGCCTTATGTGACCTTGGGGCAAGTGTTTCGGTAATGCCCGCTAGCATTTGGAGAAGAGCAAATTTGGGTGAAATGGAGCCGGCTGATATGTCCCTAACCATGGCCGACGGTTCCATCATCAAGGCCAAAGGAATATTGGATGACTTTCCGGTAAGGGTTGGAAAGTACTTTGTCCCCGATGATTTCGTGATCTTGGACATGCATGAGGATCCCTTGGTTCCAATAATCTTAGGGAGACCATTCTTAGCTACGGCGGGGGCAAGGTTTGATGTCAAGAACGGGAAGGTTTCCTTTGAGATTGGGGAAGAAAAGGTCTATTTTCACTTCAACAAAGCTTTGAATGAGTCGGACGCCTTGGCCATTCTTAAACTTGAAGAGAGTGCCAAGAGAGAACGTGAAGAAGTGGAAGTTGCTAGGGAGGTTGTTGCTTTAAGGGGTGATGAAAGCTTCAATGAACAAATACAAGTAAGGGAGTTGTTGGAGCAACTTAAGGATCAAGATGAGTCAAGGAACAATGCTAGCTCAAGAAGACATGAAGAGTATCCTTACTCATATCCTTTTAATGTTGGTGAAGATCACAATTCTTCCCAAAATTTTGATTCCTACATTTGCTTGAGTGATTTGAATGATGACTTAGGAGACTCCTATATTTGCCTTAGTGATTTAAAAGGTGAATTGGTAGAATCTCCTAGGAATACTTTGGATGACTATGGTGTAGGAAAAGAAAAACATGATGGAGCAAGCAAGGAGGAGAAATCTCATCCGTTGGAGGAGTATGATGAGATAGGCCCGAGATCGGAGGGCCATGCCTATGTAGACCATCGTTGGTGGTTTTATGGGTATGAAGGTAATGGGAATGGGCATAACAATGGTGAGCAATTCACCGTGTTTCACCCGTCATAAGGTTGAGGTTAGGAAGTCAAGCTAGTGACTTTAAACGAGCGCTTCTCGGGAGGCAACCCGAGCTAGTAGCTTTCTTTCGTAATTTTAGTTTGATTTTCTTAGTATAGCTTAGCTTTTCTCTAACCAATCCCTATCTAGTGTTTTATGGATTTATGGTGTTGTGCATCCTTCAAAGTTGTGTAGGATTTGAGGTGAAATATTTAAATGGAAATATGGGAAAGAAGTTGCATGAGGATGGAGTAAAATTGGCAACCCGAATACTCCCACATCGAGCCCAGGTAAGTCGGGCCCGACATAGGGACGTCGGTCCATGAAGTCGGTCCAACTTGATCCGACTAGTTGGAATGCCAATTTTGCCCTTGACCTAATTTGTCCCCTTCCCCCATTAAATACCACCCCCCACCTACCTATCATCTTCATATCAACCACCATTCCCAAAATACAACCCATCCCCCTCAAACACAAAGTCGGCCGCCCTTCATCACCATACTCGATCCACACCTTTCCTTTCTTCATCCCGTTCCAACCACAAAAAGACCTCCCTAACCCGATTCCGAGTAGAAATCTCGAGTTCAATATAGTCCTTCGTCCCCCATCTAGATCTAGATCTAGGAAATTTGAGTTCTAAGTTGCCTATTTGTTCAAAAGTTCAAATACTCTTCGAATCCGGTATGTGTTACTCGATCTCTACTTATTTCTTTGAAAATTTTGTGCTTTCATTGCGTAGATTGAGTAATGCCATGTTTGATTTAGAGCTTGAGCTTAAAGCATCAATGGTGGATTTGCATGATTTGTGAAATTGAGCTTTAAAGTTGATTGTGCATGCTTAGATCCATTTAGAACTTCGATTAGGGATGTTTGATGGTTGAATTTGAAATTTAAGTGCATGAAAGAGTGATTTGGGTTGATTTGAGGCTAGAAGTCGAAGCATGAACTAGGTCGAGATCGACGTACCCAGGAGAGTCGGGCCCGAGGTGTGAAAGTCGGTCCAACATGTCGGACCGAGGTTGAGTAAGTCGGGCCCGACATAGGCTGGAAGTCGATCCTAGTTGTTTTTGCTTTCCTCTTGTGATATCATGTGGATTCATGTGTTTAATTGTTGGCTATAGCCTAATCATGATGTAGAATGATCATTTGCTTAGCTATTGTTAGAAGATGTCCATGATGATTTATGTTGGATTGAGATGCATGTATGGGGTTCCCTTTGTGTTGGAATGTTGTTGTGTGTTGATAAGTGCTTTTGTTGGGTTGTATGGAGTTTATCTTGGATCCTTTTGTTTGGATGTGTGTAGGTACAATGGAGACAAGAGCTTCATCCTCTCATGTGGAAAGGCCAAGGAAGAAGTCCAAGAAGACGAGGAAAGAGCCGAAGTTGGATGATGTCTATTTGGAGGATGATGAGCAAGTGGAGAATTATGAAAGATATATGGCGCTTGAGCACCACACGAGGTGGCTTGATTGGGAAGCCGTGAGGAAGATGGACATGGATCAAGCCCTTCCAAGATGCTACTCCCACATCGGTCTTAATGGAATGCTAAGGTGGGATAACACTCATTACCCCGCCCTCACCTCGGAATTTATGGCCACATTCGAGTTCACTTATGATAATGTGGAGGATGAGGAAGGGGCGATCACTTTCCGATTGGGTAACGAGGACCACAATCTCACTCTTAGGGATTTGGCTACCTACTTCGGGTTCCCATGCCCAAGAGAAGAGGCCGGCGTCAACAATGAGAAGGTGAACCAAGTGTGGCGTCATGTGGCCGGGAAGAGTGAGATGGGAAAGGGCGCCTCCACAACCGAGATTGCTAGCCCTCTTTTTCGGGTCATGGTGCGAGTCTTGGGGTGTGCAATCTATGCTCGTCATGAGTTGAGCAAGCCGATGAAGGAGGAGATCATGTTGCTCCATGAGATGCTCTTCAACACCGAGAAGCCCATGAACCTTGCATGGGAGTGGGTCAAGATGGTGCGGGACTTCCAAAGTTCTTCTTGGATCTACTTCGGTGGGATGATAGCAAGGCTCGCCATGCGTCTAGGAGTTGATTTTGACAAGTATTCTCCGGCTCCGAATGGAGTTGAGTTCATGAACATGAAGTATTTCAAGAAGGCCAACATCATCAAGGAGAAGCTCTACATGATTTCCTTGGCCCCTCACTCAAACTATGATGGTGTGTCGATCCGGTTAGTGCACAACCTCTATGATCTTTCTCGGTATCAAAATTGGTACCAAGTGTGGGCCGGCAAGCCATACTCATTTGGTGACCCCGAAGGTGCAAGAGAAGGGCGGCGACAACAATCTCAACACATTCGGTTTACTTCCCCTCCATCTACACCGGATTCCGACCAAGAAAAATTCGTGTTTGCACCTCGTGGGGAGGACATGAATGTCGATCAAGGGCAAAGTGAAGAAGATGAGCGCCTCCAAGGCTTGATGGCCGACCTCCGAGCCACGCATCATGCTCCAACACTGGCGGATCGAGGTACATACCAAGTCGGGCCCGACTTCCCTCAACGTCGGTCCACTTCATTCCATGGTGGTGAGGTCCCGAGGCATTATGAACGAGGAGAAAGGAGCGGTGCAAGGCGAGAGCAATTCCAAGGTGGCGGTTATGAAGGCTATGCCCAATGGTACGGTTCGGGAATGGTGTTTCCCGAGCAACAACAACCGGTGGACATGTCCTTCTTAGCCAACCAAATGGCTCATCTCCAACTTCAAAAAGAGAATGTTCTCCAAGAGGTCCATCAAGTGAACCAACAACAACAACAAATGTACCAACATCAACAACAAATGTACCAACAACAACAACAAATGCTTCAACAACAAAGCTCTTTCCAAGCTAGCCAACAAGAGATGAACCGGGCCCTCGGCTACACTAGACGAGAGGTAGAGGAGCTTAGGGAGGTGGAAGACCAAAGGTGGCGAGTCCAAGATAGCTACAACACGTGGATGAGCGGGAACTTCCCTTCCCGTGAGGACCAATGGACACGCCCGGAGCCTCAACTTCAACCACCACCACAAGACTTCTACCAAGAACAAGTGTACGAGAGGAAGCGGCAAGCAAGGCTCCAAAGAGGATGTAGACGTGACAACCCCTTCGATTGATCCTATACATGCCATTGAAGAATAAGAAATTGTGAGCTTTTCATACTCTTCTCTCTTGCTTTTAAGTTTTGATTTCCTTGTTTGATGGGGACATCAAAAATTTTAAGTATGGGGTGGGGGTAAGTGTGTTCATGATTTCACTTGTTTATGTTTGTTTATTATTTTGAGGATATTTAGTTTGTGTTTCTAGTTTGTATTTGGGATGTTTGCTTATTGGTTTGTGGTTTGATGAAAGACATGGATGATTAATTTGGTCTTGAATGGATGAGTTTTTGTTTTTAGAGAAATTTTTGCACAAAAATCCATAAAACAAATTGAAAAATTGTGTTAAAAAAAAAAAAGAATTTGTGTTTTGTAGATTTTGGACTAGAAATCCCCATCTTAGATTGCCAAAATAAAAGCTAATGATGATGTGAGCATGTAAATTCCTTTGCATATTTTTGGATAATAGCCTCTAAAATGATGTTGCTTTTGATGTGATCATGATATCTTGCTTGTTTTATTGAGCATGTGAGTTCTAGGATGAGTTTTTATGCAACTAAGTATGAGTGACCCTTGTGAGATTGATTTTTGGCCATTTTAGGGATGCTTGATCATATTTGCATATCCCTCATGTTTCTTGTGTAATTAGCTCATTCATGCTTAGTAAAACTTGCTATTGCGGTGTTTATCTATTTTCCAAGACCGTCATGAGAATTGTCCTAGCATGGTCACATTGATTTTGAACTTTATTCTTCTAGTCACATAAATGTTCCATATCTTACCATGAAGTTAATCCTTTCATTGTAGCCCCGTTCTAGCCTAAGCCTTTGTTTGAAACTCCTCAAAAATATTATTCCTAGCCTTATATGACTTGACCCTTATGGGATTGGACTTTAGAAGAGAGGTTTGGATTGTATTTGAAGAGTTGAGATTCTCTTGGGTTTAAGGGCAAAGAATGGTGTTATGAAACATGTGGGTAGTGGATCTTTGTTGTACAAAAATGAAAAAAAAAGAAAGAAAAGAAAGAAAGAAAATGTTGGAAATGTAAAGTGGAATGAAAGCAAAGAGCTTAAGTGAAGAAAATGGTCCGACCGAGTTACAAGCAACATCGGGCCCGATGTCATAAGAAAATCGGTCCAAATGTAGAAAGTGTAGAAAATCCAACAAAAAGCATAAGAGCAAAGATGAAGTGGAATGTTAAGTGAAATTTTGGGTTGAAAGGAAAATGTTAAGTCTTTTGGGTGAGTATGAAAGTAATTGTGGAATTTGGTGAAGTTGGTGAGAGTTTAGGTTGTTCAATCCCCATTATAAGCACCACAAGACCAAAAAATTCCCACCTTGAAAAATACCAAAAGCCCCATTACATCCCGGCCGAATGGAACCTCTTTGAGGACCTCCATTGAGCCAAGTTCGAAATTCTTTGTGTACTTTGCATTAGGCATCTCTAGGTGGAGGAATTGGTGATATTAGCTTCAATAGTAAAGTCCTTACTTGCATGATTTTTGAGCTTGAGTGTTCATTGCTAAACCCATATACATGATGAGTGATACACATTCACATATTCCAAAAGTGAGGCTTAGTTGCATTGACTCTATTCCTTGGAACACTCAATCACGTGTGATGATGTAATCTTGCTTGAATATCGATCACTTGTGCTTAAAATGTGTTTTCATACGAGGCTTTACTTGAAGATTATGTTTCGGTCTTGCTTACATTGTTATTGCTTGAGGACAAGCAAGTTTAAGTATGGGGTATTTTGATGTCTCTCTATTTGGTGGTGTTTTCATATGTGATTTCCTTTGTAAATATGTTTCTTTTTCCCCTTTTCTTGTGCGTTTTGTTCCTTTTTAGCCTAGTTCCCGTATTTCTATGAGATTCGGAGACTACACACCTTTTACGTGTTTTGTAGGTAATTTGGCATGAATCAAGGATCGATTTGAAGGAGGGTCGAGACATGGAGCAAAGGCCGAGCTAAAGCGGGAAAGAGAGAAGCAAGCCATGAAGAAGAACAAGAGAAGCCAACAAAGAAGAAGGTGGAACGAGGTCAGGACCGAGTTGCAACCACATCGGGCCCGACTTTGAAGTCTCCAACCTCGGACCGAGTTGCACAGTAACTCGGGCCCGAGGTCCTCCGTGTCGGTCCGAGTCGGTCACCGAACTACTTGGGCTCCAAGGCACGAATTTGTGGACTTCCACTTTTGCCCTTCATCTAATCTATAAAAGGCCATCTTGTCTTCTAAGAAAGGGTTCCCTCACACACACACAAAAAGGGGGTTCCAAGGGAGCCAAGAGGATACTTGGAGAGCAAGGAGGAAGGAGAAGAGGAGGAAGAGAGAGAGAATCGGCCAACAGAGAGGAAGGCTTGATAGGTTTTGTTGATTGTTTAGCTTTGATTTGCTTTGTTCTTGTGGATTTGAAAACCCTTGATTTGAATTTGTGGATTGCTTTGGATTTGAATGAAACCTTGCTTTGTTTTGAGATTGATTATGATGATTGCTTTCTCTTTTGATTTGATTGCTTTCTTTGCTTGTCACACGGAGTAGATCTCCTTGATCTTGGGTTATGGGGGAAAACCCTAGCTAGGTTTAGGCTAGAAACCCCAATTCCATAGCCTTGAGTGTTTGATCTAAGGAACCCACTCTATATAGAGCTACAATTCCTTGCGAAAGTTGGGAATCAAGGCTTGAGATTCGCAAAGTAGAGAAAGTGAACATGTGTCAATCTCAAGACCTTGCTTCGAAGGGGATTTCCCCATCGATCGAGGTGTAGATGTGGTTGGAACGAGGGCGAAAGCACTCGATCCTAGTCCGATCATCACTCATTGCCTGAATTGGGGTGGAAAAGCCTTAATCTACTAGGGAAGGAACCCAAAAGCCCAAGATCTACTTTTAAAATCTTTGAGTTCGACATCCCCATCTACCTCGGGCCCGACTTACACAGTGTCGGTCCCGACTTCCTCTTGTCGCCAACCTCGGGCCCGACGTGACTTCAGTGTCGGTCCCGACTGTTTTCTTTGTTTTCCTTTATTTTATGCTCTCCTTTCTAGCTTCCTAGTATCTAGGCACATCGATCGAGTAGACTTCCCGAGTGTTCGACACCCACCACGTACTACAACGGGGTCGGGTTATAAATTGTATCTCTTGACCCTCGCATCCGAGAGCGATCACACATCATCTACAAAAATCAATTTCCTATTCTCGCATTTCACACAAGGAAATTGTAATTCATGCGGGTTAAACCACGACATCCACTTGCAAAACTCAATAAATTGCTCAACGCCAGTAACAAACTGGTCGGTCAAAAACCCGTCTATAATACGCAAATACATTCATTCATGCATTTTTACTTGTAAAGCAATACGCATGTACTACCATTTAATTTGAGTTTTCAGATTTAGCGACCACGTGGACGCTAATTAGCGACCACGTGGATGAGAATTAGCGTCCATGTGGTCACAATATATATAAGTTTATAATTATTTCCCGATCATTCTATACTTATCTAATATCAAATTACAAATAAATACAAATTTACAAGTATGTATACAAAAGTAATTAATCTAACCATTTATACCATTGTTTTCCAATAATTATTTTACTATATAAAACAATATACTAATTACAATATTCTATAATAAACTAATATCGAAATACAATTACATACAAATTTTCCACAATTTATACGAAAGTAATTAATCTGATCATTTATAACTTTTTTACGATAATAATTTTACTATTGTTGAGAGGGATTCTTGACAACAAATAAACTTATAATCAAGACCCCTTTGTGTATAGCGAGGTCAGGTTCGTCCACGAGAGAAAGTCAGTATCAAGTTTTGTTCTTACTTAGGGTGCAAGTAATCAATCAAAGTTTGGATTTTTATCAAGAGAAAGAGAAATCATGCTTTTATCACATAAAGGCGTCAACTTTCGTGAACTTAAGCAAGTAAATCAACTAACTTTCGTTCAATCAATAAACTTACTATCTATCTCTTCTACTTCAACTAGGATTGATCCGTTTTCGCTTCAAAACCCTAATTGACTATTCTGATTCAAGGTTTCCGCTTTGTCTTCAACTATGAGCGAGAAATTCCTTTTCCATTTCTTTTAAAGGATTAAGAACAAGAGAATAGATTCATGCAATAAAAACAATCACAACATGATTAAGAGGAAGCATACATAACCATTGTTGAGGTTTAACCCCAACCTTAGAGAGAGATGACTACTCACACATCATAATTAAAACAAAGCAATTGAATTAAGAGAAAGCTTACAACCAAATCCAAGCAAACTTGTTCCCCAAGCAAATCTTCTCTCTCCTCTCCTCTCATCATCCTCTCTCTCTCCTCTACCTTAAAACTAACTTGAATGATGATTTGTGTGATAAGAAAACTAAGGCTAGACAAGGGTTTATATAGAGAAACTAGAGCTATCTATTGGAAAATAAATCTTCTAAAAGATATATCCCTTAAAACTATCTAATAATATAAAGATATGGGATAAAAGATCATTAAATGCGCCGACTCGTGCTGTAACACCCCGACTTCCGTCGAGGCGCTACTAGGGAATAGACCTTACAAGGTACAATAATTAGGTTGACAACTACACTGTAGGACCTTACAACTCGGGCACGATGAGAAAACATAATAAAACATCCAACCTTTATTTAATAAAACTTAGAAAACGTAATCATGCATGAATCCCCAAAAATTACAAATATTCAAATACGTCACAACCTCTACTGAAACTGAACTATCTGAACCAAAAAGATAATAACCGTAACAAAATACCAACTCCATCTAACAAATATTAAAATCAACGTCCTAACCATTATAAGCAAACTAGTATAAAACCAAGCCCACTATGACACGCGCTCTTTACCGCTCCGGCCCACCATCTTGCCTCGGTTCCTGCACGGCTCCCTGGTTCATACCTGGAACTGTAAAATATTCCCCGAAGGGTCAGCGTCTAATCTACCAAGCTAGAAAGAGTACGGAAATTGTAGAACGCTTTGAAATCATTTATCTAAAGTCAGCATACAAATCCACAATCGCAATCATAACTCTAGAGGCCAATACCTAAATTAGTTATATCAGTCACACAGAGCCACATACGCATTCACAATCACAATGCATAGCAAAGCAATTCCTCCTTTTCCGCAATCCGACTTCCAAGGCGCTCATCACCGCGCCGAGTGCAGAGGCAGGCCCTCCCACTCCACTTCACAATCTCCCTTCTATCCCCTGGCTAAGCCTCCACTAGAGCACTTGCCAAAAACACACAGATAATAATTTTCGTTTTGAAGGGCACGAATTTCCCAGTCACACGGGTCAACGTAGCCAACACTTCCTCAACACCAGCTACGATAGGCCGTGTCGGAAACGGTACCAACACAGAGAAAACGTTCTAAAAATATTCCTCCGATAAATATATTCAAAACAATTTACGCACACAACAATTCAAAAATTTCAAACAATTTAAAAAAAGTATTTTGGACTAATTCCCAAAACCCGACCTACAATAACGATACGCAATCTAACAAGGCAGAGAAGAACCGAGCAAGTCGAAAAACGACTTACCTCAGACGAAGGATTCTTGGGTGTGGATACCACTAAGATCTCGAGCGAATGCCGCTTCCTAAACATAATCATGAGCACACTAAATTATATAGCCGACCACACTCATTACTGTCACGGATCTAAATTCTATAATTTGTACTCTTAACGGTTTATCTACCCCATTTACTACTAATTAACCTAGATATATTAATAATACAACCGAACACCCACAGCTTATATATATACATTTTTTTTATTCATATCTCTACCCTTTTAAATTTATAAAGACTAATTCATTTAATCTTTACCAATAACTTCTAGCCTATAATCTACTCCTAGTCCAACTCCCCAAAACCCAGCCCAGATTAAACAAGGAAGGCCTAGTTCAAGTAATAAAAAAAAAACCTAACCCCACAATTTTTTGCAGAAGGCGATCAATTCCGCCTCTCCTCAAATCAATTCAATAACAAAGCAAATCAACCTCCTACCCCCTTGACTTTTCAACGTGAGACCCCCCCCCCCACCTCATCTTCTCTGAAGAGAAGCCCGGACTTCGTCGGTTTCCATTTCACTCTTCGATCGACCCCTCCGGCGACGACCCCGCGAACCGCATCTCCGCCGCCCCCTATTTTCGCCCCGCCGGTGCTTCTCTGCTTCGACCCCACTCCACCGGCGATCCTCACCCAAGCGAGACGCCAAACGCCCGCCTGCTCCCGTGAAATACAGCGTCGATCATGGTGGATCGAACAACACCACCGCAGGCGCTTACAAGTAACTCGATTCCTCCTTTGTCGGCGTCCTGTAACGAGCACACCAGCGATCTCGTTCACCACCATGGACGGCGAAATCGGCCTCCCCTGGCCTGCCTCGTCGACGACGGCCCGCCCCGATCTGAAGTTGCGGAGTCAAACTAAACCCCTTACCCCGATTCTACCCCGACGACGCTCCAAACCAGACGAAGAAGAAAAACAGGGGAGGTAAATAAATAGGGGAAAATGTGAACTCACCGGAAACGTCGGTTCCGGACTGCCGGCGAGAATGGAGTGTCACCGATGAATCGATGATGGTGCGGTGATTGATCGGTGGCACACGCAGAACCCCTCTGGTCAGCTTGATGATTGGCTAGGTCCGACTCACTCTCAGGCCTTCAACGCAAGCAGAGGAAAAGCGTTCGAACGAACTTCAATCGGCTCATGATCCAGAGTACTCGAATAATAGTTTGTTAATATAGAGGAGTTTAACCCAGATTTGGATAGATACGGTTGAATCGGATAGGATAAATACCAATTAAGATTGGATTTGGCTTTTGATCAAATTTTTGATGTGAATTGCTTACAATCCTGATAATTGGCTTTTGGTTTGCTTAATTAGATAAAATTTAATTGGACCCCAATCAAGGCTACCAAATTGGATAGGGAGAGTTCACTTTGGGCCTCGGCCCAAATCATAGGATTAGAAGGAAAGTAATATATAAATATATAATTGGGTAGATAATCGATTACAGATGACTAATTAGTTTATTTTACAATTTTACTTGCGGATCGAGAAACTCAAATGCTAGTAAGCGAAGGAAACCGTTTCCGACTTACGAGGCCAGAACGAATACGGATATTACATACTACCCCCCTTAAGAAAGTTTTGTCCCGAAACTTTTACGGAAAGGAAAAGATATTCGAGGTTTTCACAAACCTCTCCCCCTTAAGGAGGTTCGTCCTCGAACCAGAATTGATTGATGACAGTAATCATAACCAATATTAGCTATCCAAAATACGCGACACGTCAACAAAAATTAAACAGTCAAACAACAAGTCAAGCAAACAAGGATCACGAAGTAAACATCGAATCTGAAAACAACACACTAATTACTAACCTTTCCCTCAAACGCCTCTACTAAACCCGGGTAGATCTCTGGATAACTCTCCCTCATCTTGGACTCCGTCTCCCAAGTGGCCTCTTCAACTCTCCGTCGAGACCACTGAATCAACACCAGCGGAATCTCCTTTTTCCGCAGCTTCTTCATTCGTCGATCTAAAATCTGCAGCGGTTGTTCCCGGAAAGTGTGATCTGGTTCTACCACCAAATCCTCATAATTCAGTCTGTGACTAGGACCCGGAACGTACTGTCTCATCTGTGAAACATGGAATACATGGTGCACTCCTTCTAAAGCAGGCAGCAATGCTAGCCTGTAAGCCACCTCGCCTACTCTCTCTAGAATCTCGAACGGACCGATATATCGAGGACTCAGCTTCCCTTTCACCCCGAATCTTCTTACCCCGCGGGTAGGCGATACTCTCAACCAAACATGGGCTCCAACCTCAAACTCCAACGGTCTACGCCTCTTGTCTGCATAGGACTTCTGGCGACTCTGAGCAGCTAACATTCTCTCTCTGATTAAGGCCACTTTCCCGATCGTCTCCTCAATCATTTGTGGCCTCTCTCCTACTACATACGAGGGATCATCCCAACACAGCGGTGTCCTACACTTCCGACCATATAAAGCCTCATAAGGAGCCATCTGAATCGACGAATGTTAGCTGTTATTATAGGCAAACTCTACCAAAGCCAAGTGATCCGACCACTGACCTCCCCAGTCTAATACGCAGGACCTCAGCATGTCCTCTAGAGTCTGAATCGTCCTCTCTTTCTGACCGTCTGACTGCGGATGATAAGCAGTCGTGAAATGTAATCTCGTCCCCAATGCCTCATGCACCTGCTGCCAATATCTAGAATTAATACGCCCATCTCGGTCCGACACAATCGTCTTAGGCACTCCGTGCAGTCTAACTATCTGATTAATAAACACCTCCACTAACTTGCTCACTTGCCATGTCTCCCTGATAGGCAAAAAGCGAGCAGTCTTCGTCAGTCTATCCACCACTACCCAAATGGCATCATGGCCTCTGCTGAGCCTCAAACCTGTGACAAAATCCATGGAGATGTCCTCCCACTTCCATTCTGGAATAGGAAGCGACTGAAGCATTCCTCCGGGTCTCTGATGCTCGATCTTCACCTGTTGGCAGACTTGACATTTAGCGACGAATCTCGCTACATCCGGCTTCATGCCATCCCACCAATAGAATTGTCGCAAATCCTTGTACATCTTACTCGCCCCGGGGTGGATTGAGTAAGGTGTAGCATGGGCCTCTTGCAAAATCTTCTGCCTCAACTCTGCATCTCGAGGCACACAAATCCAACCACGTAAACACAAAATACCATCTGCTCTCTCCGCAAAGTCGGGTGCCTCTCCACAGATCAATCTCTGCCTCAAATCCTGAATCATCGGGCAATCTTCCTGCTTCTGTCTTACTTCTTCAAGTAAAGAAGGCCAACATTCCAGGGTTTTCAGGCTGCCCTGAATTTGCACTTCAATTCCGTACCTCATCAGCTCTCTTTGTAACTCTGGCTGAGCTGTCAGATGAGCCAACATACTCTCCTGAGGCGTTTTTCTGCTAAGGGCATCATCGACCACATTCGCTTTCCCTGGATGGTAAAGGATCTCAAGGTCGTAATCCTTCAGTAACTCAAGCCATCTCCTCTGTCGCATATTCAACTCCCTCTGAGTGAAGATGTACTTGAGACTCTTATGATCTGTCATCACTTTGCAGGTACTCCCATACAAGTAATGACGCCAAATCTTTAGAGCGTGCACCACAACTGCCAACTCCAAATCATGAGTAGGGTAATTCTGCTCGTTCGGCTTCAACTGTCTGGAGGCATAAGCAATCACTCTGTCCCTCTGCATCAGCACACGGCCCAGGCTGACCTTGGATGCATCACTGTAAATCACGAAGTCCTCATTCCCTTGAGGAAGAGCTAGTATAGGAGCCGAAGTTAATCTTCTCTTCAGCTCATCAAAACTCCGCTGGCAAGCTTCGTTCCACTCGAAACGAGTATTCTTCTTAAGCAAGTTGGTAAGTGGTTGGGCTATCCGGGAAAACCCTTCCACAAACCTCCTGTAATACCCTGCTAATCCCAGAAAACTCCGTACCTCCTTCACATTCTTCGGAGGTTCCCATGCTTTTACAGCTTTAATCTTTGCAAGATCCACCATAACTCCCTGAGCAGATACCACATGCCCTAAAAAGGTAACTTCATGCAACCAGAACTCACACTTGGACAGCTTAGCAAACAATCGATGATGTCTCAATACTCCCAACACCAGCCTAAGATGCTCGGCGTGCTCCTCCTTACTCCGAGAGTAGATCAAAATATCGTCGATGAACACTACTACAAATCTGTCCAAGTAGTCTATAAACACCCGGTTCATCAACTCCATAAATACACCGGGTGCATTCGTCAGTCCGAACGGCATCACTACAAACTCCTAATGTTCATATCTCGTTCAAAAAGCCGTCTTAGGTATATCTTCCTCCCGAATCCTCAGCTGGTGATAACCTGACCTCAAATCCACTTTGGAGAACACAGTAGCCCCCTGCAACTGATCCAGCAAATCATCAATACGTGGCAGCGGATACTTGTTCTTGATGGTAAATCGATTCAACTCCCGATAATCGATACACATTCGGAGAGAACCATCCTTCTTTTTCACAAACAGAACTGGAACTCCCCATGGCGACGCACTCGGTCGTACGTAGCCCTTCTCCAACAGTTCCTCCAATTGTGCCTTTAGCTCCTGCATCTCCATCGGGGCCATGCGATATGGGGCTCTCGAAATCAGCCTCGTTCCCGGCTCCAACTCAATCCCAAAATCCACCTCACTCTGACGAGGTAATCTTGGAAGTTCCTCGGGAAAAACGTCCTCAAACTCGCACACTATTGGTATGTCCTGAATATGTGGTTCTGCCTTGTCCCCCTGAAGGACATAACACCAATATCCTACACATCCGTCATTGAGCAACTTGGCGGCCTTCACCATACTAATCACCGATCCGGGCCCCTCCTGCTCTGACTCTTTGACACACATGTCTGGTCCCATCATCTGCTGTCACCGTAACTGGACCTCTGTGTGCATCCAAAACTGCTCGATAACGTATCATCCAATCCATCCCTAGAATCACGTCATCATCTGGCGACAACTGCATTACAATGAAATCTGCATACCAATCTCTATTCCCTATTCTAATAGGGCACTGTAAAATCTCCTTATTCCCTCTTACTTTACTGCCGTCAGGCAACCCCACAATAAAAGATACCCCCTCAGTGCAAGTCAGTCCTAGTCTAGCCACGCAAGCAGAAGACATAAAAGAATGGGTAGCACCCGTATCAAACAGTATGTGAACAGGTCTAGACTGAATCCAAATCGTACCTGTAGCAGTCGACGCGTGTAGGGCATCGACCCTCCTCATCTCAAACACACGGGGCTGATTGCCCCCGGTGTTGCTAACTCCTGCGCAGCGTCCTCTGCCTTGGCTCGGTGCCTGCTGAAACTGCTGAGGTTGACGACGAGGCATCTGATTCACCGTTCCCGGTGAATATCCCTGTGAAGGTGCCCCCATAGTACAATACTGCTGCAAATGGCCAGGCTTCCCACAACTGAAGCAACTCCTGACTAGCTTCGGACACTAACTCCTCAATTGAGCAGTGCTTCCACAGTTGAAGCACTCTCTCTGCCCTCAAGTGGACTGACTCTGACGACGATGGTCCTGACGACCCTGTGGCTGAAACCCTGATCGTTGCGGCTGAGAAGAGCCGGGACGACTATCTCTCCTAGATTCTGCCGGGGCAGACAACTTCTGCCTCTTGCTTCCCGTGGTATGCGCCTCCAGCTGACTCTGTCGGGTCGTGGCCATAGCATAAGCCAAAGCAGACTGCTGAACGTCTGCCCATGTCGCGAGTCGGAGACGAGACACATAAGCACGTAAATGCGGTTGCAACCTTTTTAGAAAGGTCGCAATCTTCAACTCCTCAGTTGGGGCAGCATTTGGCACTGCCGCCAACTCATGTTGAAACTTCAGAATAGTCTTAGATACTGTGATATTTTCGGGTCCAGCATCCCAAAAAGCAGCCTCTCGAGCCGCCCTTACCACCGGAGGACAATACTGATCTCGAATTTGTCTCTCAAACTCCTCGAAAGTCACCTCAGTCCGGTGGTCCCTACATAGCTCCCACCAGTCAAAAGCACTCTCCTGTAGCAGACTCTGTACTAAGGACATCTTCCGCTCCTCCGTTGCCTTAATAGAATCCAACGCAGATTTCACCCTCCTCAACCACTGCTCCACGTCAGAACCCTAAGTTCCAGCAAAGTTCGGTACTCTAGTCTTCCTAAACTTCGCGTGCCACTTATCAGGCTGAGGCTCACGATACTGTCTCCTCTGTTCGACCACATGATCAGCTATCACTGGTCCTCTCGTAGCTGGCGCTGCTCCTAGCTGGGCAGCCAAAATAGAATTTGGTCCTGGTGCCCTCCTCTCAGCTCCTTGTTGCCCCGCAACTGCGTTCAGATTCGATGCAACTCCCGCACCCATCTAAGTCTGCAATAACAGCTGGATCGCAGGAGTCACTTCTGGGGTCAATCCTGCTGGTGGTACTCCTCCTCCCACTTGAGCTCCGTTTGCTGGGAGACCTCCTCCAGCGACAGAGGCACTGTCCTCTCAATGAGCAGCAGCAGCCACACCCCGACTCTCAACAACCTCCTCCTGGTGGGTATCATGTTGTACCTCTTGCTCAACAGATATAGGGGCCTCTCCTCTACCCCTGCCACGACCTCCTCCTCGGCCTCTACCGCGGCCTCTTCTGGGGCCTCTTCCGTTAGCTTCAGCAGCTCTAGCTCTGGTTGGTGGGGCCATCTATAATAGAAAGTCCCACAGTAAAAACTTAAACATTCTATTTCTTAGCGAAATTCTTACTATTCTACGTGAGGTCCTTCAGTTGATGGGGCGGAGTCGCGACGTGTCACCTACCCCCTATATGCATCATGTCTACCCCAGTAAAAACATTTGAAAACACCGGCCGGTTTTGGTTATAAGTTGGACCTCGGGTACTCTTTGTTGGTCAGTTCCATGTGCCCTGTTGTCAACCTGGCTCTGATACCAATTTGTAACACCCCGACTTCCATCGAGGCGCTACTAGGGAATAGACCTTACAAGGTACTATTAATTAGGTTGACAACTACACTGTAGGACCTTACAACTCGGGCACGATGAGAAAACATAATAAAACATCCAACCTTTATTTAATAAAACTTAGAAAACGTAATCATGCATGAATCCCCAAAAATTATAAATATTCAAATACGTCACAACCTCTACTGAAACTGAACTATCTGAACCAAAAAGATAATAACCGTAAATGTAGCCAACTCCGTCTAACAAATATTAAAATCAACGTCCTAACCATTATAAGCAAACTAGTATAAAACCAAGCCCACTATGATACGCGCTCTTTACCGCTCCGGCCCACCATCTTGCCTCGGTTCCTGCATGGCTCCCTGGTTCATACCTGGAACTGTAAAATATTTCCCGAAGGGTCAGCGTCTAATCTACCAAGCTAGAAAGAGTACGGAAATTGTAGAACGCATTGAAATCATTTATCTAAAGTCAGCATACAAATCCACAATCGCAATCATAACTCTAGAGGCCAATACCTAAATTAGTTATATCAGTCACACAGAGCCACATACGCATTCACAATCACAATCCATAGCAAAGCAATTCCTCGTTTTCCGCAATTCGACTTCCAAGGCGCTCATCACCGCGGCAAGTGCAGAGGCAGGCCCTCCCAATCCATTTCACAATCTCCCTTCTAACCCCTGGCTAAGCCTCCACTGGAGCACTTGCCAAAAACACACAGATAATAATTTTCGTTTTGAAGGGGCACGATTTTCCCAGTCACACGGGTCAACGTAGCCAACACTTCCTCAACACCAGCTACGATGGGCCGTGTCGGAAAGGGTACCAACACAGAGAAAACGTTCTAAAAATATTCCTCCGATAAATATATTCAAAACAATTTACGCACACAACAATTCAAAAATTTCAAACAATTTAAAAAAAGTATTCGGGACTAATTCCCAAAACCCGACCTACAATAACGATATGCAATCTAACAAGGCAGAGAAGAACCGAGCAAGTCGAAAAACGACTTACCTCAGACGAAGGATTCTTGGGTGTGGATACCACTAAGATCTCGAGCGAATGCCGCTTCCTAAACATAATCATGAGCACACTAAATTATATAGCCGACCACACTCGTTACTGTCACGGATCTATATTCTATAATTTGTACTCTTAACGGTTTATCTACCCCATTTACTACTAATTAACCTAGATATATTAATAATACAACCGAACACCCACAACTTATATATATACATTTTTTTTAATCTTTACCAATAACTTCTAGCCTATAATCTACTCCTAGTCCAACTCCCCAAAACCCAACCCAGATTAAACAAGGAAGGCCCAGTTCAAGTAAAAAAAAAAAAAAAAGAAAACCTAACCCCACATTTTTTTGCAGAAGGCGATCAATTCCGCCTCTCCTCAAATCAATTCAATAACAAAGCAAATCAACCTCCTACCCCCTTGACTTTTCAACGTGGGACCCCCCCACCTCATCTTCTCCGAAGAGAAGCCCGGACTTCGTCGGTTTCCATTTCACTCTTCGATCGACCCCTCCGGCGACGACCCCGCGAACCGCATCTCCGCCGCCCCATTTTTTCGCCCCGCCGGTGCTTCTCGGCTTTGACCCCACTCCACCGGCGATCCTCACCCAAGCCAGACGCCAAACGCCCGCCTGCTCCCGTGAAATACAGCGCCGATCATGGTGGATCGAACAACACCACCGCAGGCGCTTACAAGTAACTCGATTCCTCCTTTGTCGGCGTCCTGTAACAAGCACACCAGCGATCTCGTTCACCACCATGGACGGCGAAAGCGGCCTTCCCTGGCCTGCCTCGTCGACGACGGTCCGCCCCGATCTGAAGTTGCGGAGTCAAACTAAACCCCTTACCCCGATTCTACCCCGACGACGCTCCAAACCAGACGAAGAAGAAAAACAGGGGAGGTAAATAAAAAGGGGAAAATGTGAACTCACCGAAAACGTCGGTTCCGGACTGCCGGCGAGAATGGAGTGTCACCGATGAATCGATGATGGTGCGGTGATTGACCGGTGGCACACACAGAACCCCTCTGGTCAGCTTGATGATTGGCTAGGTCCGACTCACTCTCCGACCTTCAACGCAAGCAGAGGAAAAGGGTTCGAACGAACTTCAATCGGCTCATGATCCGGAGTACTCGAATAATAGTTTGTTAATATAGAGGAGTTTAACCTAGATTTGGAAAGATACGGTTGAATCGGATAGGATAAATACCAATTAAGATTGGATTTGGCTTTTGATCAAATTTTTGATGTGAATTGCTTACAATCCTGATAATTGGCTTTTGGTTTGCTTAATTAGATAAAATTTAATTGGACCCCAATCAAGGCTACCAAATTGGATAGGGAGAGTTCACTTTGGGCCTCGGCCCAAATCATAGGATTAGAAGGAAAGTAATATATAAACATATAATTGGGTAGATAATCTATTACGGATTACTAATTAGTTTATTTTACAATTTTACTTGCGGATCGAGAAACTCAAATGCTAGTAAGCGAAGGAACCCGTTTCCGACTTACGGGGCCAGAACGAATACGGATATTACACGTGCTGTCTTCTACCGACACGGAAGTCTTGGTAACAACCCTTTGATTTGTTGAACTTTTCCTCCTTTGCTGAACATCTCATTACCGACCTTGTCTCCTCGGTAACAATCCTCAATGTGTTGTAACTTGGCTCGAAACCGTGCACTTCGCTTCGGTAGAGGGATCGTTAGCCTTCCTTTCTTGGTATTGATTCTTTTTCTTAAAGCTCGATAAACGGGTCTATAATCTTCACACTTGGCTTGAACTTGATGTCAATATCTTTCTTTGGCTTCTTTCCTTAAGTGCTTTCCTTTGGTTTCTCATCTTCTCCTAAAATATGCTACAAACAACTCCAAAACCTATAAAAACACCACCAAAGCTTATGTAGACTCCATCTCTTAAAGAAATACGAAAACCAACACAAACGACTCAAAGCAAAACACAAAACTAAAGAAAAAGACTCAAACACATAAAAACACACCCTAAAAACACGACTAAATGGCAGATATCAAAATACCCCATACTTAGACTTGCTTATCCTCAAGCAATCAGCAAGACATTAACCAAAACCATCATCACATTCTTCAAGCCAATGGCTTTATCAAAAAGCAACATCATTAGCACAAGTAGAACAAATAAACAAATGAATTTAATGTCATCACACATATATAAGCAACTTCAAGCCAAAGCAACTACAAATCCAACCTCACGAGGGTATTGTGTTTCACTCAACTCTCATGTCTTTAGGCTTTTAGTAACAACTCTCAACTCAATCCAATATACAAAAAAACAACATAGACATTGTTACTTATATCAACAAACTCTCTACCAGCGATGTCAAAACATATAAAAATCATCAAGAGAACTTAGGCTCAATGAAAAACTTCATAGAACCTTCCATTCGGTCGGGTTGTAATGGGGCTTGGCAATAACACTAAGGCGTGGAGATATATTGGTTTGTGGTGCTAAAAATCCGGGAATATAGACTCCTAAACTCTCCAAACCAACTAACCAAGAACATCAAAAGACAATACCAAACTCATTAAACTTTAAAGCTCAACTCACTTCACAACCCCTTTAAATATCCCAACTAATCTTGCTTAAAATAAAAAGGAAGATTTGGCCCATGCATACTTTCACCATTCAACTCTTTTTTTTCAGCTTTTGATATTTCTTATCTTTCTTTTCTCGATTTTCTCATTGCTGAATTTTTTCTGGAAAGGTCGATTTGGCTCAACTAATCTTTCTTTTCTCGATTTGGCTCATGATGTCACTGTTCATTTCTTTCTTTCATAGTAAGCACATTCAGGGAACCAAACTCCTTTTACATAACAAACTGCAAGACTATCACTTTACCCAACTCATCCCTTCACTTGAACCAATACATCTTACTTAACAAAATTATCAACTAATACTAAGTCCTAATCCCCGAATACAGTCAAGCTAACATCGGCTAGGGAATAATATTGCGGAGCTTATAAAATAAAAGGCTTTAAGGCTCAAATTGGCTTCAAAAAAAGAATAATGATAGGGTAGATAGAAAAGAGGATAAAAAGTGGTTTAAAAGAATAAGTTTTCCATCATATGATTTCACACACAATGAACTAATATCTCATATAGGTCTCAAGAAATAGATAACCATATCAACAACAAGAGATAATATGCATAAGGAGAGTAAAATCACACAAGAAAAGAAGAGGGATTCTTGATGTTCTTCCTATAAGGCCAAAAACAACTCACAAGGTAGCAATTTTTGTTGGATTTAAGTCACTTATACCTAAGATTATATGTACTCAATTTCATCACATGCTAAATATCCACATAAAAACAACTTCTCAACATGATTCAGGCAAAGCTATCCAAACATGCTAAAGGAATTACATGATCAAGCAAGTTAAAACATATCATAGGACATATAAGTGGAATATTATCAATCCTAAAACATAAACAAAACAAAGACACAAAAACTGAGTTTCCTTTTCCCCCACCCCATTTTTAAACTAAACAATGTCCTCACTGTTTAAAGACATAAAAGATAAAGAGGATAAGAAAAGAAACTCACAAAATAAAACTGAAGCTTCTTGAAACCATTGATCACTTGAGAAGTTTCATAATTTTTCGGAATTCCTGTAGAAGTTAATCTAAGGTTATGGTATCCCCACAACAACAATCATGCATACAAACGCTAATGAAACATGTAGATCAGGCTTTTATCAATCGACTTTCATGAAATCAATAAACTTCTTTATCTATCTCTTTGCTTCAACAAGGATTGATCAACTTTCGCTTCAAAACCCTACTCGACTATTCTAATTCATAGTTTTCGCTTTCACTTCAACTATGAACGAGAAATTCTTTTTCCACTTTCGTTTCAAGGATTAAGAAAAAGAGAATAGATTCATGAAATAAAAATAATCACAACATGATCAAGAGCAAGCATACATAACCATTTTTGGGTTTAACCCCAACCTTAGAGAGAGAGGACTACTCACACATCATAATTAAAACAAAGCAATTGAATTAAGAAGAAAGCTTACAACCAAATCCAAGAAAAACTTGTTCTCTAAGCAACTCGTCTCTCTCCTCTCACACCTCCTCTCTCTCTCTCTCTCTCTCTCCTCTACCCTAAAACTAACTTGAATGATGATTTGTGTGATAAGAAAACTAAGGCCAGACAAGGGTTTATATAGAGAAACTAGAGCTATCTATAAGGAAATAAATGTTCTAAAAGATATATCCTTTAAAACTATCTAATAATATAAAGATATGGGAAAAGAGATCATTAAATGCCCCGACTCATACTGTCTTCTACCGACATGAAATCCTAGGTACCGACCCCGTCACGGTCGGTAGAACTCTGATTTGCTAAAATTTTCCTCCTTTTCTAAACACCTCGTTACCGACCTTGTCACCTCGGTAACGACCCTCGATGTATTGTAATTTGGCTCGAAATCGTGCACTTCATTTCGGTAGAGGGATCGTTAGCCTTCCTTTTTTTTCCTTGATTCTTCTTCTTTAAGCTCGGTAACGGGTCTATAATTTTCACACTTGGCTTGAACTTGATCTCAATATCTTTCTATGGCTTCTTTCCTTAATTTCTTTCCTTCAGTTTCTCATCTTCTCTTAAAATATGCTCCAAACAACTCCAAAACCTATAAAAACACCACCAAAGCTTATGTAGACTTCATATCTTAAACAAATACGAAAAAACCTACACAAACAACTCAAAACAAAACACAAAACTAAAGAAAAAGACTCAAACACATAAAAACATACCCTAAATACACGACTAAAAAGGCGGATATCAACTATATAAAACAAAAAACTAATTACATACCTATCAACCGAAGCGGGTACAATCCAATCTAACGGAAACCTTCAACTCTTGTGAAACGCGCCCAAAATCCGACGAAAATCTTCTACTGATATGAAATATGTGGTGGGTATTTTGATCTGAAACGAATGTTCGCGTTCTGTTTATATATATGAACTTTTTAGCGTCCACGTGGTCGCCAAACAAGCGGCAATATCTTGGGTGTTTTGGCGCCAAGCCGCGTGTAATTGTGGCGCCACTTTAGCGACCACGTGGACGCCAATTCCATTCTTGGAATTAGCGACCAAATGGATGCGAATATTAGTGACCATGTGGTCGCTAATTCCAGGAATGAAATTGGTGTCCATGTGGTCGCAAATATTCGCGTCCATTTGTTCGCTAATGTTTTGTGCCACAATTTCCCTCTGCATTTTAGCAGCCACGATACATGTGGTCGCTAAATTCGCGTAATGGTGTAATGACAAGATAGCAGGAAGAACCTCATTGTTGAGTGGGGCACTTTCGCACATGCGTTATTCAGAGAAGGCTTGGCCTCCCTTAAGGCATTTGATACAGTGTTGACCGTAGAAGAAATTCTAAGATGACCATCAACACCATCAAACGTGAGAGTATTTCTTGTCTTCCAAATGTACCAAATCATATTGGCAAATTGAGTCTCATTCTGAGTTTCGCCCTGGAGATTGGCCAAGAGCCATTCAGCAAGAGATAGGCACGCGAAGAAATTCAGTGGAACTGCATTGCCATAAAGAGTAAGCCAGATATCACAGATAGCTTGACAATAACATAGCATATGGAGCTCAGTATCCTCGAGATTACAATTGGGACATGCAAACAAATCCTCCAGGTGTCGATAGAGGCAATTGGCATTGCATAAAACACAAACGTGCAGCAGCAAATAGATGAAATTCCACACCCTCTATTAGACTAGAACCTTCCAAATAAGCTTCTGATCAATATTCCGCATAGGTGGCGGGCTGTTCACTTCTCAGATCATCCTCATTGCTAAATTTATTGAGAAAATCCCAGAAGGGGTGAGACCCCAATAAAGAGTATCAACTGCCTCATCCATATCATCCAAAGAAAAGGACTTCAGTCTAGAATAAACAAAACCTGGAAGGAAGTTGGAGAGCAAGTCTCAATCCCAGCTTGAACTCGTCCAACATTCAAAAACAATCATGGCATGAACAGTATCCGACACTGGTTGGACGACAAAATCAATTAGTGTCGATTCCATTGCCCAATGGTAAAACCAGAACAAAGTGCATTGACTATTCCCTAAAGAAATCCGCAAACCTTTTGTCAAGAACTCTTCTCCATGGACAACTCATTTCCAAACATGGGAGGCGCCCTGTTTTGGAAAAAAAGATGTCAATATCAAAATGATTCTGGAAGTATTTTCCTAGGACAAGTTGGCTCCCCAAAGCGGTGGGTTCATGAATGATCCACCAAACAAGTTTTTCCAAAATATCTGAGTTAGAATGGCGCATTGAGCGGATTCCCAATCCCCCTTCACTTTTTGGTATAAATTTTTTATCTCTAGCCATAAGATGGATCTAACTTTGCTTATTCGTCGAGCCCCAAACAAACCCACAAACATGGGAATCAATCTTTTCACAGATAGTACGAGGGACCAAAGTAGTTTGCATAACATATAATGGAAGACTCGTAAGAACCGAGTTAGCCAAAGTAGTCTGTCAGACCATAAAAAGCGTCCAAGTATGCAAACAACTCAAACGTGCAGTCATCCGGTCAAGGAGAAAGTTGTAATGGTCAGTAGTTAATTGACCACAAAGAGTGGACACACCAAGGTAAATACCAAAGTCGTCCACAATAGGAATAGTCATCAACACATACAACTTTAGGCCAGCGTCAAGACGGATTCAAGAAAACTCCAGTGTATATGGTCATAGGCTTTGGCCAAAAATGATCAAGGCAACCTTTAATTACTTCCACCTAAGATTGACATGCTTCAGCAAACAAAATCAAGTCATTAGCAAAAGAGAGCTGTGGTAACGATACACCACCAACCACAACCGGTTTCCAACGTCCCTACATAACATCATCTTGGATGATATGCAAAAGTCGTTCCATACATAGAACAAGGATAAGGGGAGAGCGGGTCACCTTAATGGACTCCTCGGGACGGTTTAAACGAGCACACAATCATCCTTTCCCAAAGCAATTGGGCCAGCGTCAAGACGGATTCAAGAAAACTCCAGCGTATATGGTCATAGGCTTTGGCCCAATTAATCTTGAACATCATCCATCGTGTGGAACCCTAGTAAGCCGACATAGTATGAATAACCTCCTGAACAATAACAATGTTATCCATAATTTGGCGACCGGTGATAAAGCTAGATTGGGCAGGATGAATCAAGCTTGGAAGGATCGGTTTTAGGCGGTTAACAAGGACTTTAGTTGCCAATTCGTAGAGCACATTCAAGAGCGAAATCGGTCGGAAGTGTGAGGGTAAGTTGGACCCTCAATTTTAGCTAAGAGAGACATTAAGGAATCACCAAACCCCAACAGAAAAGCATCATTATTTAACACATTCAGTATTTAAAGACGTGGTTTGTGAGCCCACATGATGCCATTGCTCTGGTAAAAGATAGCAGGAAACCCGTCAGGTCCGAGGGCTTTATTAGGCCCCATCATCTTAAGCACACAATCCACCTCTTCTGGCGTGAAATCACATGAAAGGGCATCCATGTTGACATCAACAATTGTCAGAAAAGTTGTCACAATAAGCAGCTAAGACGCCAAGACCGGCTATAGATCAGTCGTGAACAAACTTGCAAAAAAATTGGTAACCAATGTTGTCAGCTCAAACCTATCCGCGATCCAACACCCATCCGAGTCTTGGAGCGTGGTGACCCAAGAAGAACGACAACAAATTTGCGTTGAAAGGTGGTAAAGTCTGGTGTTTAGATCACCCTCAACCAAGAAACTCACTCGCGACTTCTAAAACCAAAACATTTGTTCTTGTTGTAACACGCGCTCTAATTCTTGCCAAAGATTAGACTAAAAGTCAATGAGCCGTTGAGAAGGAAGGGTAGATAAAACGCGTCTTGCACCCTCCAAACAAGCCCAAAGTTTACGTTTCCGATAAAAATTGTTGCCAAACACCTCCTTATTCCAAGAACACAAATACGAGGAGAATCGAACCAGGGAACGTAGGAAACCAGGGAGTTTGGGCCAATTGGTGTCCATGAAGGTGTTAAACTTATCATGCATTAACCATGCCGCCTGAAAGCCGAAAGGACGCTCACTAGACCTCATAGCAGAGTACGACGACATCTTAACAAGTACGGGAAGATATTTCTTTCTAATACTTAGCATAATCCATTCTAATACTTCCCGCGTTTAACCAAATGAGCTAGAAAATTGGTGCAATTTCTGTGAATTTATGTGTTATTTTTAAAATTACATATATATTATGTAGTATGATAATTAGACTCATCAAATTGTTTGTTTCGGTTGGGTTTGGGATTGAGTATATGTTCGGGACAAGAAATTTTATGAGTCAATTGAGTCAGATCATTGCGGATTTTGTATAGGTTTGGGCCGACCCAATGGGTCAAGTGTTTCTATTTGTTTGTGGTAATATTATTTAAATAACAATTAAATGAAAAAGAGTCTCGTCCGAACGCCCGCGTGGGTGCCAAATGAGAAAGCACATGGGCCATTCGATCTTATTATGCGGACGGTTGATATTGCTTTATCTTTAAAAAAAAGTTGTGAAAAAAGAGCACGCGCCACACGGGCGTACAAGACACGCGTTGTTTATAAAGTCAATCGTCTTCTTTCTTACTTGCCATTTCTCTCTCTCTCTCTTTCTCACTTTTTCAGTTTCCCAATTGTTTCAAGCAGTTCAAGTGGAAACTCGTTCGTTCGAAGCTTTTCAAAGTGATTTCGAGCCAATTTTACCATTAAAGTCATTAAATAGCTCAATCCAGTTTCTGATGGAGAAATCTCAAGGTTCATCTCAAGAGAATCAAAGATTTTATCTATCGTTCTAATTTTATTGAAACCCTAGGTTTTTAGAATGTTATTTGTGTTTTTCGAGTGTATATATACTAAATGTTTGATCGATTGTGTGTATTTTAGTGTTTATTGAGTTGTTTCGAAGTGATTTGGTGATTTGTGCTTTTGTGAATAAAAAATGCATGAATCGTCACTTTCTTTTACTCGATTTTTGGTCCTACCACTTGAACAAAATATAAATTGTGTGTGCATGTGCGTATTTGATGTTTTTATCCAGTTTTTTGATGTTGAGGATTGCAATAGGTGATTGTGGCTTTTTGGTAGTTGCATGAAATGATTTGGTATATGTGCATGGGAAAGTGTTGGTGATCTTGTGTTGATTTTTGTTCATTCATTTGTGCATATTTGTTCATTAAAAATGGCATAGCATATGTTCATCAGACACTGGCATTTGTTTACCAGAAAATTACATTTGTTCATCAGAAACTTGCATTTGTTCATCAGAAACTAGCATTTGTTCACCAAAAACTAGCATTTGTTCATCAATAAAATCAAACATTGTGGTCGATACATGTGTGAATTTGTGCTTTGTATTTCTTGTTTATTTAGGGATAAACATTCAGGGTCTATTAAACAACGTTATGCAAATAATAAACAAGTAAAACATCTAAGGTTTGGGACAATGACAATCGGAGAAGATGAAATTTGTGCTATTCGAAGAGGTTTTTCCATTTTTTATTTTGTATGGTTGTTGACATGTTTTTTTGTGTTTTTAAAATATGTGTTTATACTGTCTTTTATCCCTTTTTTGTTATAAAAATCAAGAGCAAATATGAAAGTGATCTTCTTCTACGGGTGAAAAGAATGTGAGAAGAAAATCAATAGCTAAAAAGCCGATTTCAAAAGCTAATAAGTTGTTCAAGGATACTGAAGTGCCTGTATTGAAGCAAATGTCGGTTGTTGAGTTGTCTCCATCAAAGAAGAGACCTCGGCTGGACAAGGGCAAAAATTTTGTGTTTGATGAATGTCCTGATGATGTGATGCTTATTGATATGTTCCCTAGAAAAGGAGTAACGATAAATGAACCATCTGAGAGGAAAATGGATAGTGTTGTTGCTGAATTACAAGTTGTTGGGAAGAAGAGGAAAATGGATACTAATGTTGATAAAGAACAAGGTGTTGGTAAAAAGGTTGTAGTTGGAAACAAGTCAAAAGCGAAGGTGCCATTGAGAGTTTTGAAGCATGAGCATTTGTCGTTGAATACCAGGAACTCTCCAAAGCTGATTTGTAAAGTAATTGCTGGTTTTGAAGGTGAAAGCAAGTTTGCTGCTCTTGAAGAGATGGGGTTTGAGTACCTCATACAGTGGAACGTGTCTGATCTACCTAGTAAGTTGTGCTTCCATGTCGCTAGTTGTTTTGACCTTGCATCATGCACACTGAGATTGGTGATGGACCAGGTGTTATACTAACACCTGAAGTTGTGCAATTTTACCTTGGTCTACCTCGTGATCCAAGGACATTTTTTGTCTCAAAGACTGTCAAGCATTCAGATAAGAATAATAGATTTAGAGAAAATTTTGTGTTGTTTGAAATTGATGATGTGACAGGGAAGAATAAATGATGGATGTTGAGAAGATCAAAATAGGGCATTTGATTACTGTGATCAAGGAGGCTGAGAACGGTGGTGCTTGATTTAAGAGGAACTTTATTATGTTGTGGTGTAAAATTAAAGTTCTTGGATCATTTGGTAGACTTGAACAAGATCAGTGAGTACGATTGGTGAGCTCATCTTGTTGAGAAGTTGGTTGAGAATGTTGATTCATTAAAGAAAACAAATAATGGGTTTTTCAGATAACCTATTATATTGTCGCTGGTATTATTTCTAATTTGTTCATTACAACCATCAATTTGTTCATTGGTTTATGCATATTTGTTCATTAGTAAGATTAATTTGTTCATTTGTATATACATATTTGTTCATTGACATATTAGTACTTGTTCATGACAGATTGTTTATTGCGATTGTATGCTCATCTACCATCGTCGTGAAACTCCAAGATCCTTCCCAGTGATCAAACATTTTAATCACGATTACATTGTTGAGAGATAGAGTTTTGAGATTTCGAAGGGTGGGTTTGGAAAAGATTTTTTCAGAGGCTTTCCTGAGTTTATTATCTCCTGGTGGTGATGCTGACAAGAATAATGGAAAAGGCCCTGCTTCTGAACATTTTGAAAAGGCATTGATCTTGGCGATGGCGGTGGTGCATGTTTATTTGATTTTATTGCAAAATATTTTTAATTTTGCATGTTGTGTCTTTTATTTGTAGTTATATAGATTACTTCTTGTGCATTCATTTCTGAAAGAACATCTTGAGATGTAAATGGAGCTTGTATCAACTTTGAAGTGATATCTCGATCATGTGCAAAGTGCTCCAACTGAAATTGTCAGCCATGGACTTTTCAACAAGATCAATGAAGCTTTTGAGAAGCTATTGGGTTTGAAGGGTGTTTCATCATCATCCCAATCTGGCACCCAAGAAGATTCTGAATCGCCAAGCCAAAAGAAGAGAAGTTGAAAATGGATGAAGAGCATAAGAGGATATGAAAAGAAGAAGAAGAAAAGAGGAAGCATGAAGAGGATTTGTTCAAATCCATAAGGAGGAAGGATGCATTAATACAAGAGGAGAAGAGAAAGAAAGAGGATGAAGAGAAGAGGAAAACAGAAGACCAAGAGAAGAAGACGTGGGAAGAGGAGGAAGAGAAAAAGACAAAAGCAGCTGAGGAGGAAGAGAAGAGACAAAGAGAAAAGGAGGAAAAGAAAAAGCAGGAAGAGGAGGAAGAGAAACGGAGAAAACTAGCTGAGGAAGAGAAGAGGCGTTTAGAATAGGTTAAGAGAATGGAAGATGAGAAAGAGAAGAAGAGGAAAAAGGAAGAGGAAGAGAAGAAGGGAGAAGCAGAGGAGAAAGAGAAGAAGAGGATTGAGGAGGTTGAACAACAGAGAAGGCAAGAGGAGGTGAAGAGGAGGCAAGAGGAAAGGAAGAAGAGGAAAGAAGAAGAGGAAGAGAAGAGGAAGAAGGAATATGCTGAGGCGAAAAAGAAGATTGATGAAGAGAAGAGAAAGGAAGAGGAGGAGTAGAAGAAGAAACAAGAAAGGGATGCGGAAACGATGAGAATTGGCATGGAGTGAAGAGGAAACAAGAGGAAATAGATAAAAAGACGGAGGATGAAGCAAAGCAGAAACATGAAGAGGAGTTGAACAGGATTCAGGATGAGATTTGTTCATTGATATATCTTATTTGTTCATTGATTTTTCCTATTTGTTCATAAGTGATAGGACATTTGTTCATTGATTTTGTATGTAGTTGGATCATGAATACTATGTGTTTTTACATTTGTAGATCAACAAGCAGGCGCAGGATGTTGGTTCAAGTTCAATCGACACTCTTGTTGGTGTTAAATTTACTGCTGAGGATGTACTTTATAAAAGAATATCTAAGCCTTCTGATTTTGTTTAGTCGCCTTACATGGAAAGGGGTGTTGTTTTGACAGAAAAAGTATCTTCTGCGGCCAAGAAATTGTTCGATTGGCTGATTGAAGACATTCCTGATCAAAGAGGGTAACAATGCGTAGAAAAGTATTTTTTTTCTTTACATATTGCTCTTTTTATATCTTCAAGTTGATTTTATTATTAAAATTGATCATTTTTTGTTTTATGTTTTTTATTTGTGTAGTATTGAAATCCTTAAGATGATTCATGTTTCCGCGATGAAAAAGGATTTTGTTTCAATAGCGATAAAACCTAAAGTGGAAACAAATATAATCGGGCTTTGGAATTGTTATCTCAATATACAAGAGCAGTGGAAAAGTGACTCAAAATCCTTGAGGTTTTTTATTTCTCTTGAGGATTTGGTAAGAAAAAGATTTTCATACTCACATTTTGTTGTTTAATGACTTTTGATATTCTCAATCTGATTTATACTTGTATATATTTTGCAGTTATTTCCACTAAGCAAGGATTTTAGTGATGAGGATTCCATAGAGTTTTTCATTAATGTCGTTCATGGCACTCTTGAAAAGTTCCAAGTGGATTAATGTGCACAAGATTGGCATGGTATGCATTTTTGTTCATTGATATAACATTTTTGTTCATTGATATTCTTTTATTTGTTCATCAGTACTATGTATTTGTTCAAAGGTAATAGCTATTTGTTCATTAGAAACATTGACTCTTCACTATGTTGTTTTTAATCAATATAAGGTTTTTTCATGCTTGTTTCCCTCTGCATTTTTACAGTTTGTGTTTCCTATCTGTACATCATCGCATTACTATCGTATTGCGTTGAATGTGAGAGTGCCAAGTTTCCACATAATTGATAACTCGATGAAAGATGTGCCCTTAGAAGCAAAGTATCAGCACGCACTTGCTAAATTGGTAAGTTTTATTTATTTTTGGAATTTGTAATAGTTTGTTTTTCAACATAGACATGTGTGTTTAATATTGAATGAGTTGTTTTGTTTCTTGTTGTTATTTTTTAAGAGAATGCTCTTTGTCAAGCTTATGAAGATGCTCGATATGGATGCAAGGGCTGCTTTTTTTGAGGATGTGGATAGGAATCCATATGAACGTCTTGAGATGAAATGGAGAGATAATAGAAACAAGACTGATTGTGGAATTTGTATGATGCAGCACATGGCAACTTACTTCGGCAATGGCTTGTCTAGTTGGGCTTGTGTACTCAATAAACATGATCAACATCAACTTGATGACGTGAGGATAAGGTACTGCAATGAGTTGTTGTTGAGTCTATTGAATGAACACAAGGCAACAACCGAAAAGCTTGTTCAAGAATTTGTCCCGCGTATACCGACCATCGTATCTCGTGCTCCTCCTACAAAGAAGTCAAAGAACAAGAAGTGATGTACAATGATATGCGTTAGTTGGAAAACAGTTTGGAATGGGTTGTTTTTGTGTATGGTTTCTTAGAATACAGTTTATGGTGGTGTATGACTTGAATGTTGCAGACATTTGGTTTTTCTTTTTGTATAGTGTGGTATATTCACTTCAATGGAGTTGTGGAATGATGGTTGTTGAACATGTTTTTTGTGTTAGTGTGACATTTGATTCATAAAACATGATTTAATCGTAATTTGTTCATCAACACCTTAGATTTGTTTATCGATAGCTTAGATTTGTTCATCAATACCTTCAATTTGTTCATCGATTAAGAATATGTGTTCTTAATTTGCTCATCAATACCTTAGATTTGTTCATCCATAACTTAGATTTGTTCATCGATAAAGAATATGTGTTTTTGTTGAAGAGTTTTAAGATTGTTTCATTTTATTTAAAGGTTTTTTTCATCATTAATGTATGATTTGTTCATGGAAAATATCGATGAATATGTGTTTTTGTTGAAAGGGTTTTGTTCATTAGATAGTAAAATTGTTCATTACTAACTGCTAATTGTTCATCGAAACCAGAAATTTGTTCATTGATATTGCCACAATTATGAATACTATGCATTTCACCCTACAACAACAATTATGTATCAGAAATCAAAGATTAATGAGAGAACTAATTGGGAACATTGGTGCATGTCTTGCTGTTGTGTCCAAGCTTCTTACATTTTGCACAAGCCCTTTGCTCCTTTTTTGCTTTCATCATTGCTTTCTCTTTACCTCCCATAATACGCCCTTCTATCTTCCTGCCCTTTGTCGCTGCTCATTCAGGAGGGTGTACCTCAATAACACTCGGTTTGTTTCCCAAGAATGTTTAGATTGAACTCTGTCTTGTTGATGTAGATGTTCCCCTCCCAATAAGCTCAGATAGGTTTTCTTTTTTCCGTCAAGAAACATATCAACTCTTTGAGGTGTTCTGTGTTGTCCCTTATGGCATTAATGCAAGAATGTACCTCGCCCAATAAATCAGCAATCAACGGCTTTTTCTCATTTATCACATCACATTGTTCAACTATTGAACCTTCTATCTCAAAAGTAGGAGTCAGATTTGATTTCTTCGTCCATCTATTCTTGATGTATTTAGTTGGCACCTTCTTCAAGCCAATGTTTTTGAATAGGAAAAACATATGGCAGCATGGAATCCCGATATTGATGAACTTATTGCATGAGCAAATGAACTCTTCGTTTTCTAGCTCATGTTTCACAACATGTACCTTCCCAAACTGCCTATTGATGTGGTACTCGTGGATGTTGGCTTCCTTGACCAAATTATTGAGACGACATTCAAATACAGAAGCAACAATTTCTGTCTAGACGTAATAGAAGGCGTTTATGGTGTAAACAAATGCACAATGTTTCTCTAAATCTAATTATGTCATTAAAGTGGGGAAGCTTGTTGAAGATTCAAAGTCAAACCTCTGCTGATTATGCCTTTGTGAATCAATTGCACTCTCAAACTGCATCATGAAAATAACTAGAGAAGATGTAGATCCAATGAAATGTGAGAAGAAGAAGTTATGGCTCTCAGACCTTGAAGTTGTTCTAAGAAGTCCACCCATCTAAGTGGCGTAGCTCAAACCTCAACGACAAACAAGTGTTTGACTCAAGTCCAAATTCAGCAATAATGGAATTCCAAGTCTCCTCAAACTCTTTCTGGCTAATTTCGTTGCTCCAAACAAGCTTGTTGAACCTGCTTCTGAATTGATCATTGTTATACACATCATTTGTAACCTGTGACGATACCTTGAACATGATATGCCACATGCAAAAACGATGCACAACCTTGTGAAAAACTTTTTCAATTACAACTCTCAATGCAGGATCTTGATCAGTGAGAATGACAAATGGTTTGTTCCCCCTCATTGCATCATTGATGTTTTTGAATAACCAGACATAAGATTCAATATCTTCTTTTAGAAGTAACCCAAAGGCAAAAGTAACGGTCTTCTTGTTGATGTCAACCCCTGTGAATGGTACAAACATCATTTCATGCCTGAAGGCAAAGAATTAAATTTTATTCATCAATAGATGTGATTTGTTCATCAATATATACGACTTGTACATCAATGGAATCAATTTGTTCATTGTAAATTCCTGAACGCAAGTATTAATTTTTTTTCATCAATACATACGATTAGTTCATTAAAAGAATCAATTTGATCATCAAAATTAAACCTTTTTCATACCTTTTTGATTTGTTTGCATCAGCTGAGACAACATCTCCAAAATATAAGAAGTTCTTCCTTGCAATAGGATCAGACTAGAATAATTTGGTTAATTGTTGTTGTTCATCAACATCATATTTAAAGAAAAATGTGTCACATCTTTCTTTTTTCTTGAACAAGTTGTCAATAACCATTTGAGCATCACACCCAATCATAAAGGAGTTCAGATCTCTTTTAAAATTCTTGAAATCAATTATAGTTGCACAATTTTTTTTTATATGAACCAACAAAATCTTTGTAGACCTTGTATGACTTGCTTGTACCAACGTTTGCTCAGATGCAATTCATGATAAAATCTTCATGGAAGGAGGTGAGTTTCCTATCACTCTTTGTAAAGTGGTTTTGCCCATCTTCAAACATAACATGGGTATGACGCTCTTCAAATTTCCTAACAACATATCCATTTCTTCCAAAAAGTCTCATAGCCATTTTAGCAATGCAACCACACCTTTTGGTTACTCTTTTTCTCTTTTTCAGTTTTCCTTGTTGTCCTTCTTCTTCATCATTCTCTTCATCATCTTCTTCATCATCATCTTCGTCATCTTCTTCTTCTTTACTAGATACAGTAGGTGTAGGTTTGCCAGTTGAGTCGTTGTTGTGTTGTTTTGTTTTTTTTAAATCATGCCCGGTTACACAACATGTATTTCCAAATTGTAGTGTTAGCTCCATCTGAAGACTTTGTAATGGTGTCAGCACGTGCTTGGAAACCACATGCATCTCCGTATGCCTTGTAAAAATTTACTCCTTATTCCCAAGTTCTAAACACCATCCCCTCTTTAGGTCTTATGTTGTCATCACAAAATGGAATGTAGTAATGTGTGTTTCTAGGCGAGATCAAGATCTTTAATTTCTTGTTATCTTCTATTTTTTCTTCATTATAGGGAAAAAAACATGTAAATACGCATCAGGATCCACTACACGTACAATTTGTTATTTTCATTTTTTTCAACAATAGGTAATACCAATGAACAAATGTGTACTATCTATGAACAAACACATAATACATATGAACAAATATTCGATGAACAAATGTGCAATATCTATGAACAAATGCGTGATACCTATGAACAAATGTTAGATACGTATGAACAAATTTGTAATATTACACATTTGTTCATACGAATGGTTGTCTTCCCAAATAAATCATAGCAATCTCCCTGAAAACCATAAAATAGAATTTCCTATTGCTAATGCATAAACATAAACAAAATTTTGACGATAAATGTGATGAAAACCTCAAAATCGAGTTGTATTAGCTTTTATCAAGGAAAAAATCGATGATTACCTGGTTCCATTAAAGGTAATCAGTCAGATTTCGTTATAACTTTGAGGAAATCGTAAATCTGAACAAAGCTCCTTCGAAACAGTATATCTTTCTCTATGAAAAGAAAAAATCCAATTAAATCGAAGCTCTAAATGATGAATGTGCACTCATATAGCAAGATTAGAGTAGAAAATTAGAACATATATACCAAATCATAAATCTCCATGTTTCAATTCAATTTACAAGCTTACTTTTTGCAGAGAAAAAAAGAGATTTTTTTGGGATTTGGAAACATGATCAAAAATTGCCTTTTTGGGGGAGGGGGGCTTTCTTGGGCGACAAGTAGCTTTTTGCTAGAGGTTGAAGTACACGCGCATTCATTTTTTTTTTGAATTATTTCGACGTGCTCCGTGCGTCCAAATAATTCAACCTAGATGGACGATGGAGATTCTTTCTTAATTCGCACACACGTGACCATTTGCACCTGAACCGCTCTCTTATATTTTTTAATAAAATATATTACAACAACAACAACATTGACCTAATGTGGTTCCGCTATAATGAAATCTAGGGGGTCAAGATGGGGGTACCCCTACCCTTACGTAGGGGTACAACCAGACCAACCTGCAATCTTCATAAAGTTAGCACACGACACCAAAATATCATAAAACAAAAACAGGGAAATATAAAGCACGGAACGACAAATCAACAAACAAAAAAAACGATGAAATATATAATAATAATAATAATAATAATAATAATAATAATAATAATAATAATAATAATAATAATAATAATAATAATAATTATAATGTCTAAAATAAATGTTGTAGTTTTTGCTAAAATAACAAATTGGGTCAACCCAGTGGATTCGCATTTAAACCCAATCAGGTAAGAGTCCGTTTTTCTATTGCCATTGATTTTCGAATCGCATTTTAACCCTAAAAGTTTGGGTGATTTGAGTTGGATCAAATTTTTAAAAATCTAAATATATGTTATGACATATTAAATGAAATTGAGTCAACCTTAAAAATTTTTGTATTATCCTAACATATTTTCATGATAATATAAAGTTTATTAATGTTTTCCTTTTTTATAACAACAAACACATATAAGAAACAATTTGATAGGGAAAGAAATTCGATATACCAAACAGATCTGGTGGATAAGAGGTCGAAAAAATTGATAGTTGAACGAATAGAAAAAAGTTATAACAAGAATGAAAAACTCTAAACAAATAAGTGAGAAAATGAACATAAATTAAAATCCTACAAGAACATAAGTGGGAATAAGTGAAGCACAACATAACAAATTTTTTCCAAAAATAGGCTAACATGTCATCTCCATTTCGAGATTGCATATGGACCACCATGACATTGCCCCCACCTAAATGAGGGATCTCTAGGATCCTCGAGTGCACCACGACCACGACTAGAGCAACTCTGTTCCTACCTGGATTAGCTTCTCAAAATGCAAGAAAAGATCTCCTAACAAATCCACAAACATAATACCAATCCTTAATGATAAAAAAAAATAGTCGACACCCACCAGAAACCCTCAATACATTTTACCCTAAATGACAATGACTCAATGAATCATTCATTTAAAGTTTCCTGAAAGCTACCTCAAATCCTAACCCGGGTCAAACCTTCCTATGACATAGCCATACTAATTTCCTCAAAAACATCTCATTCACATGGCATATAATGTAAACAGTAGCAAAGAAAATGCCCACACAAAACAACAAGTTCAGATACCCAAAAGAACTACCCCTAAACCACACATTTTACACTCATACCTTTAAATGAATAAAGTTCAATACTTCAAACAAGTGCAACACAAACCAATGTGATGATCGATCACAAAACTATATGAAATTGTCTTGCACAAAGAACAATTGAGTGTTGTTGGTGGACAGTTCAAAAACTCGGTGTGCCAGCTCATTGGATTCTTATTCCATTTTGCTGCCAGACCCCCTGGTTTTGCCACTCAAAGTCTACCTCGAATACCCAACACTTGTGGCAAAGTGCTACCATTTGAAGGTGCCTAATGGTTGGACAACCAGACACCTCATACCTTAGCTCTTCATCTAGCCTCAATTCTCCTGCACCACATGTGATATAAAATTACCATGCTCTAATAATATTAAGGTAAAGGTGAGAAGGATTAATGTGTGTATGTAATTGCAATACTTACCTCGAGGTCAAACTCTTCATCAATTGTTGTTGGCATTGTGGCATCTTCAAACTCCCATTCATATGGCTAATTAGGCACAATGCCATTTTATTCACGGAGTTAGCCTTGCGAAACCATTACTCGTAAAAACCTACATTGGGTGCATGCAGATGAATCACACATGAATATAAGCATGCTAGCTTGCTTGGTATGGTCTCTAAGAGTACGATTAACATAAATAATAACTAAATGGTTAGAGTGTAATGTTTTCTAGGTGAACTGGTTGAGATGCATAGAAAAATTAATATTTTGAAACAATATTTTCTAGTTTTTGACCCACCTAATAGATATGTGTTTACACCTTCATTTTGCAATATGACTCGCACATTGACACACCATAATTTAAACACATAAAAAATTGAGGAGAACTATTTTAGGACCAATAGTAATATTTGTATTCCTAAATCTATATATAATTAAAATCCCTAAGGATTCGGACCACCACATTGCATCGCGTTAGATTTTGCCACATTGCGATCCCACATTAGGCCACCTATGATTTTGAGACATGGCGTAATTTTCTTAATCCGATTATTTTACATGTCATATATTTGTTAACATGTTATATAATACATCATCTTTTATCACGCGCCAATATAAATCAATAATTTACATGTCATTTAACTTAATATTGAAAGTACAATAATAATTTGGCATGTGCATGTCATTTGAAATTTATTTTATTATTAGAATTGATTTACAAATTTTATTTTTATTGGTAGAACTAATTTGCAGATTTGATTAACTCCGTTGATATCTATATAAATTAATAAATATGTGTGTACGTCATATATTAAATATAAATTACTTATAAGTATCATATTTATTATTGGTGTTTGTTTTAAACTCTATTGTTTTTTTTTTGTTTAAGAATGGGTGTACACTATTAATATCTTAAGTTTATAAATATTAATATTTATCCTTTTATTCAATATGAAGTATTTTCTTATAATAAATATTGATTTTTATGCAATTCCCAAATTTTAAATTTGATTTCCATTATAAAAAATTACATATAGTTATGGAAGATTTATGAGGGTGTGGGTTGTTTTTCTTAAATTTATTTTCAAAAATATGGTTGTTATGATAGTGTGTTTGTTGTTTATGAAATTATAACAAAATAATTTTTTTCGTTATTTAAGTAATTAGATATGCTTACTACGGGAAGTAATTAGATATGGTTGGTGCATAACCCTACATTTTTTCCATAAGTAGTTAAATATATCCGATGTTAAAGTATATTTTGGTTGATATGATTCTTTTAAACAACTCATTAAACGTTAGTATAATTTTATTGGCTAATATAAATCAAGAGTTTGGTTCAAATGAAACAAACTCTTATCCTAAAACGAACTCTTATCCTAAAACGAATGCACTTTTCATAGTTAGTAATGCACTTTTCATATAAAAATGCATTGAACAATACAAAAAGTGCATTACGAAAAAGTGAACTAAAAAAATTTGAAAAGTGCACTAAAAAGTATGAAAAGTACAAATGCGAAAAAGTGCACTCTGAAGTATGAAAAGTGCACTACTAACTACAAAAAGTGCATTCGTTTTAGGATAAGAGTTCGTTTTAGGATAAGAGTTTGTTTCATTTGAACCAAACTCTATAAATCAAATACTATCTTAACAAACTGATAATTATCAGATGCATAATTATTACCGATCCTTTTCCCAAATGATAAAATACATAAGAAAACTAGATTATTAGTTCCATTTATACAAATTATATCTCGATGTTTATAGATCACTGAATTTGATCATGGAAATTAGTCATATACAGTTTTTATGTGAATTATATAGCTTTTATGTTTTTTATCTACTTAAGTTTAGCAAAGAATAAAAAATGATGGATCATATGCTACTGATAGATTTTAGGTGAATTTTTTTTCAAACTTTTAGAGTAATGTCTCCAAAGATATGTTGTCTCGTAATATTCTAAACAATAATATTAGATAAGATTTACCTAGATTTTTAGATATGATTTACCGTCCGTTAAATATGCCATTGATAATGGTGATTTTGTCGTGCAAATCACGGCTATGCAAAATAATCCAAACAAACCAAACATTGTAGTCTTTAGGAATTTGGGTTTTTATCAAGTTGGGAAAACACTTGTTTAATATTAGCGTCCACGTGGTCGCTAATTCCAGGAATGGAATTGTTTGGATTCCTAAGAGAATCCTAACAAAGCAATAAAATTTGGGTTTTTATCATGTTGGGAAAACACTTAGTCAAATAGAGATCCACATTCGTATGACAAGTTGATCATAGATTTCACTCAATATCGCATGCACATGGAATTCCAATTCTTTTTCAAATATAATTAATAGGACAACCAGATACTATCAGTCCTAACTAATTGAATAACCCTAAAACAATCAAGATTCAATTCAAAAGCAACATTACGAATAGGAATATATGCAGGATACAAATCTAGCATAAAACAACCAACTTTTATCCTAGAATGCAATTCAACTCTCTTCTACAACAGACTAGCACAACCAAATACTAGTACAATGCAGTTTACTACTATGAAATAGAGATACTCAACCAGTAGTTCTCTAGATCTAGCAACAACAACAACAACAACAACAACAGCAACAACAACAACAACAGCAGCAACAACAACAACAACAACAACAACAACAACAACAACAACAACAACAACAACAACAACAACAACAACAACAACAACAACAACAACAACAACAACAACAACAACAACAACAACAACAACAACAACAACAACAACAACAACAACAACAACAACAACAACAACAACGACCAAGTGTGCTCCGTTTCAAAACGCGGTTCTTTAATCTTCACTTCAATCTAGCTCTAAATCCCAAAAGTAAGTATCTTCGGGCCTTCATCTCCTAGGTGTAGAAAGTATTCAAAGCCACCTAAAACCAGCATAAATATATGCTAAAACCCCACCTAAATACACAACATAATTGTGTATATCAGCATATTGTCGTAAACCACCTGTTATAGAACAAATTATTGAAAGCCACTCGTTAAACCAATTACGTTAGCGAATCATATGTTCCATCAAGAAATTTGTTATGTTCAGTGTGATTTTTCATCAAAACTGGTTTTTGATACGGTATAATTTTGGGTCCGCCTTTGTTATCTTTTGGTGGCTGCAATGACAAAGGAAGTATCTAGAAGTATAGGGGCTAACTTGGGTGTTGTGGTGGAAATTGATGAATTAAAAACCCTAATAGGGATGGTTCATACAAATTAGGGTTTCTATTGATGTCAAAAAGCCTCTTCGGGGTTATAGTGATTTTAGGTGGGAAGAAAATATGGATAGAAATAAAGTATGAAAGACTCCCTAACTTTTGTTATACTTGTGGAATGCTAGGGAACATAGATCTTCAATTTAAGGTGATGAGACTAAGGCTTATTCAAATGAGTAAGGGGATTGGTTGCGGGCCTCTCCAATGAAGATGGTAATAGATAGAGTTGTAGTGGAAATAAGTAGGGATAAAGAGATTTTGCGAAACCTCCATGCCAATAAGTATGAAGAAGAAGATGATAGATAAGGGAGCAAGTCGAGGGGTACCACAAGTAAATATTTGTTGGACTTATTAGAGGAAGCAGAGGATGATCAAGGCAATGATAGAGGGTCTACAAACAAGAATGATGAAAGGGCTCATGAAACACTTGAAGTAGGCTTACTAAATTTGAAAGTAGAGTGTATACATGAGGGTAAAATAAGGGAGAGCTCTTTAATAGAACAGACACCAGGGATTGAGAAAAGTAATATAAAAGATGGGGGGCAAAAGACTAATAATGAAAAGGATGTGAGATTCGGAACTTCAAAGAGAAAGAGAGTGAACAAGAGGTGAGTGGGAGTTGAGTGGAGTCAAAAAATAATGGGATGCATGAGACGTAGAGGATATGATTGAGGGCACAATTCTACCATGCATGGGCACAAAACCAAAAAAGTGGAAAAGAGTTGCGAGAGAGCATGAGGTTTAGAGAAAATATGAGGGCAATGAGGGGGATGGGAAACTTACAAGAAAGAGCTCAAAGGCTGAAGAAGAGATGGGAGATAGCATGGAGTTGGATGAGATTGTTCAAGGAGGCAATAAGACACGAAAACCAAAGAGTGTTTGTCACACAATTATATCGGCATGGAAGGAGGGAGGCCTTCCTTGTCGAGAGCCATGAATATGATAAGCTACAATTGTCGGGGAATGGGGAGGGCCCATGTAGTTAAATGTCTCGTTGAGCTAGTGAGAAGGGAGGTCCCAAAATTTTTATTTCTTATAGAAATGAAATGTGATAGAAGGAAATTGGAGGGTTTGTGAAGAAAACTAAGTTTTGCTAGTGCTTTACTTTTGATTGCATTGGTAGATCAGAGGGACATTGCTTGATGTGGGAAGAAAAAGTTGATATAACAATTGTAACGTATATGGTCCACCTTATTGAAGTTATTGTGAATATGGGAAACAATGGAGGGGATTGGCGATTAACTTGGAATTATGGTTGGCCTAGAATGGAGGAGAAGAAGAATACCTTTGACCTTTTGAAATGTCTTAGTGAGGATAGCCATCAAGGATGTTTATGCATAGGAGACTTGAATCAAATTTAGAGTCAAGAAGAAAAAGAGGGAGGGAAACTGATACATTGTAGTTTGTACATCGTATCTAGAACTTGTTAGCATTATTCATGAGTGGTTTAGCAAGTTTTATAAGTGTTTTGTGAAAGTCGAAGTCAAGAGCTAAAGCGAAGAAATCAAGAGTGTAGAGAAGATTTCGAAGTCAAGTGTTGATTTGGAGTTATTTTGACACCACTTTCTTGTGATGCATCGTTCGGGAGTTACGATGATCGGATGAAGTTGAATTTGGTATCATTAGAAAGCTAACTTGAAGAGATACAATTCATGTTTGTACTGCGAGTTCAAATTCCAACTCTAAGTGGATTAAAGCCACCTCCGAAAGTACCATCAGAATGCTTTCAAGAGAAGACCCGCGCCCGCGGCTCAACACCCCACGCCCGCGGTTTCAAGGTCAGACGTCTTAGTTGGTAAAACTACGCCTGCGGTTCACCACCCTGCGCCCACGGGCGTCTACATCATCGACCGAGACGAAGATTTTCTTCTATCTTTAATTATATTAGTTTCCTTTTCTTTTTAGTACGTTTTTTGAGTTGGCTTTTTAAGCCTTGTTTTCACCTTTGTTAGGAAATCTTCAAACCTAATTTCTATTCCATACTATTATATTCTCTCTTCTATGGAGAACTAAACTCCTTTGATTCTATTTAAGTTGAAGATTTCGGATTCAAGTTTATTATGAGATTCTTTCTCAAGTTTATTCCTTACAGGTTATTTTGATTCTCTTGTGCTTAATTAATATTGATTGTGTTGATTTCTTCTTGATGGCCAACTAGTTGGAATTAATACTCTCTATTTCTATATCTAGGTTTTCTCGTAGCAAAACCTAATCTTTGTAGCAACTCAATTGGTTTAGGACTCGTTGGACTAGAACAACTGAGAAAGAGATTTAAATACATGTTGACTGATTGACTCGTTGGAATTCAATTGCATGTATCCTGTTTATCCTTGTTCTCATTGCTAATGTTCTTATGATTTATGATCGTTTCATGAGTTGTTTGAATGTAAAGTTTTCATGTCTCGTTGTCATGTTATATATCTGATCATGATTGGAATGACCAAAGAGAATAACTTGTTTGAATCAATGATCAATAACTTGAGAAAGAAAGTGGATGCTTGAATAGGATTGTTTTCCTTAATCTGATAAAAAAACAAACTTTTTTTTGTTTAATTTCTTTGCTTCCTTTGAAATCTCTAGTTTTAGATTAACAATACAAAAATCCCCCTTTGTTACTTTTTGAGTTGATAATAATAATAACTTAGGATATAAGTGTGTCTTGGGTACGACCCCGACTTACCAACTATACTAGTTGACTAATTAGGGATTTATATTTTGATTTGGCACGACGACTTTCAACCAGTCAAATTTTAGCGCCGTTGCCGGGGATACTTTGTTTAATTCTATGTTTTTATTCTTATAAACTTTTGTGTGGACCTATCTTACGGTCCACACTTGTGCTACTAATAAATGGCTATGTTTCAATGTATACAACTACAAGATGAACATTTTCAAGTGTACTTCTCTAGAGTGCAACAATATTTTCATACACTTGGTGCTTGGAGCTATCACCCTTGTGAGAGGGAATTAAGTAAGTGCATCCTAGATGGGATGAATTTTGAGACTCTATATTTGGCTGAGTACATGAGCAATTACAGGCTATGGTGTATGGTACCAGAAGAGTGTTGGGATTTCTTTTTCTATATGAGCTATCAGAGTGAGGAAGTTGAACAACATCCACCTATGTTCCATCCAGTTGAGAACTCCTCTTTCAATGCTGAGGAGATTTTTGCAAGGCTTGCTAACATAGTAGACCAGTTGGGACAGAACACTCAAACTAGTATCTACAACACTCAAGCTAGTATCGGTCAAATGGTCACTATTGTGAATAGATTGGAAGCAAGAGAATCTGGGAATTTGCCTTCACAATCCATAGACATGATGGAGAATGTGAGTGCTATTACATTGAAGAGAGAGAAGGAGGTGATCAAAGACGATCTGAATTCTGGTGAAGAACCGCAACCGCTGTTGGACATCCGTGATCGTGGATTTACCCTAGAAGTTGATGATGATTATATGCATTTCGATTTTCCTCCTCTTGACTCTCAAAAGTCAATTCTCCTATCCCGAGGCACTCAAGGACACTACGAAGCCTATAGAACCAAGTGAGCCTAAGATTGGTGTTAAAGATTACATGGAGTTCATCATTGGTAAGAGTGGTAATATTGATGAGTTCTTTGATCCATACTGTAAGTATTCTTTGACATCACCACTTGTGCTGAATTTCTTTAAACATATGCCATCTCATAAAAATTGGTCTCACAAGTTTGATAAGTTGAAGCGGTCTTTTGATGGGTTATTATTCAATTTCAATTTATTATTGTGCTACTTTTGTTTTTGTGAGATGTGTTCCAAGGATTTTGATAGGTTGTTGAGGGCACTGACAATGTCCAATCTTGTGACGTCATGTTGAACGTCAAGCCAGCGACGTTAAATAAAGGCATTGCTCGAGAGTCAACCCGAGGTAAGTTTTCTTTTCCTTTTTCTTTGTTTTTGTCTTAGTTTAGTTTCCCTTTCAATCTTGTTGGGCTAACATGTAGGTACTAGGTTCGAAAGAACAATTTTTGGGAAGTTTACTTCTAGAAAAACCCAAATTTTTGGGAAGTTTACTTCTAGAAAAACCCAACGTACAAGTACTAGACGGCTGCAACCGCGGTTTTTGAAACTGCGGTCATCGCTGAGACCCGCACCCGCGGGTACCCCACCCTCGCCCGCGGGTACTGTTTACGCGACATAAAATAAAAAAATCATAAAAAATTTCGAGGTAGAGTGGGCCCTTTCTTTCCACCGGCCCTACTCCCTCTACACTCCATCTTCTTTCATCTTCTACCTCTCCTCTTCTACTATTTCTCAAACCTCCATTGAACCACTTTTCTATCCATCATTCCCTTTCACAACCCACAAATTTTTTCCATACACACCTCAAAATTCTGATCTTCTACATCTCCATAAACCCCACAATCCTCTCTCCACATCCTTAGTTTTCCCACAAATATCTTCATTACCAAGATCACCACAGATCCGTTTCAATGGATTAGTATTGTTTTGGTTGAGATTTTCAGAGTCTGTTATGAGAGGGACAACTGATGATGTTAGCAAGGATTTGAGGGACATAGCATTTCCTATTCATGAGATGAGATAGTGGCAGGTTTAGTTCTACATGAATGGTTAGCATGACTATTCCCAGTTTCCACCGGGATCAACATAGTGAGTCTTCTGATTTCCTTTTCCTTTACTTTATTCCTTTGTCTTTAGTTTCATTGAGGAAAATGAAAGGTTTAAGTATGGGGGAGGGAGTACTCACTACTTATCTTAGTTAGTTGCTTTCAGTTGCATTTAGTTTTGTAAAAAAAAAGAAAAAAAAGAGTCAAAAATTCAAAAAAGACATAAATCATATGCTGAGTTGAAAACCCGAAAAGGCGGCTCAAGCAAAAATCAGGGGCACAGACCGGCATTAGGCTGGGGTAATAAGAGACTAAAAAGAGTGAAAGTGAGCTTGGTGAGCACATCTATAGAAAAATGAAAAGAGCGGTTAGGTGAAAACCCGAAAGGGCGCCTAAGCAGGATGAGTGAAAAAAAAGAGTGCATAGGAACATTTTTGTTGGGGCTTGGGGATTATTGTTATGGGTTATTACTTTGATTGTGATATGTGTTGTTATGAGTGATAGATTATGCTTGGATTCTCATTATATACACTTTCATTCTTTACTTGGGTTCGAGTTGTGATCTTATTTTGAGTGCTTTTGAGTTTTAGATCATCTTCGCTACTACTGCCTGTATACCTTTGTTGCATTGTCCTGTTTGATTTTATTTTGAGCTTACTTGAGGACGATCAAGGTCTAAATATGGGGGAATTTGATACACTGTAGTTTGTACAGCATATCTATGACTTGTTAGCATTAGTCATGAGTGATTTAGCAGGTTTTAAAAGTGTTTTGTGAAAGTCAAAGTCAAGAGCTAAAGCGAAGAAATCAAGAGTGTAGAGAAGATTTCGAAGTCAAGTGTTGATTTGGAGTTGTTTTGACACCACTTTCTTGTGATGCATCGTTCGGAAGTTACGGTGATCAGATGAAGCTGAATTTGGTATCATTAGAAAGCTAACTCGAAGAGATACAATTCATGTTTTTACTACGAGTTCAAATTCCAACTCTAAGTGGAATAAAGTCACCTCCGAAAGTACCATCAGAATGCTGTAAAGAGAAGACCCGCGCCCACGGCTCACCACCCCACGCCTGCGGTTTCACGGTCAGAACATCTCAGTTGGGAAAACCGCACCTGTGGTTTAACACCCCGTGCCCACGGGTGTTCACCCCGCGCCTGCGGTTTATGTAGGACAATGGGCGTGAGGGGCTGTGATTTATATTTTGATTTGGCACGACGACTTTAAGCCAGTAAAACTATGGAAGAGTGTGATCTTAATGGCTTGGGTTTTAACGTAATTGGTTTACGAAGGACAATGGGCGTGAGGGGATGATTTTATTCAAGAATGTTTTGATATGGTTTTAATAGTGAAGCTTGGAGAGAAATGTTCCTAGAAGCGGAACTTTTACATTTAGAACAAATTGTAATATCCGTAGTTTTTATGGATATTTTTTGGTAATTTTTCGGGCATCTTTCTAAGACCCGTTCAATCAATCTGATTATTAATACGATCGGATGAATGGAAATTGTTCATAGAAACTTCAAGGTGACAGAATAAAATCATTGGAACTGATTTTATCAACCTATATAATTGTTAGGATCACTTCCATGAAAGAACTACCTTGATCGGGTGAGATCTGCTTAATTAATTATGTACCCATTAAGGTTATACTCTGACGGAAGCTTTAAAATTCAAAGTAGCAAGATAAAATCATTCGAGTTGATTTTATTAGTCTACATAATTTTTTAAGACCGTTTCTATAAAAGGAGCATCTTAGTCCAGAGTATATAATTTTACCTCCCGAATACAACTCTCGTTCCAATCCAGATATGCTCTTACTGTTTTAAATGAATGTCTATCTTTTTTCAATTGTGTGTTACGTATTTCCCTTGCATGCCAAGAATACTTGCATGCCAAATCCAATTGCTTGCAAAATTATCTTCCTATACGTGTATATATGCTCCACCTTCGTTCAAAGTTGAGATGCAGAGGCATATAAGACAAATTAAGCCCCTCATTTCACATTCTTCTTAGCTTCTTCTTCGTTATCTCTTTTTTGCCTTGTTCTTCTTCTTGTTCGTGATCAGCCACCATCTTCACTTCAGCGACCACCTTAGCTACCTCTCCAGCCAGTCACCGAAAGCGCCTCAGCCTTACCAAGACCAATCGCTGACCAGCCTGTCCCGCTGCTCAGCCAAGCGCATTACCCGAAAGTTGCACCTAGCCGTTGAGCCATGTGATCAGTCGTCGATCGACATCGTAATCATTTCTGGAGCTTCCTTCGAGTCTCTTGGAGCCGTTACGATGCCCGCCCTTAAAGTCGTGAGGATCATGACGTTCCCACAATGCCATAGGATCATTCCGCTCTTGGAACCGACGTCCCGAAGTTCCATAACGTCAATGTTTGCAAACAAACTTTCGACCTCTTTATATGTTCCGTTGTTCCATATAAAATTCCGAGAATTTAACACCATGTACGTATGATATAAATGAACACTTTTTATTTATAAGAAAGTACCAAAAAGAGGACGTTATGCTGTCAAAATCTTAGCCTAAGTAACAATGTTATAAAGATTATATATATAACAATTTATATATATAAGAAAAATACGTCGTTACGCTGCTCGTTTTGGAGAGGACATTAAGAATTGAATAAACAATTAAGGAGTTTATCCATATGTTTTTTTGAATGTTGTACACCTTATTCTTAGCAGGAAAGCTATAAGGATCCAGCTTTATTGTCTTTATCGGACTTGAGCTCGCTTTTCAAGGCAAGTGGGTGGTTCACCCTTTTCTGAACTCGATATCTTTAAACTCTGTTTTAGATATCATTATTTTTGGAATAATCCATAATCAGGAAACCTGTGTTCCGTTATCATCTCTATGTTGGGAATACTTGCTTGCTAAATAATTGAATTAAGTTTATTTATTGTTTAGATTTAACGATTGTTCGTTATTTCATATTATACGTACTGGTAGTATTGTTTAGGGCCGTTGATCGTGCTCTTATGTGATTGGAGATTCTCCTTTCAGTTCTCTTTGTTTGGATAGGTTTAGAACTAGGGATCTTGGGGATATCCTCTGAGAGTCTCTTTATAACTGTATCGGGCGGTATACTTTGGTATCTTCTCCTGATACTGGTCATGACCTTCTTTCTCAACAATTATTGAGAAATCGAAGCACCTTTGAGTGCTTATTATCTTGTCATTATAACCCTCACTAGTTGAGCATCGACATTTAAAAATCTACAACTGCAATGCAAAGTCTTATAACTAATAAAAGACTAGTGCCTCGGGCATATTAATGATAATCTGCAAGGTGGTTTCCACTCTGGCTCCTTGCTATGAAAGTTTCCATTTCTTACTCTGGGGATTTCCAACGTGCGGGTGGTTATGGAACTGATTAGTCGATGGACGCACCTTTCGAAAGTAAATGCTTGTTTAATGATATTCCCAACAAATATCCAAACATATTCTCTTTCTTAGGAACTACGTTTAGTAGTTTCCTATTACCAAGAAAGCTATTATCGTTCTGACCTAAATTCATGATTTCTAAACCCTTGATTGACTTACCTTGTTTTTGTGAACCAAAACACATTCTTCTATTTGCGTAGTCTCTTGGAAGACTAATACCCTTGCTTCTTCCCAGTTTTGTCTTGCTGGTATTTCTATCTTTTATGAAAATATCAGGTTTTAGGAAGAAAACTGAAGAAGTTCAAGCATGAAGACCACGAAAGGTTAGAAAGGAAAAGAAATCAAGGAAGGAAGGAAGGAAAGAAGAAAGGAAGGAAGCTTTGGAAGACGTGTTGTCTCCACACAGGCGTTTCAAGATTTTGAAAGTAATTCCATAAACAACGATTCATGTTTATGTATTCCGTTGTAAACTCTTGTAACCATATTATTGAATATAAGACAATCTGTTTTATCAGATTATGTTGTTTAAACATGTCTTTATTCATTACCGTCACTTAAGCCTCAACGGCCTTGGACGAAAAGTCTGAGTCCTCTAGCGGTAACATCCCATTATAAGTTTGTAAAATGGGGGTGTTACAAACATGGCTCGGATCATGTTCTAATTTACCTTTCCTTTTAGACAACAAGCGAGCAGGACATGGTAATAAAGAAGGTCATGCCCTTCTATTTTAAAGCTGTGTGGTTGGAAGAGGAAAGTTGTTTCAAGGTGGTTTAGAATTCTTGGAAGAATTTGGGATGTTCTTGGGCAACCAAAGGTTTGATCGATAAAGTGGAAAGGTGTGGAGAGGATTTGAAAAACTTCACCATTCTCACTTTGGTAATATAGGCGGGTATCACCTATAACATTATCAATCGAGGAAGGAAGAGGAAAAACATGCGAACATTTGATAAAATTTTCTATATTAAAATGATTAGTCAAAAAGGACATGAAACTAACTAGCAACCTCTACAATTTGAAGACCTAACTAACCACATGCATCTTTAACCATAATATTATTAGAATTTTGTGATTTTCCAACGTATTATCCCTAGAACTCAAGAAGCCTAAAGAATTTGAACAAAATAGAATTACAACCTTTGGAAAATAAGAAATGAAATATGAAGAATATTGCACTAATCTCTTCTTGTTTCTTTTGCACCTTCATTTTTGCAGCTTCATATTCATGCTTAATTTGAGAAACAAAATTGGAGTCGATCGAGTCCAATGATATTCACGAGGGAGATGGAGTTGTGCATGCATAGTTTAAGTTTGAAATTGTTCACTTTTTGCAAGTGGGAAGAAGGAAGAAGAGAAGGGTAATTTCAAATGGAAAATCACAATTTTTTTATTTAAAACATGTGTCATTTTAAATGAACTAATAATTTTGTTAAAATTTCCCTTCAACTCGATGCTTATAATCTAGGTTGTCCAAAGCAATTATTACAAAATATCAACATCCAAGTGCAACTCACTTGAGCAAGAGATTGTTAAATTTAAAACATTATTTTTTTAAGAAATGAACTACTAGCTCATTACAATACCAACATTACGTGACCCGGTTATTACAAGGCCAACCTAAATCATCATAGTGGATGATCTTAAAGAAATTAAGAAACAAAGGTGTCCAAACATCAGTCTCTAAACTGAGAAACAGAGAAAGGGTTGAAACAAGACCTAGGAGTTAAACTAGAAATAGCAAGGCAGAGTTGATGAAGATCAAAGACCTTTTGGCAAAAAAATATGTCGCCGAATTACACTCCCTGAAGCAATGAAAGAAAACCACATGAGAAATAAACGAGATAAAGTGCTTGCTATCATTTACAATTGACTGGATTTCCCAAAGACCTTCCAATGTTTTTTACAGAATTAATAAAAATTAAATTATCCCCTTCAATAATTAGATTTGAAATATTCAAGAAAGTAGCACTCTTAACTCCCTCAAAAAGAGACAAAGCCTCAGCCTTTAAAACAAACATAGATTGAAGTTGTATACGGTTATAATAGAGCTTTTATGGTCTTGGATTATGAAACTGGCATGAGTTGAAGCATCAATCCTTTAGATGCATCAAAATTCAATTTTAACTAATTAATATGAGGCTTTACCCAGACAATATGATTTTTCTATTTAGGAAAAGTGAGTTTAGATTTATTTTTTGTATTATTAAATGAGGTACATTGTAAATGTTGAGTTAAAGCCAATTCATAAGGAAGTAAGTTAGAGATTACACATGTAGAATTAAATAATTTTAAGTTTCGATGTACCTAAATATACTACCAAGTAAATCAAAGAATATTGCTATTTCGATTTAAATTTGGAGTAACAATTATCATTAAAGCCACCAAAGGTTACCAATTGAAAGGAGATATGTAATTAAAACCAGTAAGGATTCGAACAACCACGTTGTGCCACGTCAGATTTTATCACATGTCGATCTTAAATTAAGCCACATGTGATTTTGACACTTGTCACAATTCATTGCTCCATTTATTTTACACGTCATATATTTTTAACATGTCAAAATCAATGGAGTAAGGAAATTGTGACACTTGTCAAAACCATAGGTGGCTTAATATGAGATCGCTTGTGGTGAAATCGGACACAACACAACATGGTGGCTTGAATCCATACTGCTTTTAATTATAAGAATTTTCTAGTGTGTGCCCATGGGCACATAATAGGAATTTTCTAGTGTGTGCCCATGGGCACACAATAAGAATCCTAATTTTGGTAAATTTGAATATCTCTCTATCTATTAAATGAGCAGCAATGTCTTCAGTAAAAATTGAACCACTTGGCAATATATCATACTGACATTTATCCGCTCCCACTAACCCACGTTTGAAAATTTTAATTGCGTTTCAGTTTTTCCATCACTCTCTGCTTTCTTCGTGAACCAATTTCTTTCTTTTCCAAACTCTTTACCGATCGATCCCTTCCACCAAATTGGACCTCAATTGCTCCAATTTTCGGCTGCCTGGTAGAGATTACCAAAGCAAAAATGTAAGGCCCGAAGCCTTAGAAACCTTATCCCATGCCAACCCGGTGACTTCCTAGGAGGTCACCCATCCTGGTACTACTCTCGCCCTTGCACGCTTAACTTCTAAGTTCTTTGTCCTCACCGGAACATAGAAAAGGAAGAGCTCTTGTTGACATGGTGAGCACCTCAATTCCTTATAATTTATCCGAGTGTTACAATCTCCCCCACTTAATCACTTGACGTCCTCGTCATGGCCCAAGGACCACCCTCCAGGTCGAGTGACCGCCCATCGGGCCAAGCCAACTCGTAACCCCGAGTCTAGTCTGATACCATTTGTAAGGCCCGAAGCCTTAGAAGCGCTATCCCATGCCAACCTAAGGACTTCCCAAGAGGTCACCCATCCTGGTACTACTCTCGACCTTGCACGCTTAACTTCTAAGTCTTTGTCCTCACTCGAACTTAGAAAAGGAAGAGCTCTTGTTGACATGGGAGCACCTCAATTCCTTATAAATTATCGGGGTGTTACAATAAATTGGAAGGAAACCAAATTATATTTATGTTAAATATTAAATAAAGTAGAGTTAGTTAGGGTGATGTCACTTCTGCATGGGTGACGTCACTAGCTAAATCTCTCACAAGTTGTCAGCACTACATACTACGTGATTCGATTTGCAAGAATTAGCTTTACAAAGCAATGAAAATCTGGAGCATGGGAGGTTCTCCCTTTTTCTCTCTTTTCTTCATCTGAGTGTTTCTTGTGTGATTCTTCTTTGATCGTCTACATCGACATGCTATCAGAGCATCGATCGTAGACAATATTCCTGAAAATCGCTTCCGCCTTTCAGGTTCTATCTTATTAGTTCTCCGATATTTCAATTCTTATGGATTCCTTGTTGATTTCATCGGTGTCAATATCTTGGTTGTTCCTCTTCATGTTGCTTGTTATTCTGCTCAAACCGTTCTATCGATTGTGTTATCGATCCGATTTTGTGACCTTTAACTGAGTCTTGAAACCGATTGTTGAAAAATACGATGACTGGTGATGACGGCAAAAAGCAAATCACTGCTTTGGATCTGCAAAATCCCTTGTTCATTCATCCTTCCGATAACTCGAGGATGGTGCTCACTTCAATCCAACTTACCGGTGACAACTATCGGCGTTGGAGGAAGTCGTTTACAAAGGCTCTCTCCGTGAAGCACAAACTAGGGTTTGTTGAAGGTACGATTACTGCAACTGTTGAAAATTCTGGTCAGTGGCAACGATGTAACAATGTTGTTTGTTCTTGGTTGCTAAACACTGTCTACAAAGACATTTATGCTACTCTGGATGAATGTGACACTGCAAAACAAATGTGGGATGACCTTGAAGAAAGCTATGGTCAGAAAAATGAACCACTCCTTTTTCAGATCAAAAAGGAATTATAAGAGTGTCAACAAGGGGCTATGATTGTCACGAAATACATCACCAAACTGAAAGGGTATTGGCAACAGTTGTCTGGCTTAATTGCCCCTATCAAATACACTTGTGGACAATGTTTGTGTGATCTGAATAGCAAGTTAGAGGAATTTGAGAATGATGACCGGTTGATGAAGTTTCTTATGGGTTTCAATGATCAATTCTCTGCTGCTAGAAGATAATTTATGCTGACAACTCCACTGCCCTTAACTAGTCATGCTCACTCCATGTTGATACAAGATGAGTTGAGCAAGAAACTCACCACAATTGAGTCGAAAACTGATGCAACAGCTTTGGCATCTAAAAGAGGCTATGACAAAGGAAACTGTGAAAAAGGAGGTGACAGATCTGACAGGGCTCGGAAATAATGTGAGCATTGCAAAGGGAATCACCCCACTGAGAAATGTTGGGAAGTGATTGGTTACCCAATTTGGCATCACAAGAGAAAGTTCAAGCCACAAGCATCAAGAGGGGGCAATGATTCAAAGTCCAAAGCCAAGGATGGCTCTAGAGCAAATGTCAGTCAACACTCAAGCTCTTCTGATCCGTTCAAAATGTTTAGCAATCTGTCTAACGAAAACCAGAAACCTATGAGCTCTTTACCAAGCTTCATGGAACATCACAAACATAAGTCGGCTAATGCAAATCTAGCAAGTAAAATTCATTGTTGTAATATCTCTTACTCCACTATCTGGATTCTTGATAGTGGAGCTACAGATCATATGACAGGTGATCGATCTCATTTTACTAATGTGTTGCCTATACATCAGCCCACCTCTATACACTTACCAAATGGTAGCACTAGCACTATCACTCACATAGGTGATATCCAACTTTCACACTCTCTTTCATAAAAAATGTGCTCTATGTACCAAATTTTTAATTCAATCTTTTGTCACTGAGAAGACTGATTCGAGATACAAATTTCCACATCCAATTTGACCTTGATCTTTGTGTCATACAAGACCATTCAAGGAAGAGACTGATAGCTGTTGGTAAGGAGCTTAAAGGGTTGTACTACTTAGTTCCTGAATCCAAGACCCATGAAGTTCTACCTCCAAATTTCAAAAACATCTTTTGTGCTTCTAATCCTAATATTCCTATGTTTTTCCCTTCCAAAAATTCTAATCTTAACTCAAAAGCCTTGTGGCATCTTCGTTTAGCTCATGCACCTATTGCAAAACTTTCTCATGTTCTTATTATCAGCAAAGATATTAATACATAACCTGATTTCTCTTGCACTATTTGTCCTCTTGCTTGACAAACTCGAGCATCTTTTCATTCTAGTAACTCTTGTGCAAGTGCAATATTTGAGCTCATTCACTATGACTTATGGGGGCCATATGAAACACCTACTTACAGTGGTCATAAATTCTTTTTGACCATTGTAGATGATAAAAGTAGAAGTGTTTGGGCCTACTTGATGAAGTCTAAAACTGAGACCTCTTTGTTACTCCCTCAGTTCATTGACATAGTGGAAAAACAATTTGAAGCTACTGTTAAAACTATTAGAACAGATCAGGGCACTGAATTCTTCAATTCAGATGTCATCTCTTTTCTCCATTCCAAAGGGATCATTCATGAGAGCTCTTGCACCTCTACTCCTCAACAAAATGGTCGAGTAGAGAGAAAACATAGGTATATCCTTGAAACAACTAGAGCACTCAGATTTCAAGCTTCTCTCCCTATCAAATTCTGGGAAGATTGTGTCCTAACAGTCATATATATTATCAACAGACTACCCTCACCTCTTCTTCACTCCAAAACTCCATATGAAATTCTTTTTAATACTTATCTAATTTACTCACATCTGAAAGACTTTGGATGTCTGTGCTATGCCTCTAACATCAGCCCTACCAAGAAGAAACTTGATCCTAGAGCTGATGCCTACATATTCATTGGATACCCCTTTGGATTCAAAGGATACAAAGTCAACAATCTTCACAATCAAAAAGCCTTTGTTAGTAGGGATGTGTAGTTTCTAGAACACTGTTTTCCCTATAATTCTAACACTCTTATTCCATCCAATCCAAACTCCACTACAAGTCCTTCACAAACAAACTCTCCACCAATCACTTTCCATGATGATGATGAATACTTCATCTCCATCTCATCTCAGGATACTGGAATCACTCCTATTCCATCTCCTCAAAACTCTACCCTTGATTCCGGTTCACCTCTCTCTCTCTCTCTCTAGAGGACTACTCTCCATCTCCTGTTCCACCAGAATCTGATCCCCTTCCCTCCATTTTTGATGCTCCACCTTTGAGAAGGTCTACAAGATCAACTCAACCACCCACTAAACTGAAGGACTATGTTCTTACAACTCTAAAAGTATCCACCATTGTTGCAGGATCTTCTAGTAAAACCTCACCATAACTTATATCATGTTTTCTCTCCTACTCTTCTTGTACACCATCTTATCAGGTTTTGGTCAATAAAGTGGTTGCCACTCTAACTGAACCACAATGCATACAAGATGCCTTGAAACAACCAGAATGGTGCACAACCATGTTAACTGAATTAGAAGCATTAGAGAAAAATAACACCAATGTGTAAAAGATGCCTTGAAACAACCAGAATGGTGCACAACCATGTTAACTTAGAAGATTAGAGAAAAACAACACTTGGACCATTGTTCCTCGACCTACTCAACAATCCATAGTTACTTGTAAATGGATCTTTCGAGTGAAGGTAAAATCTGATGGAACACTTGATAAATACAAGGCCATGCTTGTGGCAAGAGGCTTCTCTCAGATTGAAGGGATAGACTATGGAGAAACTTTTGCTCCAATAGCAAAAATGATCACAGTCAGAACAATTTTGGCTATTGCTTCCATCAAAAATTGGCAAGTCATTCAAATGGATGTCTCAAATGCATTTCTGCATGGTGACTTGCAAGAACAAGTTTACATGGAATTGCCACTAGCTTACACTGAGCTCAAGCATGTTAGCACTCAGGGGGAGATTCTGGGTGAGTGCAAACATGTGGCAACAACTTCAAAGAGTAGAATGGTTTGCAAACTAAACAAATCATTGTATGGGGTTAAACAAGCACCTAGACAGTGGTTTTAGAAGTTCTCTCAAGTAATCAAGTCTGCTGGTTTTGAACAGTCTATGTCTGACTACTCTCTATTCATCAGGAAAACCAATCACTCCTTCACAGCTAGGGTTGTTCATCGGTCCAAAACCGAACCGAACCGAGAAAAAACGAACCGAACCGAAAACCGAATTTCGGAATTTTTGGAACCGAGGACCGAACCGAATAAGATCGATTCGATTCGGTTTGGTTCAGGTAGGAACCGAAATAGAAGATTAGGTACAAAGCCGATCTAAAATATAAAACATAACACCCTAAACCAAACTAGAACTGAACCAATTTTGACTCGAACCGAACTAGAACCGAACTAAATTGATTTAAACCAAAAAAACCATACTAACATATGCTATTTTTATCATTTTGAACTAAAATCATTAAAACCATTCGAACTAAAACTTGCAAAATGATAAACAAAGCAATGCAAAACTTGTAAAATGGGATTTAGGTTACATCCTTAATGCTTAGTAAGGGTTTTTAATTAATTTTTAATTTTTAAATTAAACTAATTCGATTTACCCGAACCGAACCGAAAACGAACCGAAAACCTAACTAGCCAAAATCTTGAACCGAGGACCGAACCGAAGTACCTTGGATCGGTTTGGTTCGGTTCAATTTTGTTTTCAAGTAAAAACTGAATTACCCGAACCAATGAACAACCCTATTCACAGCTCTTCTAGTATATGTAGATGATATGCTTATTGTTGGAGATAATGATGAGGAGATTATGAAGCTCAAATCTCATCTACACAAAAACTTCAGTATGAAGGATTTGGGAGAACTCAGGTACTTTCTTAGAATAGAAATCGAAAGGACTGATCAAGGCTTCCACTTAAATCAAAGAAAGTGTGTCTTGGAGATTTTGAAAGAAAATGGGATGACTGAAGCCAAGCCTGTGCTAACTCCTTTTGATACCAAGGTGAATCTATCATTGGAAGGCTCAAAAGGAGAAGTAAATCCCCATTCTTATAGAAGGCTAGTAGGTAAACTAATTTACCTAACAATAACAAGACCAGACATCTGTTACATAGTCCAAGTCCTTATCCAGTTCATGCATGATCCATGTGATGATCATTGGAAGGCAGCTAAACATGTTCTCAGGTACTTGAAGAGAGCTCCGGGGCAAGGACTAATGCTAGCGAAAAATTCAGAACTGAAATTAAGGGCCTTTTGTGATGCTGATTGGCAAAGTTGCCCCATGACCAGGAAATCTCTTACTGGTTTCTGCATTCTTCTTGGACAGTCCTTGATATCATGGCGAACTAAGAAACAATCATATGTGGCTATGTCATCTGTTGAATCTAAGTATCGTTTCATGGCCATGACAGGTTGTGAGATCACATGGTTGGTGAAACTGCTTGCTGATCTTGATATAAAGCTATCACCAGTGCAACTATTCTGTGATAACCAGTCAGCCATGCATATAGCCAGGAATCATGTCTTCCATGAGAGGACGAAGCATATTGAAGGTGATTGTCACCTAGTCAGGAACAAAGTACATGCAAATGAGATTGTGCTGGGATACATCTGCACTAAGGAACAACCAACTGATATCTTTACTAAAATTGTTTGTCATGATCAATATGTTAAAATTTTGTCCAAGTTAGGACTAAGAGTTGTGAACTTCTTTAGTCCACCTCACTCCTCACTTGAGGGGGAGTGTTAAATATTAAATAAAGTGGAGTTAGTTAGGGTGATATCACTTGTACATGGGTGACGTCACAAGCTAAATCTCTCATAAGTTGTTAGCATTACATACTGTGTGATTCGATCTGCAAGAATTAGCTTTACAGAGCAATAAAAATCTAGAGCATGGGAGGTTCTCCCTTTTCTTCATCTGAGTGTTTCTTGTGTGATTCTTCTTTGATTGTCTACACCGACAATTTATATATTTATTTTCGGGAATTAGTTATAGGGTTTGCTTTTGCTTTCTTGTACTCAAATTCCACGATTTACTTCAATGCGCCTTCTCATGTCAACATGCTTCTTGAAGATCGCGTCGTCGAAGACATCAAACGGATATTGAAGTGGTAGACTCCGACCATTAGGGTCTACGTCGAGAAGAAGACGAGCAAAGAGTTCAGAGATTGGTTGTTCATATTAGGGTTGTGAGTATGAATCTCGGTCAAGTTGCAATTGAGAAGGCATCGGTGGATAGGAAAAGGGTGGAGAAGCTTAGGATGAATCATAGGATGGCGAAGGAGCAATCGAGGTTGGGCTTCCTTCTCCATGTATCTCACTCTTTCCCTTTTCAGATTACCCTAACATTCATTTTGTGTTTACCTGCTTGAAAGTTTGAGCTTTTAAGTATCTTGTGTTTATATGTTCAGATTTTGGTCATAAATTAATCAATTTGAGAATTCCACTACAATTAGGGTTTATACGTGGATTGAGGATGGATAGGCAAGTAGGCAACTCCAATCATAGACTATCATTCTTTGAAATCTAGCAACCTTCGACAGATATGGATTTTTAATTAAAGACAAATGCTCCTCTGATTGAACTTTCAATTGAGTAGGTGAATATAGGGTTGATTTAATTTTGGGTTTGAATTAAAAAAATTTTTAGTTGTCGATTTCTATTTGCAGGAACACAATTCACAATTCAGTTTTCAAGGAGAAATCGAGCAATGAAAAAGAAGTTAATGCTCTGAAGTACACACTATGGTATGTCTTGCTTTCTTTCTAGAGGAATCTTAGTACAATCATAAGTTATGTAAGTAGAAACTAAGTTTGCCTTGCTTTCTTTCTGGATTTGAGTGATTAGCCATGGCCAAATTGGCAACATTTAGGATTTCACAAACCGACCTCTTCTTTGCTAAAAAGTGTGTATATATGTTTGCAACTTATCACTCAAGATCAAATCATAAATATCCAATGTTGGACTGAGTGCTAGCAAAATTACATTTTCGCATTTTATTTTCTCTTGACGTGCATAAACTCGATGAAAGCCTTTAGTTCTCCGACAATCCTAGTCGGCAACCCCTTCAGTGACCTGAGGCTAACTCATATAGTAGTTTGATAAAAATATCAATATATATATATATATATATATATATATATATCCATATAATAATACTCTGATGTGGAGATTAATATTTTATTAAATCCGTACAAGGTACGGGTGTTACACTAATTATTTGTTAATTTTGATTTTTTTAAAAGGGTTCATTAATTCCAATTTAAGAAATGGTTTTAAAATAATTTTCAAAATTAGTATTGTTATTGTGTGTCCATGGCTAATCCTTAATCTACTATATAAATAAAATCAATAAGGTTTGGAGCCACCACATTGCGCCACATCATCTTTTGCCACATGTTGCGCCACATCAGATTTTGACACGTGTCATCTCCTCATTAATTCATATAAATTATACAAATAATTTATAGTTTTGGAAACAAATCTTACGAATTCAAATATTAGATTTGAAAGTTTTAATATCATCCAATATTTTAGAAAGAATCTGAATTATAATTTTGGAAGTTTCTAGCGTATTTAATTAAACATTAATTTTTATAAAAATATAAAAAAATTATGGTGGCTTTTTTAACAACTAGATTAGCTTTAATCTGCTATATAAAAACAATTACATTCCTTAAATATTCCTAAAAGATTATATCCTATTATTTTAATTTTAGTTATAAAATAGATAGATTCAATAGCATATTTTTTATTTAAAATATATAAAAGATTTTGGTGAAGATAATACCAAATTAAACTAAAAAAGATAATACCAAACAAAACTCGTGGATTTCCAAACTACAAAATCGTGTATTAAATATAAGAAAATCTAAAACAAAAATATATAAAAAAAGATATACCAAAAGGGAAATGATATTACCAAACTAAAATGTAGAAAATAATTCTTTTTATAATATCTTATAAATAATGGAGATTCTTAGTTAATATTTAAACAAAATATAATCATCCAGTTACCAATATGATATTGACAATTAATTTTATTTTAAATGAAAGATGATATATAAGTTATAATTATTTTTTTAATTTATAAAATCGTTAATTATCACTATTTTAAATTACCACTGTTTCAATTTCGGTAAAAATTGAAATAATCTACAATATCAAGCTTGAGATTATAATTGCAAGTTACCTTTTCAAACCTACACATATCAACAATTTATTTGATAACTACAATATCACGCTCTGGTGGATTTATTTGATAGGGTGAAAAGTGCGAGCAATTTTGGACCATTAGATTACATGCATAGACGGACGAGATTAAAATAAACCAATGATGGCACGGAGCGTAATAATTGTAAAATTTGTTTGGCAAGACAAAATTATCCCTCACCTAACAAACCAAAGATCTCGCTCATCTTCAACCTAGCTTTTCTCTGAGTGAAACGCCGCAAACCTCGGCCTCATCGAGCAACCAAACACATTTGTGGGGGAAATCTACCAATAACTTGAGAGATCTTTTGCACTCTAACTCAATCAAAAGTGTCGATTTCGGTTCATCAAAAGCATGAAGAAGGAAACAAAGAAAGGTATGCATGAATTAATTTTTCTAGAGTTTTTTTTATGGGTTCAAGTAGAAATTTGCTCGTAATCTAGAAGTTCTTCCTGTTTATGAGAACAAGTTTGTTTAGTTTTCTAGTTTAAAATTCTAAGTTGCAAAGAAACAACTCAAAATATAATTTTTTTTTACTAAAATCAATTACCCCCAATTCCCAATTTTTAGCCATTTGTTTTTGGTAAGTAGAAAAAGTATTCCCTGATTTTCACATGTATTGGTCAATGAAAAATAGATTTTCACTTCACTATTGAAGTTGTCTACTAAGTATTCCTAGGAGAAATCTCAATGTATGTTTGTATGGATCTTGTTGTATTGGTGAGAAATGAGAAATGTGCATTAAACACTTGAGAAATTATATTTTTGGTAGCCTATTGGCTCAAATAGTAGAGCAATGTGCATGAGCACGTACATGTGCGTTCAAATTCCACATAGGCTAATTCGTGATACACTCACTTTTTTTTGTTTGAATCGGTTGTTGTTTTGGTTCATGAATTTTTAAGGTAAGGTTCATAATATTTTCCTTGTGGTTCATAAATTTTGATTAATGCTTTTTTGTTTATAAGAATTGTTCTTGTGGTTCATGTTTGAGTAACCTTAGGTTCGTCAAACTTATCTTATGGTTCATGTCTTTTAGTTCATGCTAGTTATTATTTTCTTTCAAGAATTTTGGTTCATGGTACTTGTTCTTTCGGTTCATGTTTTTGTAAGTTAGGTTCATAATAATTCTTATGGTTCATGACTTTTAATTTTTAGTAGTTTATCTTATAGTTCATGTTATTTGGTAGCCTATTAGCTCAAATGGTAGAGCAATGTGCATGTGCACATAGATGTGGGTTCAAACCCCACATAGACTAATTCTTGATACGATCATGTCTTTTTGTTCATATCGGTTGTTCTTTTGGTTCATGACTTTCAAGGTAAGGTTCATAATATTTCTTCTTATGGTTCATAAATTTGTTCCATGCAATTGGTTCATAACAATTGTTCTTTTGGTTCATGTTTGAATAACCTAAGGTTCATCAAAGTTCATCTTATGGTTCATGTCTTTTAGTTCATGCTAGTTATTATTTTCTTTTGTGATTTTTGGTTCTTGATACTTGTTCTTTCGGTTCATGTTTTTGTAAGATAGGTTCATAATAATTCTTATGGTTCATGACTTTTATTTCTTAATAGTGTATCGTATAGTTCATGTCTTTTAAGTCATACTAGTTATTTTAATTCATGGATTTTGTTCTCTTAGTTCATGTTTTTATAAGCATAAGTTTATAATATTTCATCTTACGATATTTAGATCATAAGAGTTGGACTAATGGTTCATGGCTTTTTACGGTCAGGTTCATAACAATAGTCAATTAGGTTCATGAAAATTAATTAACAATACTTGTTATTTGTATCATGTTTCATAAATGATATTATGTTGGTTCAAGACATTATATAGTTAAGCTCATAACAATTATCATTAATGTTCATGAAATTTAATTCATAATATTTGTTATTTTTTCACATGTAATCAAGTACGTAAATCGTATTTTGTGGATTCATGTCTTTATATGATTAGGTTCATAACAATTTTAATACGATTCATGAAATTCAATTCACAATAATTGTTACTTATGTCATGTATTCTAGTTCATAAATGGTATAGGTTAATAATTTTGGTATATTAGGTTCATAATTTATCAACAATTCGTAAAAAAATTGGAAGCACTAAGTTGAACATTTGAACATTTTGTCGAACACATGGTGCGCAGTTAGATGTGCATTGGTCATTCACATTTGTTTTCATTCAAAAACTCAAAATTGTAAAGTGAAACATGCACAATCTTCATAGGTTCGATTATAATCAACAAAAATTAGTCCAAAACACACAAAAGCATGAAAATCGAAGTACCAAAGCTCCCAAAATTAAAAAACACCAAATGTGAACTTCAAACCATACAAAAGAGATCTATATCAAAATTCATGAAGAGAGACAACAAATTGGGGTTGTGATCAACAAAAAAAATTAACCAAATCAAAAGAAACAAGGGGCAACAAATTCTAGAGACATATTCGATCGAAAATAGTGAATGAAACCCACGTTGAATAGGGAGAAGATGATTTTGTAAGATGTGTTCTAATTTAATGGTTAAGAGACCAAAATACCCCTCCGTATATAAGATGTATTAAACGTGTGTGTCAATCGTGAGCATAGATGTATCTTGATCAAACGGCTCACGCGTGCCCGCATAAAACATTGTAGCAATTTAATTCACCTGATCGCAATTCCACATATTCATATATACTTTTTGTCATTTTGTACCAAGTTCTCAACCATTATTTTTTTTTATTAATCTCCTACGCAAAAAATTCACATTATTTTTTGTAATTTTTGTTCATGTTAATATATTTTTTAACAATTAATGTCGATCCATTTCAATCAACTATGGAGTGTATAATAATAAAGTTGTAACATATTATACCACATGGTGAATTCCAACTCCACCTCATTTATAACATGTCATGTCATCTAACGGTATTTTTTTAAAACCAAATATTAGAACTAAAAATTATAACATAAGTAAATGTTATATAATTTTTCATTTATTGCAAAAGATATCCATTTGCTCCATGTACCATTTGGAAAGATAATTGGATATATTAATATACTTTCATTATTTTTTCAACTATTTTTTAAATTATATGGAGTATTTTTTAAGTGTAGTTTTTTATTGGATATTTGCAACACAAAATTGTGACAAACATAAATGTCAATAACTAAGAGGTAAGAAATAACAATCAAAATAACAAAATCTTTTGTGTGTGTGTGTGTGTGCATGACTACAACTATAACAGACATTACATGTATAGAGACCCATAATTAAATGTTGAATTTCTTGTAATACCCGAGGTTTTATTTTGATGAAGTTATAAACTTCGAGCGTTATAGGGTGTACGTTTTATTGCGAGTATTTAAGTTTTAGGCCAATCTATCCTCTCTCTTTCTCATCCTAAAATTGGGCCTAAAATTAAGATGGGCCGAAGCCATCAATTTCCACCTTTATTCCTACTTACTACCCTAATTTGGGAGATGGACTATTCATCGTCTTCTTCAATCATTTTTTTTGTGCGCCGCTCCTCACCAAGCCTATGGTTCCTCTCTCGCGCCTCGTTTTCAATCTGCTTTTCTCCATTTCTGACCTCCTTTCTTGTCTCCTTTCGAGCGCTCTAAACCGGTGACGACGGTCTCTACCTCGAAGAAGCACCACTGCCGGTGTGCGCTTGTGAGCTCCCATACCAAGCCTCGTCCCTTCCTTTGAAGCACCATCTTTTGCAACCGACTCCTTGCCCTATGGCCGCAGTTCAAGCTTGGCCTCGCAAATCACTCCACCAAGTCATCGTCATTGGTCACGCGTGTCATTTCCAATCAAGGACGTCGTTCTCGTTCGCCGCCGTCGCTCACCATCGCCTGAACCATCACCATCTTCGATCGAGATCTCGCATTCCAGTTTTGAAACCAGTAGAAGTGCAGGAGGTGGTTCTCTGCCAAATCTCTTTTTAATTCAAATCGAATTACTTTTGGATGTTGCTGTTTATGATAGAATCGATCATTTAGGGGTTAATTAGGGTTGGGATAGTGATCAATTTCATCCAATTAAAGATATTCTCGGTCAAGCATTGTGCCTTGTAGAATTATTGTGAGGGTTTGTCTGTTGTGCTAATTGTTGTCGTTGTTGAATTTTATGGCTACCGAAATCGGTAATGTGTAGTGGCTGAATTGTTGTTTGACTTTGGTCATGAATGGTGCGCTCTTATAATGGATGGAGTAATTGAATTATGGTGGCTGATTTTTTACCTATACGAGAATTTCTAAGCTGCTGGTTGGGGTATTGAATGTATTATCGTTTTTGAGTGGTGTATGAATTATTATACTATGTTGTTTAAATGGCTGAGGAACTTGTTAATTTATTCATTTAATAATGGTTAGTGATTTTATTGTGGTATGATTGAATGTCTTGATCTAGATTAGTAGGGTAAAATACTACTATATTGTTTAAGTAGATCCTTCTGTAAAATAAAAGTGTTGCTTTAGAAGCGTACTAGTAACTAGTGACTAGGTTGGAATCGAACGGGTGACAAAGTTGGGCTGGTTTGGAAAATTGCAAGTGCTCGCCTAAATTCGATGATGTCCACTAATTATTCCTTAGAAAGAGCTTTAAGTTGTTGGGGTGTAGAGTTGTATTTTGTTTCTCTTCGAATGTTATAGTTTCGATTATTGATTTGTTAGGAATCGATAACGGTCGTGTGTGACTTGTTCGAGCTTCCTTTCTTCCGCCACGTGTTTGTGTTTCGCCTTCGAGGTAAGTCGCTTGCCGACTTACTTAGTTTCCGACTCGTTATGCATTGAATAAGTAGATTGAACGTGTAGCCCTTATTTTGGAATCATTCCATATTACGTGCTCATATATATATATATATTTGAAATTATGAGAATCGTTTTTAAATGTTTTCGTTATGCGTGCACTGGATTTCACCGGCATGATCATGGATCACGGGATAAGTTGGAGATGAAGTGGCCCTCGGGCATGGTCATGCGGCTGGAAAGAACCCCCTTCTAAAAATAAACTAAATTGTTTTGGCAAACGCTCTAGTAGAGGTTTAGTCGGGGAAAGAAGGGTGAATGGAGGAAATGGGCACGTGTTTAGGTACGTGCCCTGACCATGCGCCATAGATGAGAGGCCGGAGGGTGCCATATATTTGAGGATGACGTTTGATTGCTATTGCATCTGATGGATTTTGTTTGAACAATCTAAAATACTTGAGTGTTGATCTAAGAGAATGTATGTTGTGGGTATGTGTGCTTTGGTAATATATTTCTACTTGTTGCTAATATCCCTATTGACATTGCGATGAATGATTTCACATTTGATTAGTTGCTTGGCTACTATTATATTTCTATTGTGACTGCAATTGTATGTGTACCTTTAAATATATGTATATATGCAAGGTTATTTTTATTAAAAATGTTTTGTTACATATTTGATTTGCTTGTTTGGCCCATACCGGGATCGTAGGCTAATGTGATCAACTTGTGGCGTCTTGGTTAAGGATTCCGGTTTGGGAAATGTGCCAGGAGATTGCATTCCAGATGGTGGAGCTCGGTCTTGGCGTGACGTGTTCTAGGAGAGTGATGTTAGCGTTTTAGTCTTTTAGTTTGTTAGACTTGAGTAGTTATGCTTTGATAGTGAACCTTTGGAGTATGTTGAGTTGTCTGATGTTTAGACTAGCTACAGAGTCCTTTTGTCATGATTGGCAGATTTCTGGCTTTTGCATGCATGAATTTTTTGACATAATTTTGAACTTCTAGATTGGATGATTTAGTTGAATTTACTCACAGTGCTTTTGTTGCAAGGTCCAATATAATCGGTTGTTGTCAGTTTGTTCTTGTAGACCCATAGTGAGGTCTATAACCTTGTGACCCCTAACTATTTGCCAGACAGGGTGTTACAGATCGGTATCAGAGCCAGGTTGGCAACAAGGGCACTAGGTCCTAACAAAAGAGCTCGTGAGGTCCAATTTATAATTATGTAAAATTTAAAACTTTTTATTAGGCATTCTGCTTTTTAGGTAGGGAAACACGTCTAGACCGCTACATCATCTGGGAAGAATCTCTATAAGCATTTTGTTTGTTTAATTACAATTATTAGTTGTAAAATCTATGTGACTGATTATGTTTAGGTATAACTTAGTAATGGAAAGAGGTAGAGGTAGAGGAAGACCTAGGGGTAGAGGAAGAGGAGTTACTGTCGAGCCTCGTGTTAATCCCTTGGTTGAGGGAACTGTTGAGAGTTTGGGACCAGTTAGAAATGCTAATCAAGGACTAGGTGATGATCGATCCAATGTCGCGCTGAGTAATGCTAGATTTGGAGGCCAAGATCCTGTAGGGCCTAGGTTTGAAGGTAATATCAATGCTCAAGAGCCGCCAGCTGCTCCAGCTACTGAGGCACCTCCCACTGGTCCACCTGGACTACAGTCTTTGGTCCAAGAACAAGTTCTATCCTTCTTGCAAGTTCTTTTTGGGGGGTAGTCAAGCACCAAACCTTGTCGCTGCTGCTTCCCATCTGTTTGGTTCAAGGGTACCAAACCCCCAAGGGTCCACTGCGAGAGCGTCCCATTCTAGGATGTCAGTTCCACAAGCGTCCCCATCTAGGGTGTCGGATATTCACAGGCCGCCCCAACCCATCAAAGAAGTATCTAAAGAGTCAGTTCGGGTTGAAAGGGGTCGTCAAGACTCCAGACCTAACAAGTGGTTGCGTGAGTTCAATTATATGAAACTTTCGTTTTTCACTGGATCATGGGGAGGACATGGAGTTGTGGTTGAGGCAAGTCACTTTAGCTCTCAACACGAACAAGGCACCAAAGGATCGAAAGGTGTCACTAGCTTAGAGCTTGCTTAGAGATAATGCTTTTGATTGGTGGTATCTACAGATTTTGGACCACGAAGTGAACTTTGAAGAACTTTCTAAGATGTTGATGGATGAATTCTGCCCTGTTGCTGTAAGGGACGCTTGAGCTCAAGAGTTTGCTGATGCAAAGCCCGAGAACATTTCAGTGGCAGAAGCTGCCCTTAAGTTTTAGAGAGATTTAACTTATGTGGCTGACACTGTGACCACAGAGAAGCAATGCATTCATGCTTTTGCTAAGAGGATGAGACCATAGATTAGGCAGTATGTGGCTGGGTTCGAATGCTCTACCTTGAGAGAGTACCAGGACAAGGCAATGGCTTACGAGATGGCACACCCAGCTTACAAGCGATCTGATGTCACTCAAGATAGTGGCAAGAGGCAAAAGACCGCAACAGGATTCAAAGGTGACGGGAGGCCGAGTTCCATGCCTCAAGGAGGTAACAACTCAGGCATGAGGCAAAACCAACAAGGACAATCTCAACGGTCGAGTGGTGCAACGGCTCAGAAGCAGTGCTTTAACTGCGAAGGCTATGATCATCTAAAGAATGCTTGTACTCGACCATTGCGGACAAAAGGGTCACCGTGTTGCCTTCTGTCGCAACAAAAGAGTTGCTCCATCTCAGGGATCCTCACCTGCTTCAAGGTCGTGGTAGAGGTCGTGGTAGCACAGTTAGGGGACCTGGAACCAACCACCCACCTCGTTTGTTCGAGATGAGAAGAGTTGAAGATCCAAATGCTCCGACAGCTACAAGTACGATATGGATCCGATCTGAGCTTGTTAAGATTCTTTTTTTATACTGGTGCTACTCATTCTTTTTTTGCAACTGCATGCGTAGATAGATTACATTTGTCATGTGTGGGTACTCCTTTTGTGGTGGGTTTGCCGGATGGTAGTAAGATAAGTAGGGATAAAGAGATCCTTCAATGTCCAATTCGCATTGGGGATAGGGACTGGCTTACAGATTTCATCGTCATAGCCTTGCCAAATGATGACGTAATTCTAGGAATGGATTGGATGACTAGGTACAAAGATGTTCTAGATATCCATAGTCGCATAGTGACAATAACTGCTAATGATGGAACTCAGCACGTGTTTTGGGGCCATGACCCTAAAAAGTCGGGAACTATGATTAGTGTTATGAAAGCTGCCAAGTTGTTGAATGAGGATTGTGTAGGATATTGGTGCTATGCCCTTCAAGAAACCAAGGATAGTCCGAGAATTGAGGACATTCCTGTCGTGCGAGAATTCAAAGATGTATTTCTTGATGAGTTGCCAGGGCTTCCGCCTCATAGAGAGGTGGATTTCAGCATTGAGTTAGAGTCGGGGACAAGACTGTAATATCCGCAATATTCCAAGATTTTGGAAACCAATTATAATATAATAATTATAGTTATAATTTTTTCTCTATATATAAAAGAGAATTAATAATAGATTATAATAACCCTTATTATCTCTTTAAAAAGAGATTCTTAAGTAAATTAAATCAAATAAAATTCAAGAATTTTATTATGAGGGTTATGAAGAGTTGAAAGCATTTAAATAAAAATAATGCATTATAAATTTCAAAATTCATTAATTAAAGAGGGGTACAACAAGTCATTAAACTTACAATGAAAATTCAACAAAAAGGATGCAAGAGCTGGGACTTGAACCCGAGACCTCTTGCAACCCATCACACGCCCAACCCCCTCGATCCGCTAGACCATTGCAACTTCTTACTCATTCACCCCACCCTTTTTATTTTATATCATATAATTCTTCTTCTTCTTCCTAGATACATCAGAATGATGTCTAATTGATTGACGTAAGTTCAAATTGAGCCATTGCATGCTCTTCTTCCACCTCCATGACTTGCAAGACCTTCCTTCTTGCATCATCCTCCCATCACCACCAACTCGCACACCTTTGGCCAATAGAGAAGCATCCTCCTCTCTTCCATTGGTGCATCACTATAGCCATGGATCACTAACCTTGCAAAGTTTGCCTATAAAAAGGGCCTCCATCTTCTCTTAACACTCACACCTCCAACACTCTCTTCTTCCTCTTAGAGAACTGCTCTCAATTTGTTCAAAAATCAGCCCCTTTCAATTTTAGTTCTTCCATTCAAAGCCCTCCAAAAGCCTTCTTCTCTCCCTTGTGTGCACCACCGGCGTCGCCCCTACACTCGCCTGCCACCGGACTGCTGCCCGACGTCCTCCGCACGCCGCCCTGCCCCGCCGAAGCTCCCTGGTGCCGCCGCCCCTACACCGTCGGCCTCCCCCGCCTCTTCTCCTCAGTGTTCTGTATTACAGAATACTTCTATGGTATAATTTTTAACCCTTTAATTAATTTAATTCATTTATATTTTTATAATATTTTGTTAAGTAGAGTAAAACAAATCAAATAAGGGTTATTTTTGCAAAGTTATAATTAATAAAAATATTTGGGGAGATCTTGTTGGTTGAAAATTTTATTAGATCAAATAGTTAAAGTAGTGATGATTTCTTATATCATATTATAATAGTTGCAAGACATGATTATTTTAAATAATTTAAGAACTCTTATAAAAGTATTTGTATAAGGCTATTAGCACAAAGATTGTAGCTTTTTATATTAAATATCATTTTATAAAGGAATAATATTATTCATCTAAGATATTATATTGCTTATTTCTAAATGTAGAGAATATCAAGATATATGAACTTAAATATAATAATGATAGATATGTTAAATAAAGTTATTATTTTATAAAATATTAAGTTTAACATATCTCTAGGTGTAGAGTTTCCTACAATGCTTAAGCTCTTATTATAAATATGAAAGATGTGACAATACACTAATATATATAATACATTATTATATTGCTAAGCTATAAAAGATGTCTTGCATGAAAAGATACTATAAGGTATAGAAAAGATATTATTTTTGTGACCTAAGATATCATAATAATACACCATAAGTATAAAGTAAGATATTTTAAGCCATGATCATGTAATTATATATAAGATATAAAAAGAAATATGGAATAAAATAAATAAGATTGATTTAATATTATGTTAGTTTTGGAAAAACTTACTTTATAAAGTAAATAGAAAGTTCTATTTATGGAAATTTACTAAAAAGTGGTCTATTATTATTATTCTATCTTTATTTAATATGATCTATATAGTTAAATAAGGTTTTATTAAGAAAATATTATTAGTAAAATACTCTTTGGTGAGAAAATAATACTTTAAGTGCCTCCATGAATTTTATTGAAAATAAAATAATATTATAATGACATTTAGGGAAATATTGTACTAAGGTTATAATAGACTTTTTATAATCTTAAGGAAGTTATATTCTTAAAACACCTTTAGGTAAAATATTATAGCATATGCTTTTATTGTAAGAAGTTAGCAAGTGAAATTGAAAGAATTATTTTAATGAATTGAATAAGGATTTTTAAGGAATAAAAGGATATTACAAAATTAAATAATAATAAAGGAATATTATTATTTTAATTAGCCACCTAAATTATTATTATAATAATTTAGAATTTCATTCTCTTATGCTAAATATATAAGAGAATTTCCAACCTTAAAAGAAATTCGTATTTAAAGATCGTTCGTAAATTTCCGTGTCGATAAGTCGAGATTTTGTTCGGAGTCGCGAACAACACTTTCCGTCTTATTGCTATTCTACTCGTGAGAACAAAGGCAAGTGGAAATTCCCCTTGTGACCTTATATATTTTATTTCCGTGAAATTCTCGATGTTGGGAACAACTTGGGTGCTAAGTAATAAATGAACATAGGAAATATCGATTGTTAGATATAACGACCCCACTGTAGCGTAGTTCGCTCTCTATTATTTGATAGGATTATTTATGCTAGTTTGGTTGTGTCCTTGATTGTTTACGGTCTCGTTAAGAGATCGATGTCGAACAAACTAGTGAGGGGCGCGGAAGTAGCCCGACGCCTCTAGATAACTTGCTAAGTCGTATGCCTATGTGCTTAAAGTATGACTTTCATGATCATGATCCAGTCCGCTCCGATTGCAAGGAGGGATGAGTGGCACTCTAGCTAAGTGTCGAAAACTGAGTTTTCCCTTGGTGGATCGGGCCATTCCCTTGTGTGCTAAGTAATAAATGAACATAGGAAATATCGATTGTTAGATATAACGACCCTACTGTAGTGTAGTTCGCTCTCTATTATTTTATAGGATTATTTATGCTAGTTTGGTTGTGGCCTTGATTGTTTACGGTCTCGTTAAGAGATCGATGTCGAACAAACTAGTGAGGGGCGCGGAAGTAGCCCGACGCCTCTAGATAACTTGCTAAGTCGTATGCCTATGTGCTTAAAGTATGACTTTCATGATCATGATCCAGTCCGCTCCGATTGCAAGGAGGGATGAGTGGCACTCTAGCTAAGTGTCGGAAACTGAGTTTTCCCTTGTTGGATCGGGCCATTCAAGCCCCCACCCCCCTTTTAAAAATCATTAACAAAATCGAATCTTTTCATCACTATATAAGATAAGTGCCCAATGCACAATTAGAAGACATCAAAACCGGACCGATCTCAAATGATCGATCCGGCTCTCGGTCCGCTCAGGGCGCGAGAGGTTTTCAACTAGTATGAATTAATAACGTTCCCAACATACCTTCGATTCTAAAAGAAGTCTCCAATCTAGTAGCTCTTCTCTCGATTATCGAGCTATCTCTGCTTGAGATACGCTCTCCTTCGTATCGTTAAACCTCACATAAATAAGCCTTATCTTAAACACAAACCGAATATCACTCTCGATATTGTTTAATAACCAAAATACCCTTGGGAAGTTCTGTTCCCGCTTGCTTAGTCTCTTAGACTAATTCTTCTTTTCCGCATGTTTGCTTGGCATATTCTCGCCCCTCGCGAATTATGTCAGAACCTAGGAATCAAGTAAGGCGTAAGAAGGCAAAAGAAGGACAAGGATCTCCAAAGATGTACTTTTTCATATCATTTTGATTTACTTCCGTTATGTTTCAAGGACAAGTTAGTTTTGCGTTTCATTTCCGAACAACATTATGTTTAAAGCACTGTAAGATGTTTTGTATGAACAAAGTCTCTTTCGAGAGCACCCTTTCTATGTTATGAATTATGTTTATTTCCGCATTTTATTGCTCTATATCATTCTAAAAGCCTTGGGTGACTTTGGACGGTAAAATTCGAGGTCGATGGCGGCAATACCCAATGTTTTAAAATAGGGGTTTTACAAAGACCTGTTTCGCGAGCTCCTTATCGTATGGCGCCAATAGAGATGCAAGAGTTGAACAAAGTCTCTTTCGAGAGCACCCTTTCTATGTTATGAATTATGTTTATTTCCGCATTTTATTGTTCTATATCATTCTAAAAGCCTTGGGTGACTTTGGACGGTAAAATCCGAGGTCGCTGGCGGCAATACCCAATGTTGTAAAATAGGGGTGTTACAAAGACCTGTTTCGTGGGCTCCTTATCGTATGGCGCCAATAGAGATGCAAGAGTTGAAAAAGCAACTAGAAGAGTTAGTAGAGAAAGGCTTCATTCGTCCTAGTGCATCGCCTTGGGGTGCTCCGGTGCTTTTTGTAAGAAAGAAGGATGGATCAATGAGGTTGTGCATTGATTACAGAGAACTCAACCGAACAGCTATCAAGAACAAGTATCCGCTTCCTTGTATCGATGATTTGCTAAACCAGTTGCAAGGAGTGGTGGTGTTCTCTAAAATTGACTTGAGGTCTGGCTATCATCAACTAAGAATTCGAGATGAAGACATCCCAAAGACAACATTTCGGACACGATATGGGCACACTACAAAGTTAAACCGTTGATCCCAAAGACAACATTTCGTTTAGCTTGTCGAAGGTTTCACAAAGATAGCTCAATCGTTGATCAACTTACTCTGTAAGACTACCAAGTTCACATGGGCAGAGGCTTGCCAGAGAAGCTTTGAAGAGTTGAAAAGAAGGCTAACTTCTGCACCCATCTTAGAACTTCCTCAAGGCTCAGGAGGGTATGTGGTCTACAGTGATGCGTCAAAACTTGGCTTGGGTTCTGTGTTAATGCAGAAGGATCGGGTGATTGCTTATGCTTCTAGACAACTTAAGACTCATGAGCTAAATTACCCGACACACGACCTAGAGTTAGCGGTTGTGATTCACGCCTTGAAGATTTGGCGACACTATTTATATGGGACAACTTGCCAAATTTTGACATATCAGAAGAGCCTCAAGTACATTTTCACTCAGCGAGAACGCAATATGAGGCAACGTAGATGGCTTGAATTGATGAAGGATTATGATCTGGAGATCCTTTATCAACCAAGCAAGGCAAATGTCGTCGTTGACGCACTCAGTAGGAAATCATCCCAGGAGCATATTTTGTCTCACTTGACTGCTCAACCCGCTTTGCAAAGGGATTTGATGAGAAACAGGATTGAGGTATGGATTCAGAGATATCAAGGCCAGTTGTGTTCCTTGGAATGTCAACCTAGTTTGATAGAAGAGATCCGTCAAAAGCAAGGGGCTTGCTCGATGATTCAAGACTTGTGTCAAAAGGTGCATCAAGGTGAAGCACCTGGTATTGAAATCCAAGATGGAATTCTAAGGTTGAATGGGAGAGTATGCGTACCCCGTGATCAAGAGCTAAGACAGAAAATCCTCCAAGAGGCACATGCTACGCTCTACTCCATACATCCAAGAGCAAGTAAAATGTACAAGGACCTCAAGCAACATTACTGGTGGGATGGCTTGAAACCTGATGTGGCCAAGTTTGTAGCACGATGCCAGATTTATTAACAAGTTAAGATAGAACACCAGAGACCGGGAGGGATGCTCCAACCCCTCTCCATTCCCGAATGGAAGTGGGAAGGCATATCTATGGACTTCGTCACAGGTTTGCGCATCAGTCGAGGTCATGATGCCATCTGGGTGGTAGTGGACAAATTGACGAAGACAGAACGTTTCCTTCCGATTAGGGAGGCGTGGCTGGTTCCTAAACTGGTGGATGTGTTTGTAAGGCAGATAGCGAGACTACATGGAGTAACAAAAACAATTGTATCCGACCGAGATGGTCGTTTTACATCGAAATTCTAGCATCAGGTGCACCAAGCATTGGGTATAAGACTGCATTTCACGACAGCTTACCACCCACAAGAAGATGGACAGTCAGAGAGGACAATTCAAACGCTTGAAGATATGCTAAGAGCTTGTGTCTTAGACTAGGGTGGTGGTTGGTCAGAGAATTTAGAATTGGTGGAATTTGCATACAATAACAGTTGGCACACATCGATTCAAATGGCTCCTTATGAGGCGTTGTATGGTGGAAAGTGTCGAATGCCACTTTGTTGGGATGACCCCTCTGACAGAGTGGGTGAGATACCCCCAAGTGATCCAAGAGACATTTGATAAAATTGCTTTGATAAAAGAACGCATGTTAGCCGCTCAGAGTCGTCAGAAATCCTATGCTGACAAACGAAGATGACCCTTAGAATGTGATGTTGTCACACATGTATGGTTAAAGGTGTCGCCTACTCGAGGGGTGCGGAGATTCGGGATTAAAGGGAAGTTGAGTCCTCACTACGTTGGACCTTTTGAGATCCTAGAGAGGGTCGGGGAGTTGGACTATTGCTTGGCGCTTCCTCCAACCTTAGAGGGAGTTCATCCCATTTTTCATGTGTCTCAGGTAAGGCAATACATTCTCGATCCCAACCACAAGCTTAGTTATGAAGAGTTGAGAATCGAGCCAGATTATACTTTTGTTGAACAACAGATAGCTATCTTAAATTGGCGAATGAAGAAACTACGAAGCAAGGAGATTCCTTTAGTCTTAGTACAGTGTCTAAGCGTGGAGTTGAGGAGGCCACTTGGGAAATCGACGCAAGTATACAAGAAAGTTACCCAGAGTTATACCCAAGGTTGATAGAGTCAATGGGGTGATGGTTAGTACTTGAGCTTTTCTTACATCATATCTAGTACCTTAAACTGTTTGATTGTGTTACATTTGGTTGCCTGATTGTGTGCTTAATTGGTTTGCTTGGTTGAGTGTTGCATATGTATGACTACTTAGTCGCTTATGAGAATTCAATGATTCTTTGACATGTTACAGTAGATACTATATTGACTGTTAGACCCATATTTTAGGTGGAGAAGCGTCAACATATAGTCAGGAAATCTCCAACGCATCTAGAGCTACGGAAGATCTTCGGAATTGACTAAGTCGGTTGGAGGAGAGAGGGTCCGAGTTATGTTTGTTACAAGATAGATTTCTCCCAGGATTTTATCCACTATAAGATAGAAATAAGTGAAGATTTGTTAGTTAGAGATAAAATCATATCTTTAATTAAGATAAAATATGCCTTAAGGAGCTATATAAATCGATGTAATCCTTGAGGGCAAGGGACGATTCATTCATATAACTCTTGTGATTTTTACATCAATAAGAAAAACACAGTTTTGTTCATATTCTTCTAAGTTCATTCGATCAAGGCCCGATCTTGGTCAAAGTTCTACCTTTGGTAAATTTTGTCTCAAATAATTTGGCGCCCACCGTGGGGCCGTGATCGATACAACCATCAGAAGAATCACCATTCTACATCCTTTCGGATCAAGGAACACGATGGACGGGAACGGGGAAGAAAGCCCTAAAACTCCGATCACCGGTGACGACCAAAACCTTGAGAACCAAGGCGTTCGGTCTCAAGAAGAGGAGATGACGGACCTCAGGCAACGCATGGAGTTTCTCCAAAAGGCATTGAGCGACCAAAAAAGCTTCTACGACGCTCATGTAGAACGCCTCGCTGCCGAAAATAGCCAACTCAAACAACAGTACGAGGTCTTGGCTACGGGACGTCGTTCCCTCCGCGTCGCCCGACGCACTAACGGAAGAGTGAGGAGGATAGATTTCAACGCTGGAGAAGGAACTTCCGGAAAGGATGCAGACCCGGACCCCCGAGACAAGGCACCCGCACAACGAGACGCGACTCCAGAGCCCATAGGTCGTGTCCGCCGTGAGGAAGTCTTTCACGACAGCAATCCTCCAATCAATCTCAAGAAATCTGGATCGAAGATGATGGCACCGATGGGGAAGATCGAGAACGGCGCGAGCCAATCGATTTAGACGCAGCCATCCGAAGGAAGGTCACCGAACAAATAAGCATCATCGCTGACCAACTCCAGAGGGGAAGCCAAGGTTTCCAACCTTTAAAGCCCGAAGCACCCTACGGGTTTGACGAATCTCCGTTTTCTCGTCGAATGGCCCGAGTAGAGATTCCAAAAAAGTTCTCAGTGCCTAGCATGCCCACGTACAACGGGACTACAGACCCTAACGAGCACGTGTCCGTATACAAACAGAAGATGATGACGAGTGCGGTCCCGTCCCACTCAAAAGAGGCAGTGATGTTCAAGGGGTTCGACACAACCTTAAAGGGGCCGGCCCTAACTTGGTTTATCAACCTCCCACGTGGGAGTATTAGATCCTTCGCGGATCTCTCGGACACTTTCCGATCTCAATTCGCTAGTAGCTGCAAATTTGAGAAGCAATCCAGCGATCTCTACCGGATCTGCCAACGGTACCAAGAAACTACTAGAGAATTCCTAGATCGCTTAAATTGCGAAAAGATCTCCATCCCATCTTGCGATGTGACGACCGCAGTGGAAGCGTTCAAGCAAGGGGTCACCCCCGATGGCGGTCTATACAAGGAACTAACTAAACACCCTTGTGCTACATTTGAGGAAGTGCAAGCTAGGGCTTTGGCGCACGTCCGGCTAGGGAAGACAGGTCCCTAAGGAAGAGGTCTTCGGAGACGGAGAAAACTGAGAGGAGGGGACCCGCCGACAACCGCCGAAGTTCAGCAGACCAAAGGAGAGACCGTCGCGCCCATCCTTACTCAGGGCTTGCCTTAGGGCAGGTTAACGTCACCAAGACACGATGGACGGACAACAAAGAACGAGAACCCATGCCACCCTCACTCGACTCCTTCAAACTCAACATATCCATGGAAAAACTGCTCCGGAACATGGCGAAACAAGGAGAACTCGTGAGGTGGCCGAGAAAAGACAAAACCCCTCGCTCAGTGAAAGACACGTCCAAGTGGTGTGACTACCACGAGCATCACGGGCACTGGACTCGCGATTGCCTGATGCTCCGAAAAGAATTGGCTTGCCTAGTTGCGGAGGGAAGAATAAGAGACGTAGCTCCAGATGCACGAGTACCCAAAGATTTCCTGGAGAATCCTCAATCCGAGCACCAAGAGAGGCGAAATCCTCCAACGCCTGACAGGGTGGTCAACGTGACAAGGTGGTCAACATCTATGGATTATCGTACTCAGCAACGAAACGCCACGCAAGAGAAAGAAGATTCACTCGACCCCAGTCGTCAAGACACCGCGCCAGAGAATCTCCAGGACAAGCCATCGTGTTTGACGACACCGATGTAGAAAACACCTCCGAACCGCATCATGATGTTCTTGTAATATCTCTACACATTGGGAACGTGTTGATGAAAAGGGTACTGATTGATACAGGAAGCTCCACGAAACTCATGACCCTAACCGCCCTGAAGGAGATGGGTTTGTCCGAAAACGACATTCATAAACATCCGGTGCCTTTAGTGGGATTCAGCGGTGAGGTCAAGCACATTGTGGGCGACATCGCCATCCCAACCTTCGCCAGAGGCATAAATATGCAAGTCAATTTCCTCGTGATGGACTGCCCTTCATGCTACAACGTAATCTTGGGATGACCATGGTTACACGACATGAAAGTCGTAGCTTCCACCTACCACCAAACGGTGAAATTTCCAACACCATGGGGAATAGACGAAATTCGCAGGGATCAGAGGTTGGCTAGAGAGTGTTACAAGGCAGCCCTCAAGCCAACCACCCTGAGACCTGAGGCATAGCAATTACAGAACGTCACCCTCCGCCGGCGCGAACTGAAGATGGATAAAAAGCGGACGAGGTGACCCTAGAGGAGGGGAAGGTTGTCAAGATCGGAGAAAATCTAGAACCATCAGTCAGAAAAGAATTGGTACATTTCCTGAAAAATCACAAGAGCTGTTTCGCGTGGAGTCACGAAGACATGACTGGAATAGACCCTTCCATCATTACACACAAACTCAACGTAGATCCTGAGCATCCCCCAGTCAAGCAAAAAAGACGAAGGTTTGCCCTAGATCGAATACAGGCAGTCGATGAAGAGGTCAAAAAATTACTAGATACCGGAAAGATCAGAGAAGTGAAGTACCCCGATTGGCTGGCTAACGTAGTCATGGTGCCCAAGAAAAACGGGAAGTGGAAGGTTTGCGTGGACTTCACCGACCTCAACAAAGCTTGCCCTAAGGACTCCTTCCCTCTTCCCCACATAGATACAATGGTGGATGCGACCACAGGTCACGAACTCCTCACCTTCATGGATGCATTCAGCGGTTATCATCAGATCCAGATGGACCAGAAGATCAAGAGAAAACCTCCTTCATCATAGGGCAGGGAACATATTGCTACCGTGTAATGCCCTTCGGTTTGAGAAACGCCGAGGCCACTTACCAACGGTTAGTCAACAGGATGTTTTGCGACCATATTGGCAGGACAATGGAGGTGTATATCGACGATATGGTGGTGAAAAGCACAAGAACCTCCCTGCATAAGGGGCATTTGGAGGAAGCGTTCAGAATCCTCGAAGAATACAACATGACGCTGAATCCCCAAAAGTGCATCTTCGGAGTACAACATGAGACTTTCTTGGGGCATGTGGTAACCAAGAGGGGGATTTAAGCCAGCCCCGACCAAGTTCGGGCAATTGCTTCCCTGAAGTCCCCTCGAAGCGTGAAAGACGTGCAAAAGCTGACCGGGCATGATAGCTGCACTAAATCGGTTTATCTCCAAATCCTCAGATAATTGCCGACTATTCTACGAGGTACTAAAGAAGAACAAGAAATTCCAATGGACGGAAAAACATGAGGCCGCTTTCCAAGAGCTGAAGAGATACTTCGCCAATCCCCTACTACTAGCTAAACCATCATCAGGGGAGATATTGCACCTCTACTTAGCCGTATCGGACCGCGCCCTAAGCGGAGTCCTGGTCAAGGAGGAAGACGGCCAACAGGTTCCGGTTTACCTCGTAAGCAAAACAATGGTGTCCGCCGAGACACGCTACTCTCCAACAGAAAAACTGGTTCTGGCAGTCGTAATGTGCTCAAATAAACTCCGACCATACTTCGAGTCACACACCATCATCGTCGTGACGAATTACCCACTCCGACAGATCATGCAAAAGCCGGAATTCTCAGGAAGAATGGCGAAGTGGGCAATCCACCTAAGTGGATACGACATCAGGTATGAAACTCGAAGAGCAATCAAGTTAGAATTATGGGCCGACTTCGTTGCCGACTTCACCCCGACTCTTGAGGAAAGCGCTAAAGAGGAGGTCTTAGTCTCGTCCTTCGATGAACCTCAGGAGGAATGGACACTAAACACCGATGGAGCATCAAACGCAAGGGGAGCAGGCCTCGGCGTCGTGCTAAAGTTGGCAAAGGGGGAAACGATACCACAGGCAGTCAAATGCGACTTTGAAGCTACCAACAACGAGTCGGAGTATGAAGCCCTTATCTTTGGGCTAGAGTTGGCTAAAGACTTGTCCATCAAGAAAATCAAGGTACGCGCTGACTCCTTACTCATCATCAACCAGATTTTGGGCATTTTCGACGCCAAAGATGATAGGATGGCTAGCTACCTCAATGTGGTTAAAAGACTATCCGAGAGCTTCGAGCAAATACAATTCGAGCAAATTCCGCGCGACCAAAATGCTCCGGCCGATGCCCTAGCCGGTTTGGGCTCAACCCTAGACCCCAGGGAGTATGATAATATATCGTTAGTCCACTTATTACAGTCGGCTATAACGGAAACATCGGTGACGCAATCTGCTGAACCACCATCAGAGCAACTCGCCCCGGATAATCTCCAAGCATCCACCACTCCAGGGGTCAGTTCGGGCGACCATTGGACTAAGCCATACCTTGATTGGTTCCTACGCGGCGAAGTACCCGAAGACAAGATCGAAGCCAAAGCCTTAAGGTCAAAAGCGACGCCGTCTTAGACGGGATCCTCTTCCACAAATCTGCCTCAGGCTTTTTACAGCGATGCGTAGAGAAGGAAGAAGCTGAGAAAATCATGCGCGAGGTGCACGATGGAGATTGTGGTAACCATACTGGGGGTCAAAGTCTAGCTAACAAGATCCTTAGACAGGGGTGGTATTGGCCCACCATTCGCCAAGATGCCACCAAGTACGCTCAATCATGCACCAGTCCCACATCAGCCGCCAGAGATTCTCCACCCATCCATCACTCCATGGCCATTCATGCGATGGGGAATGGACATCTTCGGGAAGCTGCCCTCATCCATGGGGCAAAAGGTGTTTTTCCTCGCCATGACAGACTACTTCTCTAAGTGGATCGTAGCTGAAGCCTTTCGAGAGATCAAAGACAAGCAAGTAATCTCCTTCATAAAGCGCAACATCTTGAGCAGGTTTGGGGTTCCCGCGGAGATTACTTGCGACAACGGGTCACAATTTATAAGCAAGAAGATGCGTGATTTCTGCAGGGAGTGGAACATTGACTTAGTCATGTCAACTCCCAGATACCCGCAAGCCAACGGACAGGTTAAAGCTAGCAACAAGGTCATCATCAATAACCTAAAGAAGCGGCTGATAAAATCCAAAGGGAAGTGGGCTGAGGAATTACCCTACGTGCTCTGGGCCGATCGCACCACCCCAAAGGGAGCTCCGGGGCAAACTCCATTCTCAATAGTACACGGCTGTGAGGCTGTCATTCCGGCCGAAGTCCTAGTCCCAACCGCAAGGTATGGACTCGCTACCTTGGACAGCAACGAGCGTGAACTAGAAGCGAATCTGGATACTATCCAGGAACTCAGAGAGGCTGCCCATGCTCGGATCACGAAGTACCAACAGAAGGTGGCTAGAAGCTACAATAAGAATGTCCGAGTAAAGAGTTTTCAGCTTGGAGACCGGGTGTTGCGAAAAGTTTTCCAGAACACCGCAGAACCCAACGCTAGCAAATTGGCACCCAATTGGGAAGGGTCGTACAAGATCACCAAAGTTGCGGGGAACGGAGCTTACCAGCTAGAATCCAGAGATGGAAAAGTGGTACCACGAAGCTGGAACGCAACCCAGCTAAAAAAGTATTACTTCTAAATTTATTCATTATCATGTTTTATCTTTAGACATTTCTTAGCTCTAGCTTAGAGAATCTTTAGGCAATTTTTGGCTTTTTCGAATAAACGACTCAGGGCACTTTCCCACACTGTCGAACAAAGTTTTCAAAATTCCTAGTTCGCGAAGTTTGTTTCACACATTTTTGCATAATGATTTGCGAGAAAAATATTCTCCCATTCTAGCACACTCTCTTATTGCTCAAAAACGCAAACACACGCTAATCAAAGTTCCATACAACATGAAACGCGTCAAAACACAAAAAACCATTGTTGAGACACATGGTTATACCGTCTAGAAACGACGAGGTCGTCACGAATACAACGTCGACGAAGTAACCCATAAGGTGGTTACCCACGCGCTAATCAAAGTTGCATACAACATGAAACGCGTCGAACACAATACACCACTTTTGAGACACATGGTTATACCGTCTAGAAACGACGAGGTCGTCACGAATACAACGTCGACAAAGTAACCCATAAGATGGTTACCCACGCGCTAATCAAAGTTGCATACAACATGAAACGCGTCGAACACAAAACACCACTGTTGAGACACATGGTTATACCGTCTAGAAACGACGAGGTCGTCACGAATACAACGTCGACGAAGTAACCCATAAGATGGTTACCCCCTATCTAAGTCCGATCAACAAAACATCCGATTAGTACGGGAAGGGGAAAGCTATAGCATATAACCCAAAATGGCCATATGCATGGGACGCCGTGATGACACCTACATCCTAAAATTAAGGATCCGTTGCCCAAGAACGCGTCAATTCCTAAAACGACCCTTGGCAATGGCCAAAGGTAGACTAATCGTAACTAACTACGCACGGCCTCTTTGCAGAAAACTAAAACACCCAAAACGCGAAATGTGATCCTACACGAGATTCACAATAACTCGCTAAAGAGTGGAGCACCAAAACTCCCTCTTAAAATGCTAAAACCTAACGCGTACCCCACTCGCGGGCAACAAATTCATGGAGATTCTCCAGGAATCTACCTATGCTAATGTACTACGCAAAATTTCTAAACACAGACAGATAAGCAAACATAATGTTGCGCCATTCACAGGGCGTCAAAACAGTCCAAAATGGACGCCACAAAAGTTTTAGGCCTCCAGGCCAAGAGATTACCAAGTCTTCAAACCCGTACACAACAAAAAGAAAAACAAAGTACTTCTTAAAGTTCATCAAACAAAGATCAAAGAGAGGCACGCCTATAGCTTACTATCCATCAGTTGGGGTCGAAGGTTCCTCCTTATCCATGGCCTTCTCGCCATCTCCTTTCTTTCTGGTTGGGCCCCCATCATTGTCATCGTCTCCACCCTTTTCCTTGTTCGGGGAGCCCGCATCGTCCTCTTGATCCTCGGCCACCAAATACTCCTTGCCAAGAGGGGGGTTACAGGCGGGGTAATACATCTCCAGGGCCTCTTGCTGCTCCTTCAGATCCCAGTTGGCGCTCTTTCCATCAGCAAGGTCATGCAACAGCTCCACTTGAGATTTCATCGTGTAGTACGCTGCCACGTTTACCACCACTTGGGAAAAGCCCTTGATTTCCTTCTCCGCCTCAGCCATCCTTGCCTTGAGCGATGCCTTCTCAGACTGAAGATCCTCCACCTGAACCCTCAAGGAATCCACCGACGACTAGAGTTTGCGAGCTTTCCTATCTGACGAAGCGGCCAAATCCCTCGCTTGTTGTTCTTTTGCCTTCAGCGCCTTCATTTCCTCTTAGCAACGGCCGTTGGTGGCCATTAGCTCCTGGAAAGCCTACAAAAGGGGGAAACGGAGGAATGAGGACAAATCAGATGAAAAACGAGTAAGCGCCAAAGCAACGCCAAAGAAACAGCAACAAATATCTAAAGACTCGAAGGGAAGACTTACCATTCTCAGCGTTGTGCCCACATGACTAAACGCAGTGTCTGGGGTTAGAGCCTGGAAGTCTAGCTTGACGTTCGGCAACAACGTGTTCCCGAAAGTGTTGAGGAGGTCTTTTGGCTCTTTCTTCTTGGCGATGGGAGAAGCCAGAGAATCTTCAGCTCTTTTTTGTTTCAGTGCAAGAGACTTAGTTGCTTCGGAGCTAGGAGAGGGAGAAGTAAGAAGTCGGGGACCACCATATCTTAGCCGGCGAACCATTGCCGCGGCCGAGGTGTCTACACCAGCGTCAGGAGAATTCAAGAAGCATGGATTTAAAAACAAAGTTGAAGAAATTAATCGCATAAGAAAAAAAAGAGAAAAGAGCGAACAATCGACCTGTTTTCTTCTTAGAGGAACTCACCATATCAGAGGACAGAGGGGTGACTTCCGATTCAGTGTTGTCTTCGTTGGATTCTGGAGGTTCCTCGTCTTCACCACTACCCTCTAGGTCAGGACGAATCTTTCTGGGCTTTCGTTTCTCGGCTTTGATCTTCAGCAAGCGGCGACACACGCTCGTATCCGTGCTCTTGGAGTTGATTCCTACCGGAACTGCGCAAACAAGTCAAACATGAAAACAAGGCAACAAGAATGTATAAAAAAGAAGAATAACAATAAAGAAGATCATATCGTCTTACGAGATGTGTTCCATTCATCTCGAAAGACGTCTTTCACTTCATCATCAACATCGCCTAAAGATGCTTTCTCAACAAAGAAGAAACGGGATTGCCAGCACCGGGAGGATATTTTCAGCTTAGGAATGAGGGGTTTTTTGGTGTCCCTAGCATGCAAGGTGATCAGGCCTGCCCTTTGAGGAACGATTTTGTACGCCAGCAGAAGTTCTCCCATGGTCATTTCTAGACCCCGTTCTGCGGCAAGCTCGTCAATTCGAGCGAGAGTACGCCAGGTGGTCAGGAGGATTTGGCAAGGAGAAACTTTTAGGGTTTGGATGAAGTCTCGAATAAACGAAGAGAAGGGAAATTTCAAGCCTAGGGTGAAAGGATCATCAAGAAAGTAGATCCACCCCGGCCGAACCCAGTCGATGAGCTCGACGGTCGGGGCATGGGAGCGGGTCCCCTCGGGAAAGCCACCAAAGGAGATCCAATCAGCGATCTCCTCCGGCGTCATTTCACAACGATGGAGGTCTTGGGGACCCAGGGCTGAAGAAGAAGTGAAGGGCGAAGGTTTGGCCATGGAAATCGAACAGAGTAAAGCTAGAGAAGAAGGGAGCGTTACCTGGGAAGCCGAGAGCAAGATTGGAAAAGAGGGGAGGAGAGAGGGTCAACATATAGTCAGGAAAAGCGTCAACATATAGTCAGGAAATCTCCAACGCATCTAGAGTTATGGAAGATCTTCGGAATTGGCTAAGTCGGTTGGAGGAGAGAGGGTCCGAGATATGTTTGTTACAAGATAGATTTCTCCCAGGATTTTATCCACTATAAGATAGAAATAAGTGAAGATTTGTTAGTTAGAGATAAAATCATATCTTTAATTATGATAAAATATGCCTTAATGAGCTATATAAATCGATGTAATCCTTGAGGGCAAGGGACGATTCATTCATATAACTCTTGTGATTTTTACATCAATAAGAAAAACACAGTTTCGTTCATATTCTTCTGAGTTCATTCGATCAAGGCCCGATCTTGTTCAAAGTTCTACCTTTGGTAAATTTTGGCTCAAACATTGACTACGTGTTTTGAAAGAACTCCGTTTATTTGATGAACACTTTACTTTATCCCTTGTGGTCGTTGGGAAATGGTTCGTGGACGAACCTATGTTAAGGGGTGGAGATTTGTGAGACTCTAACCGATCTCCCATCCTTATTCATATAGTAACTTATCCCTACTTGAGTTTCAAGGACGAAACTTTCTTGAAGTGGGGGTATATGTAATATCCGAGGTTTTATTTTGGTGAAGTTATAAACTCCGAGTGTTATAGGGTGTACGTTTTATTTCGAGTATTTAAGCTTTAGGCCAATCTATCCTCTCTCTTTCTCATCCTAAAATTGGGCCTAAAATTAAGATGGGTTGAAGCCATCAATTTCCACCTTTTTTCCTACATACTACCCTAATTTGGGAGATGGACTATTCATCGTCTTCTTCAATCCTTTTTTTTTTGTGCGCCGCTCCTCACCAAGCCTCTGGTTCCTCTCTCGCGTTTCGTTTTAAACCTGCTTTTCTCCATTTTTGACCTCCTTTCTTGTCTCCGTTCGAGCGCTCTAAACTGGTGACGATGATCTCGACCTCGAAGAAGCACAACTGTCGGTGCGCGCTTGTGAGCTCCCACACCAAGCCTCGTCCATTCCTTTGAAGCGTCGTCTTCTGCAATCGACGCCTTGCCCTCTGACCGCCGTTCAAGCTTGGCCTCGCAAATCTCTGCACCAAGTCATCGTCATTGGTCACGCGTGCCGTTTCTAGTCAAGGGCGTCGTTCCCGTTCGCCGCCAACGCTCACCATCGCCTGCACCATCACCATCTTCGATCGAGATCTCGCATTCCAATTTCTAAACCAGTAGAAGTGCAGGAGGTGGTTCTCTGCCCAATCTCTTTTTAATTCAAATTGAATTACTTTTGGATGTTGTTGTTTATGAAAGAATCGATCATTTAGGGGTTAATTAGGGTTGGGATAGTGATCAATTTCATCCAATTAAAGACATTCTCGGGCAAGCCTTGTGCCTTGTAAAATTATTGTGAGGGTTTGTCTGTTGTGCTAATTGTTGTCGTTGTTGAATTTTATGGCTACCGAAATCGGTAATGTGTGGTGGCTGAATTGTTGTTTGACTTTGTAAATGAATGATGCTCTCTTATAATGGATGGAGCAATTGAATTATGGTGGCTGATTTTTTACCTATATGAGAATTTCTAATCTACTGGTTGGGGTATTGAATGTATTATCGTTTTTGAGTGGCGTATGAATTATTATACTATGTTGTTTAAATGGATGTGGAACTTGTTAATTTATTCATTTAATAATTGTTAGTGATTTTATTGTGGTTTGATTGAATGCCTTGATCTAGATTAGTAGGGTAAAATACAACTATAAAAGTGTTCTTTTAGAAGCGTACTAATAGCTAGTGACCGGGTTGGAATCGAACGGGTGATAAAGTTGGGTTGGTTTGGAAAATTCTAAGTGCTCGCCTGAATTCGATGATGTCAACTAATTATTCCTTAGAAAGAGCTTTAAGTTGTTGGGGTGTTGAGTTGTATTTCGTTTCTCTTCGAATGTTATAGTTTCGATTATTGATTTGTTAGGAATCGATAACGGTCGTGTGTGACTTGTTCGAGCTTCCTTTCTTTCGCCACGTGTTTGTGTTTCACCTTCGAGGTAAGTCGCTTGCCGACTTACTTAGCTTCCGACTCGTTATGCGTTGAATAAGTAGATTGAATGTGTAGCCCTTATTTTGGAATCATTCCATATTACGTGCTCATGTATATATATTTGAAATTATGAAAATCTCTTTTAAATATTTTCGTTATGCGTGCACTAGGTTCCACCGGCATGATCATGGATCACAGGATAAGTTGGAGATGAAGTGGCCCCCGGGCAATGTCATGCCGATGGAAGGAACCCCCTTCTAAAAATAAACTAAATTGTTTTGGCAAACGCTCTAGTAGAGGTTTAGCTGGGGAAAGAAGGGTGAATGGAGGAAATGGGCACGTGTTTAGGTACGCGCCCTGACTGTTCTCCATAGATGAGAGGCCAGAGGGTGCCATATATTTGAGGACGACGTTTGATTGCTATTGCATCTGATGGATTTTGTTTGAACGATCTAAAATACTTGAGTGGTGATCTAAGAGAATGTATGTTGTGGGTATGTGTGCTTTGGTAATATATTTCTACTTGTTGCTAATATCCCTATTGACCTTGCTATGAATGATTTCACATTTGATTAGTTGCTTGGCTACTATTATATTTATATTGTGACTGCAATTGTATGTGTACCTTTAAGTATATGTATATATGCAAGGTTATTTTTATTAAAAACGTTGTGTTACATATTTGATTTGCTTGTTTGGCCCATACCGGGATCGTAGGCTAATGTGATCAACTTGTGGCATTTTAAGTAAGGATTTCGGCTTGGAAATGTGCCAAGAGATTGCATTCCAGATGGTGGAGGTCGGTCTTAACGTGACGTGTTCTAGGAAAGTGATGTTAGCGTTTTAGTCTTTTAATTTGTTAGACTTGAGTAGTTATGCTTTGACAGTGAACCTTTGGAGTATGTTGAGTTGTCTGATGTTTAGACTAGCTACAGAGTCTTTTTGTCATGACTGGTAGATTTCTGGCGTTTGCATGCATGAATTTTATGACATAATTTTGAACTTCTAGATATTGGATGATTTAGTTGAATTTACTCGCAGTGCTTTTGTTGCAAGGTCCAATATAGTCGATTGTTGTCAGTTTGTTCTGGTAGACCCATAGTGAGGTCTACAACCTTGTGATCCCTAAGTATTTTCAAGACAGGGTGTTACATTTCTTATGTCATATATAACCTTTGTTATATGTATAAGAGATATTGATGTCTCTTTATTTGGTGGTGTCTTCATATGTGATTTACTTTGTAAATATGTTTCTTTTTCCCCTTTTCTTGTGTGTTTTGTTCCTTTTTAGCTTAGTTCCCGTATTTCTATGATATTCGGAGACTACGCGCGTTTTATGTGTTTTATAGGTGTTTTGGCATGGATCAAGGAGCGATTTGAAGGAGGGTCGAGACATGGAGCAAGGCCCGAGCAAAGGAGGAAAGAGAGGAGCAAGCCATGAAGAAGAACGAGAGGAAAGCCAACAAGAAGAAGGTGGAACAAGGTCCGGACCGAGCTGGAACCACGCCGGGCCCGACTTGAAGTTTTCGACCTCGGACCGATTTGCACAGTAAGTCGGGCCCGAGGTCCTCCGTGTCGGTCCGAGTCGATCGATTGGTGCTTGGGCTCCAAGGCACGAAATGGTGAACTTCCACTTTTGCCCCTCATCTAATCTATAAAAGGCTCTCTTTTCTTCTAATTTAGGGGTTCCCAAGGAGGTTCCCATACTTAGCAAGGAACCCAACCCTCAAAATCTCTCAAGAGGATACTTGGAGAGAAAGGAGGAAGGAGAGGAGAAGGAGAAGAGAGAGAATCGGCCATGGAGAGGGAGATTTGAGAGGTTTAGTTGTTAGATTAGCTTTGCTTTGTTTTGATCTTGTGGATTTGGAAAACCTTTGATTGGAGTTTTGTGGATTGCTTTTGATTTTGAATGAAACTTTGCTTTGGTTTGAGATTGATGATGTTGATTGCTTTGCTTTTTGATTGGTTGCTTTCTTTGTTTGCCATATGGAGTAGATCTCCTTGATCTTGGGTTATGGGGGAAAACTCTATCTAGGTTTGGGCTAGAAACCCCAATTCCATAGCCTTGAGTGCTTGATCTAGGAACCCACTCTACATAGAGCTACAATTCCTTGCGAAAGTTGGGAATCAAGGCTTGTGATTGGCAAAGTAGCGAAAGTGAACATGTGTCAATCTTAAGACCTTGCTTCGAAGGGGATTTCCCCAATGATCGATGTGTAGAAGTGGTTGGAACGAGGGCGAAAGCACTCGATTCTATTCCGATCATCACTTATTGCTTGAATTGGGGTGGAAAAGCCTTAATCTACTAGAGAAGGAACCCAAAAGCCCAAGATCTGCTTTCAATCCTTGAAGTTCGACAAACCCAGCTACCTCGGGCTCGACTTGATCTACGCCGGTCCCGAATTCCCTCTTGTCGCCAACCTCGGGCCCGACGTGACACTTGTGTCGGTCCCGATTGTTCTCTTTGTTTTCTTTTGTTTTAAGCTCTCCTTTCCAGCTTTCTAGTGTCTTGGCACCTCAATCGAGTAGATTTCCCGAGCGTTCGACACCCACCACGTGCTACAACGGGGTCGGGTTATAAATTGTATCTCTAGACCCTCGCACACACGAGAGCGATCAAAAGATTGGCGTCGTTGCCGGGGAAGTCTAAGTGCATTGAGTGCCAATTTGGTGAGTTTCTTGAGGGAATAGCCCAAACCCTTTGTTTGTTTTTGATTTGTTTTGGTTTGTGTCTTTGTTTCGTAGGTGTATGCTAGCTCGTTCCTCCCGAGGAACACTTGAGCTTGAGTTTGTGAGTGATCCGGAAAGTATTCTCAAAGAAGCCCGAAGAAGGAAAAGGATGGAGAATCAAGCTCTCCATGTTGATGAGGAGTTGGCTCAACTTAGGGCCGAAATGGCTAGATTGCAACTTGAGAAGGACAATCAAGAAGCGGTGGCAAGAAGAGAACGGGAGCAACGGATGAGGGCCGAGGCTCAACTCAACGCTCTACCCCGGAATGCACGCCAATACATGCATCCGGAGTTGAGGGTACCCGAACCGGATATTGTGCTTCCCGAGGTTGCCAAGAATTTTGAGATCAAGACGCAATTCATTTCCCTTATCAAGCGTGATCAATTCGAGGGCCGTCCACATGAGTGTCCCATAGAGCACGTCAAACGCTTTGTGGACATGTGTGAGACGATCTCTACCGACGAGGAGACGTTGGAGTATGTGCTTCTAAAGGCGTTCAAGTGGTCACTCGGGGGCAAGGCCACACATTGGCTCGAGAGCCAAGCCCCTAGGTCAATCACAACTTGGAAGACACTCTATGATGCTTTCTTGATGAAGTTCTTCCGGCCCTCAAAGACAACCGAGCTAAGAAGGAAAATTGCAAGCTTTCAACAAGGTCCGAATGAGCCTCTCTTCGAAGCATGGGACCGTTTCAAGGAGATGTTGCGCCAATGTCCTACTCATGGCCAACAACCATATGTGCTCCAAGACATCTTTTTCCAAGGCATCAATCCGGTAACGAAGGACAAGCTCAATCTCCACACCGATTGTGGGTTCATAGACTTGACACCGGATCAAGCTTGGGAGCTACTTGACAAGCTATCCGATTATGAGGCCATGTATGGGGTGAGTCAAGCTAGCAAAGAGGTGAAGGTTCAAGGTGAAGGTGCAAGGAAGTTATATGATCCAAGGGGAGAAGACATTGATAAGGATGTGAAGCTCCAATTCCTTGAAGGTGAAGTGAGCAAGCTTAAGAGGCAAGTCCACTACTACAAGCAAAATGCTAGAGCTTGTGAGGAGTGTGGATCCTTTGCACATGCTACACAAGTTTGTCCGAATGAGAGCCAAGTGCGCTTGGCCGAGAGAATTGAGGAGGCAAACTATGTTCGAGGAAATTTCGGTGGAAGAGGCAACTTCAACAATGGTGGTAATGGCCGGTGGAACAACGGTCAAGCACAAGGCTACAACAACAACTTCAACCAAAACGAGCCAAGGGCGCCGCAACCACCACCATATAGGCCACTGGGATTCAATGAGCTACAATCATTTGCTCAAGAGATGAGGGATGGGTTCAAGGAGATGAGGACCCAATTCAATGAGTTTGGTGCATGGAGGAGGCAAGTTGACAATCAATTTGCCCAAATTGCAACTCAAGCCCCGAGAGAGAATGGGAGACTTCCGGTCCGACCCGAGGAGAACCCTCGAGCTCAAAACAATCAAAATGAAGTCCAGGCAATTGGATTGAGAAGTGGTCGAAACCTACCCGAGCCACACATGCCTAAGAAGGATGAAGAGAGCCGGACCGACTTACCCAGCAAGTCAGGTCCGACGTTCCCCGAAGTCGACCCAGCAAGAAGATCGACTCCTCTGCCCCGGACCGAGGTTGAGAGTAAGTCGGGCCCGACATACCCAGACATCGATCTGACTACTCTGCCTCAGCTTTGCCCCAGGACCGAGATTCACGACATCGGGCCCGACGTGGTGCCTAAGTCGGTCCAACCAAGAAATGTTGCAAGTGAAGTGGGGAAGCCCAAGGAGGTTGATCCAAGCAAGATTCAAGGTGCAACAACTCTTCCATATCCCTCAAAGAAGCCGAAAGATGTTGTTGAGAACAAGTTCAAGAGGTTTCTCAAACTCTTGCAAGGTTTGAACATCTCTATCCCGTTCACCGATGCATTAAGCGAGATGCCATCCTATGCCAAGTTTTTAAAGGAGATTTTGAGCAAGAAGAGGTCCATAGTTGAAATGCAAGATGAGGTCAAGACCTTGGAGTTACCGCAAAAGCTAGGAGATCCCGGTCGCTTTGCTATAACCATTGGTGTGGGGTCTCAAAACTTCCAAGCCTTATGTGACCTTGGGGCAAGTGTTTCGGTGATGCCCACTAGTATTTGGAGAAGGGCAAATTTAGGTGAAATAGAGCCGGCCGATATGTCCCTAACTATGGCCGACGGTTCCATCATCAAGGCTAAGGGAATATTGGATGACGTGCCGGTGCGAGTTGGAAAGTACTTTGTTCCCGATGACTTCGTGATCTTGGACATGCACGAGGACCCCTTGGTCCCAATAATCTTAGGAAGACCATTCTTAGCTACGGCGGGGGCAAGGTTTGATGTCAAAAACGGCAAAGTTTCCTTTGAGATTGGTGAAGAAAAGGTCGATTTTCACTTCAACAAGGCTTTGAATGAGCCGGACGCCTTGGCTATCCTCAAACTTGAAGAGAGTGCCAAGAGAAAAGGAGAAGAAGTGGAAGTTGCTAGTGAGGTCATTGTGTTGAGAAGTGATGAAGGGTTCAATAAACAAATACAAGCAAGGGAGTTGTTGGAGCAAGTTGAAGATCAAGATGAGTCAAGGATCAATGCTAGCCCAAGGAGAAATGAAGAGTATCCTTACTTATATCCTTTTGATGTTGGTGATGACCACAATTCTTTCCAAACTTTTGATTCCTACATTTGTTTAAGTGATTTAAAAGATGACTTAGGAGACTCCTACATTTGCCTTAGTGACTTGAAAGATGAATTGGTAGAATCTCCTAGGAATTCTTTGGATAACTTTGGTGTAGGAAAAGAGGAACATGATGGAGCAAGTAAGGAGGAGAAATCTCATTCGTTGGAGGAGTATGATGAGAGAGGCCCGAGATCGGAGAGCCATGCCTATATAGACCATCGTTGGTGGTTTTATGGGTATGAGGGCAATGGGAATGGGCACAACAATGGCGAGCAATTCACCGTGTTTCACCCGCCATAAGATTGAGGTTAGGAAGTCAAGCTAGTGACTCTAAACGAGCGCTTCTCGAGAGGCAACCCGAGCTAGTAGCTTTCTTTTCGTAATTTTAGTTTGATTTTTCCTAGTTTAGCCTAGCTTTTCTCTAACCAATCTCTATCTAGTGTTTTGTGGATTTTTGGTGTTGTGTATTCTTCAAGGTTGTGTAGGATTTGAGGCGAAATATATAAATGGAAATATGGGAAAGAAGTTACAAGAGGATGGAGTAAAATTGGTGACCCGAATACTCCCACATCGAGCCCAGGTAAGTCGGGCCCGACATAGGGACGTCGTTCCATGAAGTCGGTCCGACCCGATTTGACTAGGTGGAATGCCAATTTTGCCCTTGACCTAATTTGTCCCTTTCCCCCATTAAATACCATCCCCCACCTACCTACCATCTTCATATTAACCACCATTCCCAAAATACAACTCATCTCCCTCACACTCTCAAAAATCGGCCCCCTTCCCCTCGCCATACTCGATCCACCACCTTCCTTTCTTCATTTCGATCCAATCACAAAAAGGCCTCCCTAACCCGATTCCAAGTAGAAATTTCGAGTTCAATCTCGTTCTTCATCCCCCATCTCGATCTAGATTGAGAAAATTTGAGTTCTAAGTTGTTTGATTGTTTAAAAGTTCAATACTCCTCAAATTCGGTATGTGTTACTCGATCTCTACCTATTTCCTTGAAGATTTTGTGCTTTCATTGCATAGATTGAGTAATGCCATGTTTCATTGAAAGTTTGAGCTTGAGCATCAATGGTGGATTTGCATGATTTGTGAAATTGAGCTTTAAAGTTGTTTATGGATGCTTAGATCCATTTAGAACTTCGATTAGGTATGTTTGATGGTTGAATTTGAAATTTAAGTGCATGATAGAGTGATTTGGGTTGATTTGAGGTTAGAGTCGAAGCATGAACTAGGTTGAGATCGATGTGCCCAGGAAAGTCGGGCCCGAGTTGTGGAAGTCGGTCCAACAAGTCGGACCGAGGTTGAGTAAGTCGGGCCCGACATAGGTTGGAAGTCGATCGATGTTGTTTTTGCTCTCTTCTTGTGATATCATGTGGATTCATGTGTTTCATTGTTGGCTATAGCCTAATCATGATGTAATATGATCATTTGCTTAGCCATTGTTAGAAGATATCCATAATGATTCATGTTGGATTGTGATGCATGTGTGTTTAGAAACTAAGTATGGGGTTCCCCTTGTGTTGAAGTGTTGTTGTGTGTTGATGAGTGTTTTTGTTGAGTTGTATGGAGTTTATCTTGGACCCTTTTGTTTGGTTGGATGTGTGTAGGTACCATGGAGACTAGAGCTTCATCATCTCATGCCGAAAGGCCGAGGAAGAAGTCCAAGAAGTCAAGGAAAGAGCCAAAGTTGGATGATGTCTACTTGGAGGATGATGAGCAAGTTGAGAGTTATGCAAGGTATATGGCGCTTGAGCATCACACAAGGTGGCTTGATTGGGAAGCTGTGAGGAAGATGGACATGGATCAAGCTCTTCCAAGGTGCTACTCTCACATCGGTCTCAATGGGATGCTAAGGTGGGACAACACCCACTATCCCGCCCTCACCTCGGAATTCATGGCCACGTTTGAATGCACTTATGATAATGTGGAGGATGAGGAAGGGGCGATCACTTTCCAATTGGGCAATGAGGACCACAATCTCACTCTTAGGGACTTGGCTACCTACTTCGGGTTTCCATGTCCAAGAGAAGAGACCGGCGTCGAAAACGAGAAGGTGAACCAAGTGTGGCGGCATGTGGCCGGGAAGAGCGAGATGAGAAAGAGCGCCTCAACAACCGAGATTGCTAGCCCTCTTTTTCGGATCATGGTGCGAGTTTTGGGATGTGCAATCTATGCTCGTCATGAGTTGAGCAAGCCGATGAAGGAAGAGATTATGTTGCTACATGAGATGCTCTTCCACACCGAGAAGCCCATGAACCTTGCATGGGAGTGGGTCAAGATGGTGCGAGACTTCCAAAGCTCCTCTTGGATCTACTTCGGCGGGATGATAGCAAGGCTAGCCGTGCGTCTAGGAGTCGACCTTAACAAGTATTCTCCGGCTCCGAATGGTGTTGAGTATATGAACATGAAGTATTTCAAGAAGGCCAACATCATCAAGGAGAAGCTTTACATGATTTCTTTGGCCCCTCACTCGAACTATGATGGTGTGTCGATCCGGTTGGCGGCCAACCTCTATGATCTTTCTCGGTATCAAAATTGGTACCAAGTGTGGGCCGGTAAGCCACACTCATTTGGTGACCCCGAAGGTGCAAGAGAGGGGCGGCGACAACAACCTCAACACATTCGGTTTACATCCCCTCCATCTTCACCAGATTTCGACCAAGATAACTTTGTGTTTGCACCTCGTGGGGAAGACATGGACGTCGATCAAGAGCAAAATGAAGAAGATGAGCGCTTCCAAGTCTTGATGGCCAACCTCCGAGCCACGCACCAAGCCCCAACACTGGCGGACCGAGGTACACACCACGTCGGGCCCGACTTCCCTCAAAGTCGGTCCGGTGCTTTCTATGGTGATGAGGTCCCGAGGCACTATGAGCATGGAGAGGGGAGCGGTGCAAGGCGAGAACAAGCTCAAGGTGGCGGTTATGAAGGCTACGCCCAATGGTATGGTCCGAGAATGGTGTTTCCCGAGCGACAACAAACAGTGGACATGTCCTTCTTGGCCAACCAAATGGCCCATCTTCAACTTCAACAAGAGAATGTTCTTCAAGAGGTCCATCAAGCTCCTCTTCAACAACAACACATGTACCAACAACAACAACAATTGCTTCAACAACAAAGTGCTTTCCAAGCTAGCCAAGAAGAAATGAATCGAGCCCTCGGCTACACTAGGCGAGAGGTGGAGGAGCTTAGAGAGGTGGAAGATCAAAGGTGGTGGGTCCAAGATAGCTTCAACACATGGATGAGCGGGAACTTCCCTTCCCGTGAGGACCAATGGACGCGCCCGGATCCTCAACTCCAACCACCACCACAAGACTTCTACCAAGAGCAAGTGTACGAGAGGGAGCGACAAGCGAGGCTCCAAAGAGGACGTAGGCGTGACAACCCCTTCGAGTGATCCTAGACATGCCATTGAAGAATAAAGAAATTATGAGCTCTTCATACTCTTCTCTCTTGCTTTTAAGTTTTGGTTTCCTTGTTTGATGGGGACATCAAAATTTTAAGTATGGGGTGGGGGTAAGTGTGCTCATGATTTCACTTGCTTGTGTGTTTGTTATTTTGAGGATATTTGTTTTCGGTTTCTAGTTTGTGTTTGGGATGTTTGTTTCTTGGTTTGTGGTTTGATGAATGACATGGATGATTGATTTGGTTTTGAATGGATGAGTCTTTGTTTTTGTTTTAGAGAAATTTTTGCAAAAAAAAAAATCCATAAAAATTTGAAAAATGGTGTGAAAACAACAAAAAGATTTTGTGTTTTGTAGTTTTTGGACTAGAAATTCCCATCTTAGATTGCCAAATGAAAGCTAATGATGACGTGATCATGTAAATTCCTTTGCATATTTTTGGATGGTTTAGCCTCTAAAAAAGATGTTGCTTTTGATGTGATCATGATATCTTGCTTGTTTTATTGAACATGTGAGTTCTAGGATGAGTTCTTATGCAACTAAGTATGAGTGACCCTTGTGAGATTGATTTTTGGCCATTTTAGGGATGCTTGTTCATATTTGCATATCCCTCATGTTTCTTGTGTGATTAGCTCATGCATGCTTAGTAAAACTTGCTATTGCGGTGTTTATCTATTTTCCAAGACCGTCATGAGATTTGTCCTAGCATTGTCACATTGATTTCGAACTTTATTCTTCTAGTCACATAAATGTTCCATATCCTACCATGAAGTGAATCCTTTGTTTGTAGCCCCGTTCTAGCCTAAGCCTTTGTTTGAAACTCCTCAAAAATATTATTCCTAGCCTTATATGACTTGACCCTTATGGGATTGGACTTTAGAAGAGAGGTTGGGATTGTATTTGAAGAGTTGAGATTCTCTTAGGCTTAAGGGCAAAGAATGGTGTTATGAATCATGTGGGTAGTGCATCTTTGTTGTGCAAAAATGAAAATGAAAAGACAAAGAAAGAAAGGAAGAAAATGTTGGAAATGTAAAGTGGAATGAAAGTAAAGAGCTTAAGTGAAGAAAAAGGGTCCGACCGAATTTCAAGCCACATCGGGCCCGATGTCATAAGAAAGTCGGTCCAATGTAGAAAGTGTGGAAAATCCAACAAAAAGCCTAAGAGCAAAGATGAAGTGGAATGTTAAGTGAAATTTTGGGTTGAAAGGAAAAATGTTAAGTCTTTTGGATGAGTGTGAATTTGATTGTGGAATTTTGGTGAAGTTGGTGAGAGCTTAGGTTGTTCAATCCCCATTGTAAGCACCACAAGACCAAATAATTCCCACCTTGAGAAATACCAAAAGCCCCATTACAACCCGGCCGAATGGAACCTCTTTGAGGACCTCCATTGAGCCAAGTTCGAAATTCTTTGTGTACTTTGTATTAGGCATCTCTAGGTGGAGGAATTGGTGATATTAGCTTCAATAGTAAAGTCCTTACTTGCATGATTTTTGAGCTTGAGTGTTCATTGCTAAACCCATATACATGATGAGTGATACACATTCACATATTCCTAAAATGAGGCTTAGTTGCATTGACTCTATTCCTTGGAACACTTAATCATGTGTGATGATGTAATCTTGCTTGAATATCAATCACTTGTGCTAAAATGTGTTTTTATACGAGGCTTTACTTGAAGATAATGTTTCGGTCTTGCTTACATTGTTATTGCTTGAGGACAAGAAAGTTTAAGTATGGGGTATTTTGATGTCTCTTTATTTGGTGGTGTCTTCATATGTGATTTCCTTTTGTAAATATGTTTCTTTTTCCCCTTTTCTTGTGTGTTTTGTTCCTTTTTAGCTTAGTTCCCGTATTTCTATGATATTCGGAGACTACGCGCGTTTTATGTGTTTTGTAGGTGTTTTGGCATGGATCAAGGAGCGATTTGAAGGAGGGTCGAGACATGGAGCAAGGCCCGAGCAAAGGAGGAAAGAGAGGAGCAAGCCATGAAGAAGAACGAGAGGAAAGCCAACAAGAAGAAGGTGGAACGAGGTCCGGACCGAGATAGAACCACGCCGGGCCCGACTTGAAGTTTTCGACCTCGGACCGATTTGCACAGTAAGTCGGGCCCGAGGTCCTCCGTGTCGGTCCGAGTCGATCGATTGGTGCTTGGGCTCCAAGGCACGAAATGGTGAACTTCCACTTTTGCCCCTCATCTAATCTATAAAAGGCTCTCTTTTCTTCTAATTTAGGGGTTCCCAAGGAGGTTCCCATACTTAGCAAGGAACCCAACCCTCAAAAACTCTCAAGAGGATACTTGGAGAGAAAGGAGGAAGGAGAGGAGAAGGAGAAGAGAGAGAATCGGCCATGGAGAGGGAGATTTGAGAGGTTTAGTTGTTAGATTAGCTTTGCTTTGTTTTGATCGTGTGGATTTGGAAAACCTTTGATTGGAGTTTGTGGATTGCTTTTGATTTTGAATGAAACTTTGCTTTGGTTTGAGATTGATGATGTTGATTGCTTTGCTTTTTGATTTGTTTGCTTTCTTTGTTAGCCATATGTAGTAGATCTCCTTGATCTTGGGTTATGGGGGAAAACTCTAGCTAGGTTTGGGCTAGAAACCCCAATTCCATAGCCTTGAGTGCTTGATCTAGGAACCCACTCTACATAGAGCTACAATTCCTTGCGAAAGTTGGGAATCAAGGCTTGTGATTGGCAAAGTAGCGAAAGTGAACATGTGTCAATCTCAAGACCTTGCTTCGAAGGGGATTTCCCCAATGATCGATGTGTAGAAGTGGTTGGAACGAGGGCGAAAGCACTCGATTCTATTCCGATCATCACTTATTGCTTGAATTGGGGTGGAAAAGCCTTAATCTACTAGAGAAGGAACCCAAAAGCCCAAGATCTGCTTTCAATCCTTGAAGTTCGACAAACCCAGCTACCTCGGGCTCGACTTGATCTACGCCGGTCCCGAATTCCCTCTTGTCGCCAACCTCGGGCCCGACGTGACACTTGTGTCGGTCCCGATTGTTCTCTTTGTTTTCTTTTGTTTTAAGCTCTCCTTTCCAGCTTTCTAGTGTCTTGGCACCTCAATCGAGTAGATTTCCCGAGCGTTCGACACCCACCACGTGCTACAACGGGGTCGGGTTATAAATTGTATCTCTAGACCCTCGCACACACGAGAGCGATCAAAAGATTGGCGTCGTTGCCGGGGAAGTCTAAGTGCATTGAGTGCCAATTTGGTGAGTTTCTTGAGGGAATAGCCCAAACCCTTTGTTTGTTTTTGATTTGTTTTGGTTTGTGTCTTTGTTTCGTAGGTGTATGCTAGCTCGTTCCTCCCGAGGAACACTTGAGCTTGAGTTTGTGAGTGATCCGGAAAGTATTCTCAAAGAAGCCCGAAGAAGGAAAAGGATGGAGAATCAAGCTCTCCATGTTGATGAGGAGTTGGCTCAACTTAGGGCCGAAATGGCTAGATTGCAACTTGAGAAGGACAATCAAGAAGCGGTGGCAAGAAGAGAACGGGAGCAACGGATGAGGGCCGAGGCTCAACTCAACGCTCTACCCCGGAATGCACGCCAATACATGCATCCGGAGTTGAGGGTACCCGAACCGGATATTGTGCTTCCCGAGGTTGCCAAGAATTTTGAGATCAAGACGCAATTCATTTCCCTCATCAAGCGTGATCAATTCGAGGGCCGTCCACATGAGTGTCCCATAGAGCACGTCAAACGCTTTGTGGACATGTGTGAGACGATCTCTACCGACGAGGAGACGTTGGAGTATGTGCTTCTAAAGTCGTTCAAGTGGTCACTCGGGGGCAAGGCCACACATTGGCTCGAGAGCCAAGCCCCTAGGTCAATCACAACTTGGAAGACACTCTATGATGCTTTCTTGATGAAGTTCTTCCGGCCCTCAAAGACAACCGAGCTAAGAAGGAAAATTGCAAGCTTTCAACAAGGTCCGAATGAGCCTCTCTTCGAAGCATGGGACCGTTTCAAGGAGATGTTGCGCCAATGTCCTACTCATGGCCAACAACCATATGTGCTCCAATACATCTTTTTCCAAGGCATCAATCCGGTAACGAAGGACAAGCTCAATCTCCACACCGATTGTGGGTTCATAGACTTGACACCGGATCAAGCTTGGGAGCTACTTGACAAGCTATCCGATTATGAGGCCATGTATGGGGTGATTCAAGCTAGCAAAGAGATGAAGGTTCAAGGTGAAGGTGCAAGGAAGTTATATGATCCAAGGGGAGAAGACATTGATAAGGATGTGAAGCTCCAATTCCTTGAAGGTGAAGTGAGCAAGCTTAAGAGGCAAGTCCACTACTACAAGCAAAATGCTAGAGCTTGTGAGGAGTGTGGATCCTTTGCACATGCTACACAAGTTTGTCCGAATGAGAGCCAAGTGCGCTTGGCCGAGAGAATTGAGGAGGCAAACTATGTTCGAGGAAATTTCGGTGGAAGAGGCAACTTCAACAATGGTGGTAATGGCCGGTGGAACAACGGTCAAGCACAAGGCTACAACAACAACTTCAACCAAAACGAGCCAAGGGCGCCGCAACCACCACCATATAGGCCACTGGGATTCAATGAGCTACAATCATTTGCTCAAGAGATGAGGGATGGGTTCAAGGAGATGAGGACCCAATTCAATGAGTTTGGTGCATGGAGGAGGCAAGTTGACAATCAATTTGCCCAAATTGCAACTCAAGCCCCGAGAGAGAATGGGAGACTTCCGGTCCGACCCGAGGAGAACCCTCGAGCTCAAAACAATCAAAATGAAGTCCGGGCAATTGGATTGAGAAGTGGCCGAAACCTACCCGAGCCACACATGCCTAAGAAGGATGAAGAGAGCCGGACCGACTTACCCAGCAAGTCAGGTCCGACGTTCCCCGAAGTCGACCCAGCAAGAAGATCGACTCCTCTGCCCCGGACCGAGGTTGAGAGTAAGTCGGGCCCGACATACCCAGACATCGATCCGACTACTCTGCCTCAGCTTTGCCCCAGGACCGAGATTCACGACATCGGGCCCGACGTGGTGCCTAAGTCGGTCCAACCAAGAAATGTTGCAAGTGAAGTGGGGAAGCCCAAGGAGGTTGATCCAAGCAAGATTCAAGGTGCAACAACTCTTCCATATCCCTCAAAGAAGCCGAAAGATGTTGTTGAGAACAAGTTCAAGAGGTTTCTCAAACTCTTGCAAGGTTTGAACATCTCTATCCCGTTCACCGATGCATTAAGCGAGATGCCATCCTATGCCAAGTTTTTAAAGGAGATTTTGAGCAAGAAGAGGTCCATAGTTGAAATGCAAGATGAGGTCAAGACCTTGGAGTTACCGCAAAAGCTAGGAGATCCCGGTCGCTTTGCTATAACCATTGGTGTGGGGTCTCAAAACTTCCAAGCCTTATGTGACCTTGGGGCAAGTGTTTCGGTGATGCCCACTAGTATTTGGAGAAGGGCAAATTTAGGTGAAATAGAGCCGGCCGATATGTCCCTAACTATGGCCGACGGTTCCATCATCAAGGCTAAGGGAATATTGGATGACGTGCCGGTGCGAGTTGGAAAGTACTTTGTTCCCGATGACTTAGTGATCTTGGACATGCACGAGGACCCCTTGGTCCCAATAATCTTAGGAAGACCATTCTTAGCTACGGCGGGGGCAAGGTTTGATGTCAAAAACGGCAAAGTTTCCTTTGAGATTGGTGAAGAAAAGGTCGATTTTCACTTCAACAAGGCTTTGAATGAGCCGGACGCCTTGGCTATCCTCAAACTTGAAGAGAGTGCCAAGAGAAAAGGAGAAGAAGTGGAAGTTGCTAGTGAGGTCATTGTGTTGAGAAGTGATGAAGGGTTCAATAAACAAATACAAGCAAGGGAGTTGTTGGAGCAAGTTGAAGATCAAGATGAGTCAAGGATCAATGCTAGCCCAAGGAGAAATGAAGAGTATCCTTACTTATATCCTTTTGATGTTGGTGATGACCACAATTCTTTCCAAACTTTTGATTCCTACATTTGTTTAAGTGATTTAAAAGATGACTTAGGAGACTCCTACATTTGCCTTAGTGACTTGAAAGATGAATTGGTAGAATCTCCTAGGAATTCATTGGATAACTTTGGTGTAGGAAAAGAGGAACATGATGGAGCAAGTAAGGAGGAGAAATCTCATTCGTTGGAGGAGTATGATGAGAGAGGCCCGAGATCGGAGAGCCATGCCTATATAGACCATCGTTGGTGGTTTTATGGGTATGAGGGCAATGGGAATGGGCACAACAATGGCGAGCAATTCACCGTGTTTCACCCGCCATAAGATTGAGGTTAGGAAGTCAAGCTAGTGACTCTAAACGAGCGCTTCTCGAGAGGCAACCCGAGCTAGTAGCTTTCTTTTCGTAATTTTAGTTTGATTTTTCCTAGTTTAGCCTAGCTTTTCTCTAACCAATCTCTATCTAGTGTTTTGTGGATTTTTGGTGTTGTGTATTCTTCAAGGTTGTGTAGGATTTGAGGCGAAATATATAAATGGAAATATGGGAAAGAAGTTACAAGAGGATGGAGTAAAATTGGTGACCCGAATACTCCCACATCGAGCCCAGGTAAGTCGGGCCCGACATAGGGACGTCGTTCCATGAAGTCGGTCCGACCCGATTTGACTAGGTGGAATGCCAATTTTGCCCTTGACCTAATTTGTCCCTTTCCCCCATTAAATACCATCCCCCACCTACCTACCATCTTCATATTAACCACCATTCCCAAAATACAACTCATCTCCCTCACACTCTCAAAAATCGGCCCCCTTCCCCTCGCCATACTCGATCCACCACCTTCCTTTCTTCATTTCGATCCAATCACAAAAAGGCCTCCCTAACCCGATTCCAAGTAGAAATTTCGAGTTCAATCTCGTTCTTCATCCCCCATCTCGATCTAGATTGAGAAAATTTGAGTTCTAAGTTGTTTGATTGTTTAAAAGTTCAATACTCCTCAAATTCGGTATGTGTTACTCGATCTCTACCTATTTCCTTGAAGATTTTGTGCTTTCATTGCATAGATTGAGTAATGCCATGTTTCATTGAAAGTTTGAGCTTGAGCATCAATGGTGGATTTGCATGATTTGTGAAATTGAGCTTTAAAGTTGTTTATGGATGCTTAGATCCATTTAGAACTTCGATTAGGTATGTTTGATGGTTGAATTTGAAATTTAAGTGCATGATAGAGTGATTTGGGTTGATTTGAGGTTAGAGTCGAAGCATGAACTAGGTTGAGATCGATGTGCCCAGGAAAGTCGGGCCCGAGTTGTGGAAGTCGGTCCAACAAGTCGGACCGAGGTTGAGTAAGTCGGGCCCGACATAGGTTGGAAGTCGATCGATGTTGTTTTTGCTCTCTTCTTGTGATATCATGTGGATTCATGTGTTTCATTGTTGGCTATAGCCTAATCATGATGTAATATGATCATTTGCTTAGCCATTGTTAGAAGATATCCATAATGATTCATGTTGGATTGTGATGCATGTGTGTTTAGAAACTAAGTATGGGGTTCCCCTTGTGTTGAAGTGTTGTTGTGTGTTGATGAGTGTTTTTGTTGAGTTGTATGGAGTTTATCTTGGACCCTTTTGTTTGGTTGGATGTGTGTAGGTACCATGGAGACTAGAGCTTCATCATCTCATGCCGAAAGGCCGAGGAAGAAGTCCAAGAAGTCAAGGAAAGAGCCAAAGTTGGATGATGTCTACTTGGAGGATGATGAGCAAGTTGAGAGTTATGCAAGGTATATGGCGCTTGAGCATCACACAAGGTGGCTTGATTGGGAAGCCGTGAGGAAGATGGACATGGATCAAGCTCTTCCAAGGTGCTACTCTCACATCGGTCTCAATGGGATGCTAAGGTGGGACAACACCCACTATCCCGCCCTCACCTCGGAATTCATGGCCACGTTTGAATGCACTTATGATAATGTGGAGGATGAGGAAGGGGCGATCACTTTCCAATTGGGCAATGAGGACCACAATCTCACTCTTAGGGACTTGGCTACCTACTTCGGGTTTCCATGTCCAAGAGAAGAGACCGGCGTCGACAACGAGAAGGTGAACCAAGTGTGGCGGCATGTGGCCGGGAAGAGCGAGATGAGAAAGGGCGCCTCAACAACCGAGATTGCTAGCCCTCTTTTTCGGGTCATGGTGCGAGTTTTGGGATGTGCAATCTATGCTCGTCATGAGTTGAGCAAGCCGATGAAGGAAGAGATTATGTTGCTACATGAGATGCTCTTCCACACCGAGAAGCCCATGAACCTTGCATGGGAGTGGGTCAAGATGGTGCGAGACTTCCAAAGCTCCTCTTGGATCTACTTCGGCGGGATGATAGCAAGGCTAGCCGTGCGTCTAGGAGTCGACCTTAACAAGTATTCTCCGGCTCCGAATGGTGTTGAGTATATGAACATGAAGTATTTCAAGAAGGCCAACATCATCAAGGAGAAGCTTTACATGATTTCTTTGGCCCCTCACTCGAACTATGATGGTGTGTCGATCCGGTTGGCGGCCAACCTCTATGATCTTTCTCGGTATCAAAATTGGTACCAAGTGTGGGCCGGTTAGCCACACTCATTTGGTGACCCCGAAGGTGCAAGAGAGGGGCGGCGACAACAACCTCAACACATTCGGTTTACATCCCCTCCATCTTCACCAGATTTCGACCAAGATAACTTTGTGTTTGCACCTCGTGGGGAAGACATGGACGTCGATCAAGAGCAAAATGAAGAAGATGAGCGCTTCCAAGTCTTGATGGCCAACCTCCGAGCCACGCACCAAGCCCCAACACTGGCGGACCGAGGTACACACCACGTCGGGCCCGACTTCCCTCAAAGTCGGTCCGGTGCTTTCTATGGTGATGAGGTCCCGAGGCACTATGAGCATGGAGAGGGGAGAGGTGCAAGGCGAGAACAAGCTCAAGGTGGCGGTTATGAAGGCTACGCCCAATGGTATGGTCCGAGAATGGTGTTTCCCGAGCGACAACAAACAGTGGACATGTCCTTCTTGGCCAACCAAATGGCCCATCTTCAACTTCAACAAGAGAATGTTCTTCAAGAGGTCCATCAAGCTCCTCTTCAACAACAACACATGTACCAACAACAACAACAATTGCTTCAACAACAAAGTGCTTTCCAAGCTAGCCAAGAAGAAATGAATCGAGCCCTCGGCTACACTAGGCGAGAGGTGGAGGAGCTTAGAGAGGTGGAAGATCAAAGGTGGTGGGTCCAAGATAGCTTCAACACATGGATGAGCGGGAACTTCCCTTCCCGTGAGGACCAATGGACGCGCCCGGATCCTCAACTCCAACCACCACCACAAGACTTCTACCAAGAGCAAGTGTACGAGAGGGAGCGACAAGCGAGGCTCCAAAGAGGACGTAGGCGTGACAACCCCTTCGAGTGATCCTAGACATGCCATTGAAGAATAAAGAAATTATGAGCTCTTCATACTCTTCTCTCTTGCTTTTAAGTTTTGGTTTCCTTGTTTGATGGGGACATCAAAATTTTAAGTATGGGGTGGGGGTAAGTGTGCTCATGATTTCACTTGCTTGTGTGTTTGTTATTTTGAGGATATTTGTTTTCGGTTTCTAGTTTGTGTTTGGGATGTTTGTTTCTTGGTTTGTGGTTTGATGAATGACATGGATGATTGATTTGGTTTTGAATGGATGAGTCTTTGTTTTTGTTTTAGAGAAATTTTTGCAAAAAAAAAAATCCATAAAAATTTGAAAAATGGTGTGAAAACAACAAAAAGATTTTGTGTTTTGTAGTTTTTGGACTAGAAATTCCCATCTTAGATTGCCAAATGAAAGCTAATGATGACGTGATCATGTAAATTCCTTTGCATATTTTTGGATGGTTTAGCCTCTAAAAAAGATGTTGCTTTTGATGTGATCATGATATCTTGCTTGTTTTATTGAACATGTGAGTTCTAGGATGAGTTCTTATGCAACTAAGTATGAGTGACCCTTGTGAGATTGATTTTTGGCCATTTTAGGGATGCTTGTTCATATTTGCATATCCCTCATGTTTCTTGTGTGATTAGCTCATGCATGCTTAGTAAAACTTGCTATTGCGGTGTTTATCTATTTTCCAAGACCGTCATGAGATTTGTCCTAGCATTGTCACATTGATTTCGAACTTTATTCTTCTAGTCACATAAATGTTCCATATCCTACCATGAAGTGAATCCTTTGTTTGTAGCCCCGTTCTAGCCTAAGCCTTTGTTTGAAACTCCTCAAAAATATTATTCCTAGCCTTATATGACTTGACCCTTATGGGATTGGACTTTAGAAGAGAGGTTGGGATTGTATTTGAAGAGTTGAGATTCTCTTAGGTTTAAGGGCAAAGAATGGTGTTATGAATCATGTGGGTAGTGCATCTTTGTTGTGCAAAAATGAAAATGAAAAGACAAAGAAAGAAAGGAAGAAAATGTTGGAAATGTAAAGTGGAATGAAAGTAAAGAGCTTAAGTGAAGAAAAAGGGTCCGACCGAATTTCAAGCCACATCGGGCCCGATGTCATAAGAAAGTCGGTCCAATGTAGAAAGTGTGGAAAATCCAACAAAAAGCCTAAGAGCAAAGATGAAGTGGAATGTTAAGTGAAATTTTGGGTTGAAAGGAAAAATGTTAAGTCTTTTGGATGAGTGTGAATTTGATTGTGGAATTTTGGTGAAGTTGGTGAGAGCTTAGGTTGTTCAATCCCCATTGTAAGCACCACAAGACCAAATAATTCCCACCTTGAGAAATACCAAAAGCCCCATTACAACCCGGCCGAATGGAACCTCTTTGAGGACCTCCATTGAGCCAAGTTCGAAATTCTTTGTGTACTTTGTATTAGGCATCTCTAGGTGGAGGAATTGGTGATATTAGCTTCAATAGTAAAGTCCTTACTTGCATGATTTTTGAGCTTGAGTGTTCATTGCTAAACCCATATACATGATGAGTGATACACATTCACATATTCCTAAAATGAGGCTTAGTTGCATTGACTCTATTCCTTGGAACACTTAATCATGTGTGATGATGTAATCTTGCTTGAATATCAATCACTTGTGCTAAAATGTGTTTTTATACGAGGCTTTACTTGAAGATTATGTTTCGGTCTTGCTTACATTGTTATTGCTTGAGGACAAGAAAGTTTAAGTATGGGGTATTTTGATGTCTCTTTATTTGGTGGTGTCTTCATATGTGATTTCCTTTTGTAAATATGTTTCTTTTTCCCCTTTTCTTGTGTGTTTTGTTCCTTTTTAGCTTAGTTCCCGTATTTCTATGATATTCGGAGACTACGCGCGTTTTATGTGTTTTGTAGGTGTTTTGGCATGGATCAAGGAGCGATTTGAAGGAGGGTCGAGACATGGAGCAAGGCCCGAGCAAAGGAGGAAAGAGAGGAGCAAGCCATGAAGAAGAACGAGAGGAAAGCCAACAAGAAGAAGGTGGAACGAGGTCCGGACCGAGCTAGAACCACGCCGGGCCCGACTTGAAGTTTTCGACCTCGGACCGATTTGCACAGTAAGTCGGGCCCGAGGTCCTCCGTGTCGGTCCGAGTCGATCGATTGGTGCTTGGGCTCCAAGGCACGAAATGGTGAACTTCCACTTTTGCCCCTCATCTAATCTATAAAAGGCTCTCTTTTCTTCTAATTTAGGGGTTCCCAAGGAGGTTCCCATACTTAGCAAGGAACCCAACCCTCAAAAACTCTCAAGAGGATACTTGGAGAGAAAGGAGGAAGGAGAGGAGAAGGAGAAGAGAGAGAATCGGCCATGGAGAGGGAGATTTGAGAGGTTTAGTTGTTAGATTAGCTTTGCTTTGTTTTGATCGTGTGGATTTGGAAAACCTTTGATTGGAGTTTGTGGATTGCTTTTGATTTTGAATGAAACTTTGCTTTGGTTTGAGATTGATGATGTTGATTGCTTTGCTTTTTGATTTGTTTGCTTTCTTTGTTAGCCATATGTAGTAGATCTCCTTGATCTTGGGTTATGGGGGAAAACTCTAGCTAGGTTTGGGCTAGAAACCCCAATTCCATAGCCTTGAGTGCTTGATCTAGGAACCCACTCTACATAGAGCTACAATTCCTTGCGAAAGTTGGGAATCAAGGCTTGTGATTGGCAAAGTAGCGAAAGTGAACATGTGTCAATCTCAAGACCTTGCTTCGAAGGGGATTTCCCCAATGATCGATGTGTAGAAGTGGTTGGAACGAGGGCGAAAGCACTCGATTCTATTCCGATCATCACTTATTGCTTGAATTGGGGTGGAAAAGCCTTAATCTACTAGAGAAGGAACCCAAAAGCCCAAGATCTGCTTTCAATCCTTGAAGTTCGACAAACCCAGCTACCTCGGGCTCGACTTGATCTACGCCGGTCCCGAATTCCCTCTTGTCGCCAACCTCGGGCCCGACGTGACACTTGTGTCGGTCCCGATTGTTCTCTTTGTTTTCTTTTGTTTTAAGCTCTCCTTTCCAGCTTTCTAGTGTCTTGGCACCTCAATCGAGTAGATTTCCCGAGCGTTCGACACCCACCACGTGCTACAACGGGGTCGGGTTATAAATTGTATCTCTAGACCCTCGCACACACGAGAGCGATCAAAAGATTGGCGTCGTTGTCGGGGAAGTCTAAGTGCATTGAGTGCCAATTTGGTGAGTTTCTTGAGGGAATAGCCCAAACCCTTTGTTTGTTTTTGATTTGTTTTGGTTTGTGTCTTTGTTTCGTAGGTGTATGCTAGCTCGTTCCTCCCGAGGAACACTTGAGCTTGAGTTTGTGAGTGATCCGGAAAGTATTCTCAAAGAAGCCCGAAGAAGGAAAAGGATGGAGAATCAAGCTCTCCATGTTGATGAGGAGTTGGCTCAACTTAGGGCCGAAATGGCTAGATTGCAACTTGAGAAGGACAATCAAGAAGCGGTGGCAAGAAGAGAACGGGAGCAACGGATGAGGGCCGAGGCTCAACTCAACGCTCTACCCCGGAATGCACGCCAATACATGCATCCGGAGTTGAGGGTACCCGAACCGGATATTGTGCTTCCCGAGGTTGCCAAGAATTTTGAGATCAAGACGCAATTCATTTCCCTCATCAAGCGTGATCAATTCGAGGGCCGTCCACATGAGTGTCCCATAGAGCACGTCAAACGCTTTGTGGACATGTGTGAGACGATCTCTACCGACGAGGAGACGTTGGAGTATGTGCTTCTAAAGGCGTTCAAGTGGTCACTCAGGGGCAAGGCCACACATTGGCTCGAGAGCCAAGCCCCTAGGTCAATCACAACTTGGAAGACACTCTATGATGCTTTCTTGATGAAGTTCTTCCGGCCCTCAAAGACAACCGAGCTAAGAAGGAAAATTGCAAGCTTTCAACAAGGTCCGAATGAGCCTCTCTTCGAAGCATGGGACCGTTTCAAGGAGATGTTGCGCCAATGTCCTACTCATGACCAACAACCATATGTGCTCCAATACATCTTTTTCCAAGGCATCAATCCGGTAACGAAGGACAAGCTCAATCTCCACACCGATTGTGGGTTCATAGACTTGACACCGGATCAAGCTTGGGAGCTACTTGACAAGCTATCCGATTATGAGGCCATGTATGGGGTGAGTCAAGCTAGCAAAGAGGTGAAGGTTCAAGGTGAAGGTGCAAGGAAGTTATATGATCCAAGGGGAGAAGACATTGATAAGGATGTGAAGCTCCAATTCCTTGAAGGTGAAGTGAGCAAGCTTAAGAGGCAAGTCCACTACTACAAGCAAAATGCTAGAGCTTGTGAGGAGTGTGGATCCTTTGCACATGCTACACAAGTTTGTCCGAATGAGAGCCAAGTGCGCTTGGCCGAGAGAATTGAGGAGGCAAACTATGTTCGAGGAAATTTCGGTGGAAGAGGCAACTTCAACAATGGTGGTAATGGTCGGTGGAACAACGGTCAAGCACAAGGCTACAACAACAACTTCAACCAAAACGAGCCAAGGGCGCCGCAACCACCACCATATAGGCCACTGGGATTCAATGAGCTACAATCATTTGCTCAAGAGATGAGGGATGGGTTCAAGGAGATGAGGACCCAATTCAATGAGTTTGGTGCATGGAGGAGGCAAGTTGACAATCAATTTGCCCAAATTGCAACTCAAGCCCCGAGAGAGAATGGGAGACTTCCGGTCCGACCCGAGGAGAACCCTCGAGCTCAAAACAATCAAAATGAAGTCCGGGCAATTGGATTGAGAAGTGGCCGAAACCTACCCGAGCCACACATGCCTAAGAAGGATGAAGAGAGCCGGACCGACTTACCCAGCAAGTCAGGTCCGACGTTCCCCGAAGTCGACCCAGCAAGAAGATCGACTCCTCTGCCCCGGACCGAGGTTGAGAGTAAGTCGGGCCCGACATACCCAGACATCGATCCGACTACTCTGCCTCAGCTTTGCCCCAGGACCGAGATTCACGACATCGGGCCCGACGTGGTGCCTAAGTCGGTCCAACCAAGAAATGTTGCAAGTGAAGTGGGGAAGCCCAAGGAGGTTGATCCAAGCAAGATTCAAGGTGCAACAACTCTTCCATATCCCTTAAAGAAGCCGAAAGATGTTGTTGAGAACAAGTTCAAGAGGTTTCTCAAACTCTTGCAAGGTTTGAACATCTCTATCCCGTTCACCGATGCATTAAGCGAGATGCCATCCTATGCCAAGTTTTTAAAGGAGATTTTGAGCAAGAAGAGGTCCATAGTTGAAATGCAAGATGAGGTCAAGACCTTGGAGTTACCGCAAAAGCTAGGAGATCCCAGTCGCTTTGCTATAACCATTGGTGTGGGGTCTCAAAACTTCCAAGCCTTATGTGACCTTGGGGCAAGTGTTTCGGTGATGCCCACTAGTATTTGGAGAAGGGAAAATTTAGGTGAAATAGAGCCGGCCGATATGTCCCTAACTATGGCCGACGGTTCCATCATCAAGGCTAAGGGAATATTGGATGACGTGCCGGTGCGAGTTGGAAAGTACTTTGTTCCCGATGACTTCGTGATCTTGGACATGCACGAGGACCCCTTGGTCCCAATAATCTTAGGAAGACCATTCTTAGCTACGGCGGGGGCAAGGTTTGATGTCAAAAACGGCAAAGTTTCCTTTGAGATTGGTGAAGAAAAGGTCGATTTTCACTTCAACAAGGCTTTGAATGAGCCGGACGCCTTGGCTATCCTCAAACTTGAAGAGAGTGCCAAGAGAAAAGGAGAAGAAGTGGAAGTTGCTAGTGAGGTCATTGTGTTGAGAAGTGATGAAGGGTTCAATAAACAAATACAAGCAAGGGAGTTGTTGGAGCAAGTTGAAGATCAAGATGAGTCAAGGATCAATGCTAGCCCAAGGAGAAATGAAGAGTATCCTTACTTATATCCTTTTGATGTTGGTGATGACCACAATTCTTTCCAAACTTTTGATTCCTACATTTGTTTAAGTGATTTAAAAGATGACTTAGGAGACTCCTACATTTGCCTTAGTGACTTGAAAGATGAATTGGTAGAATCTCCTAGGAATTCTTTGGATAACTTTGGTGTAGGAAAAGAGGAACATGATGGAGCAAGTAAGGAGGAGAAATCTCATTCGTTGGAGGAGTATGATGAGAGAGGCCCGAGATCGGAGAGCCATGCCTATATAGACCATCGTTGGTGGTTTTATGGGTATGAGGGCAATGGGAATGGGCACAACAATGGCGAGCAATTCACCGTGTTTCACCCGCCATAAGATTGAGGTTAGGAAGTCAAGCTAGTGACTCTAAACGAGCGCTTCTCGAGAGGCAACCCGAGCTAGTAGCTTTCTTTTCGTAATTTTAGTTTGATTTTTCCTAGTTTAGCCTAGCTTTTCTCTAACCAATCTCTATCTAGTGTTTTGTGAATTTTTGGTGTTGTGTATTCTTCAAGGTTGTGTAGGATTTGAGGCGAAATATATAAATGGAAATATGGGAAAGAAGTTACAAGAGGATGGAGTAAAATTGGTGACCCGAATACTCCCACATCGAGCCCAGGTAAGTCGGGCCCGACATAGGGACGTCGGTCCATGAAGTCGGTCCGACCCGATTTGACTAGGTGGAATGCCAATTTTGCCCTTGACATAATTTGTCCCTTTCCCCCATTAAATACCATCCTCCACCTACCTACCATCTTCATATTAACCACCATTCCCAAAATACAACTCATCTCCCTCACACTCTCAAAAATCGGCCCCCTTCCCCTCGCCATACTCGATCCACCACCTTCCTTTCTTCATTTCGATCCAATCACAAAAAGGCCTCCCTAACCCGATTCCAAGTAGAAATTTCGAGTTCAATCTCGTTCTTCATCCCCCATCTCGATCTAGATTGAGAAAATTTGAGTTCTAAGTTGTTTGATTGTTTAAAAGTTCAATACTCCTCAAATTCGGTATGTGTTACTCGATCTCTACCTATTTCCTTGAAGATTTTGTGCTTTCATTGCATAGATTGAGTAATGCCATGTTTGATTGAAAGTTTGAGCTTGAGCATCAATGGTGGATTTGCATGATTTGTGAAATTGAGCTTTAAAGTTGTTTATGGATGCTTAGATCCATTTAGAACTTCGATTAGGTATGTTTGATGGTTGAATTTGAAATTTAAGTGCATGATAGAGTGATTTGGGTTGATTTGAGGTTAGAGTCGAAGCATGAACTAGGTCGAGATCGATGTGCCCAGGAAAGTCGGGCCCGAGTTGTGGAAGTCGGTCCAACAAGTCGGACAGAGGTTGAGTAAGTCGGGCCCGACATAGGTTGGAAGTCGATCGATGTTGTTTTTGCTCTCTTCTTGTGATATCATGTGGATTCATGTGTTTCATTGTTGGCTATAGCCTAATCATGATGTAATATGATCATTTGCTTAGCCATTGTTAGAAGATATCCATGATGATTCATGTTGGATTGTGATGCATGTGTGTTTAGAAACTAAGTATGGGGTTCCTCTTGTGTTGAAGTGTTGTTGTGTGTTGATGAGTGTTTTTGTTGAGTGGTATGGAGTTTATCTTGGACCCTTTTGTTTGGTTGGATGTGTGTAGGTACCATGGAGACTAGAGCTTCATCATCTCATGCGGAAAGGCCGAGGAAGAAGTCCAAGAAGTCAAGGAAAGAGCCAAAGTTGGATGATGTCTACTTGGAGGATGATGAGCAAGTTGAGAGTTATGCAAGGTATATGGCGCTTGAGCATCACACAAGGTGGCTTGATTGGGAAGCCGTGAGGAAGATGGACATGGATCAAGCTCTTCCAAGGTGCTACTCTCACATCGGTCTCAATGGGATGCTAAGGTGGGACAACACCCACTATCCCGCCCTCACCTCGGAATTCATGGCCACGTTTGAATGCACTTATGATAATGTGGAGGATGAGGAAGGGGCGATCACTTTCCAATTGGGCAATGAGGACCACAATCTCACTCTTAGGGACTTGGCTACCTACTTCGGGTTTCCATGTCCAAGAGAAGAGACCGGCGTCGACAACGAGAAGGTGAACCAAGTGTGGCGGCATGTGGCCGGGAAGAGCGAGATGAGAAAGGGCGCCTCAACAACCGAGATTGCTAGCCCTCTTTTTCGGGTCATGGTGCGAGTTTTGGGATGTGCAATCTATGCTCGTCATGAGTTGAGCAAGCCGATGAAGGAAGAGATTATGTTGTTACATGAGATGCTCTTCCACACCGAGAAGCCCATGAACCTTGCATGGGAGTGGGTCAAGATGGTGCGAGACTTCCAAAGCTCCTCTTCAACAACAACACATGTACCAACAACAACAACAATTGCTTCAACAACAAAGTGCTTTCCAAGCTAGCCAAGAAGAAATGAATCGAGCCCTCGGCTACACTAGGCGAGAGGTGGAGGAGCTTAGAGAGGTGGAAGATCAAAGGTGGTGGGTCCAAGATAGCTTCAACACATGGATGAGCGGGAACTTCCCTTCCCGTGAGGACCAATGGACGCGCCCGGATCCTCAACTCCAACCACCACCACAAGACTTCTACCAAGAGCAAGTGTACGAGAGGGAGCGACAAGCGAGGCTCCAAAGAGGACGTAGGCGTGACAACCCCTTCGAGTGATCCTAGACATGCCATTGAAGAATAATGAAATTATGAGCTCTTCATACTCTTCTCTCTTGCTTTTAAGTTTTGGTTTCCTTGTTTGATGGGGACATCAAAATTTTAAGTATGGGGTGGGGGTAAGTGTGCTCATGATTTCACTTGCTTGTGTGTTTGTTATTTTGAGGATATTTGTTTTCGGTTTCTAGTTTGTGTTTGGGATGTTTGTTTCTTGGTTTGTGGTTTGATGAATGACATGGATGATTGATTTGGTTTTGAATGGATGAGTCTTTGTTTTTGTTTTAGAGAAATTTTTGCAAAAAAAAAATCCATAAAAATTTGAAAAATGGTGTGAAAACAACAAAAAGATTTTGTGTTTTGTAGTTTTTGGACTAGAAATTCCCATCTTAGATTGCCAAATGAAAGCTAATGATGACGTGATCATGTAAATTCCTTTGCATATTTTTGGATGGTTTAGCCTCTAAAAAAGATGTTGCTTTTGATGTGATCATGATATCTTGCTTGTTTTATTGAACATGTGAGTTCTAGGATGAGTTCTTATGCAACTAAGTATGAGTGACCCTTGTGAGATTGATTTTTGGCCATTTTAGGGATGCTTGTTCATATTTGCATATCCCTCATGTTTCTTGTGTGATTAGCTCATGCATGCTTAGTAAAACTTGCTATTGCGGTGTTTATCTATTTTCCAAGACCGTCATGAGATTTGTCCTAGCATTGTCACATTGATTTCGAACTTTATTCTTCTAGTCACATAAATGTTCCATATCCTACCATGAAGTGAATCCTTTGTTTGTAGCCCCGTTCTAGCCTAAGCCTTTGTTTGAAACTCCTCAAAAATATTATTCCTAGCCTTATATGACTTGACCCTTATGGGATTGGACTTTAGAAGAGAGGTTGGGATTGTATTTGAAGAGTTGAGATTCTCTTAGGTTTAAGGGCAAAGAATGGTGTTATGAATCATGTGGGTAGTGCATCTTTGTTGTGCAAAAATGAAAATGAAAAGACAAAGAAAGAAAGGAAGAAAATGTTGGAAATGTAAAGTGGAATGAAAGTAAAGAGCTTAAGTGAAGAAAAAGGGTCCGACCGAATTTCAAGCCACATCGGGCCCGATGTCATAAGAAAGTCGGTCCAATGTAGAAAGTGTGGAAAATCCAACAAAAAGCCTAAGAGCAAAGATGAAGTGGAATGTTAAGTGAAATTTTGGGTTGAAAGGAAAAATGTTAAGTCTTTTGGATGAGTGTGAATTTGATTGTGGAATTTTGGTGAAGTTGGTGAGAGCTTAGGTTGTTCAATCCCCATTGTAAGCACCACAAGACCAAATAATTCCCACCTTGAGAAATACCAAAAGCCCCATTACAACCCGGCCGAATGGAACCTCTTTGAGGACCTCCATTGAGCCAAGTTCGAAATTCTTTGTGTACTTTGTATTAGGCATCTCTAGGTGGAGGAATTGGTGATATTAGCTTCAATAGTAAAGTCCTTACTTGCATGATTTTTGAGCTTGAGTGTTCATTGCTAAACCCATATACATGATGAGTGATACACATTCACATATTCCTAAAATGAGGCTTAGTTGCATTGACTCTATTCCTTTGAACACTTAATCATGTGTGATAATGTAATCTTGCTTGAATATCAATCACTTGTGCTAAAATGTGTTTTTATACGAGGCTTTACTTGAAGATTATGTTTCGGTCTTGCTTACATTGTTATTGCTTGAGGACAAGCAAGTTTAAGTATGGGGTATTTTGATGTCTCTTTATTTGGTGGTGTCTTCATATGTGATTTCCTTTGTAAATATGTTTCTTTTTCCCCTTTTCTTGTGTGTTTTGTTCCTTTTTAGCTTAGTTCCCGTATTTCTATGATATTCGGAGACTACGCGCATTTTATGTGTTTTGTAGGTGTTTTGGCATGGATCAAGGAGCGATTTGAAGGAGGGTCGAGACATGGAGCAAGGCCCGAGCAAAGGAGGAAAGAGAGGAGCAAGCCATGAAGAAGAACGAGAGGAAAGCCAACAAGAAGAAGGTGGAACGAGGTCCGGACCGAGCTAGAACCACGCCGGGCCCGACTTGAAGTTTTCGACCTCGGACCGACTTGCACAGTAAGTCGGGCCCGAGGTCCTCCGTGTCGGTCCGAGTCGATCGATTGGTGCTTGGGCTCCAAGGCACGAAATGGTGAACTTCCACTTTTGCCCCTCATCTAATCTATAAAAGGCTCTCTTGTCTTCTAATTTAGGGGTTCCCAAGGAGGTTCCCACACTTAGCAAGGAACCCAACCCTCAAAAACTCTCAAGAGGATACTTGGAGAGCAAGGAGGAAGGAGAGGAGAAGGAGAAGAGAGAAAATCGGCCATAGAGAGGGAGATTTGAGAGGTTTAGTTGTTAGATTAGCTTTGCTTTGTTTTGATCTTGTGGATTTGGAAAACCTTTGATTGGAGTTTGTGGATTGCTTTTGATTTTGAATGAAACTTTGCTTTGGTTTGAGATTGATGATGTTGATTGCTTTGCTTTTTGATTTGTTTGCTTTCTTTGTTTGCCATATGGAGTAGATCTCCTTGATCTTGGGTTATGGGGGAAAACTCTAGCTAGGTTTGGGCTAGAAACCCCAATTCCATAGCCTTGAGTGCTTGATCTAGGAACCCACTCTACATAGAGCTACAATTCCTTGCGAAAGTTGGGAATCAAGGCTTGTGATTGGCAAAGTAGCGAAAGTGAACATGTGTCAATCTCAAGACCTTGCTTCGAAGGGGATTTCCCCAATGATCGATGTGTAGAAGTGGTTGGAACGAGGGCGAAAGCACTCGATCCTATTCCGATCATCACTTATTGCTTGAATTGGGGTGGAAAAGCCTTAATCTACTAGAGAAGGAACCCAAAAGCCCAAGATCTACTTTCAATCCTTGAAGTTCGACAAACCCAGCTACCTCGGGCCCGACTTGATCTACGTCGGTCCCGAATTCCCTCTTGTCGCCAACCTCGGGCCCGACGTGACACTTGTGTCGGTCCCGATTGTTCTCTTTGTTTTCTTTTGTTTTAAGCTCTCCTTTCCAGCTTTCTAGTGTCTTGGCACCTCAATCGAGTAGATTTCCCGAGCGTTCGACACCCACCACGTGCTACAACGGGGTCGGGTTATAAATTCTATCTCTAGACCCTCGCACACACGAGAGCGATCAGATATGTAATCCAATTAAGCTAGATGAATTGATTGATTTGCATATTGCGTTAAAAATTACATGTCGTTTTAACATATTCAAATATATGTATGCATAAGCCACTGTATCTTCTTCACATGTTTTGGGTAGGAAATAAGAGCGTCAAATTAAGTCGCCTCATTTTCACCACATGTCGTTCCCACATTAATCCACCTAAATTTTGTCACATATCACAAGTAAGAGATAAGGACACCATATTAAGTCGTCTTATTTTGTTATGTGTCGTTGTCATGTTAATTCACCTCATTTTTTATCACATGTATCGGGTAAGAAATAAGGGTCACCATATTAAGTCATCTCATTTTTCATGTCGCTCCTCCTTAAGCCACATCATTTAAAATATTGACATTGCGTTACTTATAAAATTGATAAAAATAAATGACTTTAATTAAATAAAATTTACGTTCAAATATTTTATCAAATTTTGTTAAATGTTGGTTGATCATATATTCAATTTGTAGGTCGTACTTAATTCATTTTTATATTTAATATTAGTATAGTATACGTATAAGCACATTTTATATTGTATATTTAGTCTATTAATACGACTATGCATTGAATCAATATGCAAAATGATACATTTTCGATCTAAAATTTAAGTAAAATTTTAACTAGACCCGCACATGATGCGGGTACTTAAACTAGTTATATATTATAGAGGTTGATTCTAGTGAAAATGGGGCTTATCCTAAAAACTGAAAATGAATATGGTTTGTTGGATTGAATAAATGAAAGGATGGGATTAATGTGGGGGAAATAAGAAAAAAGAGGGACGCGCGCTTCTTTTTCTGAATTTTAATGGCATTTTTGTAAATATCATTAAAAAGCACTCTAAAATAGTCATTAATATCCTTCTATCTTTACAAACTAACTGCAAAATCAATCGACTATCAACAGTCCTCAATTCTCCCCCAAAATTGAATAAAATCGCCTCAAAATCTCCCAACACCCCTTTCGTTCGAAGACTTAATTGAAGATCTGAATCACGTCTATGATAGATTAGGAGTAACTATTGTTGAAATCCGGTTCCAAACAATGTAAGAAACCCTCTCTTTTTCGAATTTTTCTATTCTAGGGTTCATACCCAAATGGGATTTTGATTATATAAATTGAAAGGAACGTAGAAATTTTGGTTGCATTGTTTTGTGATTAAATTGATATTTTGGTGATGATTAGTAAACTAATTAAATGAATATGGGGTGGAGATCTATGGGGTGCTGAATTTTTAGACTATTGGGTGGAGATTTGATTAATGATGATACAAAAGGATTTGAGAGGAAATTAGACATTGAGAGGAATCTAGAAAGTTCAGACTTATTGGAATCTTAGACTATAAACATGGAGAGAATGTGTTATTCTAGCTTATTCAGACTCGTATGTAAGTTGTTTCCAAGCTTTCAATACTTGTATTCTTGGTATGAATGTGTTTTTATTATAGATGTTCACATATTTCATTTAATTGTTCATTTATTTTGTTCACATGTACATAAACATAGTTCGAATATTCAAATGTCAACAAGGTTCATATAATATATAGAAAAGGTAGGTGTTCACGTATTTCATTTAAAGGTTCATGTATAACCCTAAGAGGTTTATGCGTTTTGTTCACATGTTTGTATTGTCTAAAAAAGCTAATATCTTATATCTTTTTTTTATAAATATAGAAAGCAAAAGTAGCGCATCATATAGTTAAGACCAGAATTACAATCCAAATGAACAAGTTGGTGGTGAAGATATTGGAGATAATAGCAACCAAAGTTTGGAGGAAGATGGTGAAATTTTAAATGATCCTGCAACTCAACCAACAAAAAAGCCAAAGAAAGTTGGACGATGCAAATGGACTACTTCTGTTTTGAATGGAAAATATTGAATAGAGCAATTATTTTGAAAATAACTAGTTAGTTCCGATGATATAGAATCTAGATTAAGAAACTAAAGATGAAGTTATGTTGGTGGGGTAGTAGAAAAAATAGAAAGACGTGGAATGACATTTGTAAGAAGGTACAAAATTGTTTTATGAATGAAGTTTGACACCTAGTCTCGTTAGGTTCATGTTTATTATGTCCACGTTCACACATTTATTATGTATGTTCATGTTTATTTTATTGTATTTCATGTACATTAATATAACAAGCTTGGTCTTATGATTTATATTTTTGTTGGTTAATTATGCTAGCAAAGGTTGTAGCTGAACTTGATACATGACGGTTAAAAACAAATGAAATTGAACCAAATCTTGTGAATGTTCATATATAATAGTTCTAGGTTCACATATTTAGTATTTGTATTCAAATATTTAAGATTTGTGTTCACATATACTATGAAATGAAAAATTAAACTACTAACCATAACAAAAGAGGCTAGAAGCACAAGTGCCTTATATCAAACACATGAAGCATCAAAAAAACTCAACGAGAACTCAAATGAAGATGTATCGTTCATTATACCGTTGAAATAAAATGGATAAAAAGATAAAATCAATTCCGAAAATTTGAGAGTTGAAATGACTTCTCGAATTGTGTCAGATCTTGTTACATCGAGTGTGATGGTATAGCCGGGTTCCATGAGGGTATTCATAAAGATCTGCATATGGCTCTTAAAGTGAGTGAGTAGTTCGAGGGTTGATTTATTCTTGATGTTATAGTTGCCAACATACTCAAACTTGACAACCATGTATGGTAAAAAATTAGCACATGGTGATCACTTGTAATGCTCTATTTGGCTTGAATTATGGTCATCACATCTTCAACTGTGTAAGAGCTTTCCAACTCAAGGGCGATGATATTGTCTGCAACCTTCACAAAGATCTTCATCTACGACTTTTCAGACTTCTCGGACCTAGAACAAGGCTTCGTCATCTTCAAGTTACTTGCAATGTATCGACACCAATTGGACAACTAACAAGTATAGTATCAAATGAAATTCTAGAGATTTACAAGGATTGCACAAGCACAATAGATCATACTCTCATGAAATTTTTTACCATGACACCAATGATCTTGCATATATGCAAATATAAGCTAAAACTTTCATACTTAATAGTCAATACTAAAGGCAGTAAAATGGAGTTATAAGTCATGATTATTACTAGTGACAACAACAAAATAGCCAAGACAATGTAGGTTCATGAACTTAATGATAACAAATTAAATATGTATTCTAAATCATCGTGTCATCAACATTATCCACACTATAAGCATTGGTCATTTCACCACTCAAATCAATAGAAGTGGATGGACAACCCGCAACAAAGGACAAATGTACAAAAAACTAAATAAAAGAACGCACATTTTGATATAAGGTTCATGCAAAAATATATAAAGTTCACGTAATAGCATAATACGTTCACGTAGAATCCAATTCAGCACAGAAGAAAACTCTCATTTCTTAGGACTTTCATCGAACATGTTATATGCATCTCAAACTACAAGATCAACTAATTCGAAAAAACAAAGTATTGGACAATGGACTATGGAAAAACAACATGAATGCACTAAATACTTGAAATTTTCAACCGATTCGATCTCATATTGTCAATTTTGATTTTAAACTTGAAATTAACACAAAGTTTTAAAAAATAAAATAAAACTCGAAAAGAGCAAAACACAAACTTTAATTTGAACCCATTAAGAAAGAAAAACAAAGAAGAATCGATCGAATGGAGAAAGCGGAGATAAGAGAAAGAAGAACCGGTTGAATTTGTACCATGTAGAAGAGAAGAGAAATATTGTACGTTGGTGTGTTGTAGGCAATTTGGAGAAGATGATAAAAGAGGACAAATGACAAATTTGCCCTTGATTCTTAAAAATTGAAAAAATACACGCACTAATCACATGTCATACAACATACACGATCTAATGGACAAAACCGATTTTCAGTTTTCACGTTAACCTCCGTTTCTATTTGATTCAATTCCATATATTATTATTATTATTATATATATAGGGCATGGTTCCGGTGAGGACCACCCTTGTGGTAAGACCCATTGCTTAAAATGAGGACTAATCTCAAGTCTCAACCATTGGATTTACCCCTCTAATATGTATTCAATGGTCAAGATTTTTTCAATTTTTTTCATTTTTCAAATTTTATTTATTTTTTTATTTATTTTTTTATTTTTTTTATTTTTTTTATTTTTTTTTAATTTTGAGAAAATCGAAGTATTTTAAAAATGAACTTAAAGCAAATAAAAATTGAACTTAGCATAGGTAAAAAATGAACTCGTAGAATATAAAAATTGAACTCATACAATATTGAAAATTGAACTCCTAATATAAAAAAATTGAACTTCTAGTGTATAAAAATGAACTTGTAGTATATAAAAACTGAACTTTCATATTTAACGTTTTTAAAGCTTTTTTTCAAATTTTTTCATTTTTCATTTTTCATTTTTTTAAATTTTTTTTATTTTTTTTATTTTTTTATTTTTTTATTTTTTTATTTTTTTATTTTTTTATTTTTTTATTTTTTTATTTTTTTAATTTTTTATTTTTTTATTTTTTTATTTTTTTAATTTTTTAATTTTTAATTTTTTTAATTTTTTAATTTTTTAATTTTTTAATTTTTTAATTTTTTTTTGCTTTTTTTTTAGTTTTGCGAAAATCGAATTATTTTAAAAATGAACTCAAAGCACATAAAAATTAAACTTATCATAGATCAAAAATGAACTCGTAGAATATAAAAATTGAACTCATACAACATTGAAAATTGAACTCATAACATAAAAAAATTGAACTTCTATTGTATAAAAATGAACTCGTAGTATATAAAAATTGAACCGTCATATTTAACGTTTTTAAATCTTTTTTTTTTCAAATTTTTTCATTTTTATTTTTTTTCATTTTTTTTATTTGTTTATAATTTTTGCGAAAATCTAATTATTTAAAAATGAACTCAAAACACATAAAATTTGAACTTATCATAGATAAAAAAAAATGAAATCGTAGAATATAAAAATTGAACTCATACAATATTGAAAATTGAACTCCTAACATAAAAAAATTGAACTTCTATTGTATAAAAATGAACTCGTAGTATATAAAAATTGATCCGTCATATTTAACGTTTTTAAAGCTTTTTTTCAAATTTTTTCATTTTTCATTTTTTAAATTTTGTTTTATTTTGTTTTATTTTTTTGCTATTTTTTATTTTTTCGAAAATCGAATTATTTTAAAAATGAACTCAAAACACATAAAAATTGAACTTATCATAGATAAAAAATGAACTCGTAGAATATAAAAATTGAACTCATACAATATTGAAAATTGAACTCCTAACATAAAAAAATTGAACTTCTATTGTATAAAAATGAACCCGTAGTATATAAAAATTGAACTGTCATATTTAACGTTTTTAAAGCTTTTTTTAACAAAGAATATAATATAAAAAATATGAAAAAAATTCCAAAAAAAAATAAAAACATAAAAAAATTAAAAAAAAATTTAAAAAATTTAAAAAATTTAAAAAATTTAAAAAATTTAAAAAATTTAAAAAATTTAAAAATTAAAAAAATTAAAAAAATTAAAAAAAATTTAAATTAAAAATAAAAAATAAAAAATAAAAAAAAAAAAAAATAAAAATATCTTGACCATCCAATATATAATGATGGAGTTTGGTTCAAATAAAACAAGCTCTTATCCTGAAACGAACTCTTATTCTAAAATGAATGCACTTTTTGTAGTTAATAGTGCACTTTTCCTACTTCAGAGTGCACTTTTTCGCATTTGTACTTTTCGTACTTTTTAGTGCACTTTTCATATTTTTTGTAGTGCACTTTTTCGTAGTGCACTTTTTGTATTTTTCAATGCACTTTTATATGAAAAGTGAAACTACTAACTAGGAAAAGTGCATTAGTTTCACGTTTTAGGATAAGAGTTTGTTTCATTTGAACCAAACTCTATAATGATGATGTAAATCTAATAGTTGAGATTAGTGCTCACTTTAAGCCAAAAGTCTCACCACAAGAGTGAGTCTCACTTGAACCAAAACCGATATATATAGATTGGGTGATTAATTAACGCCTCTTTATGCGGATCGGATCTTGTAGTGTGAGCCTCAACTCTTCACGACCCTAACCCAATTAAATTAGAGCAAAACCTAACTAGTTAGGTATATATAAGAAAGATGATGTCGCCTATTAGGGATTAACTGTGCATCACCCCTTCTTCAAGACAGCCGACACGCATCTTCATCAGCTTTTTCAAGAAGGTCACCCCAAACAAGCAAATTCCGAGGGGAAGAGACAGACCCACAGAGAGAACATGGCAGAGGTAGTTCGCGCCTAATTCGACGTCGATTTGTCCTAACGCCGCCGGAAACCGCCACGTCGTCGCCGTACCTTCTGCCTCCACGCGTCCTTTTGACCGTCGGATTCTCGTTGTTGACATCCCCATCCCCGTGTGATATCCATCCAACTGAATAAGTGCGTGTATTCGAGCGGTAATTTGGTTTCCCGTGTTAATTTCAGTAAATTTGATCGAGTGTTCGGGTTGACGCACGCGATAATAGAATTCAAGTTCCTGCAGGTTCGGATATCGGAATTGATTGATTGGGCCCTTACGGCATAAAGCTTCAACTTGGATTACTTCATACGTAAGCTCTACGAATTAGGAGATTTCTTGATGCGAACCCGTCTGATTTAATTGAATTCATGGTTGTCCGATGCTGTAATGAACTTTTGTGCCCATGCAGATTCGAAATTATAAGTCTGAATCGTTCCAAGTGAGTTTTGACGTCAAAGGTACGTCTTTCATGGTATTGTACAGTCTTTAGGCATAATCAGTAACAGTTTTGATGGTTTAATTGAATAATCTAATTAATGCCGGTGTTAATTATCATTTGGTTTCTCTCAGATTTGTGTTGGAAAAGCGTAGTCAGCTTTGGAATTCCGTGGACCTTAGCCTTTTAGTATAATTCAAGGGGTCTGTTTTGGGCAGGCAAACTATGTGAAATGGAAATGCTCATTAGGAGATATGCATGATTATGGGCTATTGATGTGAAATTGGGTGCTTGTTTATGTGATGCTTTGGGCAGGGAAGGCCGTTTGAAACTATTGAACATAGGAGGGGTTATACCCTGTACTTTTTGTACACTAATGTACTATTAGAAGCTTGCTGGGTCTGTTTTGGTGTCTATATTCATCACATTTTCATCTTAGAAGTGACAGGACTTTATACGACACTTTTATGCCTTAGCAAATAGTACCAAATCCCGTTATGACATGGCCATGGTTCTAGCAGCAGCTAGATGGGGGTTAATACTATGGCTCTAATAATGGAATGATGTTGGATTTCACTTCTTGAATTGCAAGTTAACTTGATTAGCTGAATCAGAAGGCCTTTAAAAAAAGGAAATTGGGTACAGTAGCAGGGTAGTGTGAGTTGCAAAACAACAAACCTAATAGTTGCTTAATCAAGTCCATTGCCTTCCCATGTGCTATAATAGCCACATTATTATGCACTACTGCTACTACTTAATTATCTGTATATGGTTTAGCTGCGCTTTTACTGTTTCCAGCAGCTACCCTCTTTAAGAGTCTCCCACATTCATACTTTTCTGATCACGTATATTTCTAATGAGGAAACTGATAGCATTCGAGCCCAGCAAGTTGGCCCATACATAGTATATTCTAGAAAGGGAAACAAGCCCCATGTGGGGAATAGGCCAGCTTAGACAGAAGTTTGTTATGAGAGGGGTGATTAGGTCTTTTTGTTATATGGCAGTTAGAGGAGTCAGCAACCTGCGTGCTGCCTAGAGTGCACTAGTACTAGTATAAATAATGGTGTAAGGATCAGAGAGGGGGTATCCAGAAATTGAGAAGTAAGGATCGGGCATTAGTGCCTTGGGCTCTTGGAGTTTTTCTCCTTGAGATTGGCTCTTTGGAACCTTGTTCCATTGAGATTTACCTTGTTTTCTTAGTTTAATCAAAGTAATTGTGGTTGTTTTGTGTTTCCTGATTTTTTTTTTCATCCATTTAGATTCCAATTTTCATTACTACACTTTTTTTATTTCTGCTGCCCTGAGATGTCTAGGTTATTGGTTTGTTGGTGTTATATTTATAAATACCGTTCAAGCCTGCCTTTTCATCCGGTCTGCTACTCTTCACAATATTAGCAGCAGCCCTAAGGCCTTTCTTTCAGGCGATTTTATGCTGCCAATTTCTTTGAATTAAGCTCCTGTTTGTATATTTACTGTTCATACTGTTCTTGATTAAGTTCTCTTGATCAAGAGACTATTTTTCTTGGATCGATTTTAATCCTTTGGATGTAAGTTTTGTTGGGTATTCTCCAAGTCTTATTCATTAGCATTTGTGAAAATCTCATTGATTCGGAATTTGATCAATTGATAATGGTATTTATACCTACAAGGTCATTGTACATTGGCTGTCATTTTATTTGTATTATATATCTGAATATTTTTAATGATTGGGTTTGTCAAACTCCCACTCAATTGGTTTACCTGCAATGTGATTGTACAACAGGTGTCCTGTTTCATTAATCTATCTGGAAATGTCTAATAAATGGGTTTCAGTAGCTTTGTTTGGTTTGTCTAATACATTGTTGGTTCCCCTAGATTTATTCTTGATTGCAGCTTGATAATGGTGTAATTGGAGTTTGGTTTTGTTATTTCTCAGATATGGGTTCTAACGATCCGTCACCCTTTATTCCTCAATCACCATTCCCAAACGATATTGATACTATAAGACATTGGGAGCAGTTCCCCATGGGCAATGAACAAGCCGAATCCATTTTCCAATTTGATTATGCCCCTCCATTCAAAAGACCTAAAGCTTCGAATGATGACTTTCAAACCTCAGCTGCATACCAAGGAATGAATCATCCTAGGATGCCTCGTGCAAACCCTCCAATCAATCCTCCTGGCAAGATCTTTTTCAAGACACGTTTGTGTGCCAAGTTTAGGATGGGCCAATGTCGTAATGGTGAGAATTGCAACTTTGCTCATGGAGAGGAGGACATGAGACAACCCCCTCCCAATTGGCAAGATCTTGTTTCAGGGCGTGTGGATGATAGAGGAGGGAGTGGTGGAAATTGGGAGGATGATGACAAGATTATTCATAGAATGAAGCTTTGCAAGAAGTTTTATAATGGAGAAGAGTGTCCATATGGAGAGAGGTGCAATTTTCTCCATAAAGAACCACCTAAACATAGGGGCTCTTCTCCTGGGCCAGTGAGGATTAGAGAGAGTCAAAGGGAGAGTTCTGCAATAAGTATTGGCACTTCAAGACCCCCTGTGGTGCAACAAATAAGTGGGTTTGATCAATTTAGTGGAAATAAAGTTGTTGCTGTGGAACCTGGTTTTGATGCTTTGAGGGGAAATATGAAACCGGTGTACTGGAAGACAAGGATCTGCAGCAAGTGGGAGATAACCGGGCATTGCCCTTTTGGTGAGAGTTGCCATTTTGCGCATGGAAACACAGGTATCCTTTTCACATGTAAACTGTTATAAGGATCCTGTCTTCCTGATTACTTGTATGTTGTCTGTTTGTCAATTCCAATTTTTTAATCGTGAATATTCAATATGGTATGGTTGAAATTGTTGAAGTTATATGCAATTTTTAAATCCTTAAGACTTTGTACTAAAGTAGTTGTTGATGCTGATATATGGGAACGTAGGAACTGTAGGCTTGTAGCCCATCCTAGATTTGGTTCATGTATTCAAAACAAGCAGCTTATTATTGACCTAAGAAAAAATTGCTGTTTCTAACTTGATAAAATGGAGAATGGAGATTCATCTAGCATTGTGTTCTTGTCTACATTGTTGTTCTTTCCCCCGCTTCTTCATGGAGGTCATAAATTGGATAAACAAGTATGGTCAAACCTTTTATCTAAGCATCATGGTAAATGATTGTGCATAATATTGGCGTATATTTTGGTTCCCAGTACCTTGGATCCACGTACAGATAATGATTAATGTTCTACCTCGGTATGTCCTATCAAGCAATACTTCGTACTAAGCAAATTCTAGGTCCTGATTACTTTTTTACTCTTCATTTGATGTGTCTGATTCTGATTTGTTATTTTAATGTTGCAGTTTTTATTAATGCTTTTTCCATTTTTGCCTTTCGTTTGTGGTTACTTCTGATGAGATCTCCTCAACATTCTTTAGATGCATTAACCAGCTCAAAAACTCTCCTAGGAAACCTTTTTTTTGCTCAGTACTGTGCTCTTTCTTTTGTCACAAGAGGTGTTTCTTTGGAATTGATCACGCTCTTTGGCCTATGCACAGATTTGCAGTTCTCCGGGGCACGTCCTGGTGAACCAGACTTAGCGAACTTGATTTCTAGTACTCCGAAACCTTTTATGCCCGGTACTGTCAACGAAGCTGCTGCCACAAAGACTGAAACAGTCAAATCTGCATCCAACCAAGATGGGCATCAGGGGAAGAAGAAATGCATCTTGAAGTGGAATGCAAATAAGAAGATCAATAGCATTTACGCAGATTGGATAGATGACATGCCTTTGAACTTACCCAATGAAGTTGAAAGCTGAGTGCATTGATGCAACTAAAAAAAAATAACTCTCTTTCATGACTACAAGTTTTGTTCTATCCATTCATTTTAATAGTTATTCAGGAAATAAAGAACAATATTTATTGTTTTCTTCTAGCAATATGCCAATATGTGATCCATAATCATATTTTCATATTTTCCTTACTAGTTTCTCATTCATGCTAGCCAATTGGCACATGATTTAAGTCAAAGCTCTTGTGGCTTTTAGACGAAATTTTGTGGCTGATAGATAATTCATTCTACCTTGTAACATGGAATTGTTGGAATGTATATTCATTATTCAATACTCCTATTCAATTGCTTTTGTTTTGCTGTTGATTGTGCTAGCATATCTTAAGCACATTACAAGGGCCAGAGGGTTGAAACCGCATGGCTGGCTCCTGTTTTGATTAAACAACGCAGAATTCGGTTGTAATACCTCTATTGCGGAAATTGTACTATGAACCAAATTAACCACACGACAAACGTGCATTCTAGAAAGTTTGACTTTGCGTAATTAAAAAAAAAAAAAAAAAGAACGCCGATGTTGAAAACCGTAGTTGTTGGTCCAAGGGTCAACACGGAGAAATAAGCAATAAATGAGTCAGTCTTCTTTTCCTCTCTCAACTACCACATTTTTCCTGGTCTAATGTTCTGTTCAAAAGGCGGCAAATTTTGAACTTTCATACAATATATAGTGTCTGCCTGTACATCAAAGGAATGACGCATACCAAGATTACCAACAGCTGCATTATTGAAATGTGGATTTTGAGCCACCTAAATGGAAGGGATTTCTTTGTTTCCTCTGTACTCTGTACTTTATTAACTTTGCTCTAGTTGGAACTTCGATATATGATGGTAAGCCAAATAATGAATGACCACATATTATCAGCACACATTCCATTCCTCCCCTAAACACAACCTGGGTCTTCTTTACCACAAGCATCTAATAGACATTAGGCCTGGCATGGAATGAATCTCCCTGCACTATGTCTATTCATCATAGCTATAACAGTCAAAAGATCCTCCCAAAGAGTAGAATCGTGCGATCTACTAAACTTGTGTATCCCATGTTTAATGCCTAATAATACAAACGAAACCAGAACAAACACACCTTACAGCTAAGAAATAAGAAATAAGAATTGGCTTATTCAATATCCAGTAAGAACAAATTTTTACTATATACCTTGGAACTCATCTTGGAGTTCCCACCCATGTCTACTTCTTACATATACACATTGCAGCTAAACCATACTATAACCATCCTCTTCAGCCCCTTTCTTACTCCGGTTCTTGTAAATCGAAAAACCATTACCACTTGCGAGAAGAGGAGCAACATCATGCTCACTATTGCCCGTCTTTGGCTTCCTTGAATCCACCTCTGGAGGGCTAAACCGAAGAAGCATCTGCAAGACCTCCTTCATGGATGGGCGTGAAGAAGGCAAAGTGCTAGTGCACATCAGCCCCAATTTAAACACACCCACCATTCCTTCTAGGTGGCAATCCTTCTTGATCTCTTGATCAAGAGCGTCTTCTATTGGCTTCTCATCCTTAAAATGCTTCCATGAGCTCTGTGCGAGGTTAAAACAATCATCTCCATTCGGCTCCTTCCCCGTAGCCAGCTCCAGCAGAACTACTCCAAAGCTGTACACGTCTATTTTCTCATTCACCTTATTCGTGTAGCGGCACTCTGTATGAAGCCCAGCATTAAAATACATGAGCACTGATTATTCATTAAAAAAAGGGGGAAAATACAAGAAAAGGATGGTGTTTTTAATTTTGCAACTTTACCAGGAGCCATGTATCCGAAAGACCCTGCAACCTCAAGTGTGGAAGGAAGCTCTCCTTGCTTTCCAATCATCTTTGCAAGTCCAAAATCAGCAATCTTGGCATTAAACTCTGAATCAAGAAGGATGTTGCTCGACTTCACATCCCGATGAATGATAGGGGGAGAGGAATCATGGTGCATATAGCACAACCCTTGTGCTGCACCAATTGCAATTTTCATCCTCTTAGGCCAGTCAAGAACACCAAGAGTAACTCCTAAACTATCTGATTCCAACCTCGGCCTATTTTGCTGCAGCCACCTGTCAAGGCTCTGATTGGCCAGATACTCGTAAACAAGAAGCTTTGTATCCTCGCTACAAACACAGCACAATAGCTTCACAATGTTGGAGTGCCTTATTGTACCCAAGATCTGAACCTCAGCCAAGAACTGAGAGTCATCAAGTGTTTGATTTCTCCAAATCTTCTTTACAGCAACTACTTTACCTGAGTGAGCAATAGGGATCCGGTATACCTTCCCTGACCCACCGGATCCTATCACATTGTGCTCAGACAAGCTTGACACGATGCTAGTTTCTGTGAATTCCAGCCTTTGAAAAGAGGTCAACTTCCACGACGTCAGCTTGCTCCTGTTCTTTCTCTGCCTCATTTCATTGATCACAAAAAAGATGAAGTATAAGCCTACCAAGAAAATTATCATTGCAAGCACCAGGATTATAGCTAGGTACTTTCTTGATCTGTGGTTGGAACTTGTTTTTGTAGAAGCTGAGCACTTGGGTAGTGATGATATTTGGGTTTCATCAGATGTACACAAGTTGATGTTGTTTAAGAAGCTGTTGGGTTCGGCCTGGTTTTCTAGAGAATACGGGATCTCCCCAGTTAGCTCATTGTTCGAAAGATTAAGGAATGTGAGCCTCAGGTTTCCCAGCTGAAACGGGATTTCACCTGAGAAATCATTGTATGAAAGATCCAGGTTATTAAGGGTAGACAAGCTGCCAATGGCACTAGGAATTGAGCCTGAGAGCCTATTGTGTGCTAGATTAAGAGTCGAAAGGCTTGCCCATGAGTTTATCTTTGTAGGGAGTGAACCCGAGAGCTGATTTCCCTCTAAAGAAAGTGAGTAGAGGTTTGAAAGGCTTGTCAATCCCAATGGAATAGTGCCTGATAACATGTTATAACCCGCTTTGAACACACGGAGGTTCTTCCAAGCGGAGATTCCAGCTGGGATATTTCCAAAAAAGTTGTTGTTGTTGATCTCAAGACGGGTCAGGTTCCATGATATATGATCAGGGAGTTGACCTGTGAAGCCATTGAAGCTGAACTGATAGAGGTAAACATTAGGTAAAGTCCAAATTCCGGGAGGAATCTCCCCTTTAAAGCTATTGTTGTAAAGCATTAGATTGCGGAGGGTCGTGCAATTCGCCAATGATTTAGGTATCTCCCCACTCAAATTGTTCAAAAATGCTGTTACACCTGGAAACATGAAGCCAGAAGTTTCATATCATACTGCTAAATCTGGAAAATTCCAACGTTACTATTAAGCTCAACTGTGAAAAATCCATTGATCTGACAAAGATATATGAACCTACTCCACCTCCATGATGTATGAAAAGCATTATTTTCAATGAAAACCATACCATTTCTATGTTGAAAAAAAAACAGACCAGAGATATGACATCATAACAAAGTAACAGGCATTTTACGTGGTCCTTTACCTATGAAGGCTCCTCCGGAGCAGAGATTCTGCGGGAGTTGACCCGAAAACCGATTGCCTCCAACCTCGAGCTCTTGGAGCCGGGAGTGAAGGCCGAGCTCAGGAGGCAGAGTACCAGACAAATTGTTATAAAACAACCTCAGAATCTCCAGCTCAGGAAGCAATCCAATACTTGGAGGTATTTCCCCATCCAACGTGTTGTTGAACAAATTCAAGATTCTCAGCTGCTTCAACTTGCCAAAATCCTCAGGAATGGAACCGGTGAGATTGTTAAGAGACAAATCAATCTCAGTCAAATTGAGAGATTGAAGCACGCTGGGAATCTGGCCAGACAACTTGTTCTTGTAGAGATAAAGATAGCTCAAATCCTTGAGCAGAAACAAGCTACTAGGAATCTCACCCGCAATCTGATTCCCAACCAAGTCCAAATGCTCAAGACTCTCAAGCCCGCCGAAGCTCTGTGGAATCTCACCCACCAGATTACACTCCCGCATGAAAAGGAAATTGAGGCGCTTCAACTTCCCCCAATCAGAAGGCAAAGGCATGGGAGTAAAGGCGTTGTAAGCCAATTGCAAATTCTCAAGCCGCGACAAGTTTCCAATCTCAGAAGGAAACGCCCCGTCGAGCAAATTATACAGCAAATTGAGATACCGGAGCTGCTTCAGCCGTCCAATTGAGCTCGGTATGTCGCCGGAGAAGTTATTATAGGAGAGATCGAGGTGGTGGAGAGAAGAAGGAAGGAGTTTGTCCACTTGGCCAGGGATGGGGCCCACGAAGCAGTTGCTGGAGAGGTCGAGATAGGCGAGGGCGGCGCAGTTGTAGAGTTGGGCGGGGAATTCGCCGGGGATGCAATTCGACGAGAGGTCTAGAGTGGTTAGGTTTTTGAGGTCGCAAATGGACGGCGGGATTTGGCTTGTGATGTCGGCGTTGGAGAGGGTGATTCCGGTGACCACCGCGGCTGAGGAGCATGTGATTCCCTGCCAGGAGCAAGGGGAGGCTGTGGCGTTCCAGGAGGAGAGAGACGGTGGATTCTGCCATTTTTGCTTGACGGCGAGGAGAGTTGAACGCTGGGATTCAAGTGATTGGGAGGTTGTTGAAATTGGGAGGATGGAGAGGAGGGCGCAGAGGAAGAAGAACAAGTGCAATTCGGTCATTTTAGTCTCAGCGGTCTGAAACTGATTTTGAAGAGCATCAGAGCGTGATATGAACACAAGGAGGAAGAGGAAGTTGCAGCTTTTATTTGGTTTTTCCTTCGTTGAATGTTCAAAGCTAATCTTGCGGTGGCGGGCTGGGTAGCCTGGGTTGTTCGTAATGTAGTGGGATCCACCGTAACATTTTAAAAAAACAAAATGTGGAAAATTTCTAGAAGTTTGAGCCTCCATCAAGATGAGGAAGTAGAAATGTAAACCACTATGTATTATTTTATCTAATACGGTTTTTTTTTAATAAAATATTAATAATAAAATATTTTCGAATATATTTATTATCCGAGAAAAATAATCATGTTTTTTAAATAAAATATTAATAATAAAATATTTTTAAATATATTTATTATCCGAGAAAAATAATCATGTAAATGCTTAAATATAAATTTTTGTTATAATTTGCATAAATAGATATTATAATGATCTTCCTATCTATCATATCCAAAAATAAAAAATTGTTTAAAAATGAGATTGTATATCCTATATTCTAAAAACATGGATAAGAATTTATCATATCCAAAAATAAAAGATTATTTTAAAAAAAAGTGGTATGGACCAATCTAAAAGTGGCATGTATCGTTTAATAATTTTTTAACCTCCTCTTTAGGTTGTAGTTATGATATGATACAAAAATAAAAGGGTAAATTACATAAAACCACCATTAAATTAGGTGAGTTTTCAACAAACCACCCATAAAAACTAGAGTTACACAAAACCACCCACATTCACCCTTCCGTTAGCAAAAAGTCACCCCTACCCCTCTCCCGTTAAATGACTGTCAATTCCCACGTAAAAATCTGTATGCTCCGACCTTAGGTTCCCATAGCCAAGCCGTTCTTCAATCCGAAAGTGGAGACTATATCTTTCCTTTCCTTCTTCCTCCTTCAAGGATTGAGGGATGTCGTAGCAAGCCTTGAGTTTCTTGTTCTTCTTGGTGGACATTTTGTACGAGATCTGACCAAAGGATAAATCCCGACCACCACCCACAAACGATTGTCGAGTTTGTCAATTTCATAGTGATATGTTGATGACTTGCCAATTCGGGTACTAGGATGGATATTTATTGTAGATATTTTTTTAGATTTGAATATTAATATGAATCTTTAGTTGATATAGATATATTTTGGGGTTTAAATTTTTGTTTTTGGATTTTAAAGCTTCATCTTATTTATTTGCAATTTTTTTGGTTGTATGGGTCAATTGGGAGATTTAAGCCGACAGTGGACAAATTTGTAGAAAATTTTAGAGTATTTAAGCCTTTGTGGTTGGGCTTTTGATGGTAGAGTTTGGAAATTTGATGCATAGTCAAGGGTAGTTTGACAAAGATGGAGCATTTAATTGAAAAGTGGTTGCACATTTAACGGGAGAAGGAGTAGAGGTGGCTTCTTGCTAACGGAAGGGTGAATGTGGGTGGTTTAGTGTAATTATAGTTTTTATGGGTGTTTGTTGAAAACTCACCTAATTTAGGCTGTGTTTGTCAAAGTGGTTAAAAAACTAGTTGAAGTTAATAAACTAGTTAGAATTAAAAAACTAGATAAAAAATTGGATAAAAAACTAGTTAATTTAATAAACTTTGTTTGTCATCATAAATTAGATAAACTAATTTGTTCTTGTTAAATTCAGGTAAGAATTTTAAAACCACCCTTCTCCACCATCTTCTCTCTCTTTCCCACTATCTTTTCTCTCTTTTCTTATTGGTAGATTTTTTATTTCTTTTTTTTATTATTCAAATAAACTAGTATAAATCAATAGATAAACTAGATTTTTAAGTTTATCATTTTAACTAGTTTATTAACTACTAACTAGTTTATTAGCACAAGACAAAAATGATTTACTATTTTTTTTAACTAGTTGAAGTTTATAAACTAGTTAATTTTGGTATGACAAACACAGCCTTAATGGTGGTTTTGCGTAAATTACCGAAAATAAAATGTGAAAATTTTCAAAAAGGTGAGCCTCCATCAAGTATGGTAGATGAGAAAGTAGAAATGATACATCAACAGACCTGAATTTTCACACTTTTGTTAACCACTTTCCAATACTTTAATAAATTATTAAACTTAACTTTTTTTTGTCTTTTAAACACCTTAGATCAGATAATTCTTCTCGTACTATTCACGCGCTTATAAGTTTTTTTTTTTTTGCCACTTAAGCTTATTTTATGCTAGATAATCTGTAAGTATGCACTTAGATAAAGGTTTTTTTTTCCTTTTTATTTGATCGTCTTCCTCTTTATTCAAGAAAAACCCTAAAATGGAGGAACCAAAACTAGATCCAAATCCCCTCCCCTCCTCCATTCCCCCTCCCCTTCTTAACCTAGATCCAAATTTAACCCACTGCCTCCAACTGGCATGGCACTAGGTAACCATCTGGACCCCACCTCCTCCCTCTTCTCCGATGCTTCATTCGCTTCGTCATCGTCTTCGCTCCTTCGCCACTCCGCTCCTCTTCTTCACCATCTCCTCCGTTTTCTCTGACCACTGTTTGTCGTCCTTCCGGACGCACTCCTCGGAGCTAACCTGGTGATGCCTGGTGGTGCTCCACCTACGACCTCTCCTACCCGGTTTTCACCACCATCATCGCCATGCTAAAGCCTCACATATCTCTCTCTGTTGTTGGATCACGCATTAGCGATGTTTCTCCCCGCCTCTCTCGCAGCCCGCCGCCACAATCTTGACCCCTTCCTCAACAATTCTTTGGTTTTGGTTATCAAATCTGGGAAAAGATTAAAAAAAAGGAAAAAAGAAAAAATAAAATAGAAGGAAGAAGATAGAAAGGAACAAACTAGAAAAAGAAGAAAAAAAAGGTAAAAAGAAGAACTTTAATCAAGGGAAAAAAGAATAGACATGAAGAAGAAAAAAGTAGATTTAATTTATTGTTTTTTTCAAAATAATCAATGAGACAAAAAGAGTTAATTTAGTTTTTTTTCTTCAAAATATTCCATGAGACAAAAAAATTAATTTAATTTTTTTCTTTAAAAATAATCAATCTCAACTCGCTCGAGAATAGAGTGAAGTACACACGTTAAGCCACATCAACGTAGAGTGTTTAAACGAAAAAAAATAGTATAGTTCAAGTGTTTGTTTGAAAATCTCAAAGTACGGGGAGATGGTTGACAAAAGTGTGAAAGTTCAAGGATCTGTTGATGTATTCGCTCGAAAATAAGTTATATGCATCCTAGGAAACTATTCTGAAGATGTTATGTGGTGTAGGGACTGGTGTATGGTAGAAGAAGTGATGAAAAAAACGCCTGCAGTCTTTGGGTCTGCTTTGATCTTTAAGATCAAACAGATGGGTGGTGTGTTCATAACTTCTTGTATGAAGTCCTTTGCTAGTATGCATTTTGATCAGTGTGATGTAATGCCTCTTATTAATGGAATCCTTAAAACCTATACCTGGGTGAGGAAAGCTAAAATAGAAAGAAATGGAAATGCCTTTGTCTTTATTTATTGTAGCTTGTGAAAGTATAGGCAAATTAATAGACCTAAACTAAGAGAGGGCTTTAGTCATCTAGAACATGCCCTTTGCTTAGATAAAGAAGTGATAATTCATGCTGCCCAAATAAGAAGATGGAACCAATTGATCAAATGGTGGTAGATATACAAAAAATGCACAGGCTGTTGGATTTTAGGAACTACTGGTGGACTTTATCTTATTGCCTTTGTAATGAAGGATATGATGAAACCAAGGACCATTTTCTTGCATACAGAATTAGGAATTATAGTCTTATTGAATATCAAAACTTGATTATATGTAGATCATTACTTTCTAAAAACCTGTTAATGTCGATTCAAAATAAGAGTCATATAATGCTACTGTGGCATTGGATTGAACGAACCATAACAAGAATTATAGGAACTAGAATATGGAATAAGAATAAAAGAAGAAATAGGCAAGAAAACAAGTTGAGAGATAATTATGACATGTACATGAATCTGACTAATAAGGATAAAATGACTATCTTAAAGCATGGAGCCTATGTAAGACATAAACTAAAAATGGATATTCTAAGTGATCAATGTGTGTGCTGTGTAGGTTGGATTTGGATACAGGCCAATTGTTTGTTGGAAGCCAAATTGATGGAGAAACAAATTAAAGAGGTATGGAGAAGCTGCTGGTTTGCACATATCAAGGAGATTAGTACAAGAGAAATGACACATACAACAAAGGAAGGGGAAACACGAGAAAGAAACAGCCCGGTTTGAAGAAAAATTAATTAGTAGGTTTAAATGGAAATGTGGCAACTACCTCTACTATAGTTCTGATAAATGTATAGGAATAATCCTTTCTATGTATAAGACAGTGCCGGCACAAACTGAAATGATCCATGTCAAACAGGAACTTGTATTTAAACTATCTAAATTTGAATGGAAATCCAGGCTTATGATTTATAGTATAGACCTGAGGACCAGAAATTCTCGACAAATGATGTATAAAGAACTTCAGGAGATCAAGCTGTATTGTATTGGTGTTGTTAATTATGTAAAGAGTACTTATGATGTCTTCAATCGTTATAAAATTCAGAAAACCATATGTCAGCAGGAAAGAACAATTGGCATTTGTAGTGCCGAAAGGAACCGTGTACGCCAAAGACAAAACACCATTCTCAGAAATAAAGAACATGCATAATCTCTAACAAATTGCAGCCCTTGTGATTATAGTAAGAAACCTTTAATCCCAAAGATAATGTACTTTGCCACAGGTGTGAATCTTAAAACCCAAACTTGTTTGAGACTTTTTGGAGTCATTAGTAAAGAATTAAATACAATGGTTATCTACGAAAATAGGTCTCTGGAATAGTAGGGGGATAGGGAGAAAATCCTTTTAGCCAGAAATTGACTCCTAATGTATAATTTAGCAAATACAAATCATGGTAATTGTGGAAACAAAAACGGACAAGACACCAATCGATCAAGTTTGGAGAAGGTGTGTATTTGATAATCTAGTTTGGTCTCCAGCCTTTGGTAGAGCAGGTGGAATATGAATAATGTGGAAAGAACACCAATTAAAAAATGAAAAAATAACAGTTCTATGTCATGAACCGGGATTTATAATTTTAAAATACACCCATCTAGTAACCAAATACAATATAGCTATATGCTTTGCTTATGCGCCACCTAATGAAGGACTAAAGGATAGTTTTTGGGAAAGTATTAAGAACACTTTACTGAATATAAATTTACCCATTATTCTAATCGGAGATTTAAGCGAAATTTAAGACCCGGAAGAGAAAAAAGGAGGAGAGATACCGGAACCAAGTAGATTCGAAAGACTGATAAATTTTAAAAATGCTTGCGAATTGGTGGACATCCCTACAGTTGAAAACCACTTTACTTGGAGGAAAAATAAAACGGAAATAGATAACATTTATGAAAAATTAGACAAAACCCTTGTTAGCCACGAAATTTTACAATGGTTTCCTCAAATAAAAACCAAAAACCACGCTTTTACAACTTCAGATCATTGTAAATTATCAGTAGAAATAAGCAATGACGATATTACAAAAGCCTCGCCATTCAAGGTAGAGAAAATGTGGATGTTAAGAAAAGACTTTAGAAATGTGGTTAGGCAAGCATGGAGGCTAAATTTTACGGGCTCAAACATGTTCTAACTAGTAAAGAAAACACAGTTACTCAAGAAAAATGCCAAGCAATGGAATAGAAAGACTTTAGGAAACACCTTTGAACAACTAAAGGAAATTGAGCATAAGTTAGTACAAATCTAGACACAAATATTAATATCTCCACAACCTAACCTTATTCAAAAAAAATTTGCGTGTAATCAAACAGAAAGAATGCATATTGAATTTTCATAAAACATATTGGAGACAAAGAGCAAAAACAAAACATGTTCAGTTAGCTGATGCAAACACAGGGTCTTTTCATAAAATTACAAGCGGGAGAAGAATTAAGAAACTGATAAAAGAAAATAAAACGGAAGAAGGTACACAAATTATGGAATTGGAGAACATTAGGGAAAAAATTCGAAATGATTTTAAAAAAAGATATATAAAGAAGTCGGTCGATCAAGTACTAACTAATGAATATATTGAACTAATTTACGGAAAGAATATCTAATGAGGAAAATGAAACACTAATAAAACAAGTAACGAATGATGATATTAAAATGGCCGCTATGAGTATTGGCTCTGATAAATCTCCAGGACCTGATGGCATGACATCGGAATTCTACAAAAAATATTGGGACATTGTGGGACTGTCGGTAATAAAAGCTGTAAAAAGCTTTTTCCATTCCGGGAAAATTTTAAAACAAATAAACCATACCTTTATTTCACTTATCCCAAAAATTGAGAATCAATGTGCGACAAACCATTATAGACCAATAAGTTTATGTTCAACAATCTATAAAATTATTTCCAAAATTATAACAGAACGACTGAAAACAATCATGAACAAAATCACTCACCCCTTACAAGGTGCTTTTGTAAATCATCGAGCAATTCAAGACAATGTACTTATAGCTCATGAGGTTTTTCACTCTTTTAGGGGAAGCAAGGCAAAGGATGGATGGGTAGCTATAAAACTAGATATGGAGAAAGCTTACGACCGTGTTGACTAGAGTTTTCTTTTCCGAGTCTTAGATAAATTTGGTTTTGACAAAAAGTTTATTGGATGGATTAAAGAATGTGTATGCATTGTATCATTTACGGTTCTTGTTAATAATAGGCCAACGGAACCTTTCCTTCCTGAACGTGGATTGAGACAGGGTAACCCATTATCCCCTTTTCTCTTTGTGATTACCACGGAATTACTAGCAATGAAGCTTCAAAAGGAATGTGACACTGATAGAAAATCGATTGGATGCTCGGTTGCTCGAGGAGGCACTAAGATTCCATTCCTAGCTTTTGTCGATGACATCATAATCTTTAGCAAAGCTTCTCAATATGCATGCTCTAAGGTTAAGAGAATAATGGAACAATATAGTGCGGTCTCAGGTCAAAAAGTGAACTACCACAAATTAGCCCTTCAGGCAAATAAAAATACAAATCATCACCAAAAGCAACAAATACAACAAGTACTAGGAAGTACTTCAATGACAGACTTGGAAAAATATCTAGGATGTCCAATTATAAATGGAAAAGTAAACAAAGAAACATTTGCGGAAACAATTGGAAAAGCTAAAAAACAACTCTCTAAATGGAAGGCTAATTCTCTCTCTCAAGAGGGGCGCACTGTGTTAATTCGAACAAACCTTGCAACTAAGCCAAATTATGTAATGCAAAGCTTTATGCTACCAACAAACGTCCATGACGAGATGGATAGAATAAATAGATGTTTTTTTCTACAATAAAGATCATCTCTATAAACCCTTGGTAGGATGGGATAGAATTTGTAAACCAAAACAACATGGTGGTTTGGGAATACGAAAAACAGAACATATGAACAAAGCACTACAGATAAAATTGCTATGGAAACTACTCGCCGAACCTGACAATATATGGGTAAAGATTGACTCTGGGGAAGGGTCCAAGCCAACAGAAGAGAAATACATAAAAATGAAACATTTTTCTCTTATAAGGCCAAACCAAATGCATCATGGCAATGGAAACGACTAATTAGTCTGAGACCAGAATTCCTTAGCGGCCTTGTATGGCAGGTTGGAGACGGAGAAACTATTAATTTTTGGAAAGATAACTGGATATTGAATGAACCACTACAAAGCCATGCTTTACAACAGGAAAATGTCAATGAGGAAATGAAAGTAAAAGAAATGATTTCAGAAAATCGAACCTGGAAACTAGAACAACTACAACAAATAATTCCAAATAACATTGTAGAACAAATCAGGGCAACTCCCATTCCGAAAAATCTCATTCGAGACCGGCTTTATTGGGAAACAAGAAAGAACAGATGGTTCTCCACCTCATCAACAATAGAATTAATCTCAAAAACCACAAATGTAAGCCAAAATCATAACAACTGGATATGGAAACTTGATACCTTTCCAAAGGTGAAAAACTTTCTTTGGAAAATGGAGACCAATGGCCTACCAACAAAAGCTAGACTAAGAGAAAAACATGTCATGACACCACCGGGTTGTATTATGTGTAACTGCACAAATGAGGATATGGAACATTTATTCATCAAATGCCCACATACCATTAAGATAGCAGGAAATATAATCCCAATTATACACCAAACGCTACGACGTTATAATTCAAACAATAAACCACCGAAAACAATACTACACGTACTACATCAACATCTAGGACATAAGGAATTCGCTACCTTAGCTACGATGTGGTGGTGTGTATGGCACCAAAGAAATAAACTAGTCTTTCAACAACAACCAAATGATTTCATCCCGGATCTACCCAAGTACATTCGAACTCAATTAGAAAATTGGAAAAGAGCAAAAAACTAGGAAGAAGATGAAGAGAAAACTAAACGAATAGGATCACAAAGACATAAACAACAAAAGAACGCCAAATGGAGGAAACCAAACAGAAATACGTAGTTTGAAGATAAACTTTGATGGTTCTCGTTTACTGAATGGCCAAGCCTCTAGAGCCATAGTTATTAGAGACCATTATGGTTCAGTAATTGGAATGAAAGAAAATTATGGCAAAACCACTGCCCTAAGAGTTGAAGTGCTAGCTTTAAGAGACGGTATAGTAGAAGCACAACAAAAGAATTATTCACAAAGTGAAATTGAAGGAGATAATCTACAAGTGATAAAAGCTGTCTAGGGACATCCCAATTGCCCTTGGGAAATCGAAATGATCATTTCTGACATCCTTGTGTTACTACAAGGTTTTTCTGTGGTTTGGATTCAACATGTCAATCGGGGTTGTAATGTTGTGGCTGATAAAATTGTCAAATTGAGTCACAGTCTCCCTATTGATGCAATCAAGATTCATCCAAAAAATTTAGTTCTCATCCGTCAGAATGCTTTAAGACGCTCTTCCTAAAGGGAATGTCTCCTAATCCTTACCTAATTAAAAAAAAAGCTGATAGGAAGGATTATGCAGGAGTTTCGAATTACCCGTTTCTTTGACTAAGAAAAGAAGTCCACAATGGGAGGAGGAAAATGTAACCTTCAACCTCTCTTTTTTCCATTTGAAAGTTGGCGTATTCAAAGTTCAAACTTAAAGTTTGACCAAATCGAGCTTCCTTCTACAAACTTACGTGCCAACGACATAATCATCCACCTTTACAAATAATACAGTTACTGTATTATGTGGAGTCGGTTAATTAACTATGATCTCTATTTCAAAATTATTAGTGTTACCTTCCGACCTTTTGAAGTCAGATGATCGAATAAAAAATAATGTCTGATTATAATATAAATTATAATTATACACCCCTCTGTTGCATTACTTGCATACAAAAGCGAAGTTAACGTATTCATATAAACACGTGCAAGATTAAAAAGGATTTCAACATGATCCATTTACGTCGAGTTATTTCCTGCCAAGAAAATTAAGTTTCGGAATTCAGATAGTATACAAACTATATAATTTTCTATTTCGTAGTGCACTTTTCCTATTTCGGAGTGCATTTTTTTGCATTTGCATTTTTCATAATTTTTAGTGCACTATTCTTATTTTTTATAGTACGTTTTTCAGATTGCACTTTTTGTATTTTGTAAATCACTTTTCGTACTTTGTAGTGCACTTTTCAATTTTCACGATAAGAGTTTGTTTCATTTGAACCAAACTCTATCTTGTTCTATCTCCAAGTCTATTAATATTTTTTTAATTTATAAATTACAATAGGTTTTAGAATTTTGTCTATAGAGTTTCTAATAAACTTTATCAGAAAAAGACTGATCCATAAACTCATTTGTTATCGTAGTTTAAGGAGTTGTCCCATAATTAAAATTAGCCCTGAAGTCGCATGCTCATAAAAGATGTCTACAATAAATGATATCGCGCTCAAAATTATATTATTGATTTAAAAATTATTATCTTTTTTTATTTTCTTAAAGTTTTTTCAGAAATATTTAAATTTTTTATTTATTTATTTTATAGAATGAGCTAGTAGCTCATTACAAAGCCAACACTAGGTTGCGTGTGAATTACAAGGCCAACCTAAATCATTACAGCGGATGATCTTAAGAAAATCAAATAACAAAAGATAATCACCGAACCAAGAATTAAGAACCGAGACAACAACAGAGGATGATCTAACAAGGATACTGAGAAAAAAAATAGAAATAACAAAACTAAGCTGAGGAAAACTAAATAGCCTTCTAGCGAGGAAAACCGTCGTTGAATTGCACTCCTTGAAACCATAGTTATTAAAATCACGATTTATGTCATAAAATTGTACGATTTTACGATTCAAATTCAGGCGGCGATTCAGATCGATGTGAAAATCGTTTTATATCAGAATCGCAATAGAATCGTATCAGAATTGTACACAATCATAGAATCATAAAGTCGTAAAATTGTAAGATTTTGTAGGTTTTATTTATAAAATTCAACTAAAAGGCTCAATTCTTCTAAAAATAAAGAAATGGCCTAAATTAACCTATTATAACATTATAGATCTTGCATTTGATATGAAAAGATTTCACAAAATCATTCTATATTTTTTATGGCGATTTTGCAGTAATACACTAACTAAAAATATTTTTTGCAAAAATGACAATGTTATATTTAAATAGCATTTGAATACCCACGTGGGCATCTTTGCTATAAAAGGAACATTAATAAATCTTTTTTTAAATAAATAAAAAATTCAATTTTTTTTTATTTATGACTCTCGCCCAGTCTCCCTCTCTGTTCGAGTCTCCAAATTGCTCGTGAACTCGTCGGCACTATACTCGTCGGCCTCGACAATCAGCCTCTCTAGCCGCTTCTCTTGCACCCACGTCTCCTCAAAAGCCTTCTTCACTCTCGCCCAAACGTCGGTGAGAAACACCATCACCGGAAACCCATTCACATTCTTCTTTTCCTCTCTCTTCTCTACAACCTACGGACTACCCACATCCCCAATCTCTGAATTGTCCGCAATTGACACCGAATTATACGCGCCCTCAATTTCCCTCTTCACATCATTATCAATCTCCACGCCCTCATCAGCTCCAATCACCGGATTATCCGAACCCGACGGCGTATCAGACGGTCCCAACGCCGGATTATTATCGGCATTGACGACCAAATCAGGGCGCTCGGGATTGGGGCTGAAAATTTCTGGGTTTTGAGTAGAGTGGGCGACTAATTTGAATCTCCGGGGGTGAAGGGAAGCGAGTTTGGAGGATTGAAGAGAGATGTGGAATCGGAGATGGCGGCAGTGGTGCGGCACCAACCTCAATCAGAACGAGAAATCTAGGGCTCCAGGGCCGGCCGAGGGCGTCGCCGGCGGGGACAAGGCGGGGCGAGCCAAGGACGGTGCCGCCGTGCCGGATTGCGGTGGTCGGACTCGGAGATTGAAGGAGGCGAAGAAGTCGAAGGCTGCACAATTTAAAAAAGGTGATTTTCCAAAATCAATCAGAACGATAAATCTGGGGCTTCGGGGCCGGCCGAGGGCGTCGCCGGCGGGGACAAGGCGGGACGAGCCAAGGACGGTGCCGCCGTGCCGGATTGCGGTGGTCGGACTCGGAGATTGAAGGAGGCGAAGAAGTAGAAGGATGCGTAATTCAAAAAAGGCGATTTTCGTATTAAACAAAAGTAAATATTTAATTTACCTTTTTCTTTAATTCCTAAAATATTGAATTTGGGGGATGAGTGGGCATTTTTGCAATAAAAATGGGTATCCACTTAATTAATTTTGGTAAACTTGCAAATTTGAAAAAAGGTATACCTTTTTCACAATTTTGACTTTTTTTGGTATATTTACTAGTAATTTGTCATAAAAATAAGACTGTATTTTGTAGGAAAATTGTATTTTTATTAAAAATAAAAAAAGACAAATTAGTAGTAAATATACCAAAAAAAGTCAAAATTTCTAAAACGGTATACCTTTTTTCAAATTTGCAGGTATTTTTATTTATTTTTCATACTTTAAATCCCTTACAAACCCAAACCCACTCGTAATTTATTTAATATTCATAAAATTAATCAAATATTGATTTTTTCACACAATCACTCATAAGTCATAATATAGGTTATTTTTCACAAAGCATACCCACAATTTGAGTTTTTTCATAATAATAATAATAATATTTTTTTACACTTAAAAATTCAAATATTCTAATATTATAAAACATCTCTATCATATATAGATACTTTGTGAATAAAGTATGGTCAAATTTAAAATTTTATTACCTTGTATTGTTGAAACCCGATATAATCCACGCTATAAACGGATATTAAATAAATACTAACTCTCGGGATTCGTACAATTGAACGGTTTTCGTACGTGGATTATTCCTCCTCCCGACCCCTCAGTCGTTGTTTTTGTGCTCTTTACGAATAAAGCCTTTAGACTTTATACCGTTTATAGCGCGATCTCACTCGGAGATCAAACACGTCGAGCTTTGGCAAACGAGATAGTTTTCGAGCCAGAGAGGATTTTCGACCCTTTTCTTATTCCACATTCTTCCTTATATATAGTAAATGGGAGCTACTTGCTTATATATCATATGATCGATGTGGGATACTTGATAATGTAGATTAGGCATTTGTTGATTTGGTGAGGTGGCACTTTATCAATGGACTAAAATAAAGGAGCCTATGCAAGTTCCCATGCATATACACGTGCCTTGCTATGCCACCTCGTTACATGCAAGTAAATATTGCCACAATTTGAACAACCAAGACCTCGTTTGAGCCATCAAGATCCATAAAGACCTCGTTGAATTGTCCATATCAAATGGATATGAATGTGTATGTGTGTACGTGTATATGTATATTAATTGGGCCGAACTATGTAGAATGGGCCAGGCCCCTTTATGATTCCATTGATATTGCGTGCATTTGCACACCTCGTGAATCTATGCAAACAATAATACGCGGCCATGCAACTTCAATTGTTCATTTGTCCACCAACCTCGCACATATATATATATATATATATATATATATATATATATATATATATATATATATATCGTTTTGGACATGCGTATATGCAACACGATATTCTTTCTATTTCTCGTTTATATTACTAATTCGCCTTTGATTATTTAGTGTTTATTTTACGCACCATCACAACCCCTTGGCTTGGTGTCCTTGTTCCACGAGGGCAACGAGGCAATAAATAGGTGCGCAGCTTATCGATTTTATGCGATGTGATCTAAACCCGAGATCAAGTAGGGTGGGCGTGCCTTGCAAAGGAAATTAGGGCTTCGCCCCCTAAAAGTCGAGACTAGGCACCAACCCCGAGCCTTGCTCGCTTTGAGAGTTAGGACCTCGTCCATTTGAGAATTAGCGAACCTCGTTTGTTTAGAGAGTCTCCAACCCCAAGCGGGAAGCGAGGGGTGGATTAGCGCACTTTTCGAGAATCTCCAACCCCAAGCGGGAAGCGAGGAGTGGACCTTAAACGAGATTCTCCGACCCCAAGCTGGAAGCGAGGGGTGGACCTTAACGAGATTCTCCAACCCCAAGACCTCGTTCCCATGCATATACACGTGCATATGCAAGTTCCCATGCATATACACGTGCCTTGCTATGCCACCTCGTTACATGCAAGTAAATATTGCCACAATTTGAACAGCCAAGACCTCGTTTGAGCCATCAAGATCCATAAAGACCTCGTTGAATTGTTCATATCAAATGGATATGAATGTGTACGTGTGTACGTGTATATGTATATTAATTGGGCCGAACTATGTAGAATGGGTCAGGCCCCTTTATGATTCCATTGATATTGCGTGCATTTGCACACCTCGTGAATCCATGCAAACAATAATACGCGGCCATGCAACTTCAATTGTTCATTTGTCCACCAACCTCGCACATATATATATATATATATATATATCGTTTTGGACATGCGTATATGCAACACGATATTCTTACTATTTCTCGTTTATATTACTAATTCGCCTTTGATTATTTAGTGTTTATTTTTCGCACCATCACAACCCCTTGGCTTGGTGTCCTTGTTCCACGAGGGCAACGAGGCAATAAATAGGTGCGCAGCTTATCGATTTTATGCGATGTGATCTAAACCCGAGATCAAGTAGGGTGGGCGTGCCTTGCAAAGGAAATTAGGGCTTCGCCCTCTAAAAGTCGAGACTAGGCACCAACCCCGAGCCTTGCTCGCTTTGAGAGTTAGGACCTCGTCCATTTGAGAATTAGCGAACCTCGTTCGTTTAGAGAGTCTCCAACCCCAAGCGGGAAGCGAGGGCTGGATTAGCGCACTTTTCGAGAATCTCCAACCCCAAGCGGGAAGCGAGGAGTGGACCTTAAACGAGATTCTCCGACCCCAAGCTGGAAGCGAGGGGTGGACCTTAACGAGATTCTCCAACCCCAAGCGGGAAGCGAGTGGTGGACCTTAACGAGATTCTCCAACCCCAAGTGGGAAGCGAGAGGTGAACCTTAACGAGATTCTCCAACCCCAAGCGGGAAGCGAGGGATGAATTTTAACGAGATTCTCCAACCCCAAGCGGGAAGCGAGGGATGGACCTTAACGAGATTCTCCAACCCCAAGTGGGAAGCAAGGGGTGGATCTTAACGAGATTCTCCAACCCCAAGCGGGAAGCGAGGGGTGGACCTTAACGAGATTCTCCAACCCCAAGCGGGAAGCGAGGGGTGGAACTTAACGAGATTCTCCAACCCCAAGCGGGAAGCGAGGGGTGGACCTTAACGAGATTCTCCCACCCCAAGTGGGAAGCGAGGGGTGGATTTTAACGAGATTCTCCAACCCCAAGCGGGAAGCGAGGGGTGGACCTTAACGAGATTCTCCAACCCCAAGCGGGAAGCGAGGGGTGGACCTTAACGAGATTCTCTAACCCCAACGCGAAGGTGGATCATATCCACGCCGAGGGCCGAGTCGAAGTGGCGAGGCTGAAGACCGCGGAGTCTAGCCGGGCAAAAGAATCACGACGTTTGGCCTTGCTAAAAAGAGTACGTTGACTTGCCCGTCGAGTGTACACGCCATCTCAAGGTGGCGCTCGTACGCCGGCCTTGTCGAGGGAGCCCGCGCGTTGGAGCTAGCTAGTCCCCACCGAAGACCTCGCACGCTTGCTTATGATGGAACCGGAAGCTTGGCCTTCAAATAGAGCCCCAAGTTGGCCTTCTCTTCCTTCAATGGGAACGAGAGGAAACGCCACGTATGGAAGCCTCGTTTGCTGGCCAACTAGACCTCGCACATTCGCTTTGGGGAGAGGACGCGACTTGATTATTTCCCGAGAGTAGGTCGGATAGGGAGAGACCCTTCCCATAGACGGCGCCAGTGTTGAAACCCGATATAATCCGCGCTATAAACGAGAATTAAATAAATACTAACTCTCAAGATTCGTACAACCGAACGGTTTTCGTACGTGGATTATTCCTCCTCCCCACATCCTCAGTCGTTGTTTTTGTGCTCTTTACGAATAAAGCCTTTAGACTTTATACCGTTTATAGCGCGATATCAGTCGGAGATCAAACACGTCGAGCTTTGGCAAACGAGATAGTTCTCGAGCCAGAGAGGATTTTCGACCCTTTTCTTATTCCACATTCTTCCTTATATATAGTAAATGGGAGCTACTTGCTTATATATCATATGATCGATGTGGGATACTTGATAATGTAGATTAGGCATTTGTTGATTTGGTGAGGTGGCACTTTATCAATGGACTAAAATAAAGGAGCCTATGCAAGTTCCCATGCATATACACGTGCCTTGCTATGCCACCTCGTTACATGCAAGTAAATATTGCCACAATTTGAACAACCAAGACCTCGTTTGAGCCATCAAGATCCATAAAGACCTCGTTGAATTGTCCATATCAAATGGATATGAATGTGTATGTGTGTACGTGTATATGTATATTAATTGGGCCGAACTATGTAGAATGGGCCAGGCCCCTTTATGATTCCATTGATATTGCGTGCATTTGCACACCTCGTGAATCTATGCAAACAATAATACGCGGCCATGCAACTTCAATTGTTCATTTGTCCACCAACCTCGCACACATATATATATATACATATATATATATATATATATATATATATATCGTTTTGGACATGCGTATATGCAACACGATATTCTTTCTATTTCTCGTTTATATTACTAATTCGCCTTTGATTATTTAGTGTTTATTTTACGCACCATCACAACCCCTTGGCTTGGTGTCCTTGTTCCACGAGGGCAACGAGGCAATAAATAGGTGCGCAGCTTATCGATTTTATGCGATGTGATCTAAACCCGAGATCAAGTAGGGTGGGCGTGCCTTGCAAAGGAAATTAGGGCTTCGCCCCCTAAAAGTCGAGACTAGGCACCAACCCCGAGCCTTGCTCGCTTTGAGAGTTAGGACCTCGTCCATTTGAGAATTAGCGAACCTCGTTTGTTTAGAGAGTCTCCAACCCCAAGCGGGAAGCGAGGGGTGGATTAGCGCACTTTTCGAGAATCTCCAACCCCAAGCGGGAAGCGAGGAGTGGACCTTAAACGAGATTCTCCGACCCTAAGCTGGAAGCGAGGGGTGGACCTTAACGAGATTCTCCAACCCCAAGACCTCGTTCCCATGCATATACACGTGCATATGCAAGTTCCCATGCATATACACGTGCCTTGCTATGCCACCTCGTTACATGCAAGTAAATATTGCCACAATTTGAACAGCCAAGACCTCGTTTGAGCCATCAAGATCCATAAAGACCTCGTTGAATTGTTCATATCAAATGGATATGAATGTGTACGTGTGTACGTGTATATGTATATTAATTGGGCCGAACTATGTAGAATGGGTCAGGCCCCTTTATGATTCCATTGATATTGCGTGCATTTGCACACCTCGTGAATCCATGCAAACAATAATACGCGGCCATGCAACTTCAATTGTTCATTTGTCCACCAACCTCGCACATATATATATATATATATATATATATATATATATATATCGTTTTGGACATGCGTATATGCAACACGATATTCTTACTATTTCTCGTTTATATTACTAATTCGCCTTTGATTATTTAGTGTTTATTTTTCGCACCATCACAACCCCTTGGCTTGGTGTCCTTGTTCCACGAGGGCAACGAGGCAATAAATAGGTGCGCAGCTTATCGATTTTATGCGATGTGATCTAAACCCGAGATCAAGTAGGGTGGGCGTGCCTTGCAAAGGAAATTAGGGCTTCGCCCCCTAAAAGTCGAGACTAGGCACCAACCCCGAGCCTTGCTCGCTTTGAGAGTTAGGACCTCGTCCATTTGAGAATTAGCGAACCTCGTTCGTTTAGAGAGTCTCCAACCCCAAGCGGGAAGCGAGGGGTGGATTAGCGCACTTTTCGAGAATCTCCAACCCCAAGCGGGAAGCGAGGAGTGGACCTTAAACGAGATTCTCCGACCCCAAGCTGGAAGCGAGGGGTGGACCTTAACGAGATTCTCCAACCCCAAGCGGGAAGCGAGTGGTGGACCTTAACGAGATTCTCCAACCCCAAGTGGGAAGCGAGAGGTGAACCTTAACGAGATTCTCCAACCCCAAGCGGGAAGCGAGGGATGAATTTTAACGAGATTCTCCAACCCCAAGCGGGAAGCGAGGGATGGACCTTAACGAGATTCTCCAACCCCAAGTGGGAAGCAAGGGGTGGATCTTAACGAGATTCTCCAACCCCAAGCGGGAAGCGAGGGGTGGACCTTAACGAGATTCTCCAACCCCAAGCGGGAAGCGAGGGGTGGAACTTAACGAGATTCTCCAACCCCAAGCGGGAAGCGAGGGGTGGACCTTAACGAGATTCTCCCACCCCAAGTGGGAAGCGAGGGGTGGATTTTAACGAGATTCTCCAACCCCAAGCGGGAAGCGAGGGGTGGACCTTAACGAGATTCTCCAACCCCAAGCGGGAAGCGAGGGGTGGACCTTAACGAGATTCTCTAACCCCAAGCGGGAAGCGAGGGGTGGACCTTAACGAGATTCTCCAACCCCAAGCGGGAAGCGAGGGGTGGACCTTAATGAGATTCTCCAACCCCAAGCAGGAAGCGAGGGGTGGATTTTAACGAGATTCTCCAACCCCAAGCGGAAAGCGAGGGGTGGACTTAATTATAACAGAGAATTAGGAACTTGGTTCCAATATGCGAGTATATAACGAGTATAATTAATTAGCGAGTCAAATTAACAGGACTTACCTCGTTCCACGACCATGCAACGCGTGTTTTTAGAACGGAGGTTGTTGATCATGCCATTACGTTGTCGTGCACGTTGGAAGATCATGCAAAGCTCAAAGAGCCATGCATAGGCGCTAAGGAGAGCGAGGTCTCCAATTCCCAAATGGGCCCCTTAAAAGGGGAGCCCATCAAGGCAAAGGCAAAATTAAGCCCATTTGATCCATACCCATGACGGCCTTATCGCACATCGTAGCCCTCGACATATAATTAATATATACACTTAACAAATTAATTGGAAGGGAAACGAGACTTACTTAGCCCGCGCTCCTTTAGGTGTGCACTTTGGAACGAGTCGAAGATCACACGCGGACCTCGGAGCCCATGCCTCGACCTCGCTTGTTTGGCTCATAGCGTCGCACACGCCTGCCTCGGCCCGACGCCAAGGTGCCGAGATTGTGGGCGCGATGGTAGGCTCAACACCGCGCGAAACAGGAGGGAAGCGATGTTGCCATGCACGTGTAGATGTTGCCACGCCATGGAGCGACGTACGCATGAATGGCCAACCAAAGAAGATAGCGTTGCCCCGCCCATACACAAACACCGCGAGGTTCGGGCGGGCCAGGAAACCGCGAGGTTTGGAGTGCGACGCACCACGACCCCATGGCATCGATTGTGATGACCTCGAAGATTCCAACCTCCAACAAGATTTTTTGCCGAGTGGCGAGATGTTCGGCATAGGCCCGTGGAACACCGCGGTGAATGGAGGAACACCGCGATGACTGTAGTTGAGGTGGTTGTTGGTGACGCCGGAAACGACGGTGCTGTCATCCATGAAGACATCCACACCAAGCCTCTCTAGCCAGCCACCTGCTCGAACAAGAAAGCCACGAGAATTGCCCGGACAACGAAGACCGCGCCAGACGGTGTCGGGTGTACCATACGCCGTCACTGAGACTTGGCGGAGAAACTCACAGAATGACCAGCATGAAACGGATGGTGAGGTCGGCACGACCCCGACGCGAAGGTGGATCATATCCACGCCGAGGGCCGAGTCGAAGTGGCGAGGCTGAAGACCGCGGAGTCTAGCCGGGCAAAAGAATCACGACGTTTGGCCTTGCTAAAAAGAGTACGTTGACTTGCCCGTCGAGTGTACACGCCATCTCAAGGTGGCGCTCGTACGCCGGCCTTGTCGAGGGAGCCCGCGCGTTGGAGCTAGCTAGTCCCCACCGAAGACCTCGCACGCTTGCTTATGATGGAACCGGAAGCTTGGCCTTCAAATAGAGCCCCAAGTTGGCCTTCTCTTCCTTCAATGGGAACGAGAGGAAACGCCACGTATGGAAGCCTCGTTTGCTGGCCAATTAGACCTCGCACATTCGCTTTGGGGAGAGGACGCGACTTGATTATTTCCCGAGAGTAGGTCGGATAGGGAGAGACCCTTCCCATAGACGGCGCCAGTGTTGAAACCCGATATAATCCGCGCTATAAACGAGAATTAAATAAATACTAACTCTCAAGATTCGTACAACCGAACGGTTTTCGTACGTGGATTATTCCTCCTCCCCACATCCTCAGTCGTTGTTTTTGTTCTCTTTACGAATAAAGCCTTTAGACTTTATACCGTTTATAGCGCGATATCAGTCGGAGATCAAACACGTCGAGCTTTGGCAAACGAGATAGTTCTCGAGCCAGAGAGGATTTTCGACCCTTTTCTTATTCCACATTCTTCCTTATATATAGTAAATGGGAGCTACTTGCTTATATATCATATGATCGATGTGGGATACTTGATAATGTAGATTAGGCATTTGTTGATTTGGTGAGGTGGCACTTTATCAATGGACTAAAATAAAGGAGCCTATGCAAGTTCCCGAGCCTTGCTCGCTTTGAGAGTTAGGACCTCGTCCATTTGAGAATTAGCGAACCTCGTTTGTTTAGAGAGTCTCCAACCCCAAGCGGGAAGCGAGGAGTGGACCTTAAACGAGATTCTCCGACCCCAAGCTGGAAGCGAGGGGTGGACCTTAACGAGATTCTCCAACCCCAAGACCTCGTTCCCATGCATATACACGTGCATATGCAAGTTCCCATGCATATACACGTGCCTTGCTATGCCACCTCGTTACATGCAAGTAAATATTGCCACAATTTGAACAGCCAAGACCTCGTTTGACCCATCAAGATCCATAAAGACCTCGTTGAATTGTCCATATCAAATGGATATGAATGTGTACGTGTGTACGTGTATATGTATATTAATTGGGCCGAACTATGTAGAATGGGTCAGACCCCTTTATGATTCCATTGATATTGCGTGCATTTGCACACCTCGTGAATCCATGCAAACAATAATACGCGGCCATGCAACTTCAATTGTTCATTTGTCCACCAACCTCGCACATATATATATATATATATATATCGTTTTGGACATGCGTATATGCAACGCGGTATTCTTACTATTTCTCGTTTATATTACTAATTCGCCTTTGATTATTTAGCGTTTATTTTGTACACCATCATGTATTAGTGTAAGTTTTCATGAAACAACCATACTCTTTTACTCTTTTTTTCACCTACTATCAATTTTTTAAAAATATTCATATTTGTTAATTATGCAAAATCTTACTATTCTACGATCCGATCCATAAGGCCCATTATGACCTGATCCTAGATCCCGATTTTAATAACAATACCTGAAATAATGAAAAAACACCACACCAGGAATCAATGTTCTAAAAAACGCTAGGCGGACGCTGGGCGGAGAGGGACCGCCTAATGCCTAGATGGCCTGAACGGTAGCCTAGACGGTCTTAGACGAGTGCCTAGGCGGTCTGGACGGCTAGGCGGGCTAGGACCTTCCAGCGCCTAGACGGGACCTAGAAGGGATTTTTAGAACAGTGTCAGGAATCAAAGCAACAAAATAATGGATATCATTTATAATTGTCTGTATTTCCCAAGGAACTTTCCAAGTTCGCTTTAAAGAATTAATAAGAACTAAATTATCTCCTTCCATAATAAGACGCGGAATTTTTAAAGAAACCGCACTTCGAACACCATCAAGCAAGGCAAGAGCTTCTGCTTGGAGGACCGAAATAGGAAGTTGTTCTTTACGATCAAAACCTAAAATCTTACTATTGTGGTCACCAATAATACAAAACTCGTAAAAGTCAATAATTAGTTCTTATAGTAACATCAAAATTTAATTTCGACCAATGAAGAGGAGGCTTAATCCAAGCACGATTATTTTTCCTTTTAGGACGAGACACATGCTTAGGGATTAAAACTGGACGGACCGAGACTAGACCTCTCAAAACTTGACCCAAGTCGAAATACCGATCCGACCCGTCCGAAGATTTTTGGGTTTAAATCCGACCCGAAAATCAATGGGAACCCGAACCCGGTCGATCCAGAAAAAACTGGGTTGGGTCACCAACACGTTGGGTTGACTCGGCTAACCCGATACTTAAAAATTTAATATTTTATTATAAATTTTGTATAAAATTATTATTTTATTTTTATTAAATAATATTTTATATAATATAATATTAATTATTTTAATAAATATAAAGATAAAGGTTAACAAAATTGACGATCTTGACCCGTTGGATCAACCCGAACCCGTACCAAACCCGTAACAACTCGGTCCATATGAATCCGGAAATTTTACAACCCGACAACCCGTGACCAGTTTTGACCCGAACCCGATTAACCCAAACCCGAACCCGAACCGCCCGACCCATTTGACAAGTCTAATCGAGACCCACTAAATATGTTGAGAAAAAGCCAAATCACAGGGAAGCAGAGAAGAAATTCTCCTACCCAAATTGAAGATTTTCCCATTTCTATGACTCCAAATAAACCACTAAAGGAAACACACAAACAACATTACTATTTTTATTTTTTAAATTAGGCTTCTTTGTATATATTCTTAGATTACACTATAAAAATAATTATTATATAATCAAAACTAAAAAAATTATTCTTGATTCGATCAGGAAATAGTTAGAGTTTTTCGGTCTTTTAAAAATTAGTTTTTTTTTGGTAGACTTTTAGAAAGAGAAATGAGGGGCGCCCCGGTCAGAGGTTTAGGGCGCCCCGGTTTTTACAGCGGTGGGCCCTAACGCTGCAAATAGCAGCGGTAGGTTCTACCGCTTGCCTTTTTTTTTTTAAATTAGGAGACAACGAGGCAGATTCCCGCGTGGGAATCTGCCTCTGCATGCAGAGGCAGCGGCAGCGGTGGCCGCTGCCGCTGCATGCCTTTTTTTTTTTAAATTAAGGGACAACGAGGCAGATTCCCGCGTGGGAATCTGCCTCTGCATGCAGAGGCAGCGGCAGCGGCCACCGCTGCCGCTGCTGCAAGCTCTGGGATTCTGCAATTGCAGAATCCCAGTTTGACTGGGTGGAGCGGAGCGTTGGCATTAATGCCTTCGGCTCCTTCCTCCTTTCAAATTGATCCGAGAAGATCTTCCTCACTCCCTCTCCATTTTCATCCAGATCTTCCTCACTCCCTCTCCATTTTCATCCATCAAAATTCCTCCGAGCTCTCCAATTTTTGCCTCAATTTTTTTGAAGGTAGTCTCAAATCTGATTCCAAAATTCGTTAATTCGATTCAAGTGGTTCCAAAAATGAGGAGTTTATCGCTATCGGTATGTATGATTTTAATTTATTTTAATTGAATTATTTTAAGTTATTAAGGTTAAAACTAACTTAATTTTTTTATTAGAATTTGTTTGGCTCGAAGTCATCTTCAAGTACACGGCGGAATGAATCCCGACGAAATATTAACTTAAATGAGAGCGAGGCAACCTCGAGAGTTCGAGAGGAGGTTGAAGTCCCGCTTCCGGAAGCGACGACGAGCCAACCCGTCGCCAACGTCGCCCCCGTCGCCCCCGTGGAGGGTTTAGGTACGCAAAATATTAAATTTATTTTTATATTATGAATTAATTATTAGCTTTATGTATTAAGTAGTTTATAGGTTAATTACCGAGAGTTTTATCGATTAGTTTATATGATAGTAAATTTATATGTTAATTTATGTGGTAAAAATAATTAATTAACTTAATCAATGTATAATTTATAGACTAATGTATGTATAATTATTAGTGACTAAGTAGTTGTAGAAATTAATTATAAATTTTCATAATTTGAGTAATTAATTTATTTATGGTGTAATTATTAGTATTTTTCATTAATTATGAGTTTAAATTAGGTTCATACATGTTAGGAAATTAAATTTATAAGTATTATAAAAATAAGCGATTAAGTAGTTGTTGAGGGTGAATATGAATTTTTCTTAATGTGCATGGTTACTATATTTACGGATGAATTAGTAATTTGATATATTAATTATATGCTTAAATGAGTATTATGCACGTTATTGGATTTTAGAGAAATATTGTAAAAAATGCATGCAGATGATATTTCAGCAATCGAAAGATTGTTGAATAGAAGTGGTGATACATTTCCGGACCTCTATGTGGACCGTACCCAGCCCACATTTGCTAATACGGGTTATGGTGAAGCTGGTCCATTATTCGCTCATGGGCAATACGGGGCCGCTCATGGGCAATACGGGGGTTACCAATTTCCCCTGCAATATCCAACACAAGAGGCGTATAATTACGGTAGTACGAGTTATATGCCGTTCCAAGAAACGCAGTATGGTTGTAGTACGAGCTATATGCCACCGCCAGAGACGCAGTATGGTGGTACAAGCTATATGCCACCACAGGAGACGCACCATTATGGTAGTACGAGCCATATTACGCCACCAGAAGAGCCGTCTACGTTGATGACGTTGTACACAAACCCGGCTCCTACGTCGTACACAAACCCACCCCCTCCCATGCGCTACTCGGCTCCTCCGGAGCCCGATATCCCGGCCCATGATTATGAGGTCCCGCCTTATGAGGACCCTGGATTAGTGGCCCCGGTCCATCCGGTGGGCGGATATGGTGGCGGTCCAAGCGACACGTCCTTACTCACCCACTTTCATACGCATAGGGCACATTACATATGGGATCACCAACAGGTAAGAAAGACCTATAATTTTAAAATTTATGATATTATTTATAATGTTCAAAACTTAATTTTTGTTGTAATGTGAACAGTGGGCAAAAAACCTTAAGGTGCAAGGTCGGTCTGAGGCGTTACACTTCTTGAAAACCTTAGCGGACAACCATTCAAACCAGGATTGGGTGACGCTTGTAAACCAAAGCGGCTTGAGTCATCTGAAGGATTGGAAGTTCCGGGAAATGGACAGAGCGCTGATTTCTGCATTCGTGGAAAGATGGCACCCAGAAACGAATAGTTTCCACTTTCCTTGGGGGGAGATTACCATCACCCTCCACGACGTCTCAAAGATACTAAACCTTCCATTGAATGGCGCTAAGGTTAAGAAAGGGCTTTTGAGTGATGAGGCTTTACGCCTGAGGATGGCGGAAATGCTAGGAGTTGAAGTTAGGGAGGTGAACAGGCAGACCTCAGGCGGTGGCATCAACACGGTGTTTTTGAGGGATAGGTTGAAAGCCCTGGTGGCACAAGAAGCGGACCCACATTTGATCGCATCTCTTTACTTGTTGATATTGCTTGGAAACACGTTGTTTTTGGACAAGTCTGATGGCGCTACCCAGCTACAGCTCTTGCATCTGGTACTAGACCATACGAAGACATCTCATTATGCATGGGCAACGGGTACATTGGCCTACTTGTACAGGCAGTTGGGTTGTGCAAGCCGCAGAGATGTTGCGGGTATTAGTGGGTGCATGTACGTCCTACACGTGAGTATATCTAACCTTATATACACTTTAAATATATTGTAACGTTTTGTACACACATATAACATAACATATTTATATATTTCACAGACTTGGATTTGGAGGTACTTTCCGACCTTTAGAGGTCGGTTGAGCAGATCGTTGGGTGATGATCCGACCCCGTACCATTCAGATCGGAACCGACACAACAATGATGAAGAATGTCTTGCCATACGACGTCAATTAGATGAGATCAAGATTGATCAGGTTATGTGGATGCCGTGGGGCCAGGGCCTTAACTTTCCCACCGGCGAGCTTGTGCTCTCTCGTTATCGTGGGGTACTCACCTACTTCGATGTGAGGGAGCCGTATATGCCGGACAGATGCTACACGCAACTCGGTTACCACCAGAAGATTCCAGTGTTGGACGTCATTAGGCCAGAAACTGTAAAAAGAGAGACGAGATTGGGTCCAACCAAATATAAAGTCACTTTCAAAGATGAGGATGACCGTTGGGAATCCCGTTATCAATCCTTGGTGCCCGAGGGGGAGATGGCCATATTCCCTTATGCAGCGGACAGAAACTATGTACCATGGCTTCAGCCTCTGTCTCATCCATATCTTATGAGAGATCAACGTGCTCATCCACCGCCAGTTCCCCGTGAGGTCGAACTTGTCCAGGTACCGTATTGAACCATATATGTTGTTCATTATTACCTATACTAATTTATTAATATTTAAATAATCATGTTTTTTTGACGCAGCGCATGGCTTACTTGGAAGGGTACGTCCGAAGTTTCCGTCCATACGCTAGTGAAATGAGAGGTCCATATGCCACAGATTTTTTCAATGGTATTGACAGAGCAGTTTTTGGAGAGTTGCCCCAAGCTGAACCGGACATGCGCCCATTTCCGCCACCCCCTCGTTACCAGCCTGGACGGCATAGTGATGCCGGCTATTACAGATAGATGTTTTATGGATTACTTGTTTGGATGTGTTATTGACTTTTTATGTTTGGATATTTAGATGTTTTATGCATTATTAGTTTGGATGTGTTATGGACTTTTATGTTTGGATATTTGGATGTTTTATGGATATTTGAATGTTTTATGGAATACTAGTAGAAATACAAATACAAATACAAATACTAGTCCCACAAATAATAATAACCATAATAATATCTTACAAATACAAGTACCAATACAAGTACCAGTAGAAATACAAATACAAATACAAATACTAGTCCTACTCTAATAAAAACTAGGAGGCAACCCTTCTGCGTTGTGGTAACTGCCGTACCGGGCCATGCGTTCATGAAAGCGAATATCCACCCCATCAACGCTAGGATGATGATATTGGGCCCAAAGCTTCGCAGAGGTCGGCATGGGGGCTTCATCTACGAGCGTAACCTACAATGACAAATTCGTAAATAATATAATAAAAGTTAGTCCACTATGAAATTTATGTAAATGTATGACTTTTACCGGGACATAGTGGTTCCCTAGATGAGCTATCGCCACGACACTGCCCCACACAAGAGTACTCGGAGCTTCACTAGATATCATCGGGAGGCATGTATGAGGACCACGCTCGGATAGTACGACAAGTGCACACTGGAATCTAGTAGCAAACGCCAATCCAACTGTTGGCGTCTCCATCCAGTAGTAGTCTGTACTGACTTGATTGATCAACTCATCAATATGCGTAATATAAGGATATAAGCGTGCATACGTCTCGTAATGGGTCCTCAACTCCAAAGCCATCTCCTCTCGCATCCTCCTCCAATAATCCTGCCCCCACCCAACAAGACAAGCAAGTGCCCTATACCCGCAATTACCGTCTCCTATGACATTAGGAGCGCTGACGATGAATCGCCTCATGAATTGGGGTACATGGACACCGAGATCAACTTCAATGTGACCTCCTTCTTCAACCGTCGGATGATATACATCTTCTCCCTCCTGCTCCTCCTCCTCCTCCTCAACCGGGTCCTCCTCCTCCTCCTCCTCTTCCTCCTCCTCTGGAACATGGCTAAGTGCGACCCCAGGCATAGAACGAGTGCCTTTCCCGCGCTGTTGAAGATGCTCCAACCTAGTCAAGTTTCTTGGTTGAACCTTTGAGTTCTTCCTTGGCCTACCCTTCTTCTTTCTATTGCGAGATGGCTCCACCACATCCCCCTCCTCGGGATAATTGAGGTTCAAGTATTTTCGACCAACCTGGTGTTTGACAGTAGAATCAATCTTGCCTTCATAGAAGTCTTGTATCATCCTCGTCCAAATCTCGTCAGTTGGATTTAGGGCTGTGGGGGCCACCTGTTCATCTACTCCCCTTTGGCCTTCCCACACCAATTGTTTCCAGAAATCATGAATCATTGAAAGTTGAATAGGCCTGCATTCATAGATACAAGCTTGGACTTGGTGAGGGCATGGTAGTCCACGGGCAGTTGTCCACCACGCATCGTCGCATGTCTGACGGAAAGACCTGTTCGGGTCAAGTATAGTGCGGACATGGGCAAACAACTCTCCGATACACTTGTTGGAAACCTTCCCTGGAAGACGAGAGAAGACAGTTTTGAGTGGCTCGTCCATGTGTTTGATGGACAACGGTTCGCTGGTACGATCTCGTTCCATCTCTCCCCTAATATTGTGCACCTGAATGTTCACCATGGCGTGAATCTTTCTCAAGACCGTGCTGAACCCCCCAACAGAAGACTCCAAATAATCCTTCAACACAGAGTGTTGGGACTCGACCCTGATAAATATTTCGTTAATTTAATGCCAATAACTAATATTTGTGTTTAAGAGTTTTCTCGTAAGGAAAATTGATTAGCGTACCTGTTTGTGGTCCTAGTAAACAAATGTAGACAATGATCCGTGTAGGCTCTAACAATGTGATCACGCCAAGGAGTAAGCCAGTTCCTCCGGAGGTACGCTAACAACAACGGACTGAGCTTTTTTTGTACTCCAATCTCACCAGTCTGCAATAGATGAAGTCGTGCCTCATACTCTGCTACGGTCATTGAGCAAAATAGCTCCCATGCTTTGTTTCCAAACCACTCCGCAGTCCCCTCAGAAAACCCGTTCGCCAAAGCGTACGCCTTGCAATTCCGCTTGATATGCACCCAACACAAAAGGTGTTTGACATTGGGAAACAAGACCGCAACGACGTTAACCTCGGCAATATCCCGATCTGTGACAATAACTTCTGGCATTTTCCCAACCATTTCGAACACCTCCCGCAACTGATATAACACCCATTCGTAGTGATCTTGGGTCTCTCTTGCCATAAATGCGAACCCAATACAAAAAGTGTGCCCGGTGCAAGTAAATCCTACCATCTCACTCAAAGGCATGTTATACCTGAAATGTTAATTAATTTGAATAAGTTAACGTGTAAAACTTACATTTCAAGTAAAAATGCTTTTATTATAATTAATTACATGTTGGTTTTGTATGTCGCATCCATGATCACAACATACGGAAACAACTTCAGCAGATTCAACGACTTGGGATGGGCAAAGAAAAAGTCTATTATCTCGTTGCTTCCTTCCTCGGCTCGATAATCAAGATAATAGCCATTTGACTTTAACAAATGGAGTGAGAATTGAGTTACATTCATTGAGCTCATCTCTTTCTTCAGTACATCGTGCCGAAAAGTGTACAACTGTCTCATCGAAGTTGTGATGTCCGACCACTTTTCACGCAAGTATGTCATAACAAACTTCGGGGCACCATGTGAGAGGGTTAATATCCTTGCATCCTCCTTTTGCTCATCAGTTAAGCGGTCGGCAAAAGGATATCCCTCCAGACCAGTGGAAAGGTCGTGGTTGTGGCGACCGGATTTCACGCTTAGCCGCCAATGATGGGTCCTCCTGTCCCGTTGGCCAACCAATTCGAACGGGCAGCCCATCTTCCTGCTACGTGGTTTTTCCTTTAGATCATCACCAACTTGTAGGGTCGGCATATTAACACCGGATTTACCCTTCTTCTTTGGCTTGTATTCACCGGCCAACACACATGCTAAAAGGACCTTCGTTTCCCATGAGTTCTTAATTGTCAACACCATGTTCAAATTACGTCCTACTTCTCTAGCCCATTTTAGCATATGATTCCGTTCTGACCACTCATTATCAGTCACAAAATAGGTAGAAAAATCGGGAAACTGGAAACAATTATGACAAATACTTCATTAATTAATTCGATTATAAACTCACAAATTCAACACAATATGAGAAATTAAAATGAAAATTTTGCACTAACACAACGAATTTAACAATTATAACAACTACTCCATCTGATCGAATTTAAATATCGTTCTAGGTAATTACACACAAATTAAGGAAAATAAAAGCAACCAATAAGTAATTAATACGATCAATTTGTTCAACCTAAAACGACATCTAATTTCGACCGGAGGGAGTATAAAATATGATTAGTTATAACAATCCTAAAATATGATTGTTTATAATAAAATTAATAATTTAATAAATAATAGATTACATACCGTTTCTTCGTTTTCATGCAAAAACTCCTCATTCTCATGTGCACTATAAGGAATTCCTTCTAAACCGCCATATTGATCGTCGCTCGCATTCACCGGATTTGAACTAGAATAGCCATGTCCACCATAAGGAATTCCTTCTAAACCGCCATATTGATCGTCGTTCACATTCGCCGGATTTGAACTAAAATAGCTCTGCCCTTCATCAAATGGCCAATAACCCGACATTATTTTAGTAGAGGTGTTTTAGGGATGGATTTGGGGAGGATTTGGGGAGGATTTGAAGACGAATTTGGAGACGAATTTGAGAGGGCAAGGGAGCGGACCCGACATCTCCAACCTCGTCTCGCTCGCTATAAATAGCCGCGGTAGTTTTTTTTTACTGAGGGCAAGGCAGCGGCTACCGCTGCCGCTTGGTATAATTTTTTTTTTTAAAGGCAGCGGAAGCGGCCACCGCTGCCGCTGCCATAAAACGACAAAAAAATAATGGGCAGCGGCAGCGGCCACCGCTGCCGCTGCCTTTTGTTCAATTTTTTTTTTAAATTTGGAGCGGTAGGGCACACCGCTGCTAAAAAGCCGGTGCGCCCAACAACTCTGACCGGGGCGCTACAACTCGACTTTTAGAAATTAGTTAGTTAACCATTTAGCTTAGTGCATGCATGCATGGTTCATGCTAGTTTTGAATGATGTAACCGGAGATTTCATTATCACGTGCTTCTTCTCCTATTTTGCTATGCATGTGTATAGAAGAATCCTTTCACTTTTAAATTGTAAGCAAAGGGTGTTCAGTTGATTAAAAAATTTCTTGACCAAACAATAAAGTAATACTGTAGAGAATAATGAGATAGCTTGCTTATGGCATAAAAAATGTCATTGGATTGTGGGCAGTGGCGGACAGGCGGAGGGAGGGGCACTGTCGGCGGGAGGACCGAGAATATGTAGGGTACCGCTCCCAGGGCTGGGGCGATGATGCCATGATGGGGCGGGGCGGACTGGAGGAGGATAGGCGGGACAATGGGCTGAGTGTAGACGTGGGTAGGCAAGCAGCTGAGACTGCTGAGTTCGTCGATCGGAGCCGGAAATTGAAATGGGAATGTCGATTTGGTTATTTGGGAAAGAAGCCTTTTTAATTAAAAATAAAATCAGAAATTTCAACCAAAAAAAAAATCAGAAATTGAAAACATTTGGTGGGCCTATGTCAAGTTTAATAGTTAATTGGTTCATGCGCCTTTTACTTTTTAAAAATACTGGGCTTTTAATTTAAGAAAATTAGAATTAACCTAGGACTAGTGATACCTAAATGAATAAAATAATTATTAAGATTTTAGGAAATCAGATTTGTGAAATGAAAAGTTATATAATTGTATAGATATTCTTAAATGTTAATTAATTTGTATTTTTTATGTTAAATTATCTTGAATTTAATTTTTATGTACTATTCGTATATCTTATATATATTGATGTGTGACTCGGCTAAAATCGTTGTTGCCAAGATCAAAGATAAATAACCCTAAACTACTAACTAGTATAGTAAGCAAGCAAGGAGTCGAACCCAAGAGAATCGGGATTCTGATCAATGAGCAAAAGCAAAGACAGGGGTTTTTGGAAGTTCAGGCAAATAAACAAAACAAGCAAATATTATTGGGATTAAATCAATTGGAAGAAAGCAGAGTTTATTCAACTAATTCCACCTTTTTAATCATTCGATCATTGATTCGTCTACTTTTCTATTAATTCCCAAGTTAATTTCAATCCTTATAAAAGATTAATTTCCGCTTGTCCACGGTCCAAGCGAAGGGATGATATGAACAAGAACGGTTAATTCAAATTCCCCCATACTTAAACCTTGCTCGTCCTCGAGTAAGCTCAAAATAAATCTAACAATAAATCCTATCAAGGTTTACAGTATAGTACAAGGAAAGACAAAAATCACTCACCTCACTAACCCGAACCCAAAATAGAGAAATAATGAGCAAAAGCATGAAAGCTCAAACACACACCTCACCAATACAAGATATAACACTCAAGCTCTAAAAAGTGAAGAGCAACCTAGGATCTACCCAACATCTAAAGTGTAATCCCCAGACCCCAAAGTAGAATATGAAACCTAAACACTATGATTTTACCACTCATTCTATTTAGGCGCCCATTCGGGTTTTCACCTAATCACTCTTTTCATTTTTCTTAGGTGTGCTCACAAAATACTCACATCTCTCATAAACCTTATATTACCCCAGCCTAATGCTGGTCTGAGTTACCTGCTTATTACCTGAGCCGCCCTTTCGGGTTTTCAACTCATCGCAGGATTTTATATGCCTTTTTAATATTTTTATGGCTTTTTTTTATTTTTTTTTTAAATTTTCTACACAAAACATGGAACACAATTCCCATAAAAATAACGAAAAATAAAATGACAAGCAACTAACTATGATAGGCGTAGTGAGTACTTCCTCCCCCATACTTAAATCCTTCATTGTCCTCAATGAAGTAAAAAGAAAGGAATGAAACATAGAAGAGGAAAATCAAAAGACTCACATATGAAAGAAGAGAAGAATGAACTCCAGGAATTAGAAGCATCAATCTCAGGAAACGAACTGATTTGTCAGGTAACGAACCGCAACCATCGTCTTCACAATTCAGCAACCAAATCCACACCATAGGACGTCTCCAATGAGAATGAACTGGACTCCTCAAAATAATAAAAACTCTGACGACGGTAGCACCCCCATACTTGAACAATTCCAAGGAATTAGACATGGAAAGATATAGAAAAATGGATGGGTGGATGATGGTAGAATATGGAAGAACACTCCTTTTTTTATTCTCTCTTCTTTTTTCCTGATTTATCTCAAGGGTTTCACCCGAAAACCTTTTATTTCAAGAGTTTCACCTGAAAGCCTTTTATTTTTTATTTTTTTATTTTTTTAAAAAAAAATTGTATCTTGTCGCCGATGCACAGTACCGCGATCGTGGTGAAGGACCTCCGCGATCACGGAGCTGTTTATTAGTACCTATTCGCCTTTTTTCTGTGTATTTCGAGGAATAAATTCCCCAAAATATTTTTGTTCTTTAAACCTAGTACATGCATGTTAGTCCGACAAGATTGAAAGAAAAACAAAACAAAACTAAAAACTTAAACTTAAAGAAAATCAAGAAAAAGAAAGCTTACCTCGGGTTGCCTCCCGAGCAACGCCTTTGTTTAACGTCGTTTGCTCGACGTCAAACTATTATCTCAAGACTCGGACATCGTTAAAGCCCTAAGAAGTCTATCAAAAACCTGCGAACAACTGTCATGTAGGCAAATATAGCACAATGATAACTTGAAACCGAATAATATAGCTTTCAAACACCGTTTCAGTTTATCAAACTCACTAGAACAATCATTGTTTAATGGTTTAGGAAAGAACGAATTGAGAGGATGAGGTAGTTTTTCAAAATATAAATCAAGAGTAATGATTTTCATGTTAGAACTACCACCCTTAAAATTTAAGAAATCACTAGGTAAACTATCATGCTCAAGACCTTTTGCCAACACATCAGGCGAACAAATATCAAGAGTAAGTAAGGGAGAAGAGGGAAGGATACAGGGATCATGATCGATCATAACAAAGGGCTCCACAGTAGGAGACATAGACATCTCCTCAAGTGGAAGGGCAATATCCATATCATCATCTAGCTCCTTCTTTGAGTCATCAGGCTCATCGCCATCACTCCAGGAGCTATCAAACTTAAGGAAATATTCCTCCTCCATCATTACATGACTATGATCATCCATCTCTTCATCCAATGAAGGGTCTATGGGTGCCTTTGGAAAGGATGGAACTGGCTCTTCAGGGAGATATGTTGGTTCTTCAATAATTTCCGTCTTGATGGCCAACACCTCCTCTAATTTTCTTTGTTCAACAATTTGGTTCTCCAATTTCTGCATCTCGATCTCTTTGGCTTGGATGTAACAAAAGAAATTCCATCGGTCAATGGGTTTCCAAATGACGTATTTTGCATCGCTCTCGCGGTACATCCTTAGTTGGGACTCAAGTGTCATCCCCATAAAGATGTGATTGCAAGCATCATCAAGCCCTACGTCTAACCCCCAAACAGAGAGCTCATGCAGTAGTTTTTGGCACCTAGTGAAGTACTCATGAAAGGGTTCATCCTGCAACTGACATAACCTAAACGCAGACATTAGTATATACAAGTGTAGACCGTAAGATAGGTCTACACAACGAGATTCGGGATTTCTGGACGAACAGAAACCGCGGGCGCGGTTTTCAACCGAGAGCGCATATCATCAGAAACGTCGATTTATCAGAAAATTAAAACCGATTCCCCGGCATCGGCGCCAAAATTTGACTCGGCTAAAATCGTTGTTGCCAAGATCAAAGATAAATAACCCTAAACTACTAACTAGTATAGTAAGCAAGCACGGAGTCGAACCCAAGAGAATCGGGATTCTGATCAATCAGCAAAAGCAAAGACAGGGTTTTTTGGAAGTTCAGGCAAATAAACAAAACAAGCAAATATTATTGGGATTAAATCAATTGGAAGAAAGCAGAGTTTATTCAACCAATTCCACCTTTTTAATCATTCGATCACTGATTCATCTACTTTTCTATTAATTCCCAGGTTAATTCCAATCCTTATAAAAGATTAATTTCCGCTTGTCCACGGTCCAAGCGAAGGGATGATATGAACAAGAACGGTTAATTCAAATCATGCAAAGTATTTAAGGATAGAAGGATATTAAATCATGCAATCAAGCTACGAGTCTCATGCATAAAATAACAATCAAACACTCTTTCTCAATTCTAGTCCACGGTCCTAGAAAAGAGTTGTTTCAAGGATAAATAAGATTGCACAGACAACAATCAAACTAATCCAAACAGTAGAATATCAATCAAATTCAACAAGTTGCGCACCAAGAGAAATCAATTGATAATCATAAAAGTAAGAACAAGAGTTTTGATATTAACCAAGGGATAAAAAAGTTACCAGAATCTCACAAATTCATAAAAAGGCTTCCTTGATCAAACAAACTCCAAAGGAAATTAGTTCTCCATAAGAGAGAAAAATACTAAAATTTGAATAATTAAAAACTAGATCTAAGAGAGAATACAAAACAAAGCTCCAAAACTAGGTCTAAATAGTCTCGAACTAAGCGTAAGAAATAGAATAATATCGGAAATAAGATAAAATAGATAGATAGAAAGATCATTCGCCGCCTCGAAATATGCTGACGTGGACCTCCACGGGCGCGGTGAACACTCTCCGCGATCGCGGACCTGATTGTGACAGAATTCCAACGGTGTTTTCCGAAGATGTTTTGACCACCTTAGAGTTGGAATTTCGACTCGGAGTAAAAATATGAATTGTAGCTCTTCGAGTTAAATTTCCAATGATACCAAATTCATCTTCATCCGATCACCGTATCTCGCAGAATAAGCGTTACAAGAAAGTGGTGTCAAAACAACTCCAAATCAACACTTGTCTTCAAAACTCTTGCAATTCTCCAAATCGTGTCTTCGGTCTTCATATGACAATTATGCTCAAAACTAACCTAAACACACTCAAATCATGCCTAAAATACAAGAGTTAACCTATACTAAACAAAGTGTATCAATGTGTTAAACTTGTCCGATTATTTCTAAAGACAATTGTTCGAGGTTCGCCCCCCTTCCGAACTTTTCTGGCTCCGCCACTGATTGTGGGGGAGGAGATTGGAAGGTTCAGGTGAAGTATTGTTAAGTAAAGTAATCAAGCTGCTGATTTCACGGCTAAGATGTGTACTAGGGATATTGGGGAGGTTAAGATCTATAATGACCCTCCTGATGGATTAGGTTCTTATCTTGAGATTGATATGTGGATGAGTATTAATATGCAATGTCTTATTATTATCTAAATATAATGGGATAGACCCAATCTTTGGATTAAAAAAATATATCTTATGCTCACTAAAAATGGGATGTGAGAGTACGTTCTATTTTTTTTTGTCATAAAACGGAGCTAATGCTCTTGCGGGTCTTAGCTTTTATTAATCAGTGGAAGGAGCCCCACCATGGGTTACAGTTGCTAAAGGAATTCCAAAGAATGTTCTTTATTCATTTATTGGTGTTTTTTTTTGCGTTTGGTACTCCAAAGGATAGTTTTTGCAGTAGTACACGAAAACCAAAGGTTATGTAGCAGCGAAGAGAATATGAAATGACATATAGTATTAATTATATTACACAACTATATACTTAGTGATGAGATTTGAACGAATGCCATATATATGTTTTGTACGTAATTATTGTTGACTAAATTAATGGTTTTACAAAAATAGCATTTATTGAATTTGTACATAATAACAAGGTGAAATTTTGGAGGGAAATTTGTTGAAAATAGTGCATTTATTTATCTCTTGAGGGAGAACTTTTAGAGTTGTAAAGATCCTTGAACTTTTGTCCTCAATGTCGTGACAACACTCTTTTAAACTTCCATCTTCAATGTTGTAATAACATATAAATCATTCAGTCTTTTGAATTTCTTTCTTCAATGTTGTAATAGCATATAAATCAATCAACCTTTCATCTTCAGATCTTCCTAACTGCCAACCTCCCTTCTATTATATATAATCCTGGCCTCCAAAGCATGTACATTTCATCTATGTTGGTAGTAGTGGACAAACTCAGCAAATACGCCCACTTTCTAGCCTTATCAAACCCCTTCACTGCCATTACAGTAGCCCAACTCTTCATAGACCAAGTCTTCAAGTTGCATGGCAACCCCCAAACCATCATTAGTGATCATGACCCCCTCTTCCTTAGCGAAGCTTGGCAAGAATTTTTCAGAATTCGGGGGGGGGGGGGGGATTTGAATTTTTCATTGGCCTACCATCCTTAAACATATGGCCAGACAAAGGTCACAAGAACCTTGGAGACTTTCCTTAGATGTATGTGTGCAGATGCGCCCCACACATGGGCTTGATGGCTACCACGGGGATGAATGGTGGAATAATACCACTCATCACTCAGCCATTAACACTTCACCTTTTGGTCCTATTTTAGAGGGAAAGGGCATGTAATTTCTAGTTCTAATCCGATTAATCTAAACGAAGTGGTCCTATTTTAGAGGGCAAGGGAATGGGCATTCTAGTTCTAAGCCAATTAATCTAAACGAAGAACACGTGGATGAAGACGACATGTAGAAGGAATCCCATATAATGGACATCCAAAACGAGATCACTTTGCATCAAAATGAAGATATGGTATGTAAATCTGATTGTTAGTTTTATTATTTTATAATTAATCATTAGCTAAATGTAGTTATTTAGAAATTATTAGTTTTTTTATAGCTGTTATAATTGTTTTTTTAGCAGGTTATAAATGTTAAATTAGTTGAGTAGAAGTTGTAAATTTTAATATTTTATAATTGTTAAATTGGTTGAGTAGAAATGGTTTAATTCAATATTTTATAATTGTTATAATTAATTATTTTATACCTAATCGTAGTTTTATAATCTTTATAATTAAACATTTGTTATACGCAAATAATATTTTAAAGCTATAAATTTTTTTAATCAATTGTTTACAGTTTCCTGATTTTTCTACCTACTTTGAGTCTGATAATGAGTGGCTGGATCGAAACGTAATGCTAAAATGGGTTAGAGGAATAGGATGAAATTTGAACATTGTGTTGACCATTAAGAATTCCTGGGAAACGAAGGTCCTTTTAGCATGTGTACTGGCAAGTGAGTACAAGCCGAAGAAGAAGGGGAAATCTGGCGCTATTTTGTAGACCTTACTAGTTGGTGATGATCTAAGGGAAAAACCACGTAGTAGGAAGATTGGCTGCCCGTTCGAGTTGGTTGGACAACGGGACAGGCGGACCCATCGTTGGCGGCTAAGCGTGAAATGCGGTCACCACAATCACGACCTTTCTAGTAGTTTGGGGGTATCCTTTTGTCGGCCGCATGACTGATGAGCAAAAGTAGGATGCAAGGATATTAACCCTCGCACATGGTGAGCCGAAATTTGTTAGGACATACTTACGCCAAAAGTGGTCGGACATGACAACATCGATGAGACAGTTACACACTTTTCGGCATGAGATACTGAAGAAAGAGATGAGCTCAATGATAGTAACTCAATTCTCACTCCATTTCTTAAAGTCAAATGGGTACTATCTCGATTATTGAGCCGAGGAAGAAGGCAACGAGATAATCGATATTTTCTTTGCCCATCCCAAGTTGTTGAATCTGCTAAAGTTGTAATCCATATGTTGTGATTATGGGTGTGACATACAAAATGAACATGTAAGTTTTTATAATAAAATCGTCTTTACTTTGGATATTATGTTTTGCACATTAACTTATTCAAATTAATTAACATGACATGTATAACATGCCCTGGATTTACTTGCACAGGGCACACTCTTAGGATTGGGTTTGCATTTATGGTTGTAAAAATGCCTGAAGTTGTTGTCACTGATCGTGATATTGCCGAGGTTAACGTCGTTGCGGTCTTGTTTTCCAACGCCAAGCAACTACTGACTGCTATGTTGGGTGCATATCCAGCTGAATTTCAAGGCATACACTTTGGCGAACGGGTTTTCTGTGGGGACTGCGAAGTGGTTTGGAAACAAAGCGTGGGAATTATTTTGCTTGACGACTGTAGCAGAGTACGAGGCACGACTTCGTCTATTGCGGACTGGTCAAATTGGAGTACAAAAGCCGATGAATTCGTTGTTGTTAGCGTACCTCCAGAGGAACTAGATTACTCCTTGGCGTGATCACATTGTTAGAGCATACACCGATCATTGTCTCCATTTGTTTACAAGGACCACGAACAGGTAAGCTAATTCATTTTCCTTACGAGAAAAATCTTAAACAGTTATTGATTATCTTGGTACATGTTTTGTATAGGGGGTCTGGAGGCGGTGCGCATATAATAACCCTCTAGGTCGTGTGGAGCTTAAGTGGCATGGGCGGATAACATGGGTACTGGGAGCTAGGGTATTTGGAAGTGGACGGGTACTAGGAGCTGGGGTACTAGGAGGCCGACGGGTAATGGGAGGTGGACGAATAGTGGGAGGCTGACGGGTACTGGGAGGACATGTACTGAGGTGTCCGGATACTTGGAGGCCAAATACTGGGACTCCGGGTATTGTGAGGAAAATTTATAACCCTCATGTATGGACGGACCTGTCGAGCCTCTCCCAGTGAGCGGGGTAGTGTCCGTGAAAAGGTCGGGGGTTATATCAAAAGTAGTACCACTTCTGGACAGATAATTTCTTATCAAAGAAAGGTCGTCTAAATCCGCACTTATTTTATATTTATATTACACTACTAACATAAATTATTAACACAACATGTACTAATTACATATATTATGCTAAATAATTCTACAGAATTAAACTAATCATATTCTAATGTTACGATAGAAAATATTCTAATAATTGAACCTTAAATATCAAAACATAATTAAAACTAATAATATTCTAATATTGCGATATTAAATAATCGAAATAATTGTAAAAAATTAAAACTAATATTACGTAAATTACAACTGATATTCTAAAAAATTATGTAAATATAAAAAGTAAAATTAATATTCTAAAAAATTCTAAATTTTACTACTACAACAACAACAACCAAGTGTGGACCTGCCTAGGGCAGGGGTCTGTGATAACTAAAAGTAATAATTGAAACCTAAATACGCAAAAAATGGCAGAATACATATATGGCCCCCTGACCTTTGACCAATTGGTCACTTTGACACCCCACCTTTGAAAATGTTCGATTGAGTACCTAAAGTTGTATATTGTGGCGTATTAAACACCTGTTTGATCAAAAAATTTATTGTATATAGCATGCACGCCATGTTAGATTGCCACATCACATATTTAAGTAATAAAGTTTTAAAATGTCTTAAAAAATTTTAAAAATTTACCACATCATTAAATTAGAAAGAAAAAATATAATATTTTCCTAAAAACAATTTTATTTTATTTCTCTTTCTCCTCTCTATCTTCTTCCTCAAACGATCTTCTTCCCCAAAATTTTCACAGTCACCATTTGCTTCACATTCTTCTCCGGTGCCTTCCAGATCCGAGTTCTTTTCCGCCGACATTCTTCATCCCTGACACTCAGCACGACAAAATGAAGAAATCTAGAGAAAGAATTCAAAATTTTCACTATCGACATCCTTCTTCTTCACCATTGGAAGGACAAGAACGACTGACTCGGGATTCACCGTCGGTTGTACATGCTCCAGATACAAAATTACATGCTCCAGATGAAAATTTCCAGTAGCATGAATATTGTCCTTAGCCCTTTGTTGATGCGCCTTCTCAGAATCCAGGCCAAAACACACCCAAAATTTTTAGATCTGAATTTTTTTTGCCATATATTTTTTCCTTCAAGTTTTATATTAGATATACCAATTGTTGGAAAGTTGTGTGTTAGAATAGAGTCAAGGAACAATTATGGGAACTGTTCCTTGGGCAGCGGAATAACAATAAATATGCAGGTGATAGGCACAAGCTAGAGAACAATATGGGAAGTATAGGAACAAAGAGTATTATGGGAACAATTCAAGGAATTTTAATGAACAGGAACTAAAGGCATAAGATAAGTAAAGGGACACAGTTCCTTATAGAGGAACCCCACTTCAACCAACTAGTTGAATGGGTAAACCTCTACCTCCCTTGGAGGATTTTGAATGACTTACTTATATTGATTTGCTTTGTTCCTTAGTTACACAGCCGGATTTACAATTCTCTGTTCCTACAAGTTCTTCCTAACTCTAGCAACACTAGTAAATCCTCTCAACTGAGTTCCTAAGCTCACAACAGCAAAACACAAGTAACTCAAACCTTACGCTGACTTCTCAGTTCCCTTGCTCCAGGGAACATCAGCTTCACCGTCGTCGAGATCACACACTCGCCGGCGGGGACTTCTCTTCCTTTTCTTTCTTTTCTCTGATGTGGGTGTTTGTAAGTTCTGGGAGAAGTACTCAGACCGAGTACTATTCATTTGGATTTATAGTCCATTTGTCTTGGGCAGTCGCATCTTTCGTTTGTGTCCAAAATGCCCTTTGCTTGATGCCCAAGTTGTACTTTCTTCACATGTGACTTTGGTTTGAACTAGGTCAACTTCTTGAATCAATCGGACCGTTGGATGAAGCGTGACAGTCTGATCCTCAGACTGTTCCTCTGACTGTCTGAGACAGAATCCCGCGATCTGCGCTGAACGGTCGTTGTCTTCACATGTGAGTTCCCATTTCATGGGAACTCACTTCTTCAGAGTTCCCTTGATGGAAACTCTTCATCGTTGTAAGCTTGTGTTTTCTTGTTTGTTTCTGGGAGTTCCCACTTCATGGGAACTTTCCTCTTCAGAGTTCCCTTGATGGAAACTCTTCATTGTGGCCAGTAGTCTTTCTTCTCCTGGAGCTTTGGTCTTGGGGAGCTATTTCTTGGATGGGAGCAGTTCCTTCACATTACATTGTCGTTCTCTTCATTGTTCCTTTAAGCCTGAACCTTCATTGTTCCCATCATGTTCCTGGATGGGAACAACTCCTCATATTGCACTGGCGTTCCCATCACTGTTCCTTTGAGCCTTAAACCTTCATTGTTCCCATCATGTTCTTGGATGGGAACAACTCCTCAAATTGCACTGGCGTTCCCATCATTGTTCCTTTGAGCTTTGAAACTTCACTGTTCCCATCATGTTCCCTAGATGGGAACAGTTCCTTATAATACACTAGTGTTCCCTTCAGTGTTCCTTCTTCTTGGTTTTTCTATCATTTTCAATTGTCAAGGGAACAGTGTCATCCTATTACACTGAGAGTTCCCTTTACTGTTCCCTCTATCAAGGGAACAGTTCCTTTCATCGTTCCCTTGAATCTTCATTCTTTGTCTTGCTTCTCTTGGAGCCTTGAACTTCACAGTTCCCATCACTGTTCCCTCTAGTTAGAGGAACAGTTCCTTTCATTGTTCCCTTGGACAATTCCTTCCCTGAAACACTTCATAGAACATATCAAATGCCAAGGGTTTGTTATCATCAAAACCCAAAGGGGAAAGGGAACCTTGACTTAACAATTTCCCCCTTTTTGATAATGACAAACCCTTCAAAATTATAGAGCAAAACAAATACTAGTTCCCCCTGAGGGCAAGGGGCAAATGTTTGTTATCATCAAAACCCAAAGGGGCAAGGGAACCTTGCCTTAACAAAAAGGTATATAAAGTAAATTACAAATAGATTTTAAATTAAAAAAATTGAGAAGAGATGAGTGATTTGAAGATTTGTAGATCCATTTTGGTCTAATTTTGTATTGTAAATTGCTTTGGAAAGAACACAGGGGAAGAAACACGGGAAGAAGAAAGAACAAAAAGAAAAAGAAAATGGGTGCTAGATATAATTGCCACCTCATAGTTATTTTAGTTCATTACTCGCTCATAAGAGAGTGTAATTCACGCAAATTGCCACATCAGCGACAAGGTGTTCAATAGGTTACAATTTGCACGTTTAGGTACTCAATCGAACATTTCAAAGGTGGGGTGTTAAAGTGACTAATTGGTCAAAGGTCAGGGGGTCGTATATGTATTCTGCCCAAAAAAAAATATACGTACCAAGACCTTCCATGGGGCTAACATGCGGAGTGTACGGGGTGTGTGGGGTGTATGGGTTTTGTATCGTCATTGCTTCTGGAGCCGTGATTTCAACCACCTGACTAGCGCTTGGGCCACTTACATTGTCCCTTGTCAACGCCTCATTCCAATTAATTGCTTGAGGTGCATCACGCCCTCTACATGATAGGCCCGCAAGTGCACGGTACTATCGAGGTAATATAAAAGATATCGAATCCAAGGGAGCACTCGTTGATCACCAATTTCACACAAACAAGAAATCTAGACCACAAACAATTGATTGGAATTTGGATTTTTATATAATTAAACAAACACAAGAACAAGATATAAAACTAGGAAAGACTAGAAAAGGATCTTGGTTGTTTGAATGATGGGAGGTTAGGATTGGGTTCACCACAATGGAACTACACAATGTCAAGCAAAAATCTCTCTAAGGTTTGCAAGCAATGGTCTACCATGGTCAATTTTCTTAAAATATCTCCAATCCTCTTTCAAGGCAAGGAAAACTACTTAAATCTAGCTTAATCCCTACTTTCGTGGTAATGAATCCTACATTAAGTGCATTAAACACATAGACAATTATAAATAACCACTACGGAATCAAGCCTACTTTCGTGGTCCTAAAATTCCTAGCTCAATTTTTGAAGGCCCAATGTCAAATATCATCTTTCAATGCGTACTCAACAACCAAAATATGAGAAAATACTAGCTAGGCATTTTCACAAACACTTGGTGTGCAAGAATTGAGTAGTAAACCAAAACTCATTCAACCAAAGAGAAATCTTCACCAATATATCACATAATCACCATTGGGCTACCCCCAATCCCAACACAAGCAACTACTCACTCATAATTGGCAAAAGCATGGCATAAGAAATCAATCCAACCATCACACGCATAGAAATAATGAAAGACAAGGCAAGAAATAAGATAAATGGATAAGAGAAACTTATCATTCAAATCAAATCTTGATTCTTCATTCATCCATGGGAAATAAGTTGGGGTTGAGTTTCTCTTCCAATTCCTCCAAATACAAGAGAGCTCAAGCAACCAAAAGTGGGAATTTGAATCTAGATCTAAGTTATAAGCTAACTAAAAGCCTAATTAGAAATGTAAATCTAGAGAAATTAAAAGGTGAAATGAGAGAGAACTAAAACCCTAGAAAGAGAGTCTAAAATGAGGCATGAGTCTTGCAAAAGTCTCTACAAAAGCTATTTATATGATCCACCAAAAAGGGAGTAGGGTTTTAGTTGCTTTCTAGAAAATGGATTGTTTCACCGCGACCGCGTTGGTCACCGCGACCCGCCCATGGTGAAGACCATGTTGGTCACCACATTTTGACCATGGTGAGACAACAAAGTGTAGGTGTATTGTTGGACACCAATGACTTGTAAAGTTTGATTTTTCTTCACCAAAACATTAACAAAATGCCCTTCAAATCTTGTCCAAGCTTGAGCCAAATCCAAATCACTTCCGTTATGCTCCCAAAAGCGCTCCTACAAGACAAAAGACGACAAGAGGGCAAAGTTCCCCAAGCTTGAGGACTATGTCATTTATGCACAAAAGTAGAGGAAATATGAGTTAAGATATGATTAAAAATCATGTTATCAAACTCCCCCAAGCTTGAATTTTGCTTGTTCTCAAGCAAGAATGTTCATTCAAAGATTGATATTCCAAAGGAAATATAGAGGTTGTCTCCTGCAAAAGAAATACAAACATTATTTTATAATGTCAAATATGTGATCAATGAAATCATAGGAGATAGCAAGTGGTCATTCAAGAGATTAGGCTAGCATAAAAATTCATACACCTCACAGAAGGAAAAAATGTGATCCACTCGCTCTCATGTGTTTGAAGGAGTTGTTTCGCTCATTCTCAATCCAAAGAAGGTCATCTACCATAAGCTTGCATCAGTGTCTTAATTCTCCACCACTAAAAACCATGCACATTACACACATCAAGAGGTCTTTTATTCGGTTGTAATGGGGCCAAGGTTATGAGAAAGGGTAGGGATTATATTTGGCATTGTGATGCTAGTCTGAGGAATATTAGAAGAATTTTATCTTGACTAAACCAATCCTTGAAATTTTTATATCTTTAACAACACACCAAATATATTACAACCTCTCTTCATTTCTTGCTTCCCTTTTTCTCTTTTTTTTTCACACTTCACACATTGTTTTATTAAGGTACAAACATTTTGATGCATGTCCTCAATTGCAAAGTAATGTGAGAAGTGATATTTTTTTTGAACCAAACACTTTACACTTCCATCATTTACATTGAATTTCCCCAAGCTTAGCTTCTAACCACACAAGCAAGTCAATACAGAATTTTCCTAATTCCTCGGAAGGACAAAGGGATAATAATTTAAGGCTCGGATTGCTTTTGTGGTGCATAAAAAGAATAGGCTAATATAGGCTCAAAATGGGGCTAAACAAAAGGGATTAAATGTAAGAGGTCGGTATGGGTAAAGTGGGTTATCAAGAAAGTTGCCTCAATCATTTTTGTGCATGTACAATAGTATAAATGTGGTCTTGAAAAATAGCTCTAAATGCAAGTTCTAGAGATGAACATTCAATGGAGAAATCACACATGAAAAGAGAGAGGACTCATGAAGTGCAAGTCCTAAGGCCTAATCCAAGAGATAACCACAAGCATCCCTAGTTTATTTTGTCACACATATTCAAGATTTTAAATTTTGCTTCATGATCTTTTGCAATTTTGACAACCAAAACATTTCAAATGAAATAACACAAGTGATCGATCAAAAGGCCTAAACTATATGCAATGCAAATGTCATGAACCTAAGCTAATGCAAAACTAACTAAATGCAAATGCAATGTCATGAGTTTATGCACCTAACACTAGAGAGATTGAAAATATGCAATTCAAGGTAATTTTCACCCCTCCCCAAGCTTAAAAATATGCATTGTCCTCAATGAAAAAAAAAGCAAAATTGAAGGGGATGTGAAATTACCGAATCATTGTGGTGGTGGGTAGCCATACTTGAGGTGCATGTTGTTGAGGGCTTGAAGTGTGGTATTCATTTGCTCCAAAAGAGTGTGTTGGGTTTGTGGCTCTTCCTCAAGTCTAAGTATGGAAGCATGTATTGCATCTTGATTTTCTTGTGCCTTGGCGTGCTCTTCTTCCTCATGTATAAGCACTTCGGGTGGTGGTGGCTCAGAGGGACCACCTTGCTCAACATTGCCACGCGCTTCATCATCCCACACCATTCTCCAATTGCGTTTGCATATCTTATTTTGATCATTGAGGATGGTGGTTCGAGCTCGGTTGGGGAGCTTAAGGAGAGGTCCATCCTTGTTGAGTCGCCAATAGTAATGGACACTCTTCACTATGAGAAAGCCCACCTTGGTGCATTTGGATATGTCAAGTAGCATCGGCTCAAGTTTGGGCTCTAGAGTGCAAGTGTCATTTTTTAGATGATGGGCGATTTGAGTAATGAGACCACCCAATACTATAGGCGATGGGGCTTTGGCAACACTCATGAATTGGAGACCAAGATACCACACCGCCTTGGATGGCTTTCCCTCAACCATGGTCCACAAAGCGTAGAGCTCAACTTCTCTAATTGTCCCCGCATCATGCCGTCCAAATATTGTGAGAGACATTAAGCGATGAAAGTACTTGAATAATGGATTTCGGATGAGGCTTTGCCTTAGATGAGCTTGTATTGTATGGTTCATTTCCAAGAGTGATTTCCTTCCAAAATTGATCTCTGTTGAATTCACGTGGAACAAATTTGAATCCATCATTGGGAAGGTGAAAGACGGGAGCAAATGAGGAAAGTGTATGGTGCTCATTAAAGAGGCGAAAGGAGTCTTGGTCCGAGTTGTAGGAGCTAAGGAAATCAAAGACAAGGCTCGGGTAGGTGGGATTTTGGATTTTAATGAAGTCTTGCCACCCGACCCGAGTAAGTAACCACATAACGTCCTCATAAATGCCAAGGGTACGAAGGGTATGTTCATCAAAATATGATGTGCTCTCAATTTTTCGATCCTTGATGGCTAGATAGCGCTCCTTTTGCTCAAGAGAGCCAAAATGAAATCCATGTTCACTTGACTCGGGCTCCACCGATGCGAGGGCACGAGGGCGACGTGCCTTGGGACCATGATGACTTGTGGAGGTGTTGGCACTATTTCTTCTCTTTTGAGTCATGAGTATTGTATCACCTATGAAAAGAAAAGGAAGAGTATAGTAAGGCCATAATTTAAAAGTGGTATGTGCAAAAAGCAAAATAAAACTAACACAAGTCCAAAGGATGCGTCTTCATGAAATAACAAGGCAAAGACCCAACTTAAAATCATGCAATTTGTGTCATCAAAAGTGTTTCCATGAAGTACCATAATTGCAATTTTTAAGTAAGTAAAGATCACTAGCAACTTGAAGCACAAGAGTTTGGAGCGAAACTTCACCCATTCAAAAATAAGACACATACTTAAATCAAGTTCTTCAATGAAATTTTCAACAACTTGCTATTCTAATCTCAAGAATGTACATTATAAACAAGCAAGTTAATATTTAGAACAAGAACTAAGCCTCTCAAAATGATTGTCAACAAAATTTTCAAGGGGATGCAATTTCACAAACACCTAGCAAGCATACATGGACAACAACCCAATTTGAAGCCAAAATTCGAAACTAAGACCACCAATCATAAAAAATTCAGCATTATAATCCTTCATCAAACACATTATTCACCCAAATGCAACTTTTATTAACAAATTGAACCATTAATCCATAAAATTGCATATAGAGAAATTAGGGTTTGATTTTCAAAAGGGGATTTAGGGTTTTTTATTAGAGGAGGGGGCTGGTGGTTTGTAGGGTGGTCAGGGGGGTGGTAGAATGGTGTGGTGACGAGCAGGTGGCCGGAGATGGGCGGCGGAACTCGAAGGTTTTGCACAGGTGGTAGTGCGGATCTGTAGGTGGGGTTGTGTGGGTGCTGCGCAGGTGGTGTTGGGCGTAGAGAGCGAGAAAGGGCGAGAAGGGGGGGGGCTGGTCGGGCTTACCTGAGGGGTGGCAGAGTAGGTGGCGTGCGGCGAGCAGGTGGTCGGAAGTGGTGGGGGGGTGAGCAGTGGAGTCTCCATTGTACAAGTATGTGGTATATGAGATGGGAGGGACGAGAAACGGAGAAAGGCAGAGGGTCGTTTATGATAATTGTTTTTAGCGAATTTCAATTTTTTTTATTTTTGGAATGCGACGGCTGTGATAATTACCACGGTCTGACAGTGGCAAAAACAAAAAGTCTATATTTTCGGCCACGGATTTTGTGCACTTGAAATTTTCTTGAGTTCTTGTTCCATAACTCAATCATCCCACCATTGCAAACATGATACACCATATATGGCCCTGACCACCTTGTATGCTTGCTACCCGGAAACATTTTTGGACGGTGATGGAAATGCATAACTTGGTCTCCTTTCTTCAATGTAAGGGTGGTTTGATGTTTGGTATCATCATTTCTTTTCTTCTTTGCACTTCGACCCTTTATCATATCTTTTAGAATGGAAGGAAGTTGTTTTGTTTTCACCTTGAGTGCATCCTTCTCTTCAAGTATTCATACTTTTGGTCCTTGCTCAAGCTTCCCAACTTTGGATAATTGAGGTGAAGTCTTCAAGTTTTCTTTAATGTGTTGATCACTTGAGGATACATTTAAATCTTTATGATTAAGCCCTTTGATTCTCACCAAGCATCTTTCAAGCGGATCTTGCAAGCAACACCTCATAAAATCCTTCTTCACTAGGTTGTCAACAAGATCAACTCTACACAAAGATTGCTCAAAAGAAGGATGTTTAGTAGCATTTGGCAAATTAAACTCAACCTTTTCTTCCCCAAGATTCAAGGAAAGCTTTCCATTTTTCACATCAATAACGGCGCCCGCCGTAGCAAGGAAAGGCCTTCCAAGAATGATGGGGAATTTGGTATCTTCATCCATCTCAAGAATAACAAAATCAACCGGAATAAAGAAATTTCCCACCTTGATGGGAACATCCTCTAGAATGCCCCTTGGATGCCGAATGGATTGATCCGCTAAAACTAAAGACATGTTGGTGGGTTTTAATTCACCAATGTCTAGCTTATCACAAATAGACAAAGGCATCACACTCACACTAGCACCAAGATCTCATAAAGCATTTTCAAAACTAGCACTACCAATCAAACATGGTATGGAGAAATGACTGGGGTCTCTAAGCTTAGGAGGTAACTTCTTTTGATGAATAGCACTACATTCCTCATTGAAGGCCACGGTTTCAAATTCATCTAGCCTTCTTTTTTAGATAAGATATCTTTCAAGAATTTAGCATATGAAGGCATTTGAGAAAGGGCATCGGTGAACGGAATATTGATGTATAACTTTTTCAACACTTCAAGAAACATCCCAAATTGTTTATCTAGCTTGGACTTTTGAAGTCTTTGAGGAAAGGGGATAGGTGGTTTTTAGGGTGATGGTGCCACATACTTAGGTTCTTTCTCACCTTCCTCCTCTTTATTACTTTTTGATTCTTTTCTCTTCTCTTGTCCTTCACTTTCTTCATCCAATGAAACTTCCATTTCAAGATTTTCAACATTTACTACATTTTTCCTCTTAGGCTCCTCCAAATTCTTTCCACTCCTAAGGTTAATTGCCTTAAAATCTCTTGGGTTATGCTCGGGTTGATCGGGAAGTCGACCTTGAGGCTTAGAAGAAGAACTTGCAACTTGTTGAGCAATTTGAGAGATTTGAGTTTCTAGCATCTTATTATGAGTTATTAAAGAATCAAACTTGGATGTTAGTTTCCCGATTTGGTTCCTAAACTCATCATTTTGTTTTGCTTGAGATGTTATGAAATTTTCTATCAAGAGTTCAAGATTGGATTTTTGAGGAGGTGGAGGATGATAAGGACCTTGGTTAAAACCGGGAGGTTGCCTTGGAGAGGGTTGAGGAATGGCATTTTGGTTTTTTCGGTATAAGAAATTATGATGGTTTCTCCAACAGGGATTGTAGGTATTGGAATATGGCTCATTTTGAGGTCTCGATCTCGGTTGGTTGAGGTAGTCAACATGCTCAATGGATGGTTCTTGTGAGGAAGAGGATGGACTTACATATTGACAAATCAAAGCAAGGTGACCAACTATACCACAAATTTCATAAGGATTATTGACACGTATTCACATTAGCATGCACATTCATAGCATCAAATTTCTTATTAAGCGCATCTAACTTAGCCGACAATGCATCATTTTTAGCCGCTAAAAGATCAAAGGTGTCGACATCATACCTTCCGGGAGATTTCTTAGGCTCAAATCTTGGATTGGAACACTTTTGGTGGTTCATGGCCATTTCTTCAATTAATGCCCAAGCTTCGGGGATCCTTTTTCTCATGAGGGCTCCTCCCGCTACACTATCAATGCCCATCTTTGATGAATGGGTTGTAGAATCTTTGAACTAGAAACCACTTCTCAAAGCCATGGTGTGGACACTTCCTGAAGAGCTCCTTGAATCTTTTCCAAGCTTCATAGAAAGATTCCTCTTCCTTTTGGCAGAAAGAGGTAATCTCATTCCTTAGAGCGGTGGTCTTGCTTGATGGAAAGTACTCGACCATGAAAGCTATGGAGAGTTGATCCCAATTTGTGATTGAATTCTCAGAGATAGTGTAGAGCCAAGCCCTTGCTTGATCTCTTAGAGAGAACGGGAAAAGCCTTAGTCGGATGGCATCTTGGGCAACTCCATTATAGTCACAAATCTCCAAGAATACCGAGAGGTGAAGATTTGGATCATCGGACGTCAATCCCGAGAATTGATGTTGTTGCACCATGGTGAGAAGAGCCGGTTTCAACTCAAAATTGTTTGCATCCACATTTGGCCTTGAAATTCCCGAATGAATGCCATAGTTGTTTGGTGCAATGTAGTCCTCAACGATTCTTTGATCATCATCCATTGTTGAAGAAGTGTGAGAATCCTCTTGGGTTCTTTTCTTCTTTTGTAGCTTCCTCCTTGCACGAAAAGTCTTCTCAATCTCGGGGATCCCTTCTTGATGATGCTCCCTAAGACTTCGAGTAACGGGCATGCAACGAAGAAAACACCACAAGAAAAACAAGAACAAGAGAGTGATTAGAGTTTTTTATACAAAAAAAAAGCAACAAAAGACCTAGTCACACTAACCAATGCTAAATCAATGTCAACCGTGCTCCCCGACAACGGCGCCAAAAACTTGATAGGCCCGCAAGTGCACGGTACTATCGAAGTAATATAAAAGATATCGAGTCCAAGGAGCACTCGTTGATCACCAATTTCACACAAACAAGTAATCTAGACCACAAACAATTGATTGGGATTTGGAATTTTTATAAATAAACAAACACAAGAACAAGATATAAAACTAGGAAAGGCTAGAAAAGAGTTTTGGTTGTTTGAATGATGGGAGGCTAGGATTGGGTTCACCACAATGGAACTACACAATGTCAAGCAAAAATCTCTCTAAGGTTTGCAAGCAATGTTCTACCATGGTCAATTGTCCTAAAATATCTCCAATCCTCTTTCAAGGCAAAGGAAAACTACTTAAATCTAGCTTAATCCCTACTTTCGTGGTAATGAATCCTATATTAAGTGCATTAAACACATAGACAATTATAAATAACCACTAGGGAATTAGGCCTACTTTCATGGTCCTAAAATTCCTAGCTCAATTTTGAAGGTCCAATGTCAAATATCATCTTTCAATGCATACTCAACATCCAATATACGAGAACATACTAGCTAGGCATTTTCATAAGCACTTGGTGTGCAAGAATTGAGTAGTAAACCAAAACTCATTCAACCAAAGAGAAATCTTCACCAATACATCACATAATCACCATTGGGCTACCCCCAATCCAAACACAAGCAACTACTCGCTCATAATGGGCAAAAATATGGCATAAGAAATCCATCCAACCATCACACACATAGAAATAATGAAAGACAATGCAAGAAATAAGATAAATGGATAAGAGACACTTATCATTCAAATCAAATCTTGATTCTTCATTCATCCATGGGAAATAAGTTGGGGTTGAGTTTCTCTTCCGATTCCTCCAAATACAAGAGAGCTTAAGCAACCAAAAGTGGGAATTTGAATCTAGATCTAAGTTATAAGCTAATGTTGAAAGGGTTTCTTGACAACAAATAAATTTATAAGTCAAGACCCCGCTGTGTATAGCAGAGTCAAGTTTTGTTACTTATTACACAAGCAATCAAATAAAGAAAGGGTTTTTATCAAGTAAGAGAGAAATTCTAAGATTTAGGGTGTTACCACAACAACAATTATGCATGCAAAAGCTAATGAAACATAAAGATCATGCTTTTATCACATAAAGGTGTCAACTTTCGTTAACCAAAGCAAGTAAATCAACTAACTTTCGTTCAATAAATAAACTTACTATCTACCCTCTTCCACTTCAACTAGGATAGATCCGCTTTTGCTTCAAAACTCTAAATTGACTATTCTGATTCAAGGTTTCTGCTTTCGCTTCAACTATGAATGAGAAATTCCCTTCAACTTTCGTTTCAAGGGTTAAATACAAGAGAAAAGATTCATGCAATAAAAAAATCAAGATATGATCATAAACAAGCATGCACAATCATGTTGGGTTTAACCCCAACCTTAGAGAAGAAGACTACTCACAAAGCATATTTAAAAGCAAAACTAAATTAAATTACAGAGAAAGCTTACAACTTTAAATCCAAACAATAGTTCTTCTCCACAAAACCTACTCGTCTCCTTCTCTCGCCTCTCCTCCTCCTCCTCCTATAACTTGCATCATAAGAAAACTAAAGAGGGGACAAGTGTATTTATAGAGAAACTATTCTATCTTAACTCTATGTCTAAGGAAATAAATCTTCTAATAAGATATATCCCTTCTATCTATCTAATAACATAAAAGGAAACAAGATAGAATCCTAATTAAACAAGCCGACTCGGTCTTCGCTGTGACACGGGGTGCCTCGGTACCGACCCTGAGTGCCTCGGTACCGACCTTGTTCAGCACTAAGAACAACCTTGAGTAAAACTTGCGTAGAGGGTTCGTTACAACTCCGTTTGACTCGATTCTTTTTCCTATGTTCTTGTAAAAAATTTCTCTACCTCTTTCCAAGCTCAAACTTGATCTTCAATGACTTTTCTTGAGTGCTTTTCTTGAGCTTTATCTTCATTCTCGAGTGCTATCTTCAAGTGCTTTCCTCCTTTCTTCAAGATATGCTCCAAAACAACTTCAAAACCTATAAAAACACCACCAAAGCTTATGTAGACTCCATATCTTAAGGAAATATGAAAACCTACACAAACGACTCAAAACAAAACACAAAACTAAAAGAAAAAGACTCAAACACACAAAAACACACCCTAAAAACACAACTAAAAAGACAGATATCAACTAACTAAAAGCCTAATTAGAAATGTAAATCTAGAGAAATTAAAAAGTGAAATGAGAGAGAACTAAAACCCTAGAAAGAGAGTCTAAAATGAGGCATGAGTCTTGCAAAAGTCTCTACAAAAGCTATATATATGAGCCACCAAAAAGGAAGTAGGGTTTTAGTTGCTTTCTAGAAAATGGGTTGTTTCACCGCGACCGCACGTTTTGACCAAGGTGAAGACAACGAAGTGTAGGTGTATTGTTGGACACCAATGACTTGTAAAGCTTGATTTTTCTTCACCAAAACATTAACAAAATGTCCTTCAAATCTTGTCCAAGCTTGAGCCAAATCCAAATCACTTCCGTTATGCTCCCAAAAGCGCTCCTACAAGACAAAAGACTACAAGAGGGCAAAGTTCCGCACAAAGCAACAAAACTCATACAAAATAGCTAAGGACTATGTCATTTATGCACAAAAGTGGAGGAAATAAGAGTTAAGATATGATGAAAAATCATGTTATCACTACGCGAACTAGAAGTAGGCGGAGGTGGCATCTTCGATTTTCCACGAATGCGGTTATATATAAAAATTAACAACCAATAATATAAACACTAAGCAATTAAAATTAAATCTGAATAACAATAAACATCAAATCAAAATTATATATTAAAAATTCTTACCAATAAATTCATTTTTGATGAAGGTTGAATGGAGGATGGAAGATTTAATGGAGGATGGAATATGTAAAAATGGAGGATTGAAGTGGAAGAAGAAGTACGAGTAAATGAGGAAGGAGGAGTGCATGTGAGGAAATTAGAGGAGGCGGAGTAAATGAGGGAGAGTCGGGTCTCTTCTGCCAAATTAATGCCTTGCCTGCCCCGCCTCAGTCAACACGTAATCTGCAAAATGCAGATGACCACTACTGGTACAGATTTCCACGCGGGGATCCGCACCTTTGACCAGATATTTAAAAAAAATAGTTATGTATTAGTAAAATTTCCGCTACTGGTTAAAGCGATAGGTTAGGCATGGGCACCTTTCATTCGTCTTGCTCAAAGTCGCTAGAAACTCGAATTCGATTTGGGTTAGTTATCATTATCTAAGGCCTTTTCTATTTGACACCCACTCTAAAAAGCCTATTCAACACCCACCCTACCCCCTATTACATATAAATTAAAGGGATTTTCCTTTTGGTACCCCTGAGGTTTCGACTTTTCCTTTTGGTATCCAAATTTTTTTTTATTCCTTTTGGTGCCCTCGTGGTTCTGAAAACTTCCTTCATGTGAACTAAACTTACTTTATGTCAATTCCATCCATTTTTCCGTTAAAAAAATTAAAAGAAAAAAAGAAAATCCCACAAATCTGCACTTTATCCACAATTTACCACACATGCCACTTTACCTCCACCACTTCCTCCCATTAAAAAGATCAGGATTATTCCTAATCACAATTTGGTTCAATTGCAAGTGTTAAAAATAAAAACAACAAATTAGGGTTTTGGTAGAACCCTAGAGAAAGTGCAATTGAGACAGGAATTGAGCAAAAATTAATTGCAAATACCAACAATTGAGACAGAGAAAGTGCAATTGAGACAGAGATTGATTAATACACCGTGATATTTAACACTAGAATCGTCTCATCTTTTGATTGAGATGTCTGTAATAGCAAATACCAACAATTCGATCAGACTCGGATTCGCCGGCCGTTGACTCTACCCTCCTGGCCTCCTCGTCGACCTGACGTATCCGGTAGCCTCCGATCTCACCGACTTCGTGGTTCTCGGCTCCGACCTCATCGGCAAGCTTATCGTCGTCGGCCGCCCTAGTTGTGCCTCCTGTATCGAGAGAGAAAAAGGGTTGAGAAATAGATGAGTACTGCTAAAGGGAAATCGAGAAAGGATTATAAAACCCCAAAATAATTAGAAGGTATAAGATTTTTGCCATCAAATCTGTGTGTATCGAGACTTCCTAAATGAATTTTAGAATTTTTTGCCAACTCAACAACAAGATATATAATTTTAGAATTTTCTTTTTAAAAAAAAAATATTTTTTGGACGGAAGTTGAATACAAATGTTAAATTGGCAAGTTTTGGTTACGGAGAGAACTTTGTCAAAACTATAAGGGTACTAAGAGGAAAACGAGTTTTTTTTGGCAAGCAAAAGGAAAAGTCGAAATCTCAGGGGTACCAAAAGGAAAATCCCTAAATTAAATTTTATTACAATTTACAACTCCCACTCCTCTCATATTTCACCCTCTCTTCTCCACATCTCTCTTACCCTCAAGATTTTCCAAGCTTCAATCAAGTTGTTTAAGGGCTCAAATTCAAGTGTTTGGTGCACAATATCCATTAAATCCACTCCTACAAGCAATTATGGTAAGTTTTCTCTACAAATTCACCCATTTCAAGTCAATTCAAGTTCTAGATCTAGGTTTTTAAAGAAATTTAGGTTTAACTTTAAAATTGTTCTAAGGAAACTTTATACTAAAGATTTGGAACTATTTTGATAGATTAAAACCGATTTAAGCATAGAAGTGCTAATCGGAGGTTGAAATTTGGGTAAAAACGGACCGACTTGCATGGCCAGTCACGACCGTCGCGCGGTTGAAGACGACATGTTGTCGTGACGGCCATGTCATCTTCAACCGTTACAGCCAAGATTCAAATGGCCGTCACAGCCAAGACTCGAATGGCTGTCACGGCCAAGACACGAATGGCAGTCACGTCCACTTTGCGCATGGCCGTCACGGCCCTTCCGCGCAAGGCCGTGACGGCCATGCGTGTGGTTGTTCAAAGCCGTGCTGCCATGCCTCCGACTGTAAATTCCACCTGAATAATTTTTCAATCATATTTATTTTCGTATGTTAGACGTCGAGGTGCTTAAAGACGGGTTTAAAGACTCGGTCTTCTCGTTATCGACGTCGTGAGGCGCGTAGTGAGCAGATGGCACCGATTCCCTTGGCCCCTGATGTTTTGGAGGTTCCTATGGCCCCCGAGGTTCAGCCCTTTCCGGTGTTACCCTACCACTTCAGACGGGGGCAGCGCCGGACCTTGTTGGACTCCTCACAACACGAGACGGGGAGTAGGTCACAGGATTAGACACTAGTCCTTGCTTCTACTGCACCGACACCACGTTCTCGGAATGGACGAGGGGCTGGCAGGCGAGGCACAGACCCTGTGTCAACTCCGACGGGAAGGTCTAGACAGAGGAGACAGACCCGACCCGGTCAGCGTCGTCGGATCGAGCCGTTGCTCACCCATTCTGCACCAAGAGGCCCGGATATCCCGGACTTATTATTGGGCTTCAAGGAGCATGTGGCCCACCACATATACGCTGGCAATGTAAGTAAATTACTTCAAATGTATGATAATAATGTGTGATAGTTATGTTTGAATTTTAAATTAAAATATCTTATGTACTTTAATGTATCACGAGAGCGTCCTGGAGGACCTGTGAAGTATCAGTTCCGACACACATAGCTGATAGAGTGGTCACATACGGGAAATGGCAGCTAGATTGATATTGTATGGGCCAGCGGGCTTGCCCATCTGCAGAATATTATGCACCGGCAGGTTCATACTGGCCTTATAGATGCATTTATTAAGTGATGGCATCCAGAGACCAGTTCTTTCCATATGCCAAGGGGTGAGATGACGATCACGCTTCATAATGTTGCACTCATTCTTGGCCTTCCGATCGACAGGGATGCAGTTCTGCCAGATGATGTTGAAGTCTCTCAGAGATCCCGATTTACAGAGTTCTTCCAGATGAATGACGATTGGATGAGCCGCCCACATTTTAATATGGGTGGTGTTTTACATGTACATCTGAAGAAGTATTGCATGGACCAGGACCGCGGCCTTGATTCTGAGACTATTGCTTTTGGTTCTCTATTGTACTTGATAGCATCGACTATTTGTCCTGACAAGTCTCAGCATCGGATCCCTATCACATACTTGGACATTGTACATGATCACGAGAATGTAGAGAGTATGTCTTGGGCTTATGCTGCACTGGCTCATCTATATAGGAGCCTTGGTGAGTGTTCGAGGTTTGGGGCTAGAGGAGCTTCTAACTGTTACACGCTATTACAGGTAATTGATCGGACATATTTTTTTTTTGGCTAATATTATCAGCCACACTTGACCAGTCCGATGTTTTTTTTGTCTATTCTTGGATCTTCATGTACTCTCCATCACTTCGTCCCACTGGGATGCTATTACCATTATAGGAGGGAGCAACATGGTCTCAGATCTGTGGAGATGGTGGTACAGTGCAGGTTGGGCGCAACTACAGAGTAGAGCTTGATGCTATGACGGTGACAAATGTGAGTATACTCTTTACAAGTTGTATTTAGGGTTATTTTTTCCAAAAGGACTTCATTTATCATGCGAAATTGAATCAGGTGGCTTGGATGCCCTATGGGGATTTGGATTTTACCGATGCATATGCTTCGTCTTGTTTTCATGGGCTGCTATCATTTCTGGCTATATCAGAGCCATATATGCCAGATCGGTGTGCTAGGCAGTTTGGGCATGTACAGAGGATACCTGAAGATGTTATTATGTCGAAGACTGCCGTTCGAGTAGGAGACTTGACAAGGTACAAGGTAGAGTTTGACACAACCAATTGGGTTTGGAGATCTAGGGACTTGCACCGTATCAGCTTAGGCACGATGGGGTCTCCTGTGACTGATGATCCGTCCGAGTGTGTTGAGGACTACTTGGCTTGGTTCCTACCTCGTACACACGCACGTGTTAGTCGGCTCGCCATGACTGCTGAGGAGGTATAACGTTGGGATTGTTTGCCTTTGTTACATAATTAATGTTTTTAGCTAATAATTATTTTGTTATATATGCATCGCATGTAGGAGGCGTTGGGTTATCTTGCACCATGGGCGGCAGGGATGCACCCACCCGGGGTACAGGAAGCTATCAGGAGATCTATTGAGATCATGGGAGGAGCGGTTCCTAGATATGGCGATGGTGATGACTAGTCGGATGATGCCTAGAGATTTATATTTTGATTATGTAGTTCGTATTATTTCTGTTTTGATTTTATTTATGTTTTGATTTGTAGTTCGGATTATTTATGTTTGATTTGTAGTTCGGATTATTTATGTTTTGATTTGTAGTTCTGACTATGTAGGATTATGATTATGCTCGCATATGGATTTATATTATGTTGGATTATGATAATGCTCGGATATGGATTCAAACTAAGTAGAAACTTCAAACTAATATTACATATTCAAATTGTATTTGTTGAGTCATAGGAGCAATAGAAACTTCAAACTTCAAACTAAGTAGAACCTAGGTCCATTAAAATGGGATGATCATCCTTGGGAGCAAATTTGTATTTGTTGAGTCGTTGGAACAATAGACGAAGAATGCCAAATGTGTTTGTGTCACAATTATGTCTCCACATTGGAACTACCGGTGGTAGTGGATAATCATCAAGGAAGAACATCTGCAAACAAAGAAATAACACATTAAATGTTATACACAATCGAAAAAATCCTGAAAGAGTTGAAAAAGTCAATAACTTACTGACTCAAAATGTGCACAAACGTTCTCAAAGAAAATGAAGATGACTCCATTCTCCAAGGTCCCATTCCAATTGGGGGGACAGTTAAGGGAAGATAAGTTTGGTATTGTCGCCTCCACAACAACAAGTGCGCAGTTGTATGCTGTAGCAACCAAGTGTAGTCTTCTTTCCGCTCGTTTCTGTCCAAGCTGACACAATTCTTGTCTTATACGGCTCAAGCCACTCGCTTCTGACATATCGAACGAGATTTTTCCGAGCATCCCACTTTGCCTCTATTCTAGCCAACTCTCTATTGTAGCGCTCCACACTTATTACCCTAAACAATGCTCGGTAATCATTTGTGAAGGATGTTGCAATTGTGGCATTCTTGGTGATACTTTTTGCTCTTCCTTCGATGTTCTTTAGAATGTGAAACCTACAGAGGAGGTGTTTCGAACTTGGAAATAAGGCATCCAATGCATTTATCAAAGCCTTCTCTCTATTTGTCACCATACAAATAGGCGTCCTCTGCACACTTTCACAAAGCTCTAGAAGTTGTTGTGCAACCCAAGTGTAGTATTCTTCTCGCTCGTTGGCTAAGAATGCACCTACCACAGTATAGTTCTTCCATGTGGACGTGAAGCTGACGATTTCCAAAAAAGGCAAGTTGTGCATGTATGAAATGCATTTGTTAACCCTTATACTTAAAAAGTAAATAGTAAATTGTCGAATTTTCACATTACTTACTTGTTTGTGTTGTATGTGGAGTCCAACAGTAAAACATAGGGAAATGCTTGGAGGAGAGATATCGAATCAAGGCTGGCAAAGAAAAGATTCATAATCTGTTTCGTCTTGTCATCTTCCAAGTGTTTCACAAAGTACCTATTCTCCCTAGCTTTATGGAAGAATTCTTGGACCATTGTTCTACCTTTCATTAGTTCAGCTCGTACACTATACCGTTCATTGTATACTTGCCTCTTGTTGGTGTAGTTCAACAGGAATTCATTCAATGCACATGCAACTTGGTTTGTTGTACAATTGATACGTGTCATCATCTTAAGCACATCTTTCTTCTTTGGTGTGAGCCTTCCGGCTAGTGGGTGGCCATACAAACTGGAACCAATCTTATGGTTGTGAATAGCATAAACAACAACAATCTTCCATGCTCCTCTAGGCTTCTCTTGACACTTTAATCTAAGACGACATCCACATTTCTTGTTCTGGCACCTCTCGCGAACTGACTTATTTTCATTTTTCGATGGGGTGTGCTTGCCCTCTCTCTCACAAACATGGCTTTCAAAGAAGAGTCATATCTGACTTTCTATCCCAACCTATTATTATGCACATGTTATTTTCGATACTGACTTGTTTAACCCAAGAAATGGCCTCCTCTCGGGATTCAAATGATGTATCAGTGGTAAAAAAATGCGAATAATCTTCTGACACCTCCTCTACAACCTCATCTGTGTGATTTGCAAACTGCGGATGACTACTCAAAGGTGGAAAACCGAACATGGCCGGTGTAGATTGTACGTGCTCAGTCGGCGCTGGTGCATGAGGTGGAAAACCGAACATGACCGATTGTACGTGCTTAGTCGGCGCTGGTGCATGAGGTGGAAAACCGAACATGGCTGGTGTAGACTGTACTTGCCACGACTGTACTGGTATAAACCTCGGGAATTTAAACATGGCCGGTGTAGACTGTATGTAGTCCGGTGTATGAAAATATTGCCCCGATGGCAATGGAGCATGATATGGGAATTCAACAACCGGTGTAATCTGGACATAATTCGAAAATCCAAACACGGTTGACGTGTCCGGCACATTTTGGTACGTACTCTCATCATTTATTTGAAGATCAATTAGTCCAATATATATACCTCATTTTCCTCATATAATGTTGGGAAACAAGCTGTCTAAATAGGCCGTTAAGGTTAAACGACACGAGGCCATTATGGCCAAAAGGGTTGTGGTCGTTACGACCATAGCGTGTCCAGCCGTTGGCCATAACAGCCTTGTGTCGTTTTCATACCATGATGAATCAAAAAGCCCAAAACGGTAATCGAGGGTATCAACTAGATACAAACTAAAAACACAAAGCTAAAACGAGGGTATAACAACTTTGGTATGAAGTAATTACCTCGTTGTGCTCTATTTGAAGCGTGTTTTCCGTCAAATTATAGTTATACATGTAATCCTCATTGGACATGGTTTTTGTTATTTTTTGGAGAGAAGAAGAGCATAGAAGAGAAGAGATGAGAGTGTTGGAGGGTTTGAGACTTGATTTTAATGTGCAAAGTGTTAAAAAGAGCGGGAAATAAATGTTGTTAGGTAGGGCGTTGGCATTAAATGCATGTTTTTGAAATTATTATACATATGGCCGTTACGGCCAACCACATTATGGTCGTAACGGCCATAAGGGCCCTGGCCATAACGGCCGCACTCCATATGGCCGTAATGGTCGTATGCTACGAGTAGGGGGCGTCGTGTAGGCCTGCCACCCTACTCGTACACCGGGTGCCAAATAAAATCTTCGTTATCTACAACCGGTTCATTCCGGGACCACTTGGTCGTTAAGCTATGCATGTACTTAACTGCTTTTGTGGGTATTTTTAGAAGGTATACAATTTTCTGAAATTATCCAAATCCCTAAATCTCTCTCTAAGAGCGATTCATCTCTCGTTTCCTCAAATCTCCTCTTCTTTCTCGGGTCGATTTCAGAACTTGAGAAACCAAATCCAGAACGTTTGTCGTTCTCATTTGGATTTATCATCCGTTGCGTCATCGAAAACTTAGATGGACTAGAAGCTGGATTCGTTTGATCCATCTCTCTTGATTTTCTTCAATTTCTGGGTTTTTCCAATATCAATAGGTTACTAGAGGTAAATATTGGAATTGTTCCCTTCTTTTTTTATGAGTATTGTTTGAACTGATACCTCACCATAGCTCAAAATCTCCATTTGATTGGGGTTTCACAAAGATGTATTTGAAATTTCTTTTGATTTGAAGGTTTTAGTTCTGGGTTTTATGGGATTATTTGCTTAAAAGCTGTGAAATATTTGTTATTCTTGCTACTGATGATTAATCAAAATCGATATGTTTGTTTATACGGGTAAATTTGTGCATATGTGTTGCTGTCCTTTTGCCACAACCTGTTATTCATCAACCTTTCTCTAAGAACATTTTTCTTTTCCTAGATGGATCTTAAAGAAAGTCTACAAAGGTTCAAAAGGCAAAATGTGAAATGCCAAGAAACTCTTAAGTAGTATTGCTGCCAAACAGACGGCCACAAGAACCGCAACTCCTCAAAGGGCAAACACTTCAAACGCGGTTCATGCATTCACTGGTCGATCTCCTGCAGTTGCTCCTGTGAAGTTCTCAAGTGATATAGACAGACTTCAATACATTAACAGCATAAGAAAAGCTCCAGTTGAAGCTCAGATAAAACGTGTTATTGACCTTTTGTTTGAGGTTTGTATTTGTAGGATATACTTGCATTTCAAAAAAAATATTCTAAACTAGTCACTGGACTAATCCTCATGCCCTACGCAAGCAATAATAATATTATCATAATAATATTTTGATCATTTTATTAAAAGTTAACTAACAGTGGGCCTAAGAGAAAGCAACGTGTGTAGGTTGAACACTTCATATCAGCAAAACCTACTTGTGTTAGTATACATGAGTCCATGTTTTTGGTCATCTACTTTAGAATATTTAAGGTTGTTGATACTGTACCTTGGGGTTTACAGTTCACTCAGTAGTGGATGTTTGCAACCTGAAAGAAATTTCTCATGATTTGAAATAAGTAGGACTAAGATTTTAGCTAAGAAAAGTCGTGAGTAGTGGTCCAACTTTTTTTTGGCATAGCTTGAATGTTGTGGCTGATGAAAATGAAAATGTATTAGTTCTTATTATCACTGAATATGAGATTAGCTTCTATAAGTTTGTATGTTTAGTTTGGATTAGCTTGGTGGATGAAAATGTGTTTTCCTTTTTTAGTATGAAGCACTGACTTGGGACTTCCGGGTGCACCCCCTCTGCGTTAAGCTAGGGTTGCCTCCATCTTGACCCCCCAGATTCCGCTCAAGCGGAACTGTACTGGGTCAATATTGTTGTTGTTGTTGTTGTTGTTGTTGTTGTTGTTGTTTTAGAAGGCTCTTATGTTTAGTTCAAGTAATCTAGACATGACATGGCCAGGTCTACCATGATATGGCCTTTTTCTTTGTGGGTTTCTTAGCATATGCAGATGTAATTGCTGGTAATCTAAACTGAACAGATTAACTTTGCTGCTTGGGAAGAGATTATGTTGTCTTTGAGATCACAACTCTCTTTTGCAACTTTTTGTCTGCAAATAAGCATGATTACTTTCTGTTGCAGAAGAGGAAATCCTTTTCTCCCGAACAAATAAATGAAGTATGTTATGTAGATGTGTAAGGGAACAAAGCAGTTCCGAGTTTCTGCAAGTGAATTCCACAACTAGTTATGGGATTATTGACCCACAATCCCTATTTCTTTCCTCAGTATTACATCTTCTTGACAAAAATATTTTGCAGGCAAAACAGGATGTCAGGGAAAAGAGTGGATTAATTTATCTAATACGGAAATACCCAGAGGGAATAGCTATCATCCATCTCAAAGATGCATACCTGAATGTCATGGAAGACTTGCAGGTAGTTATGAGCAAACAGCTCAGCATTGTCATGGATTGGGTTTTACTTATTGATGCAGGCTTTAAATTCTGATATCTGCTCATATTCATGCAAGCTAAAACTGGTTTGTTGGGACCATGTCATTTTATTAATTATTTCTTTTTTTGTTTACGGGCATTAACTAGCTAAATTCTTTTCAAAAGGCTTTGAAAGCTTCTGGGCGTATACGGCTGCTGTCAAACTTGGACTTCCAGGAAGATATCGCTTACCCAAATGACCCCCGAGTATCGATGATCAAGGTGTCCAGGGATGAGCTTTGAGCTTCCGCGCGACATGCTTGATGTGGATTGTGGAGAAGGGCATCATTGCTCCCAAGTCCAAGCCTAAGAAGAAGAAGCATCAAGCATGAGATCACGAAAAGAACCAAGCTTACCAATGCTCATCTTCCAGAGCTTTTTAAGAAATGAGCTACTAGCTCATTACATAGCCAACACTAGGATGCCCGTACAATACAAGGCCACCCTAAATCATCACTGCGAATGATCTTTAGAAAGTCAAATAACAGAGGATGAGTCTGGACCCAGACATTGAAACTAGAAGAATCCAAAGGATCAAACAACGACCCCGGAAAAAAATGAGAAATAGCAAAACTAAGATCCGAAAACACAAAACACCTTCTGGCAATAAAACCCGCCGCCGAATTACACTCCCTGAAACAATGAAAAAACACCACACAGGGAATAAAAGCAGCAAAATGACGGATGTCATTTACAATATTTTGTATTTCCCAAGGAACTTTCTAAATGTTTTCAAAGAATTAATAAGAATCAAATTATCTCCCTCAATAATCGGACGGGGCGGCTTTAAAAGAACCGCACTTTTAAGACCTTCAAGCAAGGCAAGGGCCTCAGCCTGCAAAACGGAAACAGAGCGAATGTGTTTATGGTCAAAGCACATGATTTTGCTATTGTGATCACAGATTAAGAAACATGTATAAGTCGAATTATTTAATTATTTAGAAGCATCATAATTTAGTTTTAAAGATTTAACTGGCGGTTTCTTCCATGCAATATTATTTTTCCTTTTAGGACGAGATTTGTCTTTACAAGTGGGATCACCCTTAGAAGAAACCCATTGGAGATGTTGTGAAAAAGCCAAGTCATAAGGAGGAAGCGTAGTCAAGAGCTTAACCGGATTAAAGATTTTTAAATTTCTATGGCCCCAAATAAACCACCACAAAAAGAAAAGTACATTACTATTTTTGTTTGATTTTAAAGTAGATAACAAATTGTCAGAAAAATTATTCGAACATGAAATATAGAAATTGACATTGAGCATAGCCTCTAATTTAGAAATCATTTTTAGGGTAAAAGGACAATTAAAAAACAAATGATTCAAACTCTCATCAACAAAGTCACATAAGTAGCAAGTACTAAAAACACAATTAAAATGCCTATATAGACGATTTGTAGTTGGGAGACAATCTGCACACGCTTTCCAAAAGAAATTTTTTATTTAGGAGGAAGAGAAGATTTGTAAATCCAAGCAAAACCAAAAGCAAACTCAGGATGGGAAGAGTTAAGCATAGAAGACGTTGAATGGACAGAGAAATCTCCATCAGAAGAAGGAAGCCAGACTAATCTATCCAAAGAAGGAGAAATGGGAATTCTAATATCTGAAATTAAGTCAACTAAGAAGTTAGGCAAAATTAAATGTAGTTTATCATAATCCCAGGAATGATAAGAGGTTATAAAAGATGAAACTTTTAACTTAATATTAATATTATCAAAGTAGGGAATAAATCAATGTTTGGAATCCAAGGGTCATTCCAAAAATTAACAGATGCCCATTTCCAATACTCCACAAAATACCTTTGGAAAACTTATCCCTAAGATTCATTAGTCTTCCAAATTTCCAAGAGCAATTTTTCTTCTGATATTGAAAAGGCGAAAGAGTACCTAGATATTTCTCGGAAATGATACGAACCCAATAATTATGGGGAGAGGATAAAATTTTCCAAAGTAGCTTCATTTGAAGAGACAAATTATTATTCTCAGCAGAACGAAGGCCCATTCCCCCAGATTCTTTAGGAGAACACACCTTCTCCCAGCTAATCGGAGGGTGGTAGTTAGGTTGAAATTTGTTCCAAAAAAAGGATTTGTTTACATTATCAATATCACACAAAATTCCCTTTGGAAGAAGAAAGCTTTGCATTGAATAGTTCACTTGGCCTAACAGATTAGATTGAATAAGGACAGCCCGACCAGCCTCAGAGATAAAATTCGCTTTCCATTGGGATAATTGTCTTTTAAGTTTAGTAATTGATTCTAAGAAAACAGAATTTTGTACCCTCCCTTTAAGGATAGGAATTCCCAGATATTTTTCCATAGAAGTAGTAATCTGAATATTTAACACACAAGCAAGAGAAAGAGCTGAAGTTCGAGGAATGTTTTCCGAAACCTGGAAGCTACTCTTATGGTAATTAATCGAAAGGCACGAGATTCTTGAAAAATTATCTAAGAATTTTTTAATATAATTAATGTTTGCATGAGAGGCATTTGCAAAAATAAGAGTATAGTCAGCAAAACTAGGAAAGGGTAAACACGTACCATTCTTAACTAATTGTATACCAACAAACTTAGAGTCGATAGTAGACTGAAATTGCAGTGTGCGCGCAAGATATTCCATAACAATGATAAAAATAAAAGGCGCAATTGGATCCCCATGTCTCTTACCACACTGAGGTGAGAACTCAACCACAGGTTCATTATTAACAAGACAGAAGAAGAGGAAGTAGAGATGCATATCATAATAAGACTAACCCATTTAGAATGGAAGCCAAATTTTAGAAGAATTAATTTAATGAAGTTCCAATCCAATTTGTCATAAGCTTTTTCCATATCTAATTTAATGGCCATCCAACCTTTTTTCCCTTTTTTCTTTTTATGAAACGAATGAAAAATTTCATGTGCTATAAGAATGTTATCTTGGATAAATCTTCCTTTCACAAATGCCCCTTGAAGAGGATGAATAAGAGCAGGAAGAAATGTTCCCAATCGGATGGCTAACACGTTAGTAATAATTTTTTAAATGGTGTTACAAAGGCTAATAGGATGATAATGGTTAATAGTTAAAGGAGCATCTATTTTAGGAATAAGAGTAACAAAAGATTTATTAACGGATTGAAGTATATGTCCAGAATGGAAGAAAGCTTGAACCGCTAAAACAACAGAGTTGCCCACAATATTCCAAAATTTTTGAAAAAAATCTGCCGGAAAGCCATCCGGACCCGGAGTTTTATTTGGATTAAGATCAAAAGTTGCAAACTTTATTTCTGCAGCGGAAGGAGATCTAATAAGCATAAGATTATCTGCTATAGAAATTGAATTTGGAATTATATCAAGATTAGCCGGAAGGATAGAACACGAGGAATTAATCAAAAATCTATGACTAAGTTCATCTGTGATGTTCTGCTAAATCAAACCATGATCAAATATAACAACACCTTCATGAGTTTGGAAAGAAATGATTCTCTGTTTATAATAACGTATTTTAGAGATTGATTGGAAATATTTGGTATTACAATCTACATTTTATAACTGGGTCACCTCAGCACGCTGTTTCCAAAAGTTATGCTGGAAATCCAGTAAAGCATTATATTTATTTAAATGCGATTGAAGCCGCAAAATAATGGTAGGATTAAAGGGATCAAGTAATAAATTTGACTGAAGTGTTTGAAGCTGATTTTCTAAAATTTTTAATTGTTCAAAATTATTGTTTGTATAATGTTTAGCCCAAACCTTTGAATACTTTTTTAAAAGATTCAACTTCATACACATGTGAAACATAAAGGAGCCCGACATATGATAACTCCAAACTTTAGAAACTAACGGGATAAATGAAGATTTTGACATCCAAGCATTTTCAAAACTGAAAGGAATTTTTCGAAAAGATTTTGAAGATCCAAGGGAGAAGGTAATAAGATAATGATCAGAAGTAGTAAACGGATGATGATGAACTAAAAGAGAAGGAAATAATGAAGTTAAGGATTGATGACATAACACACGATCTAATTTCTCGAAAGTATTATCCAAAGGAACAGACCGTTTTCTCCAAGTGAAAGGGAAGCCTGACGTTTTTGAATCAACAAGTCCAAATTCATTTGTGAAGTTTAAAAGTCTATTAAAACGACTTAATAACGGTGTCGAACCTCCAAGTTTGTCATTAGGAGAAGAAATTTCATTTAGATCACCTATTAAAAGAAAAGGTAATTGGAAACGATAAATGGTTTCAGAAACAAAGTTCCAAAAAAGATTTTTATTGTCTTCTCGGGAAGGGGCATAAACAAATATCATCAAGAAAGTTTGGTGATGATAATTATATTGCATAATTATAAGATTATTTGATTGGTGAAGTAATATACATTTTCTAGCTTCTATATTTTCAGAAATAAGTAGCCAAAGCCCACCTTTAGTACCAATAGAAGGAGAAGAAATAAATTTATGGAATCCAGCTTTTCGGATCGTCGAAATGACGGGGTCGAACTCGGTTTTAGTTTCCGCTAGGCAAAGGAAATTAAGTTTATTGAACTTTCTTATGAACCCAACTTCCTCCCAGAAGATACCTCGAATATTCCAATAACCTATATTCATAAAAAAACCTTGTTTATAAGAAAGACCAAAGATCAAGCAAGTATGATTCATAAGATAATACATCAAAAGAGATAAGATGATAGAAAAAATTAAGGTCCATGTATAATCCCAAACACACAGGAGACAAGTTGTAATACATGAAGTGATACAAAGGAGCACGCCATTGGTGCTAGAAATTTTGAAACACAAATTAAATTTGATACAAAACAGAAGCCAGAAATTACAAAGGATTACACGAAGGCTAAAATGATACAAGTACAAATTAGTGTTCAAAGAGTAAGAGGAGAAGTTGTTGGCTAAATTGTCAAAGGAGCTCGAGCTAACAATCCTGTTTAAGAGCATCACATATTGAATAATGCAGTAAGTTATAAAGGTATAAGCTGTTATAAAATAAATATCATGTGAGATGACAAAATACCTTGATTTTAGAGTGAGTTTAGAGAGTAAGTGTTGAACAGGATCATGAAGAAGAAGGAATGGGCAAATTGAAAGCAAAATATAGCAATAAAACAAACTTAATATTATACATCGAGGATCATTACAGCATATATTCAGCCAAGCAAGGCCATAGAGGGTATTACACACATCAAAAGCAGACCACACAAAGCAACCAAAGCCCATAATTCTGAAACAAGAGTAAAGCAACAGTAGATAAAGGGAGACAAGACCATAAAGGAAGTACACATAGAAGGAAAGCATGCCATAGTCAAGTTCTATTTTAGGAAGTAGGAGAATGAAGCAGATCAGTTTAGGAGAAGAGAGATCAATGTGAACATGGAAATGAACAGAATAAGCATTAAACATGGTATACATAGATTGAACAATATAAGTCTTAGGATATAGGTTATATTTTAATAAAAGTATATAAATGAAGTGGATGAACAGTAGCTTGTAAATTTTGACATAATATTGGCAAACAACAATACAGATAATATAGATAGATCATGAAGTTTCGATTTTTGCTTTTTCAAACAAAAGCATACAAGAGATGACAGGTTTAGAAGGAAGAACATCTAAGTAAAACAAAAGAATTAAATGGGTGATTTCAATAACAATTTTTAGAGGGAGTCTATCAAAGAAATAGAGCACCCAATTTTCTTCATTGAATTTTTCACTAATCCAAGAAGAGGTATGAGGCCAAGCTTCAACTTTTTCAAGATGAAAAAGGAGCCAAAGCCAACATAGATCAACCTGGATTAGTAAATAAGTCAAGTCATGGTTCAAACACATCCTCAACAAGGAAGGCAACAACACCTCAACCAAAAAAATCACAAGATAACTTAAAGAGATAGGGAGCACTTGTTGCCAGTTCCAGGAAGAGGGGGAACCAGTAACAAGACTGATCAATAAAGCAGAAAGAGGCATAAAAAAAGAGCACAAAAAAGGAGCAAAGTCAAAACAAATGTCATAAAAGTTTAAGTAATAGATAAGAAGCAAAGAAAAAATGTAGAACATATTAGCAAAAGGATTTAGCATACAAATGAAAAGATCACAGGAAGAATCATGAAAGATGTCATAAATAAAACCAAACAGGGGAAGGAGAAGATGACAGGAAGCAATCACATTAAAGAGATAAGAGAGAGAACTTGAGATTTCTACCAAACTCCAAGCTTCCATAATAGAATTTATAAAGAAGCAGTGGAATGCATAAAGTTGAATAGATCGAAACCTCAAGAGGTCAGAAATATAGAGCACCTGCACATAACTCATATAGAAGAGAGGGATAAGGTTATGAGTATGAAAATGGATCAGCAGCAAACAGGTCACAAAAATTATAAATTGCAGCACAAGGGTAGATTGAGGAGATTGATCATGCTTCACACTAAGTTTCATCAAAGTTGGGAGAACAAGTTTCAATAATATTTCATAAGATAAAGGGTCATTCTCTCGATGCACCAGGTGTGGTAAGATCTCAATCTTTACAAAACACAAGCTCTGGCAAGAGAGATGGACACCACAAGGATACAACATAGAGAAAAGTGTCAAACAATTATGGATACAAATTGGTATTAATGTTTCATAAAGAGAAGGTTCATTCTCTGAATGCAACATTTGTAGCAAGATCTCAATCTTGAAAGACCAAGGAATAGTCTGACAAGAGAGATGGAGACCACAAAAGAGCAAACAAGAGAAAAGATTGATAGAAGCATAAGCAAAAACCAAACAACAATAGCAATAAAAGAAGACCAGCAAAAGAGAAGCAAACACATAACCTATTGAAGCAGAAATCCAAGAACAGCAGAGAAGGCAAGATAACATCTCACCCTCCCACATAAGCTCAAAAAAGATCCAATCAACAAGCCAATCCACAAGAGAACAAAGGAAGCTCTTACTCGGAGAAGCGAGAATCCCAGCCCAAGATTTCTCAAGTAAAGAGAAATCCCAAACAAGGTTGCAAGACCAACAACCAGCAAAGAGAACATCAAGGAGCAAACCAAAGATGGAAGTTTCAAAAGGGGAAGGGAGACGACAAGATCTAACAACAACCAGATCTCGCATCAACCAAACCCTTAAAGGGTCATTTGAAGGGTAAACAAAGGGGGGGAAGAATGAAATCGAGAGGCAAAGAAGCAGAAAGGGAAAGGAGGCGAGCAGGAGGGCTTGAACAAGCCTCCAACTGGAGACACCAGGCGGATTTACATGGTGAGAAACTAGGGGAGAAGGGAGAAATGAGGCGGCGGAGGAGGAGAAACTCTAGGAGCTCTTGGGAGCATTTTGCAACTTGAAACTTCGAAAAATAGAATAAGTATATATTGACCAGGGTTTGTTCTACTATTTTTTTGTTGTTGTTTTCTTTTAATTTAGAATCATAAACCATTTCTCAAATCATGCCAATTTGATCGTGAAAGGGGTGAAAAGTTTGAATATAAATTTTGACCAAGTATACTTTGTACTAGGGTGTCCATAAAAATCTGAAACCGAAAAATCGAACCGAAAAACAGACTTTTTTTTAGGTTAACCAAACCGACTTGTTTCGAAATTTCGGTTTGGTTAACTGAATCGAAAATATTTTCGATTATCGGTTCGGTTTCGGTTCAGGACTTTACATATAATGGTTAACCGAAAAACCAAAAATATATTAATATTTTTTTTAAATATTAGTTACCTTTGATATATTGAGTGGTTAAACTCATGATCTTCAAGGTGTTAATGTAGTTTGAGTCTTTCCTTCTTCAATGTTAACATTTTACACACTATTTTTCCACTTCTCATTGATATAAGAGGTCGCTTATTAAATTTTATGGGATAAAAATTAATACACACAATGTTTGATTCCAGACAATATATAGTATATACTCTCAATATTTGTTTACAACAACCAAAATAATTTGATATAAATACATATTTAAAATAAAAGTATTGCTTGATCACTTTTTTTATTCAAATTTTATTATTTTGGCCTTCATTATTTAAGGTAAAATTACGTAAACGGTTATCGGTTAACCGAGAAAACCGAACCGAAAAATTGGTTAACCGAACTACGGTTAACCGAGATTCACGGTTCGGCTTCGGTTCATGATTTTAACTAACCGAAATCATGGTTAACCGAATTTCGATTAACCGAAATCTCGGTTAACCGGGTGGACCCCCTACATTGTACACATGCAAAGTTAATAATTAAATTTAGTGAGTTTGAATACTCACATCATAAAACAATTATAACTCTTTTGAATGGGAACACATTTAAGTAATGGTAAAAAATCATACTTAATGAACTTTCTGTAGTATTTTTGACAATTATTTTATGAATTTAGAGACTATTTATTAACCTTGGGTAGACCTAGGTCCGGTTCCGGGTGAACCGGCGAACCGGCGGTTCCAAAACCGGCGGGAAACCGGTTGGAACCCGGGACGGTTCCGGTTCTGGTTCGTCCACCTCCGGAACAGGTGAACCTGCTGTTCCAAACCGGGTGGAAAATAAAAAAATAACCAATCCGCAGTCGCGTTTTGGGCCACCACGACTGCGGTTTTCTTCTAGAGGTCAAAAATTATTTTTTTTTTGATTTTTTTTATTATTTCCGGTTCCGAACCGGAACCGAAACCAGGAGGAACCTGCCTCGGAACCGCCCGGAACCGGAACCGTGGAACCGGGCCAAGGCCGGTTCCAGTTCCATGGTTTCGAGGAACCGGAACCGGACCCAGGTCTACCCACGGGGGTTAAAATTTATAAAACCTGATGCAAACCATTTTCCTTAATTGGTGAAAATGAATTATAAATTTGTAGAGTTTTATATATTTGAATGTTTGAATTTTTATTATTAATGATACAGAACGTAAAGTAACAGTTAAAAAATACTACGAAATTTATCCTTATGTATTTAAGAAATTTATACTTAGGTAAAACATCTAAATATTTTTTTGTTTCTTACTGTTGTTGCTACTAAAAATTATCATAATTATAATATTAATATCTTATTTACAATAAATGAAAATTTTGTCAAATTATTATGATTATCAACATTATTATCTTATTCAATTAGAAATGTTATATTAAAATAAATTTAAAAAATTTGTCCCGTGCATAGCATGGACAAGTCCTCTAGTAAAATATAGGAAAAATAACTCTCAATAATACAAGAAGTATCCACTTTCAACCAAAAATAATACGAACTTTAAAAATCACCCACGACAATACGAACTATTTTGATATTAATCCAATATACCACGAGACTATTTTCCGATAACTTTTCCGGTAAAAAGGATGACATGGCAATCGGAAAATCTAAGTGTCACTTTAGAATTTTCACACTTTTTTTCTTTATTTCTTAATGCCATATCAGTACCGTATATGACTGCCATAACATCATAGTAATAAAAAAAAAACTAAAATCCATCCAAACAAACTGATTTCGTGATCAACAAATTAAAAAACTAAACCTAAATTAAAATCAAATCGAACACCATCGTTCATCATTCCTTAATCTAGGTGTTCGATTTGATTTTAATTTAGGTTTAGTTTTTTAATTTGTTGATCACGAAATCAGTTTGTTTGGATGGATTTTAGTTTTTTTTATTATTATTATGATGATATGGCAGTGATATACGTAATGATATGGTATTAAGAAATAAAGAAAACAAAAGTGTGAAAATTCTAATATGACACTTAGATTTTCCGGTTGTCATGTCATCATTTTTACCGGAAAAGTTATCGGAAAATAGTTTCGGATTATATTGAATTAATATCAAAATAGTTCGTATTGTTGTGGGTGATTTTTAAAATTCGTATTATTTTTAATTGAAAGTGGATACTTGGTGTTGTTAAGAGTCATTTTTCCTAAACTATATGTAAAGACAAGCAATTATTACTTAGAAATTGATATCTTTTGGGAAAAGCTATCTCCGTTGTCAAAGATACAAACCGGTAGCAGAAGGCATATGTCCACGTATAAATTTAGCAGCAGATGATAGTGGACATATGATGTATGATATAGTAGGATTGATACTTGATAGATAACAAGGATCGATTGCGCCAAAAAACAAAAACCGATTGTTTCCAGATTCTGTCCGAACTTCTACAACAAAAAAGATACAAGCTGACTAAACTCTAAATTTAAAAATAAAACAAGTTCATCATACAAACGACCAGTTTATGAACATGAAACAAATGCACTGCGCATCGTTGGCTTCGTTCATCACCTTCCAGCCTACTGCTCTCTCGTACGACACCGATCTTCCCATGCTCGACGAGCACACCCCTCCCTGAAGACACACAAATCCCTGCCCAAAAAAACAAAAAAAAAAACATGAGATGGACGAGACCGAGCAACAAACGACGATAACTGATCAGGATAATAATACATACCTGCTGCATTATCTGCGGAAGCTCCGCAAATACAGCCTTCTTCCCGTGCTCATCAAAGATGCTTTCAAGAGCGATGTCCTGCAGCGCTACCATTGTCGTCTCCAGCATATCTAGTCCCGCTTGGTTAGCAAATGTGAAGACCGGCATCCCCTGCAAACAAGTACCACAAATGTACAAACATATATCAATGACTAACGACTAATGAGTGCATTGTCCTTCATTAAAGGACTTGTGCCTTGTTTGGATTTAAAATGCATAACGAGTGCATTGCTTCGCTTTAGAATGCATAAAACATATGATATATTATGCATCCGAACATGGATAAGGATTCGCAAATGATGGCTACCTTCAAGGAGCAACATAGGATGGCGTCCGAGTGCAGCCAGAGCGTCTTAAGCAACGACTCTGTCCCTCCGCTAGCTGGCTTAAGCAAGTCGGCACCCAAATAACACCTGCACCATCAATACTCAGTTCACAAAAACGCACTCCGAGAATCTAGCAAGCCAATATAAGTTCACGATTCACATTCTAATACAATAAACCCGAGTCAATATTACAATTTCACTTCATTATTTTCGATGCCAATTCCCCAACACCACGAGGTGAACCCGGAATCTTCCATAGGGACTATTATAGAAGACCGGGCTAGAAATGACAAACCTGTAGCTTTCAGTGATCCAACGGGCAAGAGTTTGGGCCTCGGGATTTGGCGGTGACATTGGTGAACGGGAAAGAGGGCTAAACTGGGAAGGGGAAAGGGCAGAGGCCACCCTTTGAACGGAGGACACAATGCTCCTAACGTACTGCCTAGCCATGGAAGCCACTCCATCCTGAAGATGGGGCTCAAAAGCAAACTGAAATGCTATTGTCATAACCGACTTATTGCTTCCTGAATTATCATATGTCTTGCTTCCCGGTGGCCCTCCCTCAAGTGCAGAGGCGAGATCGAGCGTGCATTTTGGGCTTGACACATCCTGCACGCATCATCACATTTTAGAGAGAGAATATTGAATTGCAGGGACGATTTAGGGCTTGTTTGGATTACACTTGAGGGTGCATTATTATGCATTATCAAGTGCAATCCAAACGGACCCTTACACTTTGTCGGATATAAAAAGAAATTCTTCACAACCTTTAAGGAATCGATTGGGATAATGCGGAAGCCAGATGATAGGAGGGGCGCATCATCTGAAAAGGAAGCATCTATTGGAGCGAAAATGAGCTCTGCACATGTTCCTGAAGCGTTTTCATCCACTCCACTGCAGAGCTGAGCGACCAGAGAAGCTCAGTAAACACTTCGATAGAAGCAAAAGGTTAACAGATAAGTTGAAACAAATTCAGATATCTTACTTGGAGCAGAAATATGTCTCCTGGTGCATACATATCCTCTCGGTAGCCAATGTTTTCAAGACGAACAACCTCCATGAACTGCAGAAGACGGATTATTTCACTTCATAACGCCATAGGATAGAAGAAATGATTAAAAAAATGCATAGAATAATGAGAAGTTAAAATTTGTTCATGGTTTTCCTTGCCTCTTCATTCTCTATGGTATGAGCTAAGGGAAGGATGATCTGACCGCCAATGCTTCCAGTTCGAATGCCTGGCAAGCTACAAGGAGCAGCCTTGATAGCAGCAGCTGCATACGCATCGATGCTACTATCTGCCCATTCTGATCGATGTTCTCTCAAGAAACGCAGGAGTAACGCTGGGGGCACATTCTGTACAAGTAAGAAGTTGATTATGGGGAAGATCATATGTGTTACACATGCCCCAACATTGTTACTCTCTCCAAGTGCAGTTATAAATGATTGTCTCATTTGTTAAATTCGGTAAGCAAGTTGCAAACAAGTTCTCCATTCAGCAACACCAAAATAATAAGTAATCAAGGAATGTCACATTAAGGTCCAGGCCAGTTGTTCCTAGTGATCAGGGTATGTAAATCCTCAGAAGAAAAAACAAACGAACCTGTAACAGCATGGATGCTCTAGCACAAAGGAATCCACTAGTCAGAGAAGAAAATCCGTTATCATAGCAACAATTCGCACCAAGAATTTTCCCAGGAGATGAATTAACCAAAATGGTGACGTCATCCACACCATCACTTTCCATCACAGACCAGCCTTCATCCATAAATCCATTGACAGCTTCACTGAAACCCCTGGCATTATACAAGAGACACACATTAGTTTCTTTTCTATGCCCATAACGCTCTATCAACTGCCAAAAATCCAGTTGTCAAGGAACTTACTTGCTCAATCTCTGGCCAAGCGCTCGTAATGCAGCTGGCCGTCTTCCCCAGCCAGAGACATTTGGTTGAGAGATCTCCAATGAAACTTGTCTCAACTGTCTCAAAGCCTATTCAAAGTATTATATTTCAATTTAGAAAGTCGCACATTTGAAGAATAATGCATAATCAAATTAATGGGTTAGCATTTAGACTCTTACAGCCATTGTTGTTCGCTGAGCAAGCAAGGTTGATGACTCATAAAGGGGGCGTATAACTTCAGGCACATTCCATGGCTGGCTCATGGATTGAGAAAACATAAGTTAAGAGTTAGATAGAGCTTCTCAAATAAGGAACTTGTACATAAGCAAACAATGGGATCAACATACCTCTAGATCCAAATGATCGACAACATGGATGATGGATCCACCCCCGTCGCAGGGTCTTATGAGATATCCACTAGCCAATATTTCTCCTCTTATAAAATTGTTAACCGGGGGAATACTAGCACCATTCTGAGTGTTGTTTAGGGACCTCTCACAAACCTAATACATCAAAAAATCAAAAGGCATAACTTTAACATACAAAGCCGGATGATTTCTCAATTCATGAATACCACATGTAGATAATAAATCGTTTATTCCTCAATTCACTTACCACAATGCTTCCATCCTCCAGAACAGAAGTATAGCGCATCAACCAGAAATCCCGAGCTGGGGCCAAGGTTGTGAGTGCATAGAGCTAAAGAGCAAGGCAATTACATAACAAGCAACGTCAATAAAAAGTACGAATTTAAATTCTTTAAAAAGGTTTGCATTTATTTGACGTGGACAGTATGCGTGTACCTGCATGTATAGCAACTCAATAGTTCCACCATTTCCAGTGGGCAGTACGTTCACAACATCTATAGCCCGGCAATCATGACACCAAGAAGGCCGATCTTTCAGGATTTCAGCAACCTGCAAAAGATACGAACATGTAAAAATCTTGTTGACTATTATCAATCACAATGGAAATGAACGACAACAAGAGAATAATAATGCAAGGGAGATGCTTACTCTTGTGGGATCAAGGCTCACAAGGCCACATGCACGAGCTGCTACTCCAGAGCAACCGTGAGAAATAGCAATGATTCCAATGGAATCCGGACCAGGCTGTGTAGATCACATAAAATTTACCATATTACTTTCTATAGACCACATATAACTTTCTACATATTCAATTATAACTTTTAACATTTGTAACAAGTTTAGACATAAAATATTCACCTTCATCCCAGGCATTTGGATCCACTCTACAGCGGTTCCAGTTGCCTTAGATAGAAACTCTGCTAAAGTTTCCTCTGCAATGGACACAAGTCTGCAAAGAAACGGGACAGAGAGAGGCTTTAGGAGTTGGAACAGCATAAGCAAAACCAAATTAGACCGAAATATCTCTAAGAACTCAATGTTTCATCTTTAGACCTACCCTGCAGGGCTAGCATCCCTTAACGGACGCTGAGAGGTTGACTTTTGTTGACCGACTGTCACCACCGATTCACAACTGGTGTCAGTAGTGGCGGCAAGTCCTGTGGCCTACAAGAGTGAAAACACAAGACCTTCAATGTTGCTACACAAGTAGATAATTCAGTTGCTCTCCTACTACTACATACCCAAAGTACATAAAACAAACTCAACATTCACCATAAGTAAGAAAACATTTTAAATCTCACATTCTGGTTCTGTTGGCGAAAATAACTGTTCTCATAAACCAGCTGCCCCACTTGCTTCTGTAACCTGTCATTTTCCTCCATCAGGAGCTTGTTCATTGCCGTCAACTTTCTGTTCACGGCTTGAAGGCGTGATGCCTCTATTCTCTGCTTTTCTCGGCATCTGATAATTAATCATTCAGAAGCTTCACATTAACAACCATTTCCATCAATATATAGGTAAGAAGATAGGAATATCAGTCTACTCTTTCACAATCCTAATTGGATTTATGCAGGCTATGAACGTGACAGTATTTCTCCTAATAGGATCAAGTCTCATCCACAATTCTCCACCCAAAACCAATAAGTTTACATTTTTTGAACATTACATACAGAAATTAGTACTATATCTCTGGGTTTGTTAATTTTATAATTGCAAACACATTCCGTCCAACCATGAAAATCACTATTATAAGAGATGGAAAAAAATTATGATTTTACAAGATGTAAATGAGGACAAAGCAGAAAGCAACTTGCTTGGCATAAGCAAACCTTCTATTTTAAATGAGATCTGCGAAGACAAGTGTGAGTAAATAAAAACAAGTGAGAAACCTTCTATTTTGAAACCAGACTTTGATCTGCTTGGGTTCAATGTTGGAAAGAATAGGGCATTCCCTGATAAGCTGTTGGCGGCGAAGGGAGCTGGGCTTTGGGCACTCATTGTAGAGCCTCTCCAGCGCATCCACTTGCTCCGGAGTGTACCTCACGTATTTTCCGGCGTCTGCCCCGCCGCCCAGCTTGCCGCCGTAGCCACCATCATTCTTGCAGGCAGAGGAAACAGCCATCATCCTTAAATCTTGTTCAATTCCAAAGTCCCTGAAAACAACAAAAGAATTTATAATTAATGTGTTTACCCACAACCACAAAGGGGAAATTGTCAAACTGAAAATTGAGTGTGAATGTTGATGAAATTAAAACCACAATCCAAATATGATTTTCAAACGGATGGGAACTGGGAATGTTCATCTGTATACCTTGACTAATGTGCTCAGCATAATAACTAGCAATGAAGGAATCAGACTCCTCCAGTAGAAGAACAAGTATGGAAAAGAAAAGACGACTTTGCGTAAAGCTCAATTCAATTTTGGGATTTTGTACAGTGGAGAGAAATCAAAGAAAAGAAATGAACTTTTGAAGAGGGCAAGCAAGCCAAATACAGTAGTAGTACGTATTTGCTTGTCTTGTTGCGCACACCTACTTAAATATGAGCACATCAGCAAATTTACAAAGAGAAGAGAGAAGAGACAAACAGACAAGAGAAAAGATTAGCACTTATCAAACTTGTATGGAAAACCCCATCCCAGCGGCGTGCAGTTTCCTCAGACCTAAGAAAAGAGACCCAAAAATGCCAGACAGATTAAAGAAAATAAACAATTCCTGCCGATGGGGACTTGTCCTTTTTTCTTTACCTCCTTTATTGAGTGGGATGCGAAAGTGTGCTTTCTTTCACTCTTTGTGGAGAACTGAGAGAAAGTGTGGTGGGTTTTTCGGCTTCCTTTTCTTCATTTTTACTACGGAGTATTTCTTTCTTTTGCTTTTTCCGTCTTTCTGGTCGTCCCACTTCCGACAATTTGGACCTAAAAAGCTGCACACTTCTGGGCCAAGTTTTTAAGGATTTGTAGAGATTCCTACACAAGCTGTCCTGCGCGTGCTCTCCATCTTTCTTTTTGTGTATAAAATTATGAAAAAAAAAAAAAACTAGTATCATCGTATTTTCGCTTTTTTTTAGTGTATAAATATATCTCTTTCTTAATATCCTAAGTTTATACTACTAAGTTCTTCTCGTAACCTATTTCACCCATAAATAAAAAATAAAACATAGAGATTGCAACATCGTCTTGTATCCTCCCGTTGGTCGAGCAATCCTAAACTTGGATATGAAATCAACGTCAATTAGTAACCTTTCTCTTCCACCAACCATAACGACTGTATTTTTATTTTCCTTTAGAATGTAATGTTGTTGGAGAGGAAATTTTTCCCAACATGATTTGAAGATGGAGGTCAAATTTCCAAGGCAGATAAATTGTATGTGACCATATTTCTCGAGTTTTCCTTCCTTTTGAAGCTTTTACTCTTCTACTCAACAAGAAAGGAATAATTACCTTGATAATATCAAATGAATCGTCATTCGAGGTGTTGGGGATAGATTCTCTCTAGGAATCGAATTCATCTTCGGAGTTATTGTTATTGTTTGTATTAAAGCAATTGCAACAATTCTGGCCAAATTTGACCGCCATTTTTATCACCGATTGCTTATCGTTGCTCTCATTTATGAACGGTGTTTGGTTTTTGGGGTGAGATAGGTTAGGAGAAGAACTTGTTACAAAAACTGAAGGGTACCAAAATAAATAATTTTTGGGGGGAAAATCAAAAGAAAAAGGCAAAAACTTGAGACTACCAAAAGAAATTTCCCTAAGAACTAATTGATTGGTCGCCATTGCATTGATTGATTGGTCTTTAGAAGGGAATTTATCATTGCTTGCATTTCGTCTAAATTGCATAAGCTGGTTAAACCTTAATCATCTTAGTACTCTTCCACCTTCATTAAAGTGATATTTTTCTTGTTTTTTAGCCTAAAACTTAATTGTTTAAGTGTGATTAGTTTAAGGAAATTTTTGACTTGATAAAAGGTGTTGGCACTACTATTGTGATTTCCTACAAGTTCAATCTACTCTTGAGTTCTTGTTGACTTTTCAAGCACAAACATGTCTCAAGACAAGCATCTCAAACCTAGGAGTACAATTTCAATCAAGAGACGGCTGAGTACATCGGTTGTGCCATTAATGAAGGCATCAACCAATTCTTGTTATGGTTAGTTGAATTGATGAAAGATACATTCAAGCCAAAATTGCAAGAGCTTGAGGCATGTCTCCTAGCGTCAAAAGAGGCATCCCCTCCAGTCCACAAACAAGACAACAAATCTGATCAAGAATAAGAGGCCATCTTTCCATGAGTACATCACACCGTCCAAGGCCATAACTACCCAAGAGGTGGCTGAGGAAGAGGGCATCTACTACAGCAAAGGCCAATGGTGCACCCACAACTCAATTTAGCACCAAGACAATGTTGGGAAATCGACCCACCCAGGACTCTTGTACACCCACCGAAACCACACTGACGCAAAGACACAATTTTACAAAAGTGACTTTGTAAAATATAGTGAATGTACAATATATTACAAGACGCGGGTAACTCGACACTCTTATATGATGGGACACCCTCACACTCAAACTTACACGTGTGACGACACCTCACTCTCACTCGATCGAGCTCGCTCACACCTCCTAGTTGAGCTTTCTTACTCGATCTAACCTACCCACTTGATCACTCACTTGATTGATAATCCAAACTATTACACACACTTGCCTATTTATAGGCATGTCACCCTCTTTACATCACTAAAGTGAATTCTAGATAATCCTAGACTAAGTTTCATCTAAACTAGTCTAGATCTTTCCTATCTAGATAGTTTACAAATCTAGAATAATCTAAGACATTCTATTTACAACTCTCTCCACATTTCTAGAGAGTTCTCTAATAATCTACACTTATCTAGAAGCTTTCATAACATCCCAAGGTCTTCTAGAATCTTCCATAAGGTTCTGACGTCTTCTAGAAGCTTCCACAACCTTCTTAATTCTTCTAGAAACTTTCGTACCCTTCTTGCATCTTCTAGAAATTTCTAGAAACTTATGTAGCCTTCTAGATATTTCAAATATGAAAATATGAATTAATCCTCCACAGACAAGGTGTGTAGCATCCCAGACACCCTAGGAACGTATCAATACTTACAATGAAGATCTTGCTGATTATGAAGAAGATGAGCAACCTCCATGGCATCCTCCACTAGTAGATTTATATGAAGAAATTCGGTATGTATAAGAACTACCTAATCCTTATAGTAGAAGGAGACCAAATCAGCACAATGCTCAACCCAATTGTTGGATCGTAACCGGTTAGCAAGAGCTTGGGAACTGGTTGTTAAGCTGTTCCCAAGGCAGCGGAAGAAACAATATCGCAAGTATTAAAAAGGCAGAAAGAACACAGTTCCCTTATAGAGGAACCCCACTACAACCAACTAGTTGTATGGGTAAACCTCTACCTTCGCTTGGAGGATTTTGAATGACTTACTTATATTATTGATTTGTTCCTTAGTTACAAACAGCCAGAATCAAATTTCTCTGTTCCTATGAGTTCTACCTAACTCTAGCAACACTAATGAATCTTCTCAACTAAGTTCCTAAGCGAACAACAACAACTAAATAAGTAACTCAAACCTTACACCGAATCGCAGTTCCCTTGCTCTTGGGAACTTGGCTTCACCATCGTCGAGATCAGACACTCGCCTTCGGGGACTTCTCTTCTTCTTTCTCTTTCTCTGTTGTGGGTATTTGTGAGTTCGGGGAGAAGTACTCAATCCCAGTACTATTCATTTGGCTTTATACTCAGGTGCACTTGGGCTTCAATCGCATCTTTTATTTGTGTCCGAAATGCCCTTTTCTTGATGCCCAAGTTGTACTTTCTTCACATGTGACTTCGATTTGAACTAGGTCAACTTCTTGAAACGATCGGACCGTTGGATCACTCGTGACAGTCTACTCCTCAGACTGTGCCTTCATCCTGTCCAAGACAGGATCCCATGATATGCGCTGATCGGTCCTTGTCTTCACTTGTGAGTTCCCATGTCGTGGGAACTGTTCTCTTCAGAGTTCCTTTGGGAGAAACTCTTCATCGTGTAAGCTTGTGTTCTCTGATCATTCCTGTGAGTTCCCATTGCATGGGATCTTTCCTCTTCAGAGTTCCCTTGATGGGAACTCTTCATTGTGTGCTTCTGTGATCTTTGGTCATTCATGGGAGTTCTTTGCTTAACCTGTGTTCCTCAGGATTACTTGATCAAAGCACATTAGTTCCCTTATGGCGTTTGTCATTATCAAAACTCGGAGAACTGTATCGTTGTTCCGATGTTTAGAACCAGAGGTCCCAACATCGTCCCAACAATTTCCCCCTTTTTGATGATGACAAACACATCACAAAAATAAGCAAGTATTTCAAAGCATGATATGCAGATGAGTTCCTAGGGATCCACTTCTTGTGAATCACTGAGTTCGTACTTTGCTTTTTATGCAATTGTTCCCCCTTAGCTATAGCGTATTCTATGATATCTTTTCAACTTAACTCATCTCGCATTTTTTGTCTTTCCCCCTTTTGACATCATCGAAAACAAGTAAACACATAAATAGGGAAGGAAAGGAACACGCAATCATACTAAAAACCATTTATTACTTAAGCAAAGTATGTACATAGGAACACAAGAAACAAATTTTGTGGGAACATTTGAGACTAAGGAAAAAGGAAGAAAAGATCATGGGCTTGGTGGGAACAGGGCATCACAAAGTCGTGTCAAGACTTGTACAAGCTTTTCTTGGCCTTTAGCAATCTTTTCTTGGTCCCTTGCCATCTTGTCGAGTGTGTTGGCAATGTGCATCAACACTTGAGTGTTCCCAGCCTGGGCGCCTTCATCGGATGCCAGCCTTTCGTGTTCCTCCACTGGCTCAGAGTGACGCATTTTCTGGACCACATAAATGTCCAGTTCCCTTCCGATGGTGACCTCTTCTTTGGAGGTGTCGTAGAGGCCCTCTCCGAGCAAGAGTTTCTTGATTAGGCCAGCGTAAGGAAGGGAGTGGGATTTGGAAGCCATGCACTTCTCCATGTGCCCTAGAGTTATGCGAGGGAGGTTGATGGGCTTTTTGAAGAGAAAGTGGCAGAGGAGAATGACATCAGGGATGTTGATGACAAGGCGCTTCTCCTGGCGAGGGATCACCACATTGATAATGAATTGATGGGCCAGCTTAGCTATGAGGGACAGGTGATGGGTTGATGTGCCAGTGGTGGGAACTCGGCCCTCATAGATCGTGTTGTAGATCTCTGCGCTATTGTAGTCGCCCCAGAGCTTGGCAGGCAGTTCCTGGAGGCCCTGGACAGGGACCTGTAGTTGAAGGCGAATTGTGGAGGTTGTGAAGATGAAGTCATCGCCTTCGAGGGAGAGAGTTCCCTTGGTGCCATTGTCTTGGACCACAAAATTGTTGTAGAAGCGGCGCACCTGAGAGGGATCCACACTAACGGCCTCGCTGCAGATGTGTTCCCATCCTTGGACCTTGATCAGTTCCCATAGTTGCCCTAGCCCGTTGTCGGTGAGTGTTGCTTCAGAGATGATGAGGGAGGGGAGGAGCTTGCGAGTCTCAGAGACATGCACCTTCTTGGGCACAGTTCCTTTCCCTATTTTGCCCTTGGTCTTGTTCCCTCTTGAGACCGTAGTCTTTATTTTCTGCTGAGAGGGTGCAACCGCTTCAGTCATTAGAGGGCGATCCCTTGTTGCGTGGGAACCCTCCAACACCACCAATTGGTGTCCAGGAGTTGAGATGTGGACATGCCTCGTAGTGGCAAGAGCCTCCTCTTGGTCCTCATCTTCGTCACTAGAGGTCACGTCTTCATCCGAGGAGCTTGAGCTCAACCCGGTTTCCACATCATCATCTTCTTGATGACGGCAGCTTTGCCCAGCACTGTCAGCTGGTGCTGGGTTCCCTTCTTTTGGGAGCTTGTTCCCTTGGCCTTCGGAAGGCCCTTTGAGCATGCCTCGGAATTCTTCCTCGAGGGCTTTCAGTTGGGCCTCTTCTTCCGCAGTTCCCATGACTATGGGAGACTGCCCCTTGGCCTTTTTGCCGAGTACGACGGCGATTGGAAGATCGTCGTCATCAGAGTCGAGGGATAGGACTTTTTGTGCCGATGGAGGGGGAGATGGAAGTTTGAGTGTGGAGGGAGAGGCAGGAGGAGGAAGAGAGGTTTGTGGAGTTGGATTTTGGGGGTGGAAGGAGGAGGGTTGCTTGATGCCTTGGGACTGGAGGTCCCAGAGGCGGGTTTTGGATTGTGAGAGGGAGACTGGGCAATGGGGGCGGTGGATGGGGGAGGTGTGTTGTGTTTAGGAGAGAGAGGGGTAGGAGTTCCCTCGGGTATAGGAGGAAGGGAAGAAGGGGGTATGGAGGCGGGAGCGTTGAGGTTAGAGTTCCCAGGGTTTGGGGACTCGGATAGAGAAGCATTCGAAGCAGGAGGTGGTAGAGGTTGACGTTGGGATTGTGAGTTCCCAGAGTCGAAAGCAGAGGAGAAAATGAAAGGAGGTTTGTCGACACAAGAGTCGTCTTTGGAGCAATTGAGGTACTCATCAAAGCGGAAGAAGGGTTTCTTCGTTTCGGAGTAAAGGGAGGAGGAAGAGATCTCGGAGTGTTTTCGTTTGGATGAGGAGGATTGTTTGGATTTATGAGAGTGTTTGGATTTTTTTGATTTGGGTTTTCGTGTTTAGATGGGGGTTCGGATCCGAAACTGTCGACGATGACAGTTCCGGAGGAAGAGAGAGGTGGAAGAGATTGTGAGGAAGTGGCGGTGGAGGAGGACATCACAAGAGTTTGCGCTGCCGGAGAAGGAAGAGAAATAGGAGGCATGAGAGGGCTCACATAATTGTAGAGCCCAGCGATGAGGACATCGCGAAGAACATGATCTTGTTCTTTCTCGATGTCGGCGAGCATGGAGAGGAAGAAGGTGCGAGGGTTTTTGTGGATCCACTCCTTAATTTCGTCGAATGAGTGGGTTGAAGCCATGGAAGGTTTTGGAAGAAGAGTAGTTTTGGCAGTTTGCTTGAATTGGGTGAATGGGAGGTTGCAGAAAAGAGAGTGTTGCAGGGAGGAATGAGGGAGAAGGGCCCAAAAATGGCAAAGGGGGTTTTATGTGGGAGATAAGGGTAGAAGGGGAAAGGTTAACCTCGATAACCGTTGGCCAATAACTGCAAAGGAGTGATTCGGCTTCCGTAGCACGCCTCTGACATGCGTCATTTTCTTCCTAGGGAAGTCTTTTGATTTTTTGAATACTTGGCCCAAAACGGTTCAGAGTCTGACACATTTCCCATTTTCCCAAGTGACGTTTCATTATTCAGATCTAGCTGTGGTCCCTTGTGTGTACACACCAGTTCCCATAATCTTTTGAAAGGTCATATTGAGTGGAGAGGTTCAGGGAACTCACACTCAATGTTCTTTGTGAGGCTAGGGAACTCAAAAAGGAGCCAAACAATTACAACTCGATAAAAGGGATAAAGAGTTTGGCTCATGAGAAGCGTTTGTCTGGCCCTTGGCTTAGGGTTGGTTTTATGATCGACCGTCATAGTGGCTTGTAGAGAGGGTTAAAGGGAACTCTGGTTGATCATTTTAGGCCGAAAGAAAATGTTCCATTGTACATAAATAAGCTCTAGACTAGTAATTAGGGCAAAATGAAAGCAATAATTCCAAGTGTTCCCTATCATGCATTTCTAGTTAAACTAGTCAGGAATTGAGGGAGAAACAAACAGGGACTTGTTTAGTTTAGAGTTATCATCCCTAGAAGCATTCGAAAACATTGGTAGGGACGTCTGTCTAAAGCTTTAGTGAGGATGTCCGCAATTTGCTCTTCCGTTCTACAGTGTTCCATAGAGATGTTCCCATTCTCAACATTATCACGTAGGAAATGATGCCTAATGTCTATATGCTTGGTCCTGGAGACATGATTTTTAGATATGTTAATGGCACTAGTATTATCACAGAGAATAGGAACTGGGCCAAAAGACATACCATAATCCTGAAGTTGAGACTTGAGCCATAATACTTGGGAACAGCATGATGCGGAAGCCACGTATTCGGCTTCAACTGTGGAGAGTGCCACTGAATTTTGCTTCTTGGATCCCCAGGAAACTAGGCATGATCCTAGGAACTGGGCCATTCCAAATGTGCTTTTTCTATCAACCAAGTGCCCTGCAAAGTCTACATCTGTGTATGCAATGAGCTCAAGGGAACTGTTCCTTGGATACTAAAGGCACAAGTTGTCGTTCCCTTGGAGATACCTGAAAATCCTCTTCACCTCTTTCAGGTGTGATTCCTTGGGGTTAGCTTGAAAACGAGCACAAAGACATACGGAGAACATGATGACAAGTCTACTAGCAGTTAAGTAGAGGAGGGACCCGATCATACCTCGATAATTTCGTTGGTCCACACTTATATCTGTTTCATCCGCATTGAGTCTTGAGTTTGGTGAGATGGGAGTGTCAATGGGTCTGGAGTGTTCCATCCCATACTTCACGAGCATTTTTTTGATGTATTTCTATTGATGAATCTTTGTTCCCTCCTTTGTTTGAGAGACTTGGAGTCCCAAGAAGAATTTGAGTTCCCCTATGAGACTCATCTCAAATTCACTGCTCATGAGGTTCTTAAATTTTTCTACAAGAGTTTCGTTAGTTGCTCCAAAAACAATGTCATCAACATATACTTGTACAATCAAGATATCTTTAGACTCTTTCTTGAGGAACAAGGTTTTGTCTATAGAACCTCAAATGTATCCATGAGATAGAAGGAACTGAGCAAACCTGTCATACCATGCTCGGGGAGCTTGTTTGAGACCGTAGAGGTCCCTCTCCAGGAAGTAGACGTGGTTGGGTAGTTTCTCATCTTCGAATCCTGGGGGTTGAGCTACGTATACTTCTTCCTTGAGGTGCCCATTGAGAAAAGCCGTCTTCACATCCATCTGGTATAACTTGAATCCTTTGTGGGTTGCATAGGCTATGAGAAGACGGATGGCCTCGATCCTTGCAACTGGTGCGAAGGTCTCGTCATAGTCGATCCCCTCTCCTTTTCTGTAGCCTTGAGCAACCAAACGAGCCTTGTTCCTTGCTACGGCCCCAGTATCATCGAGCTTGTTCCGAAAGACCCATCGAGTTCCTATAATGTTCTTGTTCTTGGGCCTAGGAACTAGCTTCCATACCTTGTTCCTCTCAAATTGATGGAGTTCCTCTTGCATGGCTTGGATCCAGTCAGGATCTTTTAAGGCTTCTTTGATATTCTTTGGTTCCACCAGTGAAACAAACGCATTAAAGGCACAAAAGTTATTGAGAGAGGAACGAGTTTGTACACCTTTGTCATAGGGAGTGATGATGTTGTCGATGGGGTGATCCCTTTTCTGATAGGAGTTCCTTGTTCGAATGTGTGAGACATCGACCTGTTCCATTGTCTCTGCATCTGTATCTTGAGCATCCTCTTCTTCAGTGGGACAATTGTGCTCAACTTCTTCACTAAGACTTGCATCAGGATTCTCTTCAGGGTTCCCTCGTTGTTCCCCCTGAACACTGGATTCTGGTAAGTTTTCAGTTTGGGGAACAAGAGATTTTGATGCATCTTGTGGTTCTCCTGTTGAGGAGGGAACTTCAAAGGAATTTTGATCTGTAGAATTTTGATCTCCTTCGTTGTTCCCTGATTGTGGGGCATTGTTCCCACTTGGATAGTCTTCATCTCTCTTTCTTGGTTCATCCTCATCGTCGTCTTCTTCTTGTCTGACCAGTTTGAACAGAGTTCCCTTTCCTTGGTCCTCTGTTCCCATCTTTACAAATTTTTCATCGAAGATGACATGAATGCTTTCCTCTATCTTCTTGGTCCTCTTGTTGTAGACCCTGTACGCCTTGCTTTGGGAAGAGTATCCCAGGAATTTCCCTTCATCGCTTCTGGGGTCAAATTTGTCGAGGTTGTCCTTCTCATTGTTGTGAACAAAGCATTTGCATCCAAAGGTCCTTAGGTGAGAGATGTTGGGCTTCCTTCCTTTGATGAGCTCGTAGGATGTCTTCTTGATCATTGGACGTGTCATGGGTCGATTCAGAATGTAAGTGGCAGTGGAAATAGCTTCGGCCCATAAATGTGCAGGAACTCTACTTTCCAACATCATGGCTCTTGCCATGTCTTCTAGAGTTCTGTTTTTCCTTTCTACCACGCCATTTTGTTGAGGAGTCCGAGGAGCTGAGAAATTGTGGGATACACCATTGTTGTCACAGTACCTTAGGAACTCTGAGTTCTTGAACTCAGTTCCGTGGTCAGATTTGAGTGACTTGAGCATGATTCCCATGCTCACTTCCATCCTCTTGATTAGAGTTTCGAACTCTTTGAAGGTATCTGATTTTGATCTCAAGAAAAGTACCCATGTAAATCTCGAAAAATCATCGATTAAGACATACATGTACCTTTTTCCTCCGTAGCTTTCAGTGTCCATGGGACCACAAAGATCCATGTGTATTAGCTCCAAGGGTCTTGTAGTGCTGACTACCTTCTTGGGTTTGAACGAGCTCCTGGTCTGCTTCCCACGAACACATGCTTCGCACATCTTGACTCCCTCAAGGTTGATTCGTGGGAGACCAATGACTAGATCCTGTAGATAAAGCTTCAAGATTTGATTGATACATGCGTGTCCTAGCCTTTGGTGCCAGAGTTCCGTTTCATCAAGGGAACTTGCCAAACATAGTTTCCTTGGTGGCTCAAATTCTGTATCCACCACATAGATGTTGTTGGATCTTCTTCCTTTCAGGATAATTTTGCTACTCTTCTTGTTGATCACCAGACACTCTCTTGAATCAAAGGTGACGATGTTGTTCCCTTGATCACATATTTGAGAAACGCTCAAGAGATTGAATCCCAGATCCTTTACCAAGTTAACGTTGCTGATCTTGATTGATTTGTTGAGTAGCACTTCCCCTGTTCCTATGATTTCCCCTTTATTTTTGTTGCCAAAGGACACGTGACCTCCTTCGGCCTTTGGGTGGAGTGAGGTGAGGTTGTCTTTGTTTCCAGTCATGTGGTTAGAGCATCCACTGTCAATGACCCATGTACTGCTCCCCCTCACTGCCACCTACAAGAAAAGTTAGTTTTTGAGGACCCAGGCAAGATGACTCTTGCCTGGTCCCTTGCAAGGGAAGACAGTCTCAAATAGCACATAGTCAGCAATGTTAATGTCATGAGAGTACTTGTTATAGGCAAAATTCCTATGGTTATTCCTTTTTGTGGGAACCCTAGTGGACTTGTTGGCTTGTTGATTCTGCCTGTTCCAGTACTCATGGTTTATCTGAGCTTGGGCCTTAGCTTTGGGACAACTTTCCTTGTAGTGCCCATGAGCACCACAGTTCTAGCAGGTCTTATAGTATTCTCCTAGGTAGTACTTGGGATGAGGTCTCTGTATCATGTTCCTATCCATAGTTTCTTTGTTGTATACTCTAGACCCATTTCCCTTAGCTATTTGAATGTACAACTTATGTCCAGTATTCCCAGTGTAATAATCTACTTCTCCATTCACTCCACTCTCCAGGACACGGATTTTCTCTTCTAAGTGTGAATTTTTTTGTTTCTCACATTGAAGCTCTAGGGCCCTACACTCATTTATCTCTTTTTCACTCAAAGGAGACTTTCCTTTTCTAGGGCTCTCTGACTCATACCCTATTCCGTGTCTGGCAGGGACAAACTTGGTTTGGGAACTAGAGGCTTCAGAGTTCCCTTTTGCTTTACTCAGGTTTTGTAGAAGGGTGTTCTCATCACTCTCTAGAGTCTTAAGCTCTTTTTCGAGATCTACTATATGTGATAAATAGGACTGAAGTTTTTCAAGAAGGGGCACACAGTTAGGACATGGCTCAAGACCAACTAGTTCAGCATTGGTGTGTTACGATTTTTCCAATCTCTTTTGCAATTTAATGTTATCTTTGACAAGGCTTGAGAGAATTTTAAGCAACTCAGGTTTTTCATAATTATTCAATGAAGCAAGAACGGATTCAAAAGTTACATCACTGGGTTGTTCCCCAGTGGTGTCTCCTATGGCCATTGCGCACATGTCAAGAGATGCCCAAGATTCAGGATCTTCTTCCTCGTCATCGTCCCAGGTGGCGATGTAGGCCTTCTTTCCTTGCTTTCGATCGTCAGTTCCTAGTGGGCACTCCTTTGCGAAGTGTCCCTTTTTGTAGCACTTGTAGCATGTGACGTCCGAGAGGTCCTTTTCAGCAGGTCTTCTTTGGGAACTTTGTCCTTTCTGTGAGTTCCCATTCCCCTTTTTGAGCTTTCCTTTGTAGAAAGATCGAAGAGCCCTTGTTACAAGTACTAGTTCCTCATCCTCTTCTTCTTCTGATTCTTCATGTTGCTCTTGAACTAACTTGAGCATTTTTTCAAGTTTGAGGGCAATTCCTTGGTGTGCCCTCGTTTGTACCTTGTCATCTATCTTTCTCTTCTCATATCCCACCAGCTTTCCAAAGACCCGGTGGAGCATGAGAGCTCTGTTTCGGGGTCCTTTTTGAACATCGTTCTTTCATTTGTCCATTCTCCAGTCAACCCATTGAAGAGTTGTTGAACCTTCATTTTGTCAGTGACTTCCTCTTTAGTGATCCCAAGGCCAGCCATCTTGGTGCAAAGTCCCTCGAAACGGGATTGGTAGCTATCTACGGACTCTCCCATTTCCATTTGGAAGTTGAAGAACTCCCTCCTTGCATTCATCTAAAGATCTTCTCGGAGGTCTGAGTTCCCAATATGCATTTGTTGAATGGCTTCCCACACTTCCTTTGTTGTGTCTAGGTTTACCACCCTATCACAGTCTTGCACCGTCATAGCATTCTTGAGGTACTGGATGGCTTTGAAGTTGGCCTCCATGCACTTGTACTCATTCGGTCCCCATTTTGAGAGGTCATTCTCAATCGCTGGATCAATTTTGATGTTCCGTTTCTCTATAACGCACCAAACCTGGTAGTCCTGGCTGCGCATCCAGTTCTTCATGTCGCGTTGCCAGACTTCGAATCTACCAGTGATGAGCCTTGGTGGCTTGCTATTGTTGTGACCGACTTGGGTGAGTTCGTGAGCCATTTTTGAAACCTGCGATGCTAACACAAATCTAGAGCAGCCTGCTCTGATACCAATTGTTGGATCGTAACCGGTTAGCAAGAGCTTGGGAAATGGCTGTTAAGCTGTTCCCAAGGCAGCGGAAGAAACAATATCGCAAGTATTAAAAAGGCAGAAAGAACACAGTTCCCTTATAGAGGAACCCCACTACAACCAACTAGTTGTATGGGTAAACCTCTACCTTCGCTTGGAGGATTTTGAATGACTTACTTATATTATTGATTTGTTCCTTAGTTACAAACAGCCAGATTCAAACTTCTCTGTTCCTATGAGTTCTACCTAACTCTAGCAACACTAATGAATCTTCTCAACTAAGTTCCTAAGTGAACAACAACAACTAAATAAGTAACTCAAACCTTACACCGAATCGCAGTTCCCTTGCTCCTGGGAACTTGGCTTCACCGTCGTCGAGATCAGATACTCTCCGCCGGGGACTTCTCTTCTTCTTTCTCTTTCTCTGTTGTGGGTATTTGTGAGTTATGGGAGAAGTACTCAATCCGAGTACTATTCATTTGGCTTTATACTCAGGTGCACTTGGGCTTCAATCGCATCTTTTATTTGTTTCCGAAATGCCCTTTGCTTGATGCCCAAGTTGTACTTTCTTCACATGTGACTTCGATTTAAACTAGGTCAACTTCTTGAAACGATCGGACTGTTGGATCACTCGTGACAGTCTACTCCTCAGACTGTGCCTTCATCCTGTCCAAGACAGGATCCCGTGATATGCGCTGACCGGTCCTTGTCTTCACATGTGAGTTCCCATGTCGTGGGAACTGTTCTCTTCAGAGTTCCTTTGGGGGAAACTCTTCATCGTGTAAGCTTGTGTTCTCTGATCATTCCTGTGAGTTCCCATTGCATGGGATCTTTCCTCTTCAGAGTTCCCATCAAGGGAACTCTTCATTGTGTGCTTCTGTGATCTTTGGTCATTCATGGGAGTTCTTTGCTTAACCTATGTTCCTTAGAAATACTTGATCAAAGCACATTAGTTCCCTTATGGCGTTTGTCATTATCAAAACTCGGAGAACTGTATCGTTGTTCCAATATTTAGAGCCAGAGGTCCCAACATCATCCCAACACCAATCCTTGAAGAGACATCAAAGTGAAGATTGAACCATTTAGTGGTGAATTGAATCTTGAGTAGTATTTAGAATGGGAACAATAATAGAACACTTAGGTTATAAGGAATGGGAAAAGTTAAAGGCTGTAACTATTCATTTTGTGGGAATCGCTAGAGCATGGTAGTTTAGATTGAGAGATGATAGAATGAGAAAGGGTTTGCAACCCACGGAAACTTGGAATCGACTGAAGACTGTAATGAAAAGGAAATAGGTGTGCGAAGAGCAAAGCGAGCACATGAGGCTGAAAGTGACCACACTCAAACAAGGTTTCAAGACTCGAACTAAGGCTCCGTTCAACGGCGTAGGTTTGTAGAGGTTTTTAAAAATTTCTACTATTTAAAACCTACTTAAATGAGTGTTCAACACAATAAGGTTTTTTACCATGTGGAGGTTTGAGTAGGTTTGTAAAAAAATTTAACACAACTTTTTTAATTAATATTCTTTTTGGTAGTTTTGAAATAAAACATACATAAAAACCTTACAATACCAAACATCATATAAGGTTTTAGGAGGTTTCATAAAGGAATACCTATACCTACCAAAAAATCACATACCCAAAAACCTTCTAAAAAATCTTCACCTCCTCAAAAACCTTATATTACCGAATAGAGCCCAAGTACTTCAATGAGCTGGATGGTTTGAGCTACAAGGTTGGAATTCTTAACTCTCGGGGGTGTCTAAGGACCCAATTCATGGCCGGCCTGAACACACCCATTCGTGATGTCCTAGAAGTACAACATATTAAAGATATTTGCACTATGGTGCACTCAGCCCAGCTATTACATGAGTATTTGTTTTTTTTTTCTAGTCCAAGATCAAATTCTACTCTCGTTTCTTCTAACTCTTCGTTGACGCAAAAGGGAGTTTAAAACTCACCTAAGACAAGTTCAGAATTCAAAATGCTCCACTCTTGTCCCTCAAAATAAGAAAGAATCTGAAACATTCGATGTTTCAAGTGCCAAGGGAGAGGACATTTGGCTAGTGATTGGTTTGTAATAAACGAGTTTTACAGGTTCTAGTAAACCGACCCTACATGTTTATGCAAAGATCATCTAGATCCTTCTTTTAGTTGGTTTTGGTCCGGATTGGTTTTGTAATACAAGGGTTTTAAGGGTTCTAGTGAACCGACCCTGTATAAACAAACCTTTCTAGCCTTTGTTTTTACTATGCGATTGAACACTGATTCCAGGATTGCTATACTGGCAATTTCACGTGAGCTTGTTCTTGTAGCTTGTTCAATCTGCCACATGCATGTTATCTCTGCAGTATTTTTTTCTTGTGATTGTGTTGTTAGATTACTAAATCCTTGAACAAATTTGTAGCTAGGTCATCAAATTCCACAGAAGGCATGTATCGCGTAACCACACAATTGCATGTTACATTGTGAATTCACAACATAGCAGCTGTGTAATGAAATTTTAATTTCCGAACAAGAAAAAAAGATACACATACAAACAAATAGACACGAGTTTCAATTAACGTCAAGGGCATATTTTCCTCCTACAGTCAGACATCCGACCTTCCTTTATATTTTGATTGTAATGAACAGAACGGCCTACCAAAGTTGACCACACTATCCCAAATTTGGCAACACTTAACAGTTGTACAACCGAATTGCCAATTCTTATGTTCCAACTTGAAAAACTGGTCAATAATATAGTGGTAGTAGAGCTTCTTGCTGTTTTCGGCTGTGAAGTTAATGTTCAATAGACGGAAATAATTGATAAGGAAGTACCAAAACTTCTCCAGCAAGAGGGCGGTCCAGACTCCAGACAACAGTTGTTTAATATCACAAAGATTAGGTATAGGGTTTTTCTCCCCCAGTCGTCTACCCAATACCTGCACAAGTTTATTCATCAGAAACGCAAACCTGATCAATGATTGAATCATTCAACTCTTTTTTTTCTCGACGTGAAAAACATCCACATTTTTAATAACCCATGCTATGGTACAGGACTAATACTATAAACCAAATGACCAGTGGTGTGAAAATTTAAGTACCTATTTGCAAGTTGCAGCTGAGCATGCAACATGCGAATTAATAGGGCAGTAATTAGGAACGCAATTCATCAAATGTTGACATACTCCATAACCCTTAGGAGAAAAAAAGATACCTTATTTCATGTTGACATACTCTATAAGGCGTAGATCAAGCTCAAAATGCTGGCACAAAAGTTTCTGCAACATGAAAATGGAAAAAGTGAGCAAAACAGAAAATAGATTAAACAGGAACAAGGCAATTAAGCTAATCATCTAAGTAAATTCCTGATGACTGCCTGTGGATAGTTGACAAGACGCTGGATGATATTACAAATAATCATATATCTATCAAACAAAGTCACACAGAAGCTTCGTTTTACAAAAAGGATTTATTGAATACATGTGTGTAGCATGTTAAAGCATGCATACTAGGTTCAAAAGAATCCTTCCAAGGGATGATACAGGCATCAGGTATGCAGTTTCTTTTAGTCCATAAAGTTGAACAGTCTCCAATTTCAAAAGCCTAAACTGTGCTTACATTTTGTTTTCCTTTTGTATGGTTGGAACAAGAGTTAATTGATGAACCCTAGGACTACAAAGTATGATGTCAGGTGAGGATTCACTTAAGTTTAGAAAGTACCTTTGTTATAGGTGGATGAGAAACTTTCATTTCAAATTCCGGTTCTGGAAAGCGAGCAACCTCTATGTTTTTCTCGAATAGTATGTATGTTGGAAGAGCCGCACTACCTGTCACATGTCTTGTTAAGAAGAAAGGATTTTTGCAATGATAAAACATTCAAAAAATGATTCAAAACACCCAAAATGAAGGCTGAGACAGCATTGACCTTGAAGGGAGATTCCAAACTTATCTGCCGCATTTGGAAAGAGGCCAAGATCGACTACTCCGAAAGACAAATTCTTATTCGAATATCTGTGCATTAGCAAAGTTCCAGTTCGTAGGGATTTAACTTTAAAATTCAATTTCATTTAGGCATGTTATGTGGAAGAAACTTACGTAATTGATAGTTCAGGAAAGATCTGACTGGTGCGTGCACAGGAAGCCAAAGACAAAGCACGGAATTCAACCTGCAAATCTTAGACAGTATCATTCATGAAGAAATCATGCAAAAAAGGGAGACAGATAGACAAAGAAAAGACAGGCAGTCCCCAGAAGCATTCATTTGATTTTGTCCAATATAAGCAACAAATCCAGTAGAAGTAAAAAATGGGAGCAGGTAGGTTGTTGAGTAGGCAAGTAAAAAGTGCGATGGAAGGGAGTGATTCCACCATTTTGTTACCCCACCCCTTGATGGAAGAATGATTGAGGTGGAGCAAACTCCTTTTTACAATGGATAAAAGGTTGTGCAAAACAAGTTGATTTTTTTTGTCAATGTATCATAACACTAAAATGGACTACATTCATTTTCATTCCCTTTACGTTTCCATGAATTGTAACCAAACGGGGCCTAAGTGTTTATAAAATCTTGTTTGAATTTCAAAATAAAGAATATCCAAGACCCGCAATAAATAACTGTAATTATTCAAAAACACCATAATTTGACACATCATTTAAATGAATAAAAGGCTTGGCATATGGCAAAAAGGCTCATCCTTCAGTATGTATATATATATAGATGTATAGATGTATAGATATATACATCAGTTGTTCCCAATTATATTCTACTTCAAGGAGTGAGGACCAGTGGTGCCTTTCACTGAAAACATTAATGGATAAAAGGCATACAGGAGAGAAACATAGGCGATTGGAGCAAGGGCATATTTGGAAGGTATAGGATTTGATGACTTCAAATGATAAATACTTTAAAACAAATTCTTAGACCTAAAATGACAATTGTTTAGACATGGATGGAGTGTGGGATAAAATGCATTAGATATTGAAAAACATGACTAGAACTCTAGAAGACCCCTCATAAACAAAGATGAAACACAGGCAGCCACAACTCTTAACTCATGATACTATTAAGACTACATTCAACACTTATCCTCAGTTTTATTATATGCTCAGTTAACACTAGCAAAGCAGAAACGACGGTCAATCATTTTTGACAGCTGGATTGTGTTCAGAACACAAGAATACTGCAAACTGACATCTTTAGGGTAGCCACAGATAGAACCATTAGAAACTTGTTGGAAAGGTGATGACCAAACATGCTATTTTTTTCCCATAGAAAGGAAATTGCTATTGAACCCCTATCAAATCCATTTCCTGAAGAAATTATTATTTAGATTACAGAAAGGTAACCTATTCGCCTGTGAGATACTTCAACTATCCTTCACCCCCTCCCCTTCAATAACAAATTTGGGACATAAGTTTACCATGTCATTGTTTAACTGATTTAGTTTTTTTAAAAACGCTTATCTCATATCAGGCATTATACTCATAAACTCAAGAAAAGAGAGGGGAAAAAAAAAAGGAATGAAACTCTCCGATGTTTAATTTGCTTGAAAATTGAAATATTGTACCAACCAGCCAGAATCTGGATGAATCTCCTTCTGTCAGTGAGGTCTCTAATTGCAATGGTGTAAGAGAAACACATCCACCTGGTTAAAATTTTAAGGCAAGTCTAAAAGCTGCACTTCCAAAATTATTTATTGGCAGAAGAAATAATCAACTGACACAAGTTAGTCTTTAATGCTAACCTAGTACTTGAAAAGCAGGCTGCTGTGTGAGAATATAAATAACTGCAAAATCCAAGAAAAGTGCTTCAGTCAGAAAAAAGTAAAATATAAAAGGACTTGATAAGTAACTTAACATTAGTTGATAACAAAATGACATATTAAAACCTAATGCTCAAATCATTTATAAACCATAGTAAAACTAGTAATGAATATAAGAATAATGGAAAGTAACATAAGACAAGCTAAGGCCCTGTTTGGATTACCACTCAAAATACATTATCTTGCATTATAATGCAGAATTTAATGCAAAATTGCATTAAATTCTGTGTTATAATGTAAAATAATGCATTTTGAGTGGTAATCCAAACATGCCCTAAAGCAGTGAATAACTTCTACAGAATTGGTCTGCAAAATGAACTTTGTTTCTGTATAAGTAGGCTTAACATTTCATAACCCAAGCAGACTTTTCAGCTTAAGAGATTAAATACAAATAAGAAAAAATAATGGAGACGTACCTAGAAATGCCGCCATATACCACAATGCCAAATGGTAATCCACAAATAAAGCAAAGACTAGAAGCAAAGCCTGGAGGCACAAGCAAATCACAAATCAGAAAATTAAGCAATTTTAAACATGTTAATTGGACAGATATCATGAGTTCTTGACTGAAATATGAATAAGTGATTTCAATATATAAGATCTAAACAAAGGAGCATCGTAAGAAGCCAAAAAGTATGAACGAAAAAGATGCAGGCACATAATGCATTATGCTATTGCTACATACTATATAGCTTCAAAACAAGATTGACTTGCAAAATCCAATCAAGGAATTGACACATGACAAGATTCATGGGTCAGAAAATGTCACAAGAGACATTTCAAATATAGAACATTTCTAAGAACACCAAAGAAAAAGAGAAACGCATGTGGAGGGTGAATTGGAGTTGTGCCCACAAATTTCATCGGTGAACTAGTGTACAAATTACATTGGTAAATTATGTGTCCATGTTATAATCAAATTGGATATTGGATCTTTATATTGAATTTTCAAATCAGATCCACTTTTTTTCGAGCTCTATTTCCATTTTCCACCATCAGTAGTATGCTTAAAAGTCGGCCCTGTAAAAAGATCTTTTACGTTCTAATTTATAATCCAATTTCCCCAGGGTGTATATATTTCACATTCAGTTACAGCATAAATGAAATTAAACAAACTATTGAGTCTTTGCTGATAAACTCCATAGGGTTTTCAAAGATAAAAAATGATTTGCAATATGAAGATACTCAGTATTGTTTTAGTGTTCTTCCATGTACTCAAAACTAATAAAGGGGCAAAAGTCTCAATAAAGGCCCCTTATGAAGATATAATTTTGAAGAATTGTATCAGAAATTGGAAGGGAAAATAGCTGCATTAGAAGAGAAATTGGGACAGAGAATATATACATTGGATAAAAAATCATTAGCAAGAGAACTGAGTCTTTTACTCGATGAATTTGCTGAATAATCAACATCAAATTGGAAAGGAATTTCTTTATTTCAGGAACAAAGACAAATTGATTCAGAAGATCCAGAAAAAGTTTTGAATTTTTTAATCGATCATCATCGTCTTGTCCTTTCTTTTTGTGAAAAGGTCTATTGTTTTAGTGTTCTTCCATGTACTCAAAACTAATAAAGGGGTAAAAGTCTCAATAAAGGCCCCTTATTACATATTATCAAATTTCAATTCAAGGCATAAGCCCCTGATGGCTTATAGAAAGATAGACAACAAACAGAACCAAGGAAAAGGATAAAGATGTCCAAGAAACAGCATAATAAAGTTTGATATACTTCATTACTAGCATAAATGATTCAGATCCCTACTATAAGGTAGGTTATGTCAGATGAGGCAATTGGCTAGGATGAAAATTATCCCTAAGAAACTGCAAACAAAGTAATAGAGTATCTTCTATTAATTAAGAATTATGTCTGGTAGAAAGTATAAAGCAATTATCCCAAAATATCAAAAGGGAAAACCTTATGACAGAGCAATATTCCATCAATCCATCTTTTAGTGAAGAAACAATAGTACATATATGAAGAAAAGAAATTTTGAAACAAAGAGTACAAGCCAGGAGTAATAGAGAGCAAGAAGTTAGAGCTGGCATGACCTTTCCATACAACAAAGTATCAGCAATGAAAGCTTCCCGTGTTTCTTCTCTCACCATCTGAAATGGAAGTGAAGCTAAAGTTAACATTACAACCTTTGTAGTCTCAATCACAAACTTGCCTTTCATATCCCAGAGTGGTATCTAAATTACACAAACTTCGTAAACCACAAATGTTACAACTTGTTATACACACAGCCTTCACTAGCTGGTTCATATACAAAAGAAACTGCACAAATCAAACAACTAGTTGCCGTTTCTTCACTTGTGGGAACAAAAGAGTTAATATATACAGCAAGAATTTTCACCCTAGTAAACTAGACAATGGACTGGTTCAATCCAATTTAATATAAATTCAGCAGCTCAGATTATATTGAAGTATAATTGTAACTAAAATGGTCCATTGCCATTAATTTTTCCTGCGATGAACAAGTATCAAAACTTCGTCAAGACATAAATGTAACCATACAGATCTAGAAGATTACCTTGACAGCAGTAAAGACTGAAAACGCCAGAACAGCTTGAATCTCCTACAGGTCATAAAAAAAAAAAATCAAAACCAGATACAAGAAAAAAACAAATTAAAAAAAAGCTTCAAATTGAGGAAATGGCGACTAGGATTTGAAAGAGTACGCGGTAAAGAAGGCGATGGTGGATGATAGGAGATAGAACGGAAGCGGCGGAGACGCGAATGGGGAGGTAAGAGAAGTAGAGGAGGAAGTGGAATAGATAGTGGGGTTCTGTGACCATGGTGTTCAGCCATGTCAATGGATTTCGTATCATCTTCTTTGATGTGGAATCTCGAGTTGAATCAATGCCAAAGTGGAAAATCTTAGAGGTCACTTTTCGCCGGTCGTCGATCAGAGCAAATCTCACTATAGGGTTGGCGTAGGACAGCAAAAACATTCAAATCGAGAGCACTTGCTACTTGTATTTGTTTTTTTAAAACAGATAAGAATTGGAAGTACCAAAGAGGAATGGTAGTCCGAAAGTTTGTTAAAAAAACAGCAACGGTTAAAGAGGATCAACAAAGAAGACACCCGAGCTCTAAAAACATAATAGCAACCTCGAGCCCTATCTCCTGCGAACAGTAGTATCGAGCCAACCTTTCTGAACTGGACACCAACGAGAGGTCGATAGCACAATTTGGTCTTCGCTCTTCCCTCTTCGCTTTTGTAATTGATGAGTTAATTCAGATAAACAGGGGTTAATTTGGTCTTTTGACCCAGATTTAACGGGGGAATGGATTAAATATTAGTTCGGGTGGTGGTTTGTAAACGGAACCATAATAAAGGGTAGTTTCTGTAAATAACAATATAAGGGGTGGTTTTTTGCAAACCAACAAAGATAAGGGGTGGTTTCCTGTAATTCACCCTTAAATTATGTTATTTATTTACCAATAAAAATTACTGGGAAGTAAATTTAAAACATGTTATGGTAGTGCTTTGGGTTAGATATGGGTCCACTTCCAACAGAATTGGCCAGAGTGCGGCCGCAGTTTAGACCAAAACTAGTTGAATTTCTCTACCATGCACGAATTTTGTTTAAAATATTTTCATATATAAATAATTTTCAAATTTGGGGAAGAGTTCCGTGCGAATGGGCGTCCAGGTGAGAATTGAGAATAAATCTAGTTCGTTCATTCCAAAAAATCAACGTCCCTGATTAAACATTCATTAAAAAAATAAAATACGGCATGGGCGAATTTTTCCCGTATTTTTCAATAAAATACGGCACAGACGAATTTTTCCCGTATTATTCACGAATTTTTCGAAAAATACGTTTTTATGAGACACGCCCAATTTGTTCATCAAAACTAGTGATTTGTTAATTAGTATTGACCAATTGTTCATCAATACTAACTATTTTGTGCATCGAGTTTTTGATAACAATGTTCATCGATTTTGAACTTTTTTTATTTTTAATTTTATTTTTAACCTTATTTATGTGTATGAATACAATATTATATAGTTTTTGATGCACATATAATTAGTTTCCATATACCAATATTTGTTCATTGATATACTACTATTGTTCATTGATATAACCTTGTTTGTTCATTGATAAACCATTATTTGTTCATTGATATACCCATATTTGTTCATCGATATACTTATATTTGTACATTGATATAACCTTCTTTGTTCATTGATATATCCTATTTGTGAATAGAAATATACTTATGTTTATGTGTCAATACCATCAATTTGTACATTTAGGATTATTAATATCATCAACTTGTACAATTAGGACTATCTATTTGTGCATTTTTTGTATTTATTTTGTGCTTTTAAGACTATCTTGAATGCAAAGGATAATACAAATGAAGTGCTTTAAGGCTAACTTGTCAATACGAATGAAGTGCTCAATGTAGTACCTAAATAAGATAAGTTTGATTTAGAAACTTGAATACAAAGAATAATATATAAAGAATTTGACTTTGCAATAATATGGTGTATGCTAAGAGGTTACTAATGAACAAACATGCATTTAGCAATGAACAATTATATGAAAAGGCAATGAACAAATATGCATAAATAAATGAACAAATATGCACAAACCGATGAACAAATATGCCAAAACCAATGAACAAATATGAATATAACAATGAAAAAATATGCATGTATCAATGAACAAATATGCATAAACCAATGAACAAATTGATGTTACTAATGAACAAATATGCACAAACCGATGAACAAATATATCAAAACCAATGAACAAATATGCCAAAGTGTTGATGAACAAATCCACATTGTTGATGAACAAATCCGTAGTATTGATGAACAAATCCACAATACTGATGAACAAATCCACATTTTCGATGAACAATCTGGCCAAAGTGTCCTATTTCCATTTTTTTCAAAAATACGTGAATAATTCGCCAAAAATTCGCTCGTGTCGTTTTTTCCCCCCTTTTAAGTGAAATGATCAGCGCCTTTGATTTTTCTTGATCCAACGACTCTTGTTCTTTCTTATTTCGCACATGAGCGTCCATTCGCACCTGAACCGGACTCTTCATTTATTGTTTAATTTTTAAAATTAGAAATGCATAAGTACTTCATTTTTATAAGTACTACATAGGTTCGTCTAGAGCATCACTAGGGATGAGAATTGGTTAACCAATTCTAAAGAGGAAAGGGCAAACTGCCGCCCGAGAGATTTGAAACAGTGACCTCGGGATACTATCCCAAAGGCCCAACCGCCGAACCAAATGCCCGAAGGCATGCGTACTTCTTAATTCTTAATTTAATTAGTATAAAAATTTAATAGTTAAAATATAGTGGGACCAAACCTATTGTCCTTTCAAAAAGATAACATAATTGTCTTACATTATATTTCTTTGTAATTTTGTATTTCATTATCTTCTTAATATTTACCTTGTTTTATACTTCTCTTTGCTTAATTAATTTTAAAAAATGGTGGATTTGAATTTTTTGATCAACTTTTTGGCTCACTAGATAGTGTTGCCAATATAGAATTTGTACATCCTATTAACTTGTCGGATTACTCGGATCCCAATGTGGGACAACTGTGATCGTCCCAAGCTAACATTCCCGATGAAAATGAGGGAGTTGATGGACCTGTTAAGGGTCCAACTCTTAAATCCGACATTTTTACAAAATGTTTTCGAAAGGGAGTCTTTGATACACCTAACAAGAAATACATGGTTCATTGTAACTGTTGTACTAAGAAATACACATGGTTGTCGGGATCGGGCTATGGAACGTTGTCTAAGCACATGAAGAAAGCACACCTTGACAAGATAGGTATGATGCGAGGACAATCCTAACTCCACAAGTATGCAACATCTTCTTCCCTTAACCCTCATTTATTTAGTTATAACCATAATGATAGTATTTATGCTTTTTCCGAGTCTATTTGTGTTATCACTTATCATTTAGTTTTGTCGAAAATTTAGGATTTAACATTTGATGACTAATCACGTGCAACCCGCTTATAAACTGACCATTAGGAAGTCGGTAAGAAATAATGTGATGAAAGCTTATGAAAACCGTAAAATGGCATTGGTGATTTTTTTTGTGAAACTGATATTAAAACTTCAAATTGTAGTGACATTTGTAGTGATCATTGGCAAAATCATGTATATATATAGGGCCTAACATGTCATTTTATTGATCATCATTTTGTTGTTCAAAAACATGTTTTCGCTTACAGAGTATTTGACATTTCTCATACCGCTTTAATGATTAATAACATTATTCGTACTATTTTGAAAGAGTATAAATTACTTCATTGAGTTTTCTCTATCTCGTTTGACAATACATCTAGAAACACCACTTCAATCCGAGAGTTGATTCCTCATTGTCAACCAATCCTTGGAGCGAAGTATTTTCATATAAAATGTTTTTGCCATATTTTAAACTTATGTGTCAAAGATGGTTTAAGTATTATGTCGCCTTTAGTTCAACCTATTAGATATGGTGTTAGTTGTATGTCGGCTATCACCCGAACCACCCAAGATTGGAAGTATTTTTGTTGTAAAAAAAAGGTGTTGCATGCCGAACTTTTTCATAAAGACGTTTGCCATCATTGGAACTCCACTTTTAAACTACTTCATGCATGCATGCCTTACAAAGATGTTTTAACTTCTTTTGCCGCTCCATATTTTTCGAACACACCTATTATTTCTCAATCTTGGGATTATTGTTATAAAATCTTAGAAGTTTTGAAAGTTTTTCATGATGCAACATTTACTTTTATTCATGTTTATAAACCTTGTGCTCATTTATTTTGTTTTGAAGCCTTGAATCTGGTGGGTGCTTTTTGTGAGGGTCGTAAATTCTCCGAACTTTGCGGTGCTATTGATGCTATGAAAATTAAATGGTTGAACTATTATAAAGTTATTCCCGATATTTATCTTGTTTCTTGTGTGTTTGATCTGTTGAGGTATTTTTCAATCGTTTACCTATCAAAGAACCTAACTTAACCAAACTTAGTAGAATGGTAAGTAAGGGTCGATCCCACAGAGACTCGTGTGTTTATGTAATTACTTAGGTGCCAAGTAACTAAAAGGGGGGTTTTTGGAATGATTTATCTACTCTAAGATGCAAACTAAAATCAAATTATGAATGCAAATATGATTGTAAGAAACAAGTATAAAAGAAAGCGTGTTCAACTAGTTACATCCATCATAGATATGCTTATTGATCATTGATTCTCTTGATTCTCAATTCAATTGAATAATGTATCGTGGATTATTATCCAAAACTTTATATTTAGTTGAAAGAGCTAACAGTCTGAACAACCCTAATCATCTAACAACTTAGAACAACGTCTAGATTCAATTAAACAACATCTTTAAGTTCAAAGTATCGATAGAAACAAATACTCAATGCAAAACCACTAATCAAGTTATATGTGGCTTATTCCCTTTTACAACTGAATAGACCGAACGGGTCTAAACAATTATAGTTGCTACTTTATCTAATCAATCCCAAATGGGACTTAATCAGATTATTTGTAAATTAACCTAGAAATTCTATTAGGTGGCCAATCTAAAAAAAACCCTAGAATAATTCTGATTCAATTAAGCACATGGAACAAAACCTATCCAAGTTGTTGAGAATCAATCAAACCTCCCAATAATATGCAATCTACGATTTCAATAACTAGTCAAACACAAGAGAATTTAGCAATGCATACTTAAAATTAAGAAAATTTACAAAGGTTTAAAGTTTGCCTCTTGAGAGAAGAAACCCTAGCCTTCAAATTATGATCCAAGTTATGAAAGAGAGAGAAACTAAAAAGAGTTTAAATATCTCTTAAAACTATTAAAGATATCCAAGGAAACAAATCTCAATCATCCATACAAGACAACTCGTTGTAAGTATAAAGCCAAGACCAAAACTAAGCGTAAATCTTGGCCCAAGACACCTCCGCGTAAAATCTTAATTGCACGGTTTACCTCCAAATTACACGGCCGCGCAATTACATGATAACCCGCGCTTTTAACCTCGGTTCAGCATTCAAGCGACACTTCAGAGGCTGTTTTGACCCACTTCGAGTTGGAATTTAGACTCGGAGTAAAAATATGAATTGTAGCTCTTCGAGTTAGCTTTCCAATTATAATAAATTCAACTTCATCCGACCACTGTAGCTCTCAAACCAAGCATTGCAAGATAGAGGTGTCGAAACAAGAACTCCAATGCATAGCCCGGGTTTAAGCGTTCTTTTCACACAAGCTCTTGGGTCTTAGATCTTCTAATCTTCACTTGTATTACTCTAAGCTTAATCAAACTCCACCACAATCATTTAAGATCCATCCCGTTCATGCTTGTTTACCTAAAGATCTGCAAAACCGAACAAAACAAGTGCAACTACCCAACAACACAAGATCCTAGAAACTAACCTAAAACTAAGTAAAACTTATGCAAAAACAACATAAAACATGCATCTAAACTACACCTATATGCAAGCTATCATGATCCTAGGTTTAAGATGAATAATTTAGAAATATTTTTGAATGGTTATTATGATGCATTTGATTTGAATGTTAATGATGATATTATTACTGTTGGAAGTATGATTAGTAAAGTTAGAAGTTTAATTGAAGAATTGATTATTGAATATTCATCAAGTGCTACTTCTTCTTCTCCATTACCTCCAAAATCTTCATCCTCTTCGAGTTCAAGTCGCCTCGACAAAAATTGGGGGCTAGTATTTTACAAAGCCTTACCAAGAGACCGAGACATTCGAGCTCAAATGTGGAGTTTGAGAAATATCTAACAACCCACTTCGAGTTTGTTGAAGAAGAATTTATATTTTAGATTGGTGGAAGACCAACGAGAAGACTTTCCCAACCTTGGTAAAGATTGTGGATCAAGTGCTTATTGTTCCCGCCTTAACCATATGGGTGGAGTAAAATTTTAGCGAAGGAGGACACGTCCTAGATGCAAAGCGATCGAACTTAAAACCCAAGGTCTTGGAAGTCCAAGTGTGCGTGTGTGATTGGAAGAGGACAAAAATTCGTCAACAAAAGTCGAAGGTATTTGAAACTTTCGACTTGGACGGCCTAGAGAATGACTCCCGATCCCAAAGTGCTTTCGCCAGATCCGGTGGATCGTTGTAGATGGTAAGCAAGCGGGGTTTCATATTGAAAGGTAAGAGACCTAAGTGGGATTTGGTTCCTCTATAACCCCGAGAGTAGACGTAGACAACTTACTTTTAAGTTCAAGCCCTTTAATTATCCAACTCTTCCTATGTTTTCTTCCCGTCACATTAAATGTCGTGGTCCATTGAACCGCGATCGTGGTCCATTGAACAACGATCGTGGCCAATTGGACCACGACCACGGTTTTCGTTCTGTTGGAAAAGCACAACCACGGTCCAATGGGTCGTGACTACGACCCTCTTTCCTTTTTGTTTCGGACATGACTTTTTTTTTAATATTTTCGGTTACAGATCGACACCGGGGAACCGGCCCAAGGTCGGTTTTGGTTTCCATGGTCCGGTGGAACCAGAACCGTCGATTCTGGAATGGGACCCATGTTTACTTTGGGTTATACTTATATTATAATCTTTTTATTTTTAAAACAATGTAATAAATTTTAGGTAAAATTATACATATGAAACTCTCATCCAATTTGATTATATATTTAAGGATTTCAAGATTGATTTTTGAAGAATTTGTTATAAAATATTAGATTAGAGCAACATTTAGAAGTTTTTTATGTGTTTTTTTTGTTTAATATGCATAATTTCATGTTATTTATTAATATTTATGGTTTAAGAATTTCAACTTGAAAGCTTTTTTGGTATATTTATCAAATTTGTTTAATGTGAACTTTTTAAATTTTTTGGCATGAATTTACTAGTTAAAATTAATTTTGGCATGTATTTACTCATTTAGGGATGAATTAGTATAAAATTGTGAACGATATTAGGTAAGCATCGCAAAGTGGTAGAAGATGACCTCCACCTCTATAGCCAAATTGCATTTGTTTATTATAGTGTAGATAAATCTAGACGCTGTGACATAGATGCATTTCTATGTAGTTGTGTATTTCCCTGTTTCAATCATGGTTCATTTGTTTTCAAATGTTGAGATTACAAAATCGTGTCGAAACTCAATCAGGTCCAAACCGTCAAGAGGCACAACGAGCTCTTCAAAATGTACAAGAAAGAGCTCCTAAGCGAGATGATGTATTTTAAACATGGAAATAGATTACCTAATGTATCCATCAAAGTCATCTCTCAATTTGTCACAACCAGGGACGGATCGGGGTGGGGGTCGGTGCCCTCACTTCCCTCCGACCAATTATTTATTTTTTTCTTTTGATTTTTTTTGTAAATTATAAAATTATAAAATATACTAATAATACAATAATCGATAAATCTAGTTGGTCTAGTCCTCATTTTACTAGTGGAGAATGCATTGTTCGAATCTTGTCTCTTAGCCTAAATTAACATTTCTCATTTCTATTTTCCTTGGAATTTTAAAAATAACTTGAATACATTTTATCCATCATGTGTTTTTTAATCTTTTTTTTTTACTTTTTCCCTTACTGTAAATTAGTTTTTTCTTCTTTTCTAGTTTGTTAAGTTTTTAAGAATTTGAATTATGTTTTCTCCTCGTCATTGTATATGTTAATTTTAAAATGTACACTATGGAATGACGACTATTTTAACAAATTGAAAAAACCCCGAAAACGATGTCATTAGTAGTATCACTAATTCATCGCCGACAACTCCACCCTCCCGAATAATATAGGTTGTGCCCCCACTTCCAGAAGATAATGCGTCCATCACTGGTCACAACACAATTAGGCTCCCTTTGCACAGCTGTATACAGTTTAGTAAGTTGTGCTATAGCAAAAAAGTAGTTGTCTTCCTGCTCATGGACCAAAAATGTCCCTACGATAGTGAAACTCTTCCACATTGAAGTAAATCCAACAACTTCTAAAAAAAGCATATTAGATCTGCAAAATTTAATGTATTATAACATATACACATTACTTACTAGTTTCTAATGTAGATAGAGTCCAATAATAAAACATACAAAAATGTCTTCAAGAGTTATATTGAGTCTAGGTTGGAAAAAAAAACATTAGTGACCTTATTCGTTTGTGGTCAGCCTTATGCACATAATAATAGTCATACTCCCTTTCTTTTTGGAAGAGTTCTTAGATAGTTAATCTTCCTTCCATCCTAACTAATCGCACATCATATCATTCATTGTATATTAACCTCTTTTTGGTGTAGTTCAAAGGGTGCATGTCTTATGCACACATGATTCGGGTCACTATATAAATGATTAGTGTTGTCGACTTCACCAACCTTCTTTTCTCATCTATGATTCTTCCATTCAATTGATGCCCATACAAATTAGATCCAATCACATGGTTGTGAATTACAATGTACAATATCAATCTTCCATGATCCTCTAGGATGCTCATGACACTTCAATCTAAATAGATACCCAATTTTATTAGCTTGTGTTTTTCATACTTTCTTATCTCCTTTTTTTATGGGGTGTGTGTGTGTATGTGCCTTCTCTCCCACACAATTTCTTTCCAAGATGAGTTTTGTTTGACATTTTGTCGCTGTCTATTTTTATGATCCATAATAGTTGCTGTAACCTATTGAATGGCATTTTCTCGGGTGTTGAATATAGTATTAGTGGTAAATAAAATCGAAATATCATATGATCACTGAAAATCTTTGTTGTGGGCTCTGAAAACTATGTTTGAGTACTTAGAACTAAAAATCCATACATTGTCCTTGTGGATGACAACCGCTCTGTCTATATTTGTGCATATCCACTAACAAACATTTCTATTATGCATGGCATCTGTTTTGTTTACATTTGTGCATATCCATTGTCAAACATTATCTATGTGGCTTGCATCTACTATTTGCATTCGTGCATACCCACGACCAAACATTGCCCTAAATGATGACATTTGCTCTATCTAGATTTATGGATATTCACTAGCCAACTGTTACATAGTCACCCCTGCTCTTCTTCAAGTTCTGTTATTTTCAGAATAATCAAGTCATTAGTCTTTATTTCCGGTCTAGTTTATGTTTTGATTATAAACCCGGTTCGCACTTGCGTGTGCCTAAACCCGGTCTAGTGTCTTTTCCCCTTTCGGAAACCTAGTAGTTGCTGGTACAAATATCCGCTTTGTAAGATGTGACGTCATCAACTTTAATCAATGAACAGTCTCCTTCACTCACAGCTCTCAATTTCTAGCTCAAATCGCAGTTAGCTTCATCGGTTGGTGTTTCTTAACCTCATCACTGACCCTAGGCTAATCTGTAAATCGAATTCTTCGAACGTTAAGTTCCTAATTCGATTTCTATCTGTGCAGACGGAAACACCAACATTGCCTGGTGGATGGCAACTGATTTGATATGTCATAACCATAACACATTTTTTAAACCTAGCACGTAAGAGGTACATGGTATGTTTTGATAAGTTTCCCCTCGTGTATTTGAAACTCGCTTAACCTAAGATATACTTCATTCTTGTCCTCTTAAAATAAACAAAGGTTATGCTTAAACATTCATAAATCATAATGGAAAAATGACATTGTTTGTAACAACTAGCTTTGTAGTAATGCAAATTTGATCTTTTTTCTCAAAGTAATGAAAACCCCAAACTCACATCTCGACCATTCAACTTTCATCTCTTGTAAGCAAGGAAAAAAGGTAAAACTTTCAACTTTAATTGGTTGTAAATAACACAAAAAATTTAACATTGATCTTGAATCTCTTGTAACTAAAGCATAATCCAAATATTTATTTACAAAAGCTACTTACAAATAGATAACTAGTCAACTTTAAATTAGAAAGCACAATTATTAACTCATTATGATAAACACTCAAAGCTTGATCAATCAAGCCAATGTATTACATGAAATCATTTTCATCTTTATTAGATATCAGATTGTCGTGAAAGGAATGAAGAACTTTGACTTAGAGCACTTGTTTGATGATACTCAATATGGTCAATGCATGTCGATATATTGAATGGTCAAATTAAAGGGTGTTAGGTGGGGACAAGTGTTAATTTAATTTGGTAGTTAGATATGTGGTTTTGACCATTATGGACGATGTGCATTTGGTCATTACACTACACCATTCTGCAGATTTAGCGACCATATTTTCGCGACCACTTAAAATGGTAGCTAATTAGCAACCAGATAGTCGCTAATGGTCACTAATGTGGACGTAAAAACTGAGGAAAAAAATAAAAACAAGTTAGCGACCATTTGGTCACTAATTGTGGCGTCCACATGGTCGCCAACCCCATTTGGTCGCAATAAATGCGCGGGCAATTTTCCCGCCAGACGGTGGCAACCATATGGTCGCTACACATAGCGACCATTTGGTCGCGAGAGAGCAAATCTACGTCAGCGACCGTATAGTCGCTACATATAGCGACAATCTGGTCGCCAACCCACCAACGACCATATGGTCGCTACATAGACCATATAGCGACCATATAATAGTTGACATGGATCATATGTTTTGGCGGGCAACATCAATTTTGGCGGGTGAAATTTTGCCTTTTGAGTATTTGGTAAAATTGCCGCCAATTCAGCATATATACCTAGATGTGTAAAAACATTACTCTCATTACGCCACCTTCATACAACCTCATACATAGCTCTTTCCAAAAAAATTCACAGAAGAAAGAAACATTCATTCACAAAACTAAGTTGGTTATAGGAAGGAATTACGTCAATTTTTCCGACAGTTTCATCAAAGGTATGTAATTAAAACTTATTCGCCACATTTCATTCCGTCATGATATCGTTTTACACAAATATTGTTTGTAGAAAATATTCGTTTATATAATTATAAGAGATTGTGTTAAGTAATTGTTAAATTCATATAGTATAGATATCGGTTGAAGAAAGTTTTTGTTTACATATACAGTATATCACGATCAAATGGACGCTAATTAGCGCCCAAATGGTCGCTAACTCCAATTAGCATCCATATGGTCGCCACATGCCCACATCCAAGATTATATGAACCCGAATTAAATTAAGGGAAATTTCGGTTGGTACCCTTGAGTTTTTGGCTTTTCTAGATGGTTCCCAAGAAAAAAACTTATCCCGAATGGTACCCCTGGACTTTTGCAAAAGTCCGGCTCATACCCTTACTTGTCAATTTGCGTTAGTTTATAAGTAAATTAAAGTGGTTTCTAATGGGAAAAAAATATTTTTTGTATTTGCTTAAATTAAAATACAATTTTCATTTAATAACGAGTAAAATAAATTATATAAAAATATTATATTATTTATATGTGTCAATTAAGTAGAGGCAATAAATGAATCCTCAAAAAAAATCAATAAATGAGATCTGGAGAAGGAAGGGATAGATTTAGGCATCTCATCAATAAACAAACAAATTTCATGATGAAAAAGAGTCACGTGCGAATGGGCGCCTAGGTGAGAAATAAGAATAAATCTCGTTCGTTCCTTCCGTCCCTGATTAAACATTCATTTAAAAAATTAAAATACGACACTGACGAATTTTTCCCGTATTATTCGCGTATTTTTCAATAAAATACGACACGGACGAATTTTTCCCGAATTATTCCCGAATTTTTCGAAAAATACGTTTTTATGAGACACGCCCAGTTTGTTCATCAGAAATAGCGATTTGTTCATCAGAAATAGCGATTTGTTCATCAAAAATAGCGATTTGTTCATCAATACTAACTAATTGTGCATTGAGTTTTTGATAACATTGTTCATTGATTTCAAACTTTTTTAATTTTTATTTTTATTTTTTAACCTTATTTATGTGTAGGAATACAATATTTATGTAGTTTTTATGCACATATAATTAGTTTCGATATGCCCATATTTGTTCATTGATATTCTCGTATTTGTTCATTGATATACCCCCTATTTGTTCATTGATATACACATGTTTGTTCATTGGTATACCATTATTTGTTCATTGGTATACTTCTTTTTGTTCATTGGTATACTAGTATTTGCTCATTGATATACCATTATACCCTATTTGTTCATGTATATACACCTATTTGTTCATTGATATACACTTATTTGTTCATTGATATAACCTTTTTTGTTCATTGATCTAACCTTGTTTGTTCATTGGAATACACTATTTGTTCATGGATATACCCCTATTTGTTCATTGATATAACCTTTTTTGTTCATTATTATACCCTTATTTGTGAATTGAAATAAACTTATGTTTATGTGTCAATGACATCAACTTGTACAAATATGCATATATTAATGAACAAATATGCATAAACTAATGAACAAATTGATCTTACAAATGAACAAATATGCACAAACCGATGAACAAATATGCCAAAACCAATGAACAAATATGTCAAAACCAATGAACAAATCCAAAGTGTTGATGAAAAAATCCACATTGTTGATGAACAAATCCACAATACAGATGAACAAATCCACAGTGTTGATGAACAAATCCACATTGTTGATGAACAAATCCACAATATTGATGAACAAATATGCACAAATCGATGAACAAATATGCCAAAACCAATGAACAAATATGAATATAACAATGAACAAATCCACAATGTTGATGAACAAATCCACATTGTTGATGAACAAATTGATGTTACTAATAAACAAATATGCACAAACCGATGAACAAATATGTCAAAATCAATGAACATATATGAATATAACAATGAACAAATATGCATATATCAATGAACAAATATGCATAAATTAATGAACAAATTGATGTTACAAATGAACAAATATGCACAAAACCGATGAACAAATATGCCAAAACCAATGAACAAATATGTCAAAACCAATGAACAAATCCACAGTGTTGAACAAATCCACATTGTTGTTGAACAAATCGACAATACTAATGAACAAATCCACAATATTGATGAACAAATCTGGACCGTTTTTTCTTTCAAAAATACGCGAATAATTCGCCAATAATTCGCCCGTGCCGTTTTTTCCCCTTTTAAGTGAAATGATCAGCGCCTTTGATTTTTCTTGATCCAACGGCTCTTGTTCTTTCTTATTTCGCACTTGGGCGCCCATTCTCACCTAAACCGGACTCTTTCATGATCATAATTTAAAATAAAAATTAAAAACGAAAAGAGGCAAGAAATTAATTTTTCCATGTTCAACTCTTGCAATCTCATCCGCCGAATTCAACTCAATATTATCTTCTACCTGCATCATTTCACAAATTACATAGATTAGCTTAATTAATTCTATGTTATTATCACAAACTGTGTACTTGTGATTTTGAATTAGAAATATATATATAATATTAATATTATATATTTTTTGTTTTAATTTAAAATTTTAATTATACAACATAAATCTAGTTGACAAATATATTTAATTTAATATTTTCATATAATTTATTTGTAAGTTTATTTTAATTGTTATTAACTGAAAATTGTGTTTTAATTTAATTAAATATAATTATATTTTTTTTCATTAGAAAACATTAATTTAGTTATAAACAAACGAAATTGACAAGTAAGGGCATGAGCCGGACTTTTGCAAAAGTTTGGGGGTACCATCTTGAATAAGTTTTTTTCTTGGGCACCATCCGGAAAAGCCAAAAACTCGAGGGTACCAACCGGAATTTCCATTAAATTAATTATAGTCTTATATTGAATTGCAAGAAGAGTGAATGGATGTATGTGCGTAATATAGATGGTTTTTTGAACAACGAGTTTTTAGCTGGCGTTAAGCAATTTATCGACTTCGGAAAATCTATACCGACATATGACCCATACGAATTAAGGTGTCCATGTCGGAGGTGCAAGAATAGGAAATCGATTCCTGTAGATGATGTGCATTATCGCATTGTTAAGGATGGGTTTATTCCGAACTATTACCATTGGGTTTCACACGGGGAGACAAATGAAACGTTCGTTGCCTTATTTGCCGAGTCTAGACAGTATGAAGGTTGTAGCAGTATTGATCCAGCACCACCATTATCTAGGAATGATAATCGAATGGAGTAGATGCTCTATGATGGTTTTAATGCCCGAAGTCATTGCACTGCTGATGATCCCGTCTAGATTGAGGATATAAGGCATGACCAGGGGGGCAATATTATCATGAAGTGCCCAATCCCGATGCACAACATATGTATGACACGTTGTCTGCCGCAAATAGGCCATTATGGCCTGGATGTGATATGACCCAATTGGAGGCGACGACTGATCTACTTAGCCTAAAGTCAAAAAGGATGACGGAGAGCGGATACGACATGATATCGGATTTCTGCGGACGTGTTTCGCACCCAAAAAGCACATTACCAACCACGTTTTACGACACGAAAAAACTGGTTGAGGGTCTTGGGCTTTCGTACGAGGCCATTGATTGTTGCCCAAACTCTTACATGATATATTGGGGTGCAGATGCAGAATACACGACTTGAAAAATATGTGAGTATCCTTGATGGAGGCAAGGCAAGTCAGAGCCCATTCCTTATTCTTGTATGTTTTTTACTTGCCAATAACTCCATAGTTGCAGAGGTTGTACACATCAGTGGTGACTGCCGAACACATGAGATGGCATGTAGAGCACGTACAAGATGGGGTAATGAGACATCCATTAGATGTAGAGGCATGGAGGCATTTCAATGCTGCGTGGCTAGATTTTGCAACAGAAACACAAAATGTGAGACTAGGCTTGTGCACGGATGGTTTCAATTCGTTCGGGGCGTCTAGGCGCCGATACTCATGTTGGCCTGTGATCATAACACCCTACAACCTTTCGCCGTCGATGTGTATGCAAGAAGAGGTTATGTTTTTCACGGTTATTGTTCTTGGACCGAAGAGTCCGAAGCAAAAGTTGGATGTCTACTTGCAGCCGTTGATAGCCGAGCTTAAGAATTTGTGGTTTAATGGGGTGTGCACATACGATTCTTGGAGGAAGCAAAATTTTGTCTTGCGTGCGGTTGTAATATGGACTATTAGTGACTTCTCGGCATATTCGAGGTTGTCAAGTATGTTGTTGTACATATGCTTAATTAAATTGAATATTATATATATATAATCATGCATATATGAAGCATGAAATTTAATTTGTTGTACCAAATATATGTTTGTGTAGGTTGGAGTGCTTCTGGGAAATATGCGTGCCCTTATTGCATAGAAGACACCGATGCATTTTATCTAACACATGTACACAAAATGTGCTGGTTCGATTGTCACAGGAGTTTATAGAACATGATCATCGCTTCTGAAATGATAAGAACGATTTCAAGAAGGGTAGAAGGGAACGTTGTGCTCCCCCGGTACTCCGTGACGGATACAAGATATTAGACCAGATTAACAATATGGGGTTGATTAATATAACTGAAGTGGGAGCCGAGCAGCATAATAAGACGGTCAGTAGAGGTTCAGGTTGGAAGAAGAAAAGCATTTTTTGGGACCTATCTTATTGGCCTAGTTTGTTGGTAGGACATAATTTAGATGTCATGCATATTGAAAAGAATTTCTTTGATAATGTTTTCTTCACCATTCTCGATGTTCGGGGGAAGTCAAAAGACAAGTGGTCAGCTAAAAAGAATCTAAAGGAATTGTGCAAGTGTTCGGAGTTGGAACCCGACGAGGAGGACAATAGGTACCCAAAGGCTTGCTATGCATTAGATCGTCATGAAAAAAAAGTGCTTCTGGAGTGGTAGAGATCCGTAAATTTCCTAAATGGCTTCGTGTCCAACTTGAGCCGCTGCATTGATTTGCACAAGCTTAGACTCTTTGGGATGAAGAGCCGTAATTGTCATGTGTTCATGCAAAGGTTGATGCCTGTTGCTTTTCGAGCATTTCTTGATGACAAAGTCTGGGAGCCTATTGCTCAGCTAAGTGCGTTTTTCAGGGACCTGACGTGGTGCGAGCTTAAGCCTGAGGTGGTTATGTAGTTGCACAAGTAAATACCAATTATTTTGTGGAAGCTGGAGCGTATCTTTCCCTAAGCATTATTTGATTCAATGTAGCACTTGCCTATTCATTTGCCACGGGAAGCTTCACTTTGTGACCTTGTCAATTATAGATGGACGTATCCAGAAAAAAGGTATGTACAATTATATATTGTATAATGTGTAGTTAATTTGTAGCTAATTTGGTTTTATCTAACTTGTATAACACATGGTCTTCGATATATATTGTAGGTTCCTAAAAAGGCTGAAGGGCACAGTTGGCAATAAAGATAAAGTTGAGGGCTCAATTTGTAGTGCCTATCTCGTTCAAGAGACGTCCACCTTTTGCTCGTATTATTTTAACTCGCATGTACCGAGTAATCATATGGATGTCGCCCGCAACGTTAGTTGCACACTTCCAGTTGGGGTTGATCCATGCGAATTGTTTATTTTCACAAAAACTGGTCGAACCTTGGGTAGCAATTCAAGTGGTCGTGTGCTCACGGATGATGAATTCCATGTGATCCAAACTTACATACTCATGAACTGCGTCGAAGTGGAGCCCTATATTGAGTAAGTTTAATTTCTATTAATTAAATATATGTTGATTTGAATAAAGTAGTTGATTCAATTATACTCTTTGATAGGTACTATTTGACAAACTTCGTGCAACCGTCAAATCCAACAATAAACTAAGCTAAAGAGCAAAAGATTTTTGGAAAGACACTTTCGCCTCTGGTTCTACTCCCATGTAAGGAATTCCTAAATTAATCTCAGTTTAATTTGAAATTGTGCATAAATGTTAATTGTTTCTTTGATCCACATGCAGGTTGACAAATCGACAATTACAGATCCTAACATTGCAACATTAACTCATGGACCCTCTAAAAAAGTGAAGACATATCCTGGTTATGTTGTCAACGGTTATCGATTCCACACGAAGGCACACGCATCAACCAGGGCTACTGACAGTAGTGGAGTTTGTGTTCTAGGACAAAGTTTCGACACTAACGAGGAGGACTTCTATGGTGTGCTAGAGTAAATATTGAGCTGAATTACATATCTCCAACCGTCAAGCGCCCTATTGTCTTCAATTGTTTGTGGTTTCACACTCGAAGTCGTGGAGGAACACACATTCATCCTTAGCTAAAGCTTGTGGATGTTCATAGACATAAAATGTTGAGAACAAAAGACCGTTACATCTTAGCACATCAAGCGACTCAAGTTTATTTCCTAGATTACCTAAAGATGAGGCGTGCAAATGCTGAATGTATATCGGTTTGTAAAGTGAAGTCACGTGTATGGCCTGATGAAGGTACGTGTGTAGACCCTAACGAGAGTGGTTCACGAGGGGTTGCCGTTGAAGAGGCATTTCAACATGATCCTTCCCTTCCACGAGTTATCGACGACACACGTGATAATGATCCACTTGGTCCGCTACATGACCCAAATGGAGAGGATCATGTTGTTGAGGAACAAGCAGAGACGTCTACTGAAATGTCTGAGGGGAGTTTGGGAGTGAGACAGATACAGATGAGGAAGATATGTAATCAGAATACTACTATTAATGTATTGTCATTCACTTTTTTGATAACACTATTATCATTTACTATTCTAATTCACTATTTTATTTTACTATGCTGATAATACTATTCTGATAACACTATTATCATTTACTATTCTGATTCACTATTTGCTTTTACTATGCTGATAATACCATTCTGATAATACTATTAAGATGCACTATTAGCATTTACTTTTCTGATGACAAGAGTCATGCATGCACATCAAAAGTGGTTATCCATTTCCAACCATAAAAGGAGACTTCATCTCCAATTCCAACATGCAGTAATCTTCCATCTCCAAATCATCCGATCAATGGCTTAAAGGAGAGCGTGTTCCAGGCACACGATTGCCTTTGCTCCAAAAGTCATCCACTTCTCAATCGTGCACGTGCGTGGGGATAGGGAGACAAGAAAAGAATGGAGCACCAGACCAAATCGCGCAATAAGAGTAATGATCACTGATTGGATATTATTTGACGAGGGAGCACCACCGGGATTTTGCCCTTTTTTCTTAAACTGCGACGACATCACAAATCTCATTGAGGCCAGGAAAATGGTTGTGTAGCTTCGCGTGCTCGAAGGTGCTGAGATCTGGGCAGTTGATTCTCCATTCACAACATGATAGTCCATGAATTTTAGTTGTTTGTTGATGTTTTCACTTAAAAAGAAGCAAGTGTTGTTCGTACGCTGTAATGAATTAGTTGTTTTTAACTTGGTTAAGTTTGGAAGCAATGAAGTTTTGTTTTGTCAAAATTGAGTTTGGTCACATAATTAAATTTTGGTCACCTCGTAGTGTTTCGTTACCGACCTAATTGGGTCGGTAGGGGCCTTGGTAACGAAGAAAAGTCTTTTGTTACGACCCAGTTTTGGTCGATAACGAAGCAAAGTGTAAGACAAATCTTTCGTTACCGAAACATTTGGCGACCATATGGTCGCTACATAGTGACCATATGGTCTCTACTCCTGACATATTTTCCGGATTGACAACCATATGGTTTCTATTTTTGCGTCCATGTGGTCGCCAACTCAAAATTTGTTATCAAAACTCAAATTTTTTTGCGCAAAATTCAATTTTTTTAGGGATGGCGACCATATGGTCGCTAAAATGAAAAATATGGGGTAAAATTTGAAAAAAGGGGGGGATTCTGATAAAGGCGCTTATTTCTAAATTTTCGGGTCAGCGACCACATGGTTACGGAATCCGACTAGTGACCATATGGTTGCTAGTTGCTCACCCCCAAATAAAGACGGAAGCGTGTCTTTTTCCCCTTCATTTCCCCTAACTCCTCCGCCTTTTCTCCCTCCACCGCAAGAGCTTCTCTGTTGTCGATCTCCCTCCACCGCCTTCCCACGACGGCTTTGCCTTCTCTCACAGCACCTTCGCGGAGCTGTAGCCCGCCTCCTCCTGCCCTCTGGCCCTCCCTCCGCCTCCTTCTCTCGCGCCCTCCCTCCGCCTTCTTCTCTCTCTCGTCATCGACGGCTCTATCTCCGCCTCTCTCGCGCCTCAACGCTGCCGACCCTTCGCGTTGTTCGCGTCGTCGCCCTTTGCGCTATGCCCTCTCGCCCTCCCTTCACCTCCTTCTCTCTCCCCCTCCCTCTGCCTCTCTCTCTCTCTCTCTCTCTCTCTCTCTCTCTCTCTCTCTCTCTCTCTCTCTCTCTCTCTCTCGACGGCTCTACCGCCGCCTCTCTCGCGCCTCTGTCGCACCTCAAGGTCTCTGCCCTTAGGGCCTCTCTCGCCCTTCGGGCCGACCCGCGCCGCCTCCCTTCGCGTCGTCCGGTCTCCAAGCCCGAACCTCCAGCCCCGCGCCCCCGGGAATCTGGCTCCGACATCTTCGTTTAAGGTTGGAACCCGAAACCCAAAAAATTGGTTCTAATTTGTTGAGTTTTGGGATTGGTTGTTGTTGAATTTGTTGAATTTAAGTTGATTTTTGGATTGAATTTGGTTGAATTTGTTGATTTTTGGGATTTAATGTTGTTGAATTCGTTAAGTGTAGGTGGAATTTTGGATTGAATTTGGCTTGAATTTTGGCTTGAATTTGATTAATGAAGTTTGCTTGATTGTTGTTGTTTAGGGATTAGGATTTAATTTAGATCGATTGATTGTTGTTGTTTAGGGATTTGAATTGAATTTGGATTGAATAAAGGATTTGGATTCATTGATTGTTGTTGTTGATTGTGGATTGGCCTCCACTTGAATTTGATTGTTGTTGTTTAAGTTGTTGTTGTTGTTGATGATGATGATGTTGTTGTTGTTAATGATGATGTTGTTTAAGTTGTTATTGTTGTTGTTGATGATGTTGTTGTTGTTGTTGTTGATGATGTTGTAATTGTTTTTATTTAAATTGTTGTTTATGTTGTGGTTATTTTTATTGTAATTGTTGTTTTTTGTTTTTGTATGTCCGGAGGACGACGACGTACACGAGATCCTTGTCCGGACGAGCTGAGATCGTCCGAGAGACCGGACGAGGAGCACTCTTCTGAGGCGACCCGCACGGACACACCTCACTTGTCTGATGACGACGAAGCCCCCGCAGCGGGGTCTAGGGTCCTTACTCCCGCGCCCTCGTCGATGCCCTCGTCAGCGCCCTCGTCGGGATCGAGCACAAGGCTGGATCCCAACCGCATATGGGACCTTTCCATCTCCGGCGGGAGGTACGTAACACACAAAAACTCAATTTATTATAAATTCGTATATTATTAAAAACATGTTATAACACGTATTACGAAATCTTGCAGTCGTCGGGCATGGTGTCACGGTGTTCCACGCACATCATTACCGGCCAACCCGACGATAAGGCGTCGAAGTTTGACTTTGCCTCCGCCACATCAAAGGTATTGTTGGTTTGAGTCTTGGAGGGTACATTTATTTTATTTGAAGTTTTACAAATTTCGTATTTATCGACTAATATGTTTCATTATTCGTGTTTTCGGCTTTAACAAGATGCACTTCCGATGGGTTCCCTCCTAGCCTGGTATGGATGTCGAGATGGTCCGTTTATTGTAGGAGAAGATCGCCAAGAAGCGGTACGATGACAAGGTCGGGAACAGCCGTCCGGCGAGGAGGAAGCCGAACCGGATCTGCCATTTGGGACCTTAGGGTGGTGTATTGGAACACACCCGCGTACAAGGCCAAGTCTGAGCGCCAAAAGAGGATCCGACATACCAATCTAGCAAACCACAGTAGCGGTTTGAGGTCCCCCTCGATACCATGCGTCGATTGGTACATTATTTTAATTTAAATTTATTTAAATTAAGTTAATCTACTCTTGATAATTAGTAACAATTGTTAATCATTCGTAGGAAACACAACGAGGTCGCTGGGTTATGCCTCTTGAGCTTCTCATTGAGATGCACACACAAGGCCTTGACCGGCATTTTATAGACGATCGGTTCACCTAAATCGCTTTAAGTATTTAATTATTTTATATCTTATTTAAATTCGTATATTATTATTTCTATTTATTGTATTTGCGTCTTTTTTTTAGGTGCGGTACCAAGAGATCCTATCCCAGAGGTCCTCGGACTCGGGCACCTTGCCGTCCTTTTAGGACAAGTGCGATGCCTATCTGTCTTCGGGCTTGGCAACGCCGTTTCCGAGTATTACGGGGAGTGATTACGACGCCGCGTAGACAACCTCCTCGGGTGGAGCATTTGACGCAGCGCAACGTCGAGCTTACGACTGAAGTGACGGACTTGCGTAGTAGGGTCGCTCCGCTCGAGGTGTTCATGGCCCGGATGCAGCGTTGATTCGGCCCGCAGCAGGGTGGGTCTCATGGTTCCGACGGAATTGATCCGGCCAACCCCGACAGAACCAACTAGTTTAGGTTTTTGAATTTTGTAAATAATTTTATAAATAATTTTTAAAATTATCTAATTTAATATAAATTTTCAATTTCATATATATATTTTTTATTGTTTTTTATATATTAAATTTAATGTTAATATTATGTAATTATTATTTTATTTCCTTAATTAAATAAATCTTGGCGACCATATGGTCGCTAATTTTTTGATTGATCGTGCGCCTCCGTTTAGACAAAGATCAGGATCGTGCGGTCTTTTTTATTATAGCGACCATTTGGTCGCTATTTACCGACCAACCATGTGGTCGCTATGATTGGCAAACGACGCGCCAACCAGTCGCGACGATGATCGCAATACAACGACCAAATGGACGCTACAATTGGCAACCACCTGGTCGTTATTATCGGCGACCATTTGGTCCCTGTGGTCGCACAAGTGGTCGCCACTATTATGGCGACCATTGGTGGCCATGGTCGCTATATAGCGACCATCTGGTCGTTGTGGTCGCTTACTATGGCGACCATATGGTCGCCACATGGTTAGCGTCCGACCTTTTAACGACCATATTTAGTGACCTATATATGGTCGCTAAATCTGCATTTTTTGTAGTGTTACAGATAGGGTGGCTTTGGCCAACATTTGACTAAGTAAAAGATAGAGTGCTAAATAGAAATATAGGATGGATGTTTCTTTTTTAGATATAAATACATATAAAAAGTGCCTCCGCACTATACTGATTCATATATTCACTTTTTTTCAAAAACCTTACAAGTAGAACTTAGGAGATACATATTCCAAACCGAAACCCCAAAAATCCAAGTCAAAATCTGAACGGTCTAATGACAACTACGAAAAAACTTGTTTTTCCAAATTCTTATTTATCTAGAATATTTTTTAGAAATAAAAATTCTAAAACCTCCCAAGAAGTTCTACTAAAAGGTCCAAAATCATTGTAAGAGAATATTTACTATGTTGTAAATTAGAGGTTTTCGCGTATAACTACCCGCTAAATGGTCGACATTACAAGATACTACCCGTTAAACGGCTATTTATTTTGACACACCCATTAAATGTAATTTTGAGCGGAGAACCACCTAGTCATCTAATCCATCAGGTTTCCCGTTAAAAAGTGCGATTTTTTCATTTCACCCCTTGTTTTTTGAAAATACAACAAGAATTACCATGTCTCCCCATTAACCACAATTGGCTGGCTACTACTTTAACATCTTTCATCTTCTTCGAAGCTTCATTGACACATAAGCTCCATTGTTCGACCACAAACAGAAGCTCCATTTTATCGCCATTTTCGAACTCAGAAGCTCTATTTTCATCATCAGGATTCATCAGGTACGTGAGTTTAGGGTTTAGGGTTTATAAGTTCGAAACCACTAGTTGTCTTATGGTTTTTAAGTTAGTAAACATATTAACTTATCAATTTGGACCATGCAAGATTGGTGGGACAAATTTGGAAGGTAATATGGATCTTACTTGGAGCCTAAGTTATTAGTTGTCTTGTAATAATATCTTTAGATAAGATAATATTTGGCCATCTAGTCTATTTAAACCCTTGTAATCCTTACTTTCTAATACATGTTGAATTAAATATTTGGCATAGTATATTTATAGGATATTTCGCATAGGATATAATATCCTTACTTTCTATTTAAACCCTTGTATTCCAAGGATCTTCAACCCAAAAATCCATTAAGCTCTCTTGCAATTTTCGTCCATCTCAAAGAAGCAAACTGATTTGGTTCATCTTGTTCTCACACGTGAAAATGAATCTCAACACCATTCAATCGAGTTGTTACATGTTCATTAAGCAATCAATCTACAAGCCTTGTTGACTTGCAATACAAAGAAGTGATTGAGAACCTTAAAGTTTGAGTCATCTCATTCAAAGTTAAGAACTTTCAAGTGAAAGAAGAGAAGAATTAAAGCTGAGAAGATCGGGACTTGGAAAACAAATGGAAGCGAAGCGCGCGAGCCAATCAGTTCCGTATCAAGTGGTATCGAATTCTTCTGGTGTAGTCAAGTCTTTAATTGCTTTTCAAATTTACTTGCATAATCAATTTTTACCTTTAGATTTTCATATTTTTTTTCAAGTTCAAACTCTCAAAAAGCCACCAAAACCCTAACCTAAGGAAACACCCTTGCCGCCACCACCAACCACCACCGACATCCACCTTCACCACCAATTTCCACCACCACCACCCTACCCTACCCTTGTATTGGTGCACGCCCCCCTCTCATTGCTTGTGTGCCAAGATACTTGCTTTCTTTGTGGCCCAAATTTGTTTGAACATACTTTCCTTAGATAAAAATCTTGATAGTTTTTCTTTTCTTATTGAAAAGATTGGATCTTTAATTGCATGTTTGACTTGCTTTGACTTAATTCTACCATATTTGCATGCCAAAAATACTTATTCTTTTGATAAGTGGGTTTACTACAATTTGGTGAATTGCTTGCTTTCACGTTCATGCATGTTAAACTCCTTTTCTTTTCCACAAAAAATTATCCAATTCTCCTCCTTTATTTTTGCTTCTAAGTAGTTTCATTGGTGTTTATAAATCCTGAAGAAAAAAAAAGAGCATACTAAAATTGATCCTTCAACAAGGATCACCAAAAACATTGTCTTGCATTCTAGTAGTTTGTATTATTCTAGCTTTGCCTTACACACAATTGGCAAAATTTGTGCTTACTTTGCTCTTCTAAACAGAATCACACCCTACGTAATTGAAGCATCACAAAAGAACCCTTTGTGCATTGCATTTTTGTGCCTGAAACCGAAATTTTCATGCACCCTTGTTCTCTTCTTGTCATGCACGTGTGTCTTAGTAATTCGCTTCGTCAAGTTGTGCACTTTGATAGCCCAAAATATGAAATTTCAGCCTTGTGTGTCTTGCTTGCTTGCTTTTACATTAAATTAGTGGTACCCGCTACTTGTTTAAAGTATTTGGCTTGCATAAGGAACTTGGTTGCTTGTCAACCTGCATCTTCCTTTCTATATTCTTTGAGGCTGAAATTCTACTTGATCTTCTAGGACTACACCTTTCATTCACTTGCCTAATAGGGTTCACTAACTGATTTATGCTTGTGAATTGATTAGCTCCTTGCTAAACTAAGGTGTTCGTTCCTTGATTACACTTTTGCTCGTTAGTGCTGCTCGGTTTTCCTTTTTGTGTAGGCACGATGTCTCACCCGATAATGCCTCTTCCATGGCTAGCCGAGATGGTGGCCTTAATGCCAATATCATTGAAACAATTCAAAATATGGTCTAAACGACCATGACAAAATCTCGACGACAACAAGAAGAGAGAGATCGAACCATGGATGCTCGGTTCAAACAATTGACCAATGCTATGGATACCCTCTCTACTAGGATTCAGACATCTCCAAGTTCGGCCAAGAGCTTAACCATGGCTGACCATAATGCTCAACCGGTGGATCCTCACATGGCTTCAACTAGCAAAAAAGGTAAGTCCCAACTCCCAATTCAAATTCAGCTTTCTTTTGACGCAGTTGGTAGTTTGGTGGATCCTTGGTCCAAATTGTTACAGGTTCCTTATGATGTGGCTCATCCTTCCAATCAAACCAAGAAGACTGTTTTGACTCCACCAATTAAAACAACGAATGGAGTGCCTATTGAGGACGATCTTTGTGACTTCAGGGAGACACAATGCTATGAGGACGAATATCAACCTCCTATTATGGATTGGTACAATGAAGTGGATGAGGTTGATGATGGTATGCCCTGTGCCTATCCTGGGTGTGTTCAAAGGAATGTCCAATAAGACAATCCATTGGCTAACCGAATAGACATTAAGATCAAGCTTGAGACCTTTTCAAGTGAGAATGACCCGGAGAAGTATCTTGAATGGGAGCAACACACGGATTACACCCTCATCCATTTGGGGTATGAAGAATATGAGAAACTAGAAGTGGTTACTCTCCATTTTACCGGGAAAGCGAGAAGCTGGTGGTACCACACGAGAGCTGATCGTGTGCGCCAAAGATTGGATCCTATTGAGAATTGCCCCCAACTACGTTTCCTTTTGAAGAAGAAGCATGTTCCCGAAGAGCATATTGAGACTATAAGATTAGAGTGGCTTCTTGTAGGCAAGGTTCTCGGTCTCCAATCAAATACTTCAATGACCTTGAGGACTTGACTTACAAAGCCAACATTCACCAATCACAACGGTCCCTACAGACCCAATTCATGGCGGGCCTCAACATTCAAATTCGGGATGCTCTTGAGATCCAAAGCATAAGGGATACCAACACCCTTGTTCACAAGGATCAATTGCTTTACAATCAAACACAAAGAAAGAAGAAGGAAGCTTGGAACCCCGCCAATAAAAGGTACAACTATTACCCTTCCAATTCAGTTTCTACTAATTCTTCTTCTTCTTCTCAACCACGGGGTGTTCCCAACACCACCAAGGCTCCTTCACAAGCCCCTTCTCGTCCCACATCATCCCCGACCCCAAAGTAAAGAGCATGTGATGTTTGTTGCTACAAATGCCAAGGAAGAGGACATGTTTCCAAAGATTGCCCAAATTCAAAGCAAGTGCTCTTCACCGACCAAGGCTATGTGTCGAATGGAGATGATAAATCCAAAGATGTAGGTCTAGCTCAAGTGGAGGAGGAGATCGAGTACAATGATGATGATGTTGAGTATGTCGCTTTGGATACATCACTACAACCTCTGTGTTTGTGACAATGCGCGCTCTTCATCTCTATGAATTTCCACCCGTTGACCAAAGAAATAACATTTTCCACACCCATTGCACCGTTCGAGGTCAGACTTTATGTGCTATTATTGATGGTGGTAGTTGTTGCACTTTGATTAATAAGAAAGTTGTTGAACACTTGCAATTGCCAACTACTAAAAGATTGACCTCTTACAGTTTAAACTGTATTAATGAGGTAGACCTTGGATGTTTGATAGACGTGTTATTCATGATGGTTATTTGAATCACTATTGTTTTAACCAAAACGGGAGGAGAGTTACTCTTATAACTATATGTCTCCTCAAGAAGTTTTACATGACCAAGTACTTAGAAATCAAGCTAAGACACTTCGAGAATCCCAACAAAAGAAGGACAAGCCCTCCCCGACGCCGAAACAAGGGCCGCCGAAGAAAAACAAGCCTCACACGATCGGTCACAATCGTGACCCACTCACGACGCGTGACGAGCCATCTGAGGCCCTCAACAGGCCGCTCACAAGTTGTGAGCCAAATCACAACCTGTTCACGAGTCGTGACCCCCTTATCATGACCCGTGACGACCCTCACAATTGTGCCTTTGGCCTCAGTCAACCAATCACGAGTCATGATCCCTTCTCTAACTGCTATGGGCGTCCCGTAGCGACCCATGACCCCTCTGTCACGAGCCCTCTCTCTTCTACTACACCTCCTCAAGGCCCGGATTTGTCGGTCATGCCTTACAAGCTTCCAAGCAATCATGAATGGCGTCCTAAGGACGTTCTAAACCCACTATTGAAGGAGGAGTTGAAAGAAGAGTTCTTCTTGCCCACCCAAGAGATGTTCAACAAGCATTTAAGGAGGTTCTATATGTCTTCTTCTCTTTAGGAAGGATATTTTACTTATTAATGTGGATTTGACTACCCTTCCTTCTCATATCTCTTCTTTATTACAGGATTTCGTGGACTTGTTTCCCGAAGAGTTGCCACCTAGTCTTCTACCTATACGAGGGATTGAGCATCAAATTGACTTGGTTCCTAGACTAAAGACTGCTTTTTTTTATTTCTTGGTTGCTTACATTCATGGTCAACTCCCTATTATCTTCGTCATTTACTCCCCACTATATGCCAATATTTTTGATAAAACTCGGTTGTCATTCCATCCAAACCTGGTGATTTATCCTTCCCAAGACTAAAGACTGCTTTTTTTTATTTCCTGGTTGCTTACATTCATGGTCAACTCCCTATTATCTTCGTCATTTATTTCAACTTGGATTAATACGAGGTAATCCTCAGAGTTTGGGTTTAGATTTTTGTTTTTCTTTGCCCGTTGCTTAAATTCTTCATTAATTTCCTTCCTAACATTTTCTTCACTAGTGATAGGAACGCCTGCTTCATTCCACAATTGCTTAGTTATTTTCCTATTTCTCCTTCCCGTTGCTCGTCGATGAAAATATTTATTATTCGCATTGTCTAATCTAATGTGTTTACATTTGGCTCTTTGACTCTAGTATTCCTTTTGGAACAACAATAGTCGTTCTTTTTTTGCTAATAGCCTTATTTGTCTTTGGATTAATGTTTGGTTTGGAGTGTATTTTTAGTAATGCCTCTTCTAGTATGTTAATTTGTCTGAATATGTTCCCAAACGTAGTTTTATTCCATTCTCTTGCCTTTTTCTTCTTCAGGAGTTCAGTTTTTTTAACTAGATTATACTTATTGATCCCGCAAAATCGCATCGCCAAGCTTGTCTAACTATATTAGAGAAATCATTCCGATTCAACCACATTTTTCAAATTTAAACGGGGTCGGTTTCCCTTGAGGTATTAGTTGGAGCTCTATCAAGATCGGGCAATGATCTGAAGAAGAGAATGCGTGATTCATCGTAGCAATTTTTGGGTACCATTGTATGATCTGATCCTCTATCTAGTTTTTCATATATGTTTTCTATTTCAGTTTTATTCTTTCTCCAAATATATTTATTGCCCAAAGTTGGAATATCCATAAGGTCACATGGTTCTTTGAACTCTATTAGTCGGGCAAACCTAGATTCCGGTAATCGTTCTCCACCCTTTTTTTCCTCATTACTCTGAATCTCATTTAGGTCTCCCATGAAGATAAAAGGTAGTGATAGTTGTAAAATATAATTTTGTAATTTACTCTAGAATTGTTCTTTGTCTTCTGCTCGTGGGGGTGCATATACAAAGATTATTAATAACTCCCTAAATTCTGTATATTCTTTATATCGAAAGCTTATAATTCTTTCATCTAGGATTTCAAGAGTAATAGTATCATTATGCATTTGGTATTCTTTCCATATTACACATAATCCTCTAGCTCTACCTATAGAAGGGGAAAATGCAATATTATCAAACTCCGTTTTTTCGCCAAATATTTTCTTTGGGGCACGTCTTTGTTTTAATTTCCAGCAATGCAATTATTTGTATTTTTCTCTTTTACATAGAAACTCAATATTGATCCAGATTGTCTTTCGATCGATACCTCTACAATTCCAACTACAGATTTTCATTGGTTAGACATTTTATTAGTATAGGCCATTTTCTCCAATTCATCTTTATCATACTAATATGTTATCTGAGAATGTGTGTCGATGGGATCCCCTTTTGCCATAAACACTGAGATGTGTGTCGATGGGAAATAATATATCGAAATGATAGAGCACTACAACTTCCTAAACATGTATCGGTATAAATTGACACTCCAACAATTATACTAATAATCTGATTTAGCCGTATATCTCACTAAGTATCTAATACTGATGCAATTTATAATCTTGGGCCAGTAGTAATTACCAAAAGCAAAGCCATATGCTGCATAATTTAGCTCAATTCTTTCTTGATTTTCCTCATCTCTTACCACATCATCATTATCATAAACTTCTTCTGAAAATTTTGAGTTAACCTTCTCGGTAGTTCATAAGCAAGAAAAGGACAAGAGGCTTATCAAATTAGGAGCATTCAATAATGAATATCTTCATAAATTTCTTAGCAAAACAGCATGACCTTCTAGTATTATCAATATCTTTTTGTCATTATCACCTTCTTCCTCATGAGTAGTTTCTTTACAAGCTTTCTCAGCCATGGCTAAAGGTTTTATAACAATGACCTCATGGGCTTCCTCAGCCTTTAATGGGGTCTTAGAGATGGATTTATGAGCCACTGTTGCAATTTTCAAAGACGGTTGTCTAAATAACAAGGAATTCACAATTTCTTGGTACATATAATCATAGAAATCTGAAGAAGCAAAGGAATGAAAGAGGCGAAATTGAAAGGACTGAATATCAATTACAAATCGAAAGTGAGAGAGGGAGAGTGTATCGTGTTCGAAGCTTGAGATCCCAACTCTCTCCCTTCCCATATCCCAGAGACCACGGACCACTATCCACCTTGATTGGGGGCACATTTTCTTTCGAAATTTCCATCCCAAAGGAGAACAATTGTTTCGATCTTGCATATTAGCTACAAGAACTAGTTGATTCGCTGATTTTTCGCCTCCAGAGCACCGATCAGTTTCGGTATTGTTTGGATTTGGGAGACGATTTTCCAAATATGGAAACAAAGTTTCATCTTTTGAGTTGATTTTCTGGATTTGTATATCGATTTGCAAGTTTGGGATAAACACAATGAGGTGGAAAATCATAAGCTGTTCGGAGAACTTGTGTTTGGTTTCGGTGGTCGGGATCTCGTGAGAAAGGCAAGGGTTCTAGGTTGTTTTCAAAGCTTCTCTCTCCTCTATTTCTCTCTCCATTTTTTACTTGCTTGTTATGAGAATAGTACTTTTTTTTAAATGAAAGGAATAAAAGTGCATGGGATTTTCAAAAAAAAAGGATTTTGTATTTGATAAAGCACTTCCTTGCATGTTTCATTAAAGTAAATATTTTAAAAGATTTTCAAAAACATCAATTTGAAAATAATAATAAAGGATTATTATTATTATTTGTTTCCTACCTAAATTATTTAACCAAATAATTTAAATTGACATCCTTTCTCCTAGATGAGGAAAATAAGAAAAAGATTATTTTAAAACTAAAATAAGGATTTTAATATATATTCGTTCATTATCTTTTCGAATAAATAGGTCTATGTGTACGAACTTCACTAAGTCGTCCAAAATTCCAAGTCTCGTAAACTTACGAAAGAGATTCAAGGCAAGTGGATATTCTCCTTGTAACCTTTTCGGTATCTCGATTCCGTTAAAATTCTCTCTATTGAGAATAAACTTGTTCGCTTAAATAAATAAACATAGGATATATCGATTGCTAGAAATAACGACATATCACTATCGTTATTATTATTCGAACGCTAGAAATGAACTTAGGACCAACGATTGAGGCCTTGTTTGTTTAAATTGTCTCGTTTAGAGACATCGCTTGGAAAAGTATAGGAAAAAGTGTTGGACATAAGTCTTAACCACTTCTTATAACATCATATTATATGTAGGTCATGACTCTACTCTTACTTCGTTGACTGAAGTCTTAAGCAATGTCGAAATAGAAAGGTTTTGTCTGATGTCTAAAGCAATGTCATACAAAAAATAAATGTTGGCTGAAGTCTTAAAGCAATATTGAAATAAAAAGTTTTCGTCTAAAGTCTTAAGCAATGCCACATAAAATGGAAAAGACGACTAAAGTCTCTTACTAACGTCTATGCTATGCAGACATTCAAAATTATAATAAGGCTAAAGGTTTGCCTTATTCAATCCATTAAATAAACTTATGTTATGTTCTAACTAAGTGTTAGAACTCTGTTCCCTTAAACGGACTCGGGTCTTTCCTAGCCTCCACCCCCTTAAAAGTCGTTAATGCTATGTAAATTTTTGAAACGTAATAAAGATAAGTGCTAGTGCACATTAAAAGACATCAAACCGGATCGGTTTTAGAAGACCAACCCGACTCTCGGTCCGATAAGGGCACGAGAGGTTTTCTAGAAATTTGTTTGTAATTAAAACCTTCCCAACATTAATTCTACTCTAAGAAGTTCTACAATCGCGTAGTTTTCTTTTCGGACTAAGGTTATCTCATTTCGAGATCAACTCATTTCCATCTTAAGCTCCACATAAAGGTTTTAAACTCTAAAACCACATCTCTCTGTTATCTCTTTAATGATTTGTTTAGTTACCAAATTACCTTTGAGAATTCCATTCTCACTTTCTTAGTCTCCTTAGACTAATTCCGCTATTTTGTTTTCCGCATTTTGCCTGCTATTTCTCGCCCTTTGCGACAAATGCTAGACTCTAGGAAACCGTCGTTGAAGGTTTAAAGACGAAGATCCATCAAGTTGAAGGAAGGAAGGTCGTTTTCTCTCAAGGATGTTTTCTCATTTATTTTGGGTTACACTTTGTTTGTTCAAACAATGTTTCACTCATTCCGCTGCTTAAACTCTTTCATGTTTTGTTATTTGAAACTAAGTTAAGGATGTAATAACAACAATTAAAGTCTCATGTTTGAGCACTTTTATTAATATATAATATCGTTGTATTTCTGCATTTTTATTTAAATTTAATACATTGTAAAGCCTTGGGTGACTTTGGATGGTAAAATCCGAGATCACTGGCGGTAATACCCTTCGTTGCAAAATAGGGGTGTTACACAAACTTGGTACTAGATTGCTTTTCTCTACTACTCGTCATCCACAAACCGATGGTCAAATTGAGGTTACTAACCATACATTAGGTGTTTTATTACGCACCATGCTTAAGACTAACCTCAAAAGATGGGAGGATTGTTTGTCTTTTGTTGTTTTTGCTCACAATAGGTCAGTCCATTCGGCCACCAAAATGACACCGTTCGAGGTAATGTATAGCCTTAATCCCCAAGACCCCGATGGATCTCACACCTCAGCCCATGAAGGCTAAGGAGTCATTTGAAGCACACAAGAGGGCTGAGTTTGTAAGGAAGTTACATGAGCGGACCTGGATGCATCTAGAGCGTAGGACCGCTAAGTACAAGCAACAAGTGGACAAAGGACGTAAGAACGCTCAATTTGAAGAAGGCGATCTTGTGTGGGTGAATTACATGAAAGAGAGGTTTCCAAACAAGCACAAGTCTAAGTTGGATTGCCGTGGAGATGGCCCATTTCGAGTTAACAAGCGGATTGGTCCCAATGCATACCATTTGGATCTTGCTAGTGAATATATCGTGCACCCAACGTTCAATGTAGCTGATTTGACTTTGTTTGAGCCCGATGATGACTCCAACGACGAATCGAGGATGCTTCATGGCCAAGTGGAGGAGAATGATGCAACGCATGCACCCATGACTCCACAAGACATCGAGGACTTGGCTCATATTCCCTTTGATGGACCAATCACTAGAGACAGAGCCAAGAAATTGAATAAAGCTACTACGGATCTTCTAGCTCGTATTCCGGCCATGCTGGACAAGCCTAAGGAGCCTAGATGGGTCACTTATATTCACCATGTTCAAGCTTGACTTGGACAAACTCACATGCAAGAGTTGTTTGCATGCTTATCCTAGACTTACTATTTATAGTACTTTCTATAAATGCTTTTCTATTTATAGGCTTTTCTACATACTAGGTAAACTTCGGCGTGCGAACCCGATCCAAAGTTTACATATATAAGGATACAATTATAAGCAGGAGTCCAAACTATAATAGAGCATAAGTGATTCGACCAAAAAAACATATAATGAGCATAAGTGTACAACTGAAAATGTAAAAAGACAAATTAACATCATCATATTAGTGTAACTAAATAAATGAGGGTATTTTATGTCAACTTT